>CM068367.1:287715613-288915613 GCA_034769895.1 Magicicada septendecula
GTGCATAAAATTTGCGTGCAAGCCGCCTGAATGTTTCGTCTAAGGAGTGGCCGCTAGCCGAAGACCCCTGTCGAGGACGCTCTGCAACTTCTTTTTATCCTTGCGGCGAGGTAACCCCAGACCGGGCAAGCGTAGGTAATGACCAGCAGCAAATACGCACCGACGATCATCTTGCCCAATTTCTTGGTCATGGCTGAGCTGATCAGGAGTGGAAACAGTAAGCTCAGACGAGCGGATGCTTGCTTAAGAACTGTCTGAGCGTGGGTACGCTAGGTGAGCAGACGGTCGAGGTGTAATCCGAGGTACTTGACCTCGTTGGACCAGCGCAAGTACGTTCTGCCGATACGTAACTGCCTAACAGGGTTCTTCCGTCGCTTAGACAATTCGACGGCTACACTCTTGGTAGCGTTGAGTTGCACTCTCCAATCCTCGGTACAGTCCACGAGCGTGTCGAGCTGGCGCAGTAGTCGTAAGACGGCTCTTTCTACATGACGATGGGCCGTAAATTCGGCCGTGTCGTCCGCAAAGAGGGCCACCTGGACTCCAGGTTGTCTCGGCACGTCGTTGACGTAGAGTGAGAACAGAAGGGGGCCAAGAACACTACCTTGAGGGACGCCTGCTGTGATTCGTCTCTCGGAAGGGACTGAATCTCCAACTCTCACGCAGAAGGTCCCCTTCGTCAGAAAGCTAGCAACCAGATGGAGGTAGCAGCCCGGGAGCTGGACTTTTGTAAGCTTGAATAATAGGCCATCATGCCATACGCTGTCGAAGGCTTTTTTAACATCTAAGAAACAGCCAACGGTCTGTTCTCTCCGACACCCGGCGTCCGTGATGTATTCCATCATTCTCATCAGTTGATGAGTGGTCGAATGCCCTACACGGAACCCGAACTGTTCGGGGACCAGAGAGGAGAGGAGATGCAGTGCGTCCGATGGCGTGGCGATGAAGAGTGCGTCGAATTTTTTTTTTTTTTTTTTTGCTCTGGGCTTTGCGGTTGTGCGTCGCAGAGACGAACCGCACGGGAACTGAGTTCCGAGCTACCATCTGGAGCTCCTGCCTCGTGGCCCTGCCCAAGTAGGGCGTGTGCTCTATAGCAGGCCTTTCTCGGCTGTTGTGCTAGCCTACGCTAGCGCAGTATACACCGAGGGCGTTTCCATGAATCACCTGGGCGTATACGGTACCTTCCCAGCCCAGTCACTAGAGGATTGTCTGGGAACCTCGCCGCACGTGCATAAAATTTGCGTGCAAGCCGCCTGAAAGTGTCGTCTAAGGAGCGGACGCCAAGTCCTCTCCTTAGAAGGCGAGATGAGAAGCGACGGGGGACTTTGGCCGCTAGCCGAAGCCCCTTGTCGAGGACGCTCTGCAACTTCTTTTTATGCATTGCGGCGAGGTAACCCCAGACCGGGCAGGCGTAGGTAATGACCGGCAGCAGATACGCGCCGACGATCATCCTACCCAATTTCCTGGTCATGGCTGGGCTGATCAGGAGTGGAAACAGTGCGCACAGGCGAGTGGATGCTCGCTTAAGAACTGTCTGTGCGTGGGTACGCCAGGTGAGCCGACGGTCGAGGTGTAAGCCGAGGTACTTGACCTCGTTGGACCAGCGCAAGTACGTTCTGCCGATACGTAGTCGCCTAACGGGGTTCTTCCGTCGCTTAGAGAATTCGACGGCTACGCTCTTGGTAGGGTTGAGGAGCACTCTCCAGTTATCAGTCCAGTCCACGAGCGTGTCGAGCTGGCGCTGCAGTCGTAGGACGGCCCTTTCCTCATGACGATCGGCCGTAAATACGGCCGTGTCGTCAGCGAAGAGGGCCATCTGGACTCCAGGCTGTCTCGGCACGTCGTTGACGTAGATCGAGAACAGAAGGGGGCCTAGAACACTACCTTGAGGGACGCCGGCTGTGATTCGCCTCTCGGAAGAGACTGAATCGCCAACTCTCACGCAGAAGGTCCTCTCCGTCAGAAAGCTAGCAACCAGATGGAGGTAGCAGTCCGGGAGCTGGACTTCCCTAAGTTTGAATAACAGGCCATCATGCCATACGCTGTCGAAGGCTTTCTCAACATCTAAGAAACAGCCAACGGTCCGTTCTCTCCGACACCCGGCTTCCGTGATGCCTTCCACCAGTCTCATCAATTGATGAGTGGTCGAATGCCCCACACGAAAGCCGAACTGTTCGGGGACCAGCACGTCAAAGTTGGTTAGATGTTCTCGTACACGACGCTGTACGAGGCGCTCAAAAACCTTGGACGTAGCGGAAAGTAGGCTGATAGGCCGGAGGTTTTCCGAGCGGGTGGTATCCTTTCCCGGCTTCGGGATCACGATAACCGTCGCCTTTCTCCATTTCTTGGGAAAGTAGGCCAGTCTAAGACACGCGTTGAACAAATCAGTCAAGAATTGAACTCCAGGCTCGGGAAGAAGACGTAGAGCGGTGTTGGTAACACCGTCCGGGCCTGGAGCTTTTCTTGGCTGAAGTTCAGCGAGCCGATCTGAGACCTCTTCCAAAGAGATGGGTTCGGGCTCCGTCGTGATCGGAAGTGACAGAAAGTCTTCCACGGCCATCTCGACTTGTTCGTCGAAGTCCCAGTCCATGGGCGGGTTGGGAGCGAACTGTCGCTCGAAACACAAGCCCAAGTACTCGGCCTTCTCCTCCGGGCGACCCAGGGGTCGACCGAACGGTCCAACAATGGCGGGAAGTGGAGGTCGGCGCCTCCGTCCCGTCAATGCGGTAGGTATTCTGTACGGGTGAGATTGCGGGTCCGCATCCCCCGTTCGGGCCACGTCGAGTTCCCAACAGCTACGTCGGAACGCCTTCAGACTGCCACGCAGTCGTCCGGTGAGCCGATTGTATGCTGCCTTATCGGCCGGATCACGGGTCCTCTGCCAACGTTTCCGGAAGTAATTCCTCTCGCGAGCGAGAAGAGAGACTTCCTCAGGGATGCGTTGGTAGCCAGGCGTGAGACCAGCTCGCGTACGTGAAGACACGCCTATAGCCGAGATGATTGCCTCTTCGATTCCCGCAACTGCTTCGTCTAGGAGGCGAACGGAATCGATTGGGGCCGCTGGCGGCAATCGACGGCACAAGGCCGGGCCGTAGCGATCCCAATCGATAACCTTCTTCTGGTCAGAACGTGCATAGGCGTGCTGGGTAGCGACGTGGACCAAGATAGGGTTGTGGTCGGATGTCAGCTCCGTAAGTGAGAATACCTCGACCGGACAGACAACTCCTTGGGTCACCGCGATATCCAGAACATCGGGAGCCGCGTTAGGCTGTGACGGAAAGAACGTGGGTTGCGCTGGACCAAACACCATCGCCCGGCGCGATTCAACAAAACTGAGCAAGCGCCTCCCGTTCGGAGTAGTCAGGCGACTATTCCAAACGCGATGCTTGCAATTCAGATCGCCGGCCAGAATTACCCTTCGATGGGAATCGAAGATGACGTCCAGGTCGCCGACAAGGAGTTCAGCTTGAGGGGGCTTATAAGCTGAGACCACGGGGACGCCGCCAAGAGCTCCGTGGACCTCAATGGCGGTGGCCTCTAGGTTGGTAAGCTGCGGCAAAGCGACACGATGATGACCTATGGAGGTCCTCACCGCGATCGCCGTGCCGCCTCCTCGTCGGCCAACTCGGTCATCCCGATAGACCACGTAATTTGGTAATCGAAACCGGTTCGCCGGGGTCAGGTGGGTTTCAGTAAGGAGAAGTACGTCGGGTTTGAACCGAGCCAGGAATTCAAGAAGGTCGGAATGCTTGGGACCGATGCTGTTAGCATTCCAGGCTACGAGCGAGAGATCTCGTCTAAGGGCTCGGTTCATAGAAGACCTATGACTTCGCAGGCTTCCACCAAGAGCATGAATCTCTCAGTTGGGTCAGCAGTCTCCAGGCGGGCTCGGATGGACCTGAAAGTAGATGCGACTTTCGGGAGGTCGTAGCTAGACAGAAAGCCGCGGACGAACTGTGCGTCATTGGAACTGACGGACTGGGCGGTTTGCCTGGAAACTGAGGCCGCGTAAGAGCGACCAGGTGTTACGGCAGATCGGGTCATGGTGGAAGCCATAGGACCAGGGCCAGACGGTTTTGGATCAGCGGCAGGAAAAGTACGCTGTTGCGCTTCGTCGGACTTATACCGGGAAGCAGGACTTTTCTTGGGCTGTGGGCCGGCAGGAGCTCGGGGCCGAGCATCCGGTGTGGGTATCCCTTTGTTCCTGGGTTTGATGCCTGCTCGCGGAAATCGCGGAGGTGGCAGGGGCGGCGAGGCTACCTCTGGTTCAGAGGCGGGAGTAGGAGGTTCCGCGGAGGTGGAGGGTTCATTCTCCGGCTCCAAAACCGAGATAATAGCTACTGGGCGTGTCTCTGCTGTAGAAGGAGACGCGGTACGTTTAGTTGCCTTTGTAGGGGCTGGAGGTGGAGCCGGAGAGGGCGCGCGCCGTGCCGGTTGTGCCTGAGGTTTAGGCCTAGCCTGCATTTTAGGCTGTCTAGGTTGGGGCTGCATAGCTGGCTGCCGTGGCTTCGGGAGGGGCCCCTGCGGCTTTTGCTTCCGCAGGAGCTCCGCCTTATAGACCGGGCAGTTTACGTTACTCGTTGCGTGGCCTTGACCACAATTGATGCAGCGAAATTTGGTTTTGTCTGCCACAGTGCAGGCCTGTGTGGAATGTCCCAGAGAACATCGTAGACAGGCCGGGGCATTGCGGCAGACGTCGGTGTGATGGCCGAACCTCTGGCACCGGTGGCACTGCGCAAGCTTGCCCTGGGGTCGACTGGTTTCCACCCGGACGCGGAAGCCAAACAGCCGCGTCAGGTGGAAAATTTTGTCTGCAGCCTCGCCCTTCTCGAGCTGGAGACGGACGAGCGGGAGAGGGACTCGGGTCTCTGAGTGAGTGAACAGGCGGAAAATTGCCTGCACCGGGTACCCGAGGTCGCGGAGTTCCATGAGGATCTCCTGTGGATCGGTGTGCGCGTCAAGCCCTCGCAAAATTACCGACAAGGGCTTGACTCGCTTAGGAGTAAAGGTGTGATACTGAAGGTTATGGGCTTGGAGGAAGGCCTCGACCAAGCGATGGTCCTCGAGCTGGCGGACGACAATCCTGACCGTATCACCGCCAAGCAGCTTCAGGTCAAGCTTGTCGGCCGACAGGCCGTGGGCCGCGATCAGCCGTCTGTATAAGGCGGCGACATTGGATACGCTATGGACGTACAGGGGCGGCGCACGACCAACAGCGGCAGCAGCCGGAGCTGATGTCGACGCAGTCGGAACCGCGGCCTGTGGGCCCTGAGAAGGTCCAATGTCCATGGCCGAGGTGTTAGAGGAAGCGGTTGGGTGGGTTCTCTTGGGCTTCTTAGCCGGGCGATTACGCCGACCAACGGTCGCGAACTCGCCCGACTCGTCAGCCGGAAGAGGAGGAATCGGGTTGGGGAGAGGATCGTCCGTCTCCATCGCCCGAGGCGAATCGGGCGAGTCGCCCAGATGGGGTAGCAAGGCGGGGCCGAGCGACTCGGCACTTGGGCCGTTGCCTGTAGAAGGCATGCTGGCCAGGTGCGGCGGCTGCCGGGCAGAGACTGCTAGGCAGTCACTGCCAGACGCCAGGGATCTCGGGTCCGGCCGAAGCCGGATTACCCGCGCGTCTTCCTTGTTCACGACGATGCGGGAGGAGCTGGGCTAACGACCAGCTTCGTTGAATACCAGTCCTTACCAAGACTGGTGTCCACTGGCCCCTTTACCCCGGCGATATCCTAGCTCGCTTACCACTGGTGGGGGCTTGCAAGGATCGTCCGGGGCAGCGCTACCTAACAGTCGTGAACAAGTTAGGAATTACACACTGATACGGCACTCACCAGGTGAGCCCAGAGCAATCCACTTCTTTCCTGTCCGGCAAGATGTTGGTCCGGCGCAGGTGGTCCTTACAAGGGCAAACTTCGGCCAGCTGCTTCTTCTACCAGCTACTAAGTTCACCGGCAGCAGCTGGCTTGGTTCCCACGAAGAGAAGAGTTATTCCTCGTCGAAAGGCGAGGTGGCCGAAGGCAGCAAAGCCGTAGATGGTCCAGCGAAGAGAGCTGAAGAAGAGCAGTCCAATGAGAGCGTCCTGTTCAGATCAGAAGCTGGAGCAGAAGTCATCTGATCCATCCTGCGTCGAATTTCTAGCGGCCCTGGTTTTTATGCAGTAACCGAGATCGCTGATTGCCTCGCTCCGAGCACGTTAGTTGGTCTCGTCTCGGCTGCTGATCCCTGATTGGCTCGCCTCGTATCCGCTGGTACCGGAGAGCAGATATTCACATACCGCTGCCGTCACAAACTGCATGTTTTTACAGAGGAACGGTTCATAGACAGACTTTTCGTATTTAAGGAATGAACCCTCTGCAAGGTGCTCAGGGTCCATGAGAGACTTCGGATTGCTCCTTCTTTTCCGCGTGTTTGTTCTGTGAAACGTACACTGTAGATTCGCAGCTTTGCTCGAGCAACGCTCCATAGGAAATGTTGAAAATTTTTGTCCACGGTGTGCTCTCATACACACAAAAACCTGCTCTGATGTTTTGATTACGGACATCATAACATTAAATCTTTGGAAACTTGAGCACTACTTAATGGAGATCAAACATTAACTTTTACAAGCCATTAATTTTATGCATACTTTGAAGCAATAAATGTTTTAATAAATGAATGCAATCTGTGTATTTATTTCTGTTATGGTATAAGAATTACAAACTAATATGTGCATGTGTGTATGTATGAAAAATATATAAATATTTTTCTCCTCTGAAAAAATTGTTTCCCCTCCTGGAAAATATTTTGACCTCCCTGATGGCTAGTTATTTACTAGCCTATGTGGAATATAGCGTTATGACATGGATCAGATTGGTGGGTATTAAACAGAAGAATGAAATTAATGAAGTATGAATGGAAAGAAAGAAAGACTCGATTTTAAAAAAGAAAATGACTAGTACAGTATTGACAGGAAAGGCTTTGATAACACTATATACATCATTCACCCTCGACCGATAACTTGCAGCGAGAGTCCAATTTCATTACAGGAATCAGATCACAGCTCCCTTTGGCCAGCTCTTCGTTCGACCTACAAACATTTTATCCAAAAGTAGTCCTTCCTCACTAAGGTTGAGGATAGTCTTCACCCACCTGACATAGGGGTAACATTATGTGACGATTTAAATAAAAGAAATAATCAAGAAAATAAAAATTTTAAAAAAAATTAAGGTTGCGAGCTCTTAAGCCATTTAAATCTCACTGTATTAATATAAAATACCTGTATGTACTTAGTATGAGAGGAAGCAGTAATTAATTAGTTATAAGATACTCTAATAAAAAGATAAATTGTAAAGAGTTATGAATATCGTATTTAACCCTTTGCTTGTAAGCAGGCGCTGTCCTGTTGATTCCAGACTCGACATGTTTTCCGAGTCTTGTGTGAGTAAGAATAAGATAAAAAAAAACTAATGTTAATAATAAAAAAACTGAAGACATAAATAGTCGCTAAAACAACTGATGTACAATCTAAGCCAACTCGATTATGAAAGCGAGAAAAAAAAACATGTAAGGCAGGGAGACACTTTTGCAACGTCTTTTCGCCGCGTTACAAATCCAGGGAACCCCTCGTAATTAAACTCCGTTAATTAGATGGGCTGCCTACGTTGTAACAGAATTGATCACAAATAATTAATGTAACAAATTACTTACTAACTGTGTAAGGAAACAATGGCAAGGTATAAAATTGATTTAAGCACTCCTCATATGTGTGTAACAAGAAGACTTCTCTTTATTTAACATTAAAAAACATATACTGACAGATCCCATGACATTACTAATTCAATTATTAAGTTATTTGAAAGGTTTCTTTAAACTTTGAGATCAAACTTGATTTTATATAGCTATACCTCGGATCCGGGTCAACTTTCTGTACTTCTGTAATTAAGACTTTTAATTATACTCATTTCATGATATTAGCTTGCAAGACTTTCTTTTATTCAACCATTGGAAGAATGGTATTATTGCTTGAATTATATTACTCTACATTAGCATATAAATTGTTACAACGTATGAAGTTAGAATAGTTACATCAAATTCTTAGATTTAATGTATAAGTCTTTACAAAGTTAATAGTTTCTGAAAAGTCTCTTTCAAGATGTGTTGTGTAACAAATATTAGTAACCCTCGATAGACAGGCTATCGAGTCACCTTTTAATTGGTATGCAGAAGACTCGTCCTGGGGTATCCGTCTTGGGAAACAGGAACAGCTACGTCGTCATCTCGGTCTGGCCTTCCTCTGTAAGGGCTCCAACAGTTCGCAGGTTGAACAATACGTCGTGTAGATATCTACGATGATCTTGTAGATTCTCGGATGTCCTGATCTGCATATTCTGTCACGTGCAGTAGAGTTTGTGGCTTCTGATAGTTCACATCTCCGGGTATGACTTTGGAATTGTTGTTATTTGTTGAAGCACGAAGTCATCTTGTGTTACACTCCTTTTTTACGTTTCGATTTCTTTTTACTTTAAATTTCTTGTCTATTTACATGACTATATTAATTAACACATCCAGATGCTTTAAACAGCTACATCTGGTACACCATCTTAAGGTGAGACAAAATATAGTTAACATATTTTAAGCGCACAGCTCCTACGTCTATACTGTACGAAGTCACCATTGCAAGAGAGAGAAATTCCGCTCCCTTCGCCTGGTACTGGGCAAAAGTTAGTGGGACAATTTCCGCGCGAGAATATAGTTCCTAACTATATTTAAGTTAACTTTTTTATTTATACAAACTATCCCTAAACAAATATACATAATTTAAATCAGTTGTTTTAGCGACTATTTATGTCTTCAGTTTTTTTATTATTAACATTAGTTTTTTTTTATCTTATTCTTACTCACACAAGACTCGGAAAACATGTCGAGTCTGGAATCAACAGGACAAGTAAAGGGTTAAATACGATATTCATAACTCTTTACAATTTATCTTTTTATTAGAGTATCTTATAACTAATTAATTACTGCTTCCTCTCATACTGAGTACATACAGGTATTTTATATTAATACAGTGAGATTTAAATGGCTTAAGAGCTCGCAACCTTAATTTTTTTTTTAATTTTTTTTTCTTGATTATTTCTTTTATTTAAATCGTCACATACTCCACCGCTTAAATTGCACGCTACGGTTAAGCTTTTTTTGAGTCTAACTCACTATTGGGGACTGGGAGTACGATTAGTGTCAGTGTGTGAAGTTATTTAATGTTAGTGCACAGTTCGTTTTTTTTTAATTCTCTTTAAATGACATTGTTCATTTAAATGATCGCCTTCGTGAAATTCCCTTTTTCTCACTTCTTAAGTACTAACTTACATTTTAATCTTAATACTAATTTCCAAACCTTAGATTGGAATGATCCCTACTTATCCGTAACTCACAACATCCCGGCCCGACTGACACCAGCTTACTCTAACTACGGAAGTTAGCTTTCAGCATTTATTAATGATCTTTGGCACATTTCTGCCCTATCGTTACCCTTTCAGTCGGCGCCGTTGTGACCTGTTACGTTACATGTATAATCACTACTTGATTATATCTCATAAACTTATTTCTAATGTGATCTAAAGAGGATCCCATACTCCACTTTAGATCACTGGTTTGAGAGAAGCGGAATCTAACGAATATGATTCTCTTTTATCTCTTTTTACAATACTTAAACAAACTATGTGGGAGGGGAGACACTTTACACAATGCATTGTCATACTCACTAGGGGTGGTTTTTCAATTGTTCAGGCCTGCACCGGTTTATCACAATTGGAAGGGTGCGTTCGGGGCTGCTTAGTACCATTCCTACAATACTGAACACGCTTTTATTTTCTCTAACTGGCCACCACTGGGAGTGTTTACAATATGCAACTGAACTTTTTATTATTATTTTCTTTTTTCCTACTTACTTCTACACTTCACACAATTTTAGTATAACTTAGGATTTATTTAGCTCTAGTATTTAAATCAATTATTATTATTCACTTTATTATTTATTATTTATTAAACTACTTTGGGGATTTAAGAAACGCTCCTAGAACTATCGTCTATTTAATCACCATATTTATTTAGCACACTTTATATTCACAGGTTGGTTCCGTTTTACTAGATGATGTTTAGCTAACATGTCCGCTAATTCTTGGCTGATTAAGCTCCTACTAGATCCCGAATCAATTAAGGCGATGGGGGATGTAACGCCTAAGTCGACTCGTATTAATGGTAGTAAATTTTTTTTCCATTTACATCTATTAATCGCATTACACTTTTCACGAAATTCTCGCACATAGGGGTCAATTACTTTCGCACCTTTTTTGTTTTTCACTTGGTTACAGAATAATTCATTCTTACTATTATTACTGGTTTCTTTTAGTTTACCCAATTTTGAGTAGCTGCGGAAGACACAGGTTTTCGGGTCTCCCTGCCTTACATGTTTTTTTGAATTGGGGTTATTCCGTTCCAATGACTTACTCTTGCACTCTCTTCTTATGTGCCCATATTTGCCACAATTGTATCAGGTGGGTTTTCTGCGAGGTGGGTACTTGGTTTCCGCTTTATCTGGGTTTACAGTTAACTTACCAGCTTTGCGCACATGGTGAGGTCTACTAGAAACTTGTCTTTCATACGAGGTTGTTACATCAGGCAGTAGTGCTCGCAATTGATGTCTTTTAGTTCCAGAGGTTTTCATTGCTTCTCTATTTTGATCTGAGTACCATACATTTGAAGAATGGATACTGCACTGTTCTAGATCAGCAATTGTATTGGGTCTATTCATCAATGATAGTCGAGATCTTTCTTCAGGTGACACTCCTATTAAAATGGTGTCCACCAGTTGTGTTTCATTCCAGCTTACACGTAGTAGTCGAGAGGACTCCCTAATATCGGAGATGTAGTGAGCTAATCTCTCCTGATGTCCTTGTACTCGGAGTACTGTCTTCCTTTTTATTTCTTCATAGATGCCGGTGGGAATAAAGTATTTTATTAAAGAGCTATGTAGCTCTTCTACTGGGAAAGTAGAGGTTAGGGCTTCTAGCACACGATTTTTTAACGGGGGTTTACACTTTGGTAACAGAACTTGTAAAATTTGACAGTCATTCAGCTGCTGTAGATCCTTTATCTGAAGAAGATAACTAATAAATGTTAGTAACTTGGAAACATTTAAACCATCTGTATAAGGGATTTCGGTTAAAATATTCTCCACAGGGTGAGTCATTTTTCCGTATAGATCTGCGTTATAGTTCATAGGGGTAATTCCTCGATGAGGGCGATTAGATTCATTGGGGGTGTTGGTCAATTCATTATTTCCGGGACGAAACTGAAAATGCTCGGGAGGAGGGACATTTACATCTGTATCAGTTTTTTGTTCTGGGTTCGCTTGCACTTGCGATACGATAGGTGAGTTCCGATCCGAGTTAGGCGGAGGTAAACCAGTGGTGGGGGATTGTACTGGGGAGATGTGTAATTTCATTAATGATTTCTCTATTTCGTCCATCCTGAGTGAGTCGGATTTTCGTCTTAAATCGTTGATAATTGAAGGTAAGTGGCGTAGAGCTTCGTCTGCTAGCTTTTGTACATCAACGGGTATTTCTGTGAGATTCGGCCAGATCGACAAATTTTTTATTCGCCTGGTTAAATGCTCTATTCTCTGGGTAGTCCGCAAAATTTTTGCCGGAGATTTCTCGTCTTGGAGTGTTTGAGACAATAAGTATAGTTCACTATACTTGGCATTACAAATTTCTTTCTCGCTTTCATAATCGAGTTGGCTTAGATTGTTTAATTGCACGGGCGCATCAAATCCACATTCGCGAATTGAACTTCGTAATTCCGCGACTGTTACATCAGCATGGGGTAGTCCACGCAAAAGGGCTTCGTAAGACAGCTCGTCTTTTAATAACAAATCCGGGTTAAATTGGGCCATTTTGTTCTAACACATTAGCACGTACTTACAATTAATACTAGTATATTACACATATATTACATATACATACAATAAATTCATAAGTAATCAATTTACACAAATTAGAAAAGAACAATTTCTCTTCTAAGGGAGAGACAGAAATCACACACACATATCTTTCAAGGTTAAATAGCCGATCAGCTGTTTACTGGAATGTAGGTCAGAGGGTGGCCTACATATTTAGTTAACAAAGGAGGGTTGAGCGTGTCAGTGAGAAAGGGGGGTTTATTCTTATTGTTCTCCACAATGCGACTGAATAACACAACTACTGTATACGTACTCTAAACCGGTATAAACACGAGAGAAGGGGAGCGCAATCTTATGCAACACATTTATTATTACTACGCTTGGCAACACTTGGGCTCCGTTCATTCATAAACTTTTCTCAATTAAATAATTACTTATCTTGTTCACAAGTTTTAAATCACGAACTTCTACTTAATTACTTTATTATTATTAACAAAGTTATTTTTAATCAAAATTTTTTTTTTTATAACACTTACTAGTGTATGTAAGCTAGATAGTTGGACATACACTGTGCAGAATGATTCAGGAAACAACAGGTCATAGATTGTCGTAAACAAACCTGTTACAGATTGTTCGGTTGACCAAAATTGTTATGCTTGGTCACAATTCATGTATGCAAGTAATTATATCGAATTATGCAGGTTCCTACTGGCCTATAGAATGCAAAAGCTACATGCATTGTATGACGCTAAGGATATTTTACTTATACATACTACCATCTACGTAACTTAATACACTATTAAATATGTTTCGAACATTACATTTATTAAAGTAACTTTCTGAGTGCATATATCAATATTATATATTTAGTTATTGATCATACAATTTATCCACGCATAGTGAATGCAATTTTGTTTGTGACACTATATACACCATTAAAACTCTTTCCTTTGTTTCCTTTATTTTTTTTAATGACGCAATTTTGTTTGAAATGTCACTTTTGTGACACTCTGTAAACAATTACCCTTTTATTTTTTTTACAATGTAAGCAGAGTGGCGCACTTTTGTAACGCCTTTTCGCCGCGTTACAAATCCAGGGAACCCCTCGTAATTAAACTCCGTTAATTAGATGGGCTGCCTACGTTGTAACAGAATTGATCACAAATAATTAATGTAACAAATTACTTGCTAACTGTGTAAGGAAACAATCGCAAGGTATAAAATTGATTTAAGCACTCCTCATATGTGTGTAACAAGAAGACTTCTCTTTATTTAACATTAAAAAAACATATACTGACAGATCCCATGACATTACTAATTCAATTATTAAGTTATTTGAAAGGTTTCTTTAAACTTTGAGATCAAACTTGATTTTATATAGCTATACCTCGGATCCGGGTCAACTTTCTGTACTTCTGTAATTAAGACTTTTAATTATACTCATTTCATGATATTAGCTTGCAAGACTTTCTTTTATTCAACCATTGGAAGAATGGTATTATTGCTTGAATTATATTACTCTACATTAGCATATAAATTGTTACAACGTATGAAGTTAGAATAGTTACATCAAATTCTTAGATTTAATGTATAAGTCTTTACAAAGTTAATAGTTTCTGAAAAGTCTCTTTCAAGATGTGTTGTGTAACAAATATTAGTAACCCTCGATAGACAGGCTATCGAGTCACCTTTTAATTGGTATGCAGAAGACTCGTCCTGGGGTATCCGTCTTGGGAAACAGGAACATCTACGTCGTCATCTCGGTCTGGCCTTCCTCTGTAAGGGCTCCAACAGTTCGCAGGTTGAACAATACGTCGTGTAGATATCTACGATGATCTTGTAGATTCTCGGATGTCCTGATCTGCATATTCTGTCACGTGCAGTAGAGTTTGTGGCTTCTGATAGTTCACATCTCCGGGTATGACTTTGGAATTGTTGTTATTTGTTGAAGCACGAAGTCATCTTGTGTTACACTCCTTTTTTACGTTTCGATTTTTTTTTACTTTAAATTTCTTGTCTATTTACATGACTATATTAATTAACACATTTAGATGCTTTAAACAGCTACATCTGGTACACCATCTTAAGGTGAGACAAAATATAGTTAACATATTTTAAGCGCACAGCTCCTACGTCTATACTGTACGAAGTCACCATTGCAAGAGAGAGAAATTCCGCTCCCTTCGCCTGGTACTGGGCAAAAGTTAGTGGGACAATTTCCGCGCGAGAATATAGTTCCTAACTATATTTAAGTTAACTTTTTTATTTATACAAACTATCCTTAAACAAATATACATAATTTAAATCAGTTGTTTTAGCGACTATTTATGTCTTCAGTTTTTTTATTATTAACATTAGTTTTTTTTTATCTTATTCTTACTCACACAAGACTCGGAAAACATGTCGAGTCTGGAATCAACAGGACAGCGCCTGCTTACAAGCAAAGGGTTAAATACGATATTCATAACTCTTTACAATTTATCTTTTTATTAGAGTATCTTATAACTAATTAATTACTGCTTCCTCTCATACTGAGTACATACAGGTATTTTATATTAATACAGTGAGATTTAAATGGCTTAAGAGCTCGCAACCTTAATTTTTTTTTAAATTTTTATTTTCTTGATTATTTCTTTTATTTAAATCGTCACAATTTTAGCTGATATATCATTTATTCAGAACTCAAACATCCACTTATTTGAAGTTTAGTCACCTATCTAGCTTTGTTTCTTGTCAAATATATATTATAGACACAAACGTAAAATTCTGCACCTGTGATGTCTTGTTTTTTATGGCGAACAAGATTTTATATTTATATGATTTTAAATATAAATCTTAAATGGAAGTAATGTATGGTTCTCCATACCGATTTTTTTTGTTTTATAAACACAGTAGAATTAAATATTCCATTTATAAACCATGAATATAATTGTATAATAGTTTAAATAAAATTTAAAACGGTATGTTTTAAACCTGTTTACAGGGATAGAAAATTTTCTGTCTTCCTATACTTTGTATTAAATTAGAACCACTATCTGTACTTATAATTACATTATATAAGTATAGACTTTATGTCTGAAGTAGCGCACACCACGCTCATAACACACAAACAGACAAATATTTCTGCACAGTACTCATAATAAATATCACGGAAAGAATATAGTACGATCTATTGAAATAATAGTCGATAGTCATGACGATTAGAAGTCCAAAACATAAAGGAACTCATGCATATTCACGCTGTTTGAAATCGAGCAATCAATTAAGAACACATAACATACAATAATACAATAAAAATAATTAATTTTTGTAGCCTTTCTACGTATTATAGAACACAAGACCGGCTAAATGTACTAGGAATAACTTATTTTTATTTCGTTAAAAAAAGTTATTATGACTGCTTTTCTTTTTGGTAACACAATTAGCTGTTTTGACGGCTGTAGTAAGAATTATGTTTTTACTGAATATATTTACATATTATTATTAATAGGAACATTACAAATTTTAAATAGATCATATCGGGTAATGTTATTTATATTTGTTCTTCAATTAGTGTGTTTATCTTGTGTTAATATACAAATTTGTATTAAACGCAAACAAATCGATTTAGACGAATAATGCAGTTTACTTAAAATTTCAATATTTTAATATACCAATATATGTGGTTTCTCTGATGAATAAATATGAGCTGTGTGTGTGTGTGTGTGTGTGTGTGTGTGTGTGTGTGTGTGTGTGTGTGTGTGTGTTCAGAATTATCGTAAAAGTTCTTGCCTGGCCATGGTACAGAAGTACTCACACGTGTTTAACAGTACAGCGTACAGGCAACGTATGAGGCGTCAGGCACGTTGATCAATACGTGCTGTCACGTACAGCTGTTTATGCCAGACAGTTTCTCTCAAACAATTTCTGCTTACGTGTTGCCGTTTGAACGGCCTTTCTTATTTTTATTTTTTTTGTTTTTTTTTTAGATGATAAGTAGATGATTTTAAAGTTTTATATTAAAATGTTCTATTTATCACGAAACGCTAAATTACATAAGAATTACATTAGTAGTTATTTATTATAGTCATATGTCATCGTTTCAAACAGAAATTTATAATTGCTTTTTACACACAAAATTTACCAATAAATTTAACGTGTAAAATCCCAGTGAAAATTACAAAAACAAACCACGCTTTCAGATACTTTGTTGGCTGGTACGAAAAAATTGAAACCAAATTTTCAGTTTTGAACTAATTTATGAAAACAATTTTGGAATGTCGTTAGACGTCTGACAATGATATTGTATTTATACTATACATTTTCTCTAAATAAAAAAACTCAAGTTTTTGACAACATCGACTTTTTGAATTTTCTTTGTTAATTATGTTTAGGTTAATATACATCACACACACACACACACACACACACACACACACACACACACACACACACACACACATATATATATATATATATTGTAACAGTACAACCATTTACGGTACTGTTCATTGCCAAAATAATTTTAATAAATAATAAAAATAAATAAATATTGATTAATAAACATGATTCAGATTGCAAGCTGGATCGTATTAAAAAGGGAACGCAGAATTCCTGCATGGACACGCATATTTGGCCCACCTGTCGCTAGCGTTGTGTACACGTGTATTTTGTTTGTGTGTGTGAAGCCTGTCCGTTCCTGAACTGTAACCAACCCTTTTCAAGTATTGATAGATTTTGTGTTTTATTTTAATTATAAGAAAAATATGTACGATATGGTAAACGAAAGACACCAGAGGGTGTAGAAAATAAAGGTGAACAAAGGGTTTAAAGACCGTGCCAAAGTGACGTAAAGTGCAATTACTATAAGTAAAAAGTGAATAGCTCTTTTTTTAAGTATAATAAAGAAGTATAATTTACGTATACCAAACATATAAAAATTAGCGATCGATTGAGCATCGAGTAGTGTGAAACAGACTTCGTAATTCGCGAAGATAGGCGAAATTAATGAATTGAACCAGAGTGGGGGTAAAGACGCTTCGACAAACTCCGACAAGATGAAAATTGTTCGGACCTGAGCTTTTGCACGACCAGCCAGGTCGTTTATAGCCAATAAATAGCAGGTCGCGCTAATAAAGTTCCTTCTTCTATTTTCAACCGTTGCCGTAGGAGGCTATGTCAGTCGACGACGCTATTTTAAATCTACAGTGAGAGTCACGGGACGAACTGGAAGGCCAACCAGAACAGCAGAGCACCTACGAAGAGGTTCGATGGACTCACGTACGATCCATGAGATGATACGAGACAACTAGTAAACAGCACTAGCAGTGGAATCCTGGAAGAAGACCAGAGGACCAGAAGAACGAGAAGGACACAAACCGAGGACCCGACGAGGAGGACACACTGATAGTATCGCATCAAATGAGGTGATAAAAAACCCACTTTTGTTAATTGCGATAATTGAAAGACTCTAATTAACATAGAATGAAAAACATTCGAACAGTTAATCAATCATAAAGAAATGTCCATAAATGTAAAAGCAGATTGTAATGTAGAATAATAACTCATGTATAGGAATTAGTAGTTGAGTCAAACATAAATGCTAAGAGAGAAATATTTGAGTTTAAATTAAAATCAATTAAAGTATTGAGAAAGGTTTGTTTGATATGATTTTAAATAAAAATAAATGAGAGTAATTGATAAAGTCTTTGTTTGATAAAGTAAAATGCATATGCAATAGTAAATAATGAAAGTCAAATAAGATTAAATAAATTAAAAATAATAGTAAATTCAGAATTACAGAAAATAATATGAGATTGCAAAAATAACCACACAATGAGTAAGCCGAGAGCAAAATATTTAATTAATTAAGATTAGATGATAAAGTTTATGCATACCATGTTATATATAATTTGTTAGCCATAAGTCATGTGTGAATGGTTCATACAAACGATTAATAATGAGTATTACTTCAATATGCGAAATGAAAGAATTTTGTTTAATAAAAAATATAAATAATGGACAATTTTTAAAACTTAAATAACGCATCATCTTCTTATTACGATTACACCCATGAAATCAAATTTGTGTTGTTATGTTATATATAATTTGGCGCTTCAAAAGCGTGGGGCTACCCAAATTAAATTATATTAAATAATTTGTGTTGTTATAATATATATATATATTTGTATTAACATTTTTTGTAATGAAACATTTCTTTAAAAATTATCATTCCTTATCAAGCTTATTTTTAACATTTGTTTACATTTATGTAGTTAGTTTCTAAACCATATATATAAAAGGATCATTAAAAATAATTCGCAGTCTATACTTTCAATGTAATTTTTAAAATTTGTTATTCTATTTATTTTAATTTAATAAAAACTTTAAATTACACTAGCGTACGGTGTTTGTCAAAAGTAATTTTTTTTAATAGACGGGGAAAAATGCTTTATGCACCGTCAGAGGAGGCCTTGCTTCTTCTGGTTTCACCAACTAAAAACCCTACCTCTCATTCAGGCATTCATATCCATCCTGGAACCACTTAGCGTATTACTGCATGATGGAGCCTATTGCGCCCTTATCGGGCTCCTTCTAGTTGTTCCTTATTTTTTACTGCCCGTTGGGTGCAAGTTGGGCCTGTATTTTTCTTCTAGTAGGACCCACTGAATAAATGCATTGATGCGGTCCCATTCCGCCTTACCACGAAGCATAAGCGCAACTACGCTCTCGGGCGTGAACTCCCCGAGATCCCATTTCCAGTACCATCCTCTGCTTGCAAATCTGTAGCACTTTAAAAACATGTGCGAGGCATCTTCATGGGAAGAGTCTCCGTATTGATATGCTGGGTTTTGCACCTTTCCCATTCTATGGAGGTAGGCATTAAAACTGCCGTGGCCACTGAGCAACTGGGTCAGATGGTAGTTGAACTCACCGTGTCTGCGGTCGATTCAAGTTTGGTATGAGCCTTGCGGTCCGTCTTCCCCTACTTTCTCTATCCCAACCGCCTTGCCAGTGCCGGAGAGTGATTTCCATGGCTCCTTCCAAATTTTTATCTTCTTTCGAATAAATGCTTCCGCTCTAGAGCCAAAAGGTCTATGGGAATCACTTCCGCTATCAACGGGACTACTGGCTCCGGCACTGTCTGGTATGAGGATGCTATTCTGATGGCTCCTCTTCTCTACACCGATACCATATGTTTTATGTACTGTGCCGTGTTTAGGTGAAAACCCGGCAGTTCTATAAACGTGAATAAAATAAAAGGTCTAATTGCCGAAATAATTTATTTTTGTAATTACGCGTTGGTACGGAGTGGACGGTTCAGGGGTTGCGCTGGATGCCGTCGCTACCTGACGGCGGAGCGCGGAGTTGTTTTTTCGACATGTGCTTGATACAAGGCAGGCAGTCTGAACAAGTCAGCTGTTACGCGCGGAGCCAGACGTTCTTCCCAGCCGCTCCATGTTGCTTTAATCTACAATTGCTATCTACTATGTTTGAGTAGAGGCTACAGCGATCTCCGGTAAGCCACTTTAAGGTATATTGTTACTTATTTTGTAAAAGATTTAAAACGTGAATTGAAATTAACTTGGTTGCGAATCAGATGAAAATTGTATGTTGCCGCGTGGCGGTGAGTGAATGGGTATGTTCATGATTGAATATTTGATTATTTTTTTTTTAGCTCTAGTACAGCATGATAATTTGCAATTATAATTAACTATTGTAACTATGAAATTGGGACGTAAAAGAAAGATGATTTGTAATTGTGAAGAGAGGGAACTTTATTATATCGTTGTGAACGAGCACGTGCTGCTGAACGCTTATACCTGTTTGAGTTTGTCAGTTTGCATACAGTCATCATTTTCTGATCTATAATGCAATACATTATGTTCATTATGAAGAGATATTCATACAGTATTGAAGCTTTGTGGCCGCGAGTGTGCTCTAGTATTTCCAAAGAAAACTTAATAAAAAAAAAAAGATAAAACTGGTCATGGTGTGCAGAGTGAGTTTTAGGCTGTGGGACGTGGGTGTTGTGAATGATGGGTCACTGTAGTAATTTTCCTTGCAAATGTTTAAGGGTTCCCGTTCCGTCGGAGTTCGACCCATTCCAGCGGATGGCTGTCCACCTGCCATAATGCAACGAACAACCAGACTCGATGTTGGCTGCTGCTGGAGGAACGTCTGCACATCATGCCGAAGGTGCCCATGAGATATACCCGGGACAATACGAAGGTGACATTTAAGCTTTTAATATTCTTTAGGCCACTTCAGCAAACATCCTGTGTGTGACATTATTCTCAGTTAACAAGTTCTACGCTATGGTGCTCGCGTCTAGCTGGACATAATTCGGGAGGTGATAAACTTTCTTTAGAATAAACTCAGTATGTAATTACGTCCCAAAGTAATTGTAGATCTGGCCGAGGGGCCCGTGTCCGGCGATCAGGTATTTTTATATTTATTTAATAGTAAAAGTTGAAGTTAAAAGTTGCGGGCAATCTGAAATCTTGTCATGTATGTGAGTTTGGTATTATTTAATCATCATTAATAAACGTTCATTTTAATAGGGGGTTGGAAGTCTTAAGGGATTATATTTTTTTTTTTTTTTACTCTTTTACCTGATTCAGGCACCTGTGGGGGCAGTTCTATGCAGGTACCGGACGTGTTTTTTAGTGTTCGATCAGGCCGGACACGTGTCATCGGTCGGGTCAATTCAGGTTTGCTGTAAATTTCTATACATTTAAATATATATACATATATATATATATATATATTTCTGCACAGTTTAATTAAAAGAATTTTGCAATTTTATGAAATTATTCAACATGTACCAAGACTTAAAATCATTATTACTGCCATAATCACTTCAGAATGTCTTAAGTTTTTTTATATACCTTTATAAGAGTATTTTCTCACTACTTCACTCTACGTTTGTAAAGTTATAAAATTAGCCTCAGTTGACATTTTATATTCAATTTGCTGGTGGTCAGTTCCACTTGGAACTTCTTTAAAATGTTGAATTTTTTTTACAAAAGTACAAAAGGAAGTAACAAACTTACTATCTTATAAATCTATACAGTCATGTTAACCTTGTGATGGTACGCTACTATAAAGGGGACTATTCCAGAATTTTAGTTTGTAATTTGGTTGATTGTGCAGGGCTACTTCGCCAATTTAGATATTGGTAATTTCTAATCCTGATGTTATATTCAGTTTTGTTAATTTCTTTTACACTCTCGTGATTTAATGGGTTTTGGGTTTTTAATTGAAAGTTATATAAGGCTGGGCCGGCCACTTACTCTGATAATTGAGTTATGGGTCCTGATGACCAGTCCAGATGTCTCCCCATTCATGTATGGGTATGTTGGGAATGTACAGGCTGCCTTCCAGAATTAACATGCTGTATGATATCATGCTGTATTTGTGTCTGTGATATGTATTTATGTGTATCTGTATATTTATGTGAAATTATGTGTTGTAATGTTGATTATTATAAAGGGTGATTTATATAAGTCATATGCTATGTTTGTGGAATTCAGATGATTACGGTATTATGTAAATGTGGGGGCTAAAAGCAAAAGCTGCAATGTCCACTTCTGCAAATTTTACAGGACAGCGAAAAGAAAATTTGAGGTGGTGAAACCAAGAGTACACAGCTGATTATTTTTCTCCAATTTCTAAGTTATAAAACTAATACATTCACCAAAAATTAGGGCTTAGAACTCATGTTTAAAATACTTACAGAGGATATTTGTTTGGAGATTGCTAGTATTGCTTCTGAAATGTGGACTTTGCTGGTTTTGCTATCAACATTTTGTAGACTTATATCTAAGAGTGCCTAGCTATCGTCTGAACACTATGTTTATATTCATCACCTTTAACTATAGTGTTAGCGTTGCCTAGGCTATAATATTATACAGTTTGGAAGGAAATAAATAATGACACGAGGTTTAAAAGGGAACTTTTTAATACATATTAAACAGTAACTTTTTTAGTACATAACACTGAAATACGTAAAATTCTTTGTCTGGAAATGTTCGTGTTAGTGATTGCTGACTTACAGTACAACTTCTTATCTTTTTCTACACAATAGTCTCCGGCGACTCCTCTGTTTCTTCACACTCAGGTTCGGCTTCATCTTGAGTGTTTTCCTGGTCATCACACTTTTCGAGAAGGTTTTTGTAATATTCCAAACTGGTGTTTTCCATCCAATTAGGGCCATAGTGAACCTCAAGCAGTTTTTTCACGTCAGAGAGTTTTACTTTCTTCACCAGAACTCCAGGAGAAATCAAGTTAGGGTTGATGTCTGCTACGGTTGCATTAGATTTTGTTAGAAATTTGTACACGGACACCTCATGATAGTAAATGTGCTCACCCTTAATCACGACCTGCTTTTGGTTTTTACCTGATCTCTTGATACAAAACTTTTTGGTCGGAGCGAACTTGAAATGCCATTTATTCACTGGCTTAAAAACTCTGTATGCTTCACTTCGCCAGTCATGGACATCACAGTCAGTACCCACATTTACAACAGTTGAAAAACTAGATATTATTTCCACATATTGACCAGGGTTTTCAATCTGCTGCAAAGATTTGAACTTTTTCTCACAGTTGCCAAAGATTCTATCTGGTGGCATGAATGAATGTCCACGAATTGGGAAAATGATTTCAATATGTTGAAGAGTTGATGGGGCGTCCAAAAGCCATTTTGAGCACATCGCTAGGATGATTTGGTTTTTATTTTGCCCCCCGCATCCGTCTGCAAAGAGCCTCAGTTTGGTTTTTCCAGTGAAGTCTGTGTTGTTCAAGAAGTGAAAGATACATGATGCGATTTCACTAGATCCTTTCTTGTGAAGATCCTCAGTCCATAAATAGCTGGTACAGTTTTCTTTGGTAAGCTTATCCTTGGAGCTACCTTTCACAACGGTCAGATTATAAAGATAAAGTTGCCACCTGTAATAAGCTTCTTGATCAGGAACTTTGGGTAGAGGTAAATTTTTTTGACAGTCAAAGGATATATTCATAACTTCGGGGGCTTGTTCTTTCAAATGATCATAAAACGCTTTTGCTCGCTTTTTGTGGATGAGTCGTTGAACGAGAAGCTCATGTTTTTTCTGAGGGTCTTTTTCAAGTTTCATTCTTTCCTTTAGCTCTATGCACGTGGAACACATGTCTAAACGTGGGCTGCCAAAGCCAATGTTAAAATTTCGGTTGAAAATATACCTGAAGTAACATTCTTTCACCTTTAAACTATTGTCCTCAACTTTTTCATTGTACATTTTATGTAGTTTTGCTATATTAAGGTCAGCAGGTAAGTACTTGCGTCCGCTTTTATAACGGCAATAATGCACGTCACTACAGGCCAAAGAAGAAATAAACTCAACAATTGACTGCTTCTTGTCATTGAATTTAGCTGACACACGATCTCCTCCTCTGGTTTCTTCCGGTATAAATCCACATTTTTGAAAGTTCTTTGTAACAAACTCAACACGTGATCTTTTTATTTGAAGAATTTGTAGGAAGGCATTTTGGCATACAGGAATCATGTCGGTTTCATCATTTCTCCTAACAAAAAACTTTGTATGAAAGGCTTTTGGAGTCTTTTCATTTGTTTTAGGCCTTCTTCTTTGAACTTGCTTGGATTTGGTGTACTGCAAAATGAAATTGTTTTGCGATTGCCTGTCTTTGTTTTTATAAAAAATATCATGAAAATATAAGCACTGTTTCATTGTCAATACGCTACAACGATAGCTTTTAGTATGATGACCACACAATGGATACGTCGGCAGATGTTGTGCTTCATATCTGTAATGAACAAAATTAAGCGTTACCGTAAGAAAACCATTTAGAAAGTACGGCAACACTAACATTTCAGTAATTTAAACTAGGATTACAATATCAGAAACGTGGAGAACTAAGCCTACTCTTAAAATGAGTACTAACCTCAACCTCTTGGCAACGTTCCTTTTCCAGGTTTCAGGACGATTCGGCCTTTTCCTAGCTTTTCTAGGTGACACAGCTGAAATGCCATTTTCTAGGTCAGGTTCCATGTTACACATTCACTTTTACAAATCTTATTCTTAGCAAGGTAAATTTGCACAGAAACAGCACTCCATTCAGACAACAACAAGCAGCCATTATCCGCACAGATCACGTGATGAAATCGAGCGCTCTGATTGGTGGAATTGGATTTTGCTGGTTTTGCTTCTCAGATTTCGAAAAATGAACTTGGATTTTGCAGACTTTGCTTCTAAGGACAGTTTTGTAATTTAAATATTAAATGTTTCTATGCCGTTTCTGCTACTAAGAGATTAGTTTTCTTAAAGCCGACAGGTCACTGTATGCAATGCCTTCAAAATATCGATTTCAGAAAAAAGTGGAGATTGCAGCTTTTGCTTTTAGCCCGCACAAATAATATAGATATTTGTGGTTATGATGTCGAGAATATTTATTCAACTATGTGGTTATACATATTTAAAGATATTAAGGAGATTTTAGAATGGTGATGTTAGATGTTAACTTATGATAGTAATTTTAAAATTGCAAATTTGGGAAGTTCGATACTAAGGATGTGTGCAGGCTGATATGTTAAAATTAAAATTTGAAGTTTGTATTTTATATTAAAATTGAATTATTGAAAATCTAAAATTTATATTTTGTATTAAGATTGAACTAAAATTTAAAAGTTATATTTTATATTAAAATTGAATTATTGAAATTTAAAATTTATATTTTGTATTAAGATTGAACTAAAATTTAAAAGTTATATTTTATATTAAAGTTGAATTATTGAATTTGCAACTAATATGCATGAATGTGAAGGGAACTTAGAAAATAAAAATTGTTATTGTTGTTCAACAGCTGAGTTTAATTGCAAGTCCCGTCTCACTGGACCCAGCGCATTTTTGGCTTCTCTAGGCCTTCTGCCTAGTTTTAAATATCTAGTAACCCCTCTTTGAAAACAAAAAAAATTATTTCAAAAATTTTGTAAAGCAAAAAATTTTAAAGAGGGGTTACAGTACTTTTCCGTCTTTAGTGCATCGGCCCAGATTTCGCAACTGTACAGAAAGATGGATTCTGTGACCGCCACCAACAATCGCCTCTTTCTTGCATTGTCAATAGTAATAATAATAATATAATAATAATAATAATAATAAAGCTAAATCACACATTCGTTAACAGTTTTAAATAAACATACACGAGAGGACATAGTTATGTTTACAAACGGTAAGCTGTTGTTTATAAATGTATTTGTGTTTGTGTGCTGTGAGCGTAGTCTGCACTACTTCCCACATGAGGTCTCTTCAACGATACTGTTGGTACTGTCTCAACACATTCAATTAAGTGAGGCTCTGTTTGTTCAACTCACGCTGTTTCTGTATACTCTAGTTCTGTAAGTACTCTGTTTTCTCTGCTTATACGTAAATAGAAGTTTGTATAACATACAGTAGCCAGCAGAAACCTATTTTGTCACTGTAAACAGTACAGTCAACATGCGCTGGCGTAATCTGCTTACATTAATAGTAACCAAACCTCTTCCGTACGAACAATCTACTTTTACTTGTTTTGTTTTACTGAATTATTGAGTATAACTTCATTCTTAAGGTAAATTATTTATACAGTAATTTGTAAAGTAACAAGTTAGAAGCAAAAATAACAGGAGTCAAATTTCACAAAGAACAGCCTCGTTGTTAGTTTCTCAGCCATGTCCTTCAGCCGTCATTTTCAAGGAATATTAGTTTCCAGAGGTGGTGACTATTTATACTTGTTATTTTTAATTTATGTACGATTTACGTTTTAATTTTAAGAATGTTAGACTTAGGCCTAATTATTGTTATTTAACATTTTATTTTTTTAACACTTTTTATTGCATATAATTGGTTTATACCTAGGTGTATAGTTAAAAGGTCTATTTATATGGCTTGTGACGACAATCACAGGTTTTTGAGTTGAAATTTTAAGAAAATAATTACAAACTTGAAAGAGATTCGGCAGATGATTTTACCAGACATTCTCATGCGTTACGTTTATCGCGCAAAACTGTATACGTTCCGCGAGATGTGTACCGGATCTCATATACCACACACTTTTATATAACGTGTGAGATAAAAGTCTATAGTTATACGACTCTTTAGTTGGTTATGTATTTATGTTTAGTTACTAAAACTGTAAAATTATTTTTCACTGAAACCCCTTTTCACGTATATCTGAAATTAGTTTCATGTAAAACAAACGATGTTAAATATTGTAAACTCGTTTACTGTACCTTTCTTCTTTTTCTTGTATTACAGTTTTGGGAAAACATTTTCATTTTTCCAAGGCACAGACATGAGAGAGTCAACATGTAATTCTCTTCTGTTGTGGAATTACATTTATACACTTTTAAAAACGTTTTTGTATGTATTATATTGACAAGCACTACTGAAAACTTATGTATTTCAAGTGATCTTATTTGAACGCTTAAGTTTAATAGCACTTAAAATTAAGGTATTTTAAATTCATTTATTAAATTTAGAAAGACAGTATAACAAAAGTTTGTAACAAAAGTATAAATTTAGACGTTTGTAACAAAAGTGATACGGAAAAATAACAATAAATATTGTTGTTTTTATTGTTACATAAATGTAGGCATATCCATTATTGTATGCATATACAATTGTAGGCATACAAATGAAAAGATAGTAAACAATTTTGCTGAAGGCGCTAGTCCAATCTACAAAAGGTTTCAGCCAACTGAGTATTACATATTCAGTTGTCGTTACATGTGAAAGATGGAATGCACGTGACTGTAGTCATATCGTCCTTCTCTAACGTCCACTTGACTGCTTAAATATTGATGAACACTTTTTAATAAACGTTTTTACTTCATATGGTGTCTTTAAACGATATTCAACATAATTCATATCACCATAGACCGATACCATTAATAGAAACCTAAAACTAATAGACACTTAAAAATTCCACTATGAAACTTATGGGCAATTACTTATTTTCCTCATTAATTTTTCAAAATTTTAAACTGTTCCGATTATTGTGTTTTCTTCAACTATTAAACTCTAATAGTATTAAAATGACAATGCTGAGTGTAATGGCTTATTACGTATACCTAGATAAATTCATTACTCCTTGTTGTAATGTTATTAGGAGCCAATACTTTTCCGCTCCACATGCAAAACCCATAGCCCATAGTGTATATAAACCAGCTTTGTTGCGCACTGATATCACTGTTGAGGTTTAATAATCACTGAACTTTTTTAGGACAGCTATAATGACTCTTGACAGACAAGAATTTTACACAACTCTTGAAGAACTAGGCATACCAAAGAAATTAATAAGATTGTGTAGGATGACAATGCCGACAGTGAAGGGCATGGTGAGGATCCAGAATGACTTATCAGGAGAGTCTGACTATGGAAAGGGAGTCTTCCAAAGCAATGCTCTTGATTGCCTCCTCTTCATTCTTGCCTTAGGAAAAGCTATGAGAGATGCTGGAATAGATTCCTCCGGGACTATATTCAAGAGGTTGGTGCAGGTCCTAGGATACGCCGATGGCCTAGATATAATCTTGAGGTCCCTTTGAGCAGTCACTGAAGCCTTTCTTCCTCATGAAGGTACCACAAGGAGGCTGGGTTTTATAATAAACGAAAGCAAGACAAAATACATGGTCACAGGACAGGAAGCTAGAAAAGGAGAGCGCGTCCAAATTGGCATCTATTCCTTCGAAAAGTCAACAACTTTGTTTATTTAGGATACTAACTTAACTCCGATGGGGAAACAACAGAAGAAATAAAGCCTAAGAATCACCTCAGCTAATAGGTGCTTATTTGGTCTCAGATCCCTGTTCCAGAGCAGAACAATAATTACAAGGAGCGTCAAGCTGTTTCTGTATAAAACACTGATCCGCCCAGTTCTCACCTACGGTTCTGAGACCTGGGCCACTTCTAGAAAGTCTGAGTCAAGCCTCCTGGTTCATGAACTCAAAATCCTCCGCAGTATTTTTGGTCCAATATGTGTAGGGGGTGAATGGAGGAAAAGGACGAACCAAGAACTGAACACTCTTCTAAATGAACCAGATATTGTGAAAATTATAAAACTTGGTAGACTCACGTGGGCTGGACATGTGATCAGAATGAGGGAGAATGAAATACACATAGAATAGGAAGAAGAAGGTCAAAAGATATATAAGTGATTGAATACTGAGTTTGGGAAAGTATCTTAGAAAAGAAAAATAGATGGCGAAGCTATATGAGGAGTTTGAAATATTTGGCAAACTTGATAAAGCTGAAATATGTGCAAAGGCAAGGGACTTCACTAAATTTAAAGTTATGATAATTAGTGAAAACGCATAGTGAATAAACAAATAAAAGCAACATCAGGCTTAAGAGATATAAAAAAATTAGTCTTTATCTAGAAAAAACCTAGAGGAACTGTACGATTGTTTAAGAAAACGTACAATTTTATCGAATGGTGACGAATGTAAAGAACAAAGAAAAAACTGTCTATTTATAGCGAAGACCTAAACAAGTTATAACAAGCAAAGGAATATACATGCGGTAGGAAGTGACGAACTGCAAGGAGAGCTGCTACTGACCTTAACAGGCAATAAATAGATTATTAAAGTCATAAAACAGAATAAGTGGACAGTTTAAAACAATATTAGACAGAATAAATGAAATGGGTATGCGTATAAATATCATCAAATCAAAAATAATGAAAGTTTCAAATCAAGGCGAACAAGTCAAGATCGTCACACAAAAAAGACAATTCGAGTGAGCTAACACCTTTGAATATTTAGGTAGCTACAGAGACGAAATAAAAACAGAATTTTGTACCATGTTATACCGCTGAGCCCCCAAAAACATGGCACACAAAATACACAAGAAATAATTAGAATACTACTACTACTAATACTTCCTTACTTGCTACAAATGTACCTAAGACAGCTACAATATCTACACAAATATCACGGGGAGGGTTTTGAGTGCATTAAAAAATCTCAATATCAGCAATCATTGAGCAGAGTGGGCCACAGCCCGTTTATTTCAATCTAAAATGAGCCTCGAAATATTTGCAATCATAAGTCAGTCCGTGAAAATTAATAAGTGAATTAATTGATAATATTAAATAATATTATATAATTGATTAAATTATATACCAAAAGGTTATATACTGATTAAATAGTTTACTGAAATTTAACAGTTACTTAAGTTAAAGCAGGGTTAATCGACTAACAAGAACTAAATAGTATCATAAATCAATGCCGATTTACAAGAGGCAATATACAACATGCAAAGTATGAATCGTTCATGAAAGTTTCTCTGTATTACCTTACACCACAAAGTACTTGAATTCAAAGGTATTAGTTCACATCACCTAAGGTGAGAAATTTGATTCACTCTTCCTTTTGTTTTTATTCGCACCGTAACTCCTGCTGAGTGTCAGTAATTATTATAGTTACTTGACAGTTTGAGATGCTCCGTTCGCGGCCTGCCGCAGCTCGTCGCGACGTCCGCGTGTTTTTCAGTTCATGTTGCAGACTGATGTTGTGTCCATTCCAGAAGATCTTAGAAAAGAAAATGCAGCAGACGGGTTGATGTTCGGATTCCTTACTCCCGTACGTCGAACCAAGCTATAAACTGAAAGTTCCACACCTTTTAGTACACCTTAGGTAATCACACAGCTTAACTAGCACGCACATATTCATCCATACAATGAATTACAAGTTCACAAAATTTTACAAAATTACAGTCACAATATATACAAAATTACAACTTCAAATCATACATAATAAGTACTGACATCGAATCTTACGTCTCTGTGTTTCTTCCTTTTAATCAACTGACTGAATATTTAGTTTTTTCTTTTGCTCGAGGCTAATTATTACAACAAGATACATTATGGTTGGTTAACAGTTTTTTACAGAATATACAAATTTTATTTTTACAAAAGGTAATTAACGAAAATAATTTGTTACCAGTATTGATTTATGATGACTGAATAATTATAAATACCTTGGTCATCGAGGCATCTAGTTTAAAGTATCCGAACGTGTGGCTCTGCTCACTCAGGCGGTCTGGTCTATGACTGCATGATTCAACCGAAGCAAAGGGCTGCGTTAGTGAAAACGTGGCGTGACGTCAGAGGAACTCTGACCAATCAACAGATAATTGACTTTGGTCGCGCGACTTTTTAAATTTCACAAATTAAATTACTTTGTATAGGCGGACGTTGCAGCCATTCTGCGATAATGCCGAATAATTGCAACAATTTCAAAGAAAAATAAGTATCAATAAACAAAATATTACTGATTACAAAACTATACTTCTTTTCTGAGTAACAACGTTAGTAGTGTTATGTCTGAAGCATAGTTACGATGAAAAATATGGACATTGAGAAAAAGGAAGTAAAGTATTTTCAGGTTTTGCAACGTGCCTTATAGTAGAAGGACACTACTCATCAAGTCTCCTCAGACTAATGATGTGTTGAGGAGAGTTAATGAGGGCTGTTAGATAATTCTGTCAATAAAGGGACATGTAAAGTGGCGATGCAGAGTTCGAGACCATCCAGGGCAAATAATTTATTCAGAGAGTAACAATTATGAGAGAAACATTGCAGAGGGATTAAGAGGATAGGAATGTTGAATAATCTAAAGGACGGTTGAGGATATTCCTATAGCTAAAGGACAGTGCATGGAAAAAGACATGGCGTCTGCGATTTCTTGTTACCTGTCAGTAGACATTTCCACTGGAAAAGGTGGATATTAAGTCATAATAGATTTACAATGAATATACTTTTCTAAGCACGAAACATCAAGCTTATTACATGTCACAATATTGTTAGACATGGTAAATTAATGAGGCTTCAAACATAAAATCTCTTTGTTTTAAGGATAATTTGAAATCGATTTTTAAAGAAAGACTGCAAATTTCATTGACTATAAAGATTAATGTTGATACGCTTATACATTTTTAAAGAAATTTACAAAATGCCTTTATCTTTATCTTTTGTAACAAGCTTACAAAAAATTCTTGTACCTAACAATGTCTCATCCCCTGTGTACTGCACATATTGAATTAAATTCCTAAATTTCAGGTGCGTGGCAGTTGCCGTCATTAACAATCACCAATAGCGTCTTTGTTTTTCCCTCTTTTGTATATTCTAAAACATAACTTAGAAAGGTACTTCTGTTTAAGTATTTTATGTTTATAAATTAGTTAGCTAACTGAAAAATTATTTCCGCTCAGTTATTAAATACTGGAAAGCAAGAATTATTAAAATTACAACAAAGATAACAGAGAATCTGTTTATTATTATCTTCGCGTACTAATGATTAATGCAAACACAAAGCTTAATTATTAATTTTATTTTTGTTAATAGATAAATTTTTGTATTTTTGTATTATATTACTAACAAAAATTATGTTATTACTTTACAAACTTTAATTTAAAAAATAAATAATGCATAATACCGAATACATGAAGCTGACTTGCAAAGATTATTCCTTGATTTTTAGTAATGCGTGTAAAGTTTTCAATATGAAAAAAACAACAATCAAAACTAAAACAATGACAATTGTAACGAAGCCTATACGATTCAAAATATTATAATATTATGATTTATTAATATTTTAATTGAATAATGCATGGGATTTGGTTACTTAGTTGCGTTAAAAACTTTTCCTAGACACCTAGAGAAAGAAGTGAATGTGGGATATCAGATAACAAAGCAATGAAAACTAACAGAGTAATCAGCTGCACGAATGACATGGTACAGACACATCAAACAAGATGCAAAAGCTAGACAAAAATGAGATACAAGACAAAAATTGAATCTGTGTTGAAATATGTTTAGAAAATAGACAAACATCTAAAACAAAAAGACAGATACAAGTGATAGGAGTAAGAATGCTACAAAGAACTGTGGACAAACCAAGATGGCACAAAATATGCAGTAAAAGTGTAAAAGATATTTGTAAAATAACGGGTTTAATAAATATACTATAAAAAGAAAGTTGATGTGGAATGGACATTCAAATAACTAGGATTATCAGAACAGATTAATAAGATTGCTAAAAGTAACAAGCCATCTGATAGTATTCTCCTTGGGAGACTTAAGAACAGATGGTGTGAAAGCTTGTAGAAAGCAGAGAGTAGTATTGAAAGAAGATAAATCTCTAATAAGAAGAGAAGAAAAAGGTAAAGGCCATACACGCTATTGTCAGTCCTTGATTATTGTTTCACTTATTTATTATATATTGTACTACAGTATACAGTACATTTAAAATTTTCTGAAGATTTAAAACGTAATCTTCAGTAGTTGGGTGACGTAAATAGGCACAGTAAGATTGTCGCTGTAGGGCTGGACGAAATGCTTAATGGAAGCAATGGTAGGGAAACGGAAAGAAACAGATCCTTGCTTCAAAAGGATCTGAAAGGACAGATGGCCACGAGCAGAACTAGCAGAACAAGGCGTAAGTCATCAGTACTCCGGACTAAGGTTGCAAAGGTTGGAAAAAGATTAGAGAGTGTTGCTCAAATTAAGGTAGGAAAAACTGTTTTATAAATACCCTAAAGAATTATGGATTATTACTTCGAATCACAAAATAGTAATGTTTACGATTAGGCGTAAAGAAGGAATTATTAGGTAGTTAGGTAGTAGGTAGTAGATAGTTTATTTACAAAAACTTAGAATATTATTATTATTATTATTATTGTTATTATTACTCTTTTATTAGTAACGACTAGTAACGAAACAGGAAGAAACTAGCACAGGTCCAAAGACGAAGTGCTCTTTGAGCTCCATGGGCCTACCGACCAAGTTTTCGAACCGGCTGTCTTGGTCGTTGCCGGAGTGATGCCGATCGACCTTCCCGCCAAGGAACGTAAGAGAAGCTCGACGAGAAGGCTCATCAAACAGGTGCGGCCGTGGGTGGAGAGGAAGCTTGGGGAGATCGACTATTATCTCACCTCATTTTTTGACTGAACACGGGAATTTCTGATCTTATCTGAAAAAAGTTGGAAAGATCGAGTCACCAGAGTGCCTGTACTGCCCGGGAGCTGCGGACGATGGCATACATTCTTTGTCTGCGACAGATGGCAGCAACATAGAAGATCGTTGAAAAAAGAAATTAGGCAGGAGATCTCCCCTGATTACATCATTGAATTGATGCTTCAATGGGAGGACACTTGGAACATGTGACACGCATCGCAGAAGAGATGCTTCGCGCGAAGAAAATAGATTTTGACAATACAATATAGAAGAATAACAAATCAGATGTGAGCTCTAGCGCTGAAGAACAATAGTCTTAGCCCGAAGTAGTGTGTCAAACAGTTCCAGGTTAGTGTCTTAGAAAAGGAAAGGGAGATGGTTTATTTTAGTGTATCGGGTATAGTACCCAAGCCCACAGACCCCGGACGCGTGCAGCTTTCCAAACATTTGTACAGCAAAATTTTTCCACCTGACCTCGTAAAAAATGAGTTATTTATCGCCGAAGTAGTTAACGAACGGAGAGGGTAGACTGCCTGAAGAAAGCGCTCAACATATACGGAAGGTAATGTAGCCAACACTACAATGCAACAGTCCATTATTAAGCAAAATTTTCAAAATTATATCCTAAATAAATAATGTATATTTCCTCCGACTATTTACAAACAACAAACAAAGTCGACATAGAGCAGCAATCGTATTAATAAAGTTTATCAATTTATATATATCTGATAGAAGTATAAATAAAAGAGATTGTTTGAACTTCCTAGTTATTAATGCCGTAGGTGTAAAGCAACACATATAATGTATAATTGTTAGAATTTGTCAGCGATCATTTATCAGAGCAGCATGAAATAATAACCTGAACTAAAATCAGAAGAAGAAAATTTTTTTTAAATTAAAATAACAAACGGATCCTCACAGCAGTGCTCCTCTGTTAAGATAAAGAACAAATAGCCCAAATAGCCCCGCTGTTCAATTAAACCGACAGTCAGTATAGTTAAACTAATTTTAACTAATTTTAGAAGTTCTTTGTTACAAATGTTTCATTTCTAACATCACTTTTGTAAGTTTTGTATTCTAAAACAAATCCTACACAATACTGTTTCAATCGTTTGTTTCTTAAAAGTTTCTAGATATTAAGAATGTCTTTTTAAATATTTTAAATTAGATTTAATACTTTTCAAAGTATGTTTAAAGCATAATTTTATTACCAAGGTAGATGGAATACGTACGTTATACTTACGTAGACGGAGGACACACTTTTTTATAGTTTAAGTAAAAAGTTCACCAGTGGAAGAAAGTTTGTAACATTATTATTAAAGTTAAGGATCCTTCTGTACTAAATGCAAAGTCTCACTGACTGTCGACAAACCGTTTGGAATCGGTTAAATAAGACTGCGAATTTTAAAAGAAACGCGGCTTAATTTTATAAAGTTCAAATTTTTTAAGAATTCCATTTGTCTAAGAGAACAGCAGTTGCAGTAAACAATGATATTAACAAAACATAACATACAGCTTAAAACATTTCTATCAGCTTAAAAAAAACTATTACTATTAGAGAAGGAGACTAACACTTCCGTTATGCTAACCATTTACAGTATAGTTACATTAATTTAAACATGTCTTTACTTAAAAACGCATTAGTGACTTTACATTAATTTCTTATTAACCTTTACATTGCTGTTTGGTGTACACGATTCGTTAAGAATTTTGTTTACAGTAAGGCGTTTAAAATACTTGTACTCACTCGATCCCATTTTAACAATTTGTTTTTGATTCTACCAGGCTACAATTTTCTTTCATTATTCTCTCGCCAGTGCTATCCTCTACATCGTTGATCCATCTTTACTTTAATCTTCTTACCTTCCAGTTTCCAGTTTAAGGTATTGTTATTCAGAGGTATAGCAAAGATTTCCTTCTTAAAGGGGTTGGCGGGTTCTAGAAATGATTACATTTTTAAAAATAAAACTACAAAAATTAAAAGATAAAGTTGATACTTACTACGATATTAATTGATGACTCGTTGGGCACTTGGTGAAACATATTAATACAAAGGTTTTGTAAAATATATAAAAACACTTGGTAAGTTTCACAAATTTTTTAATTAACTCTGACAGCTGTTTCGACTAACTAAGCCATTGTAAAAGAGGCGAGTGAATGAAATTACTGAACACAGGATGTTAGTGGAGTGTAGGTGGTGAACATCTGTTTAGGGCGTACCTGGAACATCTGTGTTGTGATGGCGAGGGGGGTGTGCAAGAGACAAGGTAAGGTCAGGTGTCTTTAAAAACTAAATACAAACATGAATGCAAAATATAAAATTAACTGAACTAAATATAAACTGAATGCAAAATTTAAAATAATGATGAACATTCAAAATAATATAAAATAAACTAAACTAAATAACAGATTTTAATAAAGGGGATACACAAAATTTAGTCTGTTCATTGGTTAAATTTTTGTTATTTTTATTGCTTATTTAATTTCTAAAATTTCTAACAAATCCATTTCTTTACCTTTTTGTATGTTGTGGAGTAGTGTTATGTTTTTTGTGTCTATGAAGTGATTGTGTTGTAAGCAATGATCTGCAAAACCTGTATTAGATGTATTGGTTAAAATCGCCTTCTTATGTTCAGAAATGCGATGTTTCATAGCACGGCCACATTGTCCGATATAAATAGCATCGCATTCTGCACAGTGTATTTTATAAACTCCATTTTTCTCCAGTGTGTTAGATTTTTCCTTATTATTGACTAGTAGTGAAAAAAGATTACGTTTGTTTACTGATACCATGTTAAGACCATGGTTTTTTAACCTATTATTAATCTTATCTGTTATACACGGAATGTAATTTGTTAAGTGAAATTTTTTGTTACCCTGATCTGGCTCTATGGAATAAAATTCTTTTAAAGTAATTTTCTTCTGTTTTTTTTAAATTAAAGAGTCAATTATTATTTCATCATAACCGTTATTTTGTGCTATGGCTTTTATAATATCTACCTCTCTATTGAAATTTTCTTTGGATAAAGGAACTATAAGGAGACGATTAACCATTGCATGAAAACTGCTTAATTTTATGTGCTATGATGTTAGTGATTGTTTATGTATAACGGTATCTGTAAAAGTAGGTTTTCTATATATCTGAAAACTAAGATTATTTTGTGACCTAGTAATGGTAAGATCCAAAAAATTTTAACTTTTCATATTTTCTGTTTCAAGTGTAAATTGCACGCTACTATAAAAGGAATTAATATAATCTAAGAACATATGGAGCTGTCTATCTGATAACAGAAGAAAGTTTATTTTATATTATTTTGAATGTTCATCATTATTTTAAATTTTTCATTCAGTTTATAATTAATTCAGTTAATTTTATATTTTGCATTCATGTTTGTATTTAGTTTTTAAAGACACCTGACCTTCCCTTGTCTCTTGCACACACCCCCCCTCGCCATCACAACACAGATGTTCCAGATACGCCCTAAACAGATGTTCACCACCTACACTCCACTAACATCCTGTGTTCAGTAATTTCATTCACTCACCTCTTTGACAATGGCTTAGTTAATCGAAACAGCTGTCAGAGTTAATTAAAAAATTTGTGAAACTTACCAAGTGTTTTTATATATTTTACAAAACCTTTGATACTTACTGTTTGTTTTGTTGTAATCAAGAAGATAATCAAGAAAATACCGGACCACCCACACTACATAACTGAGTTTGCTCGCCAGCCGCATCGTTACATAGACCTGAGGATATTCATTGTAACAAAGGTGAAACATTGTCGTACAAGACATTTTTGACGCGCTCTATATCGAAAAAAGACTGTAAAAACAGAATGGACACGGCCGCTGAAGCTAACGGTAGAATAAAGAAGATAAATGTTTATAGCATGAAGATAAGGGTTATAGTAACAGACCTCGAAGCTTTAACAAATTCATGAAGTAATAAAGATGACATCTTACATTTTAATATAAATAAAATAACGATACCAGAAAACTGGCACAGATTTCTTCCTTTCTTCACCCGCAAAGACTTAATAGTGTTAAAAGTTTTGTACTAATTTTCTGAAACTTGGTCTTACTGAGTACGTGTCTGTCAATATTTTCAACAAATTGAATTAAATCAGTCAGTTCTTTTGCCAAGAAATAGATGAAATATTTCTATAAATGGGAACTACTAGTGCTCAAAAACAAACATTTTTTGTCTTTCCTACTTGCTAAGCGGACACAACCTCAAAAACTAATGTAAAAATTTGAATCAACTCACAGCCATCAAGAACCGAGTTCGTTATCGAAGTAGGCTAAAGCGTGCCGCAATTAAAAGTGTTCGTACTCACATAAATAAGTAGCCTAGTTTTGACTTATATATTAACATTTTTACAGAAAAAAAATCCCTCTGAAAAAGTTTTAACTCCACCCCTAAAAATCCCTCTTTGCTGCGCCACTATTATTAAGCCTATATCCATTTGATGTTATGTAATTGCGACCGTAAGTTACTAGAGTTGTGTACATGTTCCAAGGTATTATTACCTGCTATCAAATTGTCACTGTTATTGTTTCTTTTTAGTTTTATGTATTTGGTTTTTTCGTTCACCTTTAACCCACTTTGTGCTTCTCCGCCTAGTTGTCTCCCTATAGTTTTAGTTCCATTAAAGCCGTTTTATTTCAGCTGACTAGACCCGGATCGTCAGCTTAATTTCAACTGTGCGTTGATTTTGTATGTACGTCCCCAATTACAATATACCTAAATACACTAAATATTTCTATTTTGACATACATATTAAAATTATTGGTATTTGGTTATTGGTATCGTAACTTCGTTATTTATAAATTAATAAATTGCCTTAGATCCGTTGTGTGACTTTGGTTTAAAAATAAACGAAGTCACACGACGGATCTAAGGTAACTTGTTAATTTATTTATATTTTTCTAAAGATAACTTCTACCGTTTAGTATAGATGAGAGAGCATCATCATGCCTGCCCTCAGTAGTTATAATCAGCGTGAAGTCATCTGAATATCCAATCTTCTTACCTCTTTGGGTCCTACCAGCGCAGTAATTACAATAAAAACAAATAAAAATAAGCAAATAATTCAAATAAAAACAAAACAAGACGATTTATTTAAAAGCATAGATTTATTAAAATAATAAAATAAACATTAAATGTATAATAAATAGCTGACTAGATAAACATTAAAACAATCGAAAATAGAATCGAAGTAACATCGATTATCCGTTAACTATATTGTAAGCGAAACATTCAATTACAATTCAAACAAACCTCTGAAGATACAGAATATTTCCTGTGAAACGTGCGTCAGATGAAAATAAACCTACTTGCAGTGTATTTATTGAAGATATTAATTACACTAAATACAAATTTCTTCAGGAATCGTATTGAAATAAAATCATTCAATATAAGATCCCGCGCAGTATATTCTAGAATAAATAAGTGTATAAATAGGTAATAAATGACTATATTTTGTTCATATAAATTATTACGGGTTTGCCTCATTATGTCTATCAATAATACTTATTGCCTATTGCCGAATGGTTTGTTTGAAATCGCATTGGTAGTTTCCCAGTTCATCTTTTGGGTACACCCTTAGTCTGTTGTAAACGACAAATAATATTATCTTATACGCTTTATGTAATTATATTATTCTCCATTTAGTAGTATGAAGGTTCCATATTATCTTCTTACTTAAATACGTGTTGCATAATTTGTTGTAACCATCATTTCTTGGCCATTTGATCTTCCTTCCGTATCATTAGTATAAAGTCATGCAATCTCTTTCATAAAGTCTTTCAAAGATTTGAGTTCTGTAAATTTTTCTTGTATTCGTTAAAATCCAAACCGTATTAGCACTAGTTGCCCAGTACTATTTTGCCCAGCGTCCAGAAACTTGGAATTGTTTCCTCCATTTAGTGCAAGGCAGCTAATTAAATTTGGTAGTGCTAAAAGTTCCATTCTAATAAATAGTTTTCTTTAGATTCCTAATAGCTCCAAATCTGACCTGCAAGTATATTGCGAGATATCTTTCCAACTGAAATTAAGTAACTCATATGAAAATAAACGTTAGCATTTATGAAAACTAAAAACTCTATGATTCTAATAACTGATTACAAGTCAAAAGTGACTTCTTGTACGTGTACAATATAACGTCAAATCATGTGTGAATGCAAAACTTAATTTTGTTTTATATAACTATGCTTATTTTCCCCACATTTTGCGTCAAATAAATAAAAACATAATTGGTTGGACTACTTACTTTTATTTTATTTTACTTTACTTTATTTTTTTGCTTAACAGCGCAGCTAAACAATATCATTGCTGCTGTTGTTGTTAATATTATTTATTAATTGAGTAATAAAAATCGGTGGTACATCAAGTATGGTTTTGAAAGTTTGTGTATTCCCGTAGGGTTAACTATTTTGAAATTGTAGGGTTAATTTTAATTTGAAATATAAAAATGTGCAGGTCATTATATGCGTATAAGTAGATTTAATGAAGGTGTGTAGGTGTAATTTGTGGTGTGATTTTAGTTATGTAAATATATTGTTGGGCCACCATACAAACTCACTAATTTTGGTGTACACTTTAACCGGAGCTCAAATATTTATTTTTGTCACCAACAGCTGTAACTGGGTTTATGACAAAAATAATTATACCGTAAATTAAATTGATTTTTCAATAAAATAAGTCAAGTTTGCATATAAGCGACCAATAACAGTTCAAATATCTTCAATTTAATGGCTTCATATAAGATAAAACTGTGGTTCCTATGCTTAGGTCTGGAAGATACAAATAAGACATTGCATCCAAAAAAGTCATATTTTTCACTGAATCCACTAGTCTGAACACCAGTACAAAACATATCTCATATATGTAATCAATGTTTCGTTAATAACAGTAACATAAAAGTCATAAATTAGTTTAAAACTATTCCTTACATGAAGCATTGCAATTATGCATGTAAACAAACACCTCGCTTTACGACTAAACAGTATTGTTACGACAGTCTAACTAATCGTTGTATGGTTCAGTGGAAAATAAAATACAAGACACCAATGAAGTAACTAAAAACCAGCTTTAATTATTACAGTTAACACATCGTAATCAACTCGTACAAAAATTCCAGTTAGATTTTTCCACACGCAATAACAATGTTAATTGCTTCCGTCAAAGGTTGGAGCCTTGACATAAATTACCCCAACCGCAGGCAAGGTGACTTTCTCTATTGTCCTATTTTCCATGTATTTTTCTGTCTTCACGTATGGCTGTATTTTCATTAACTGCTCAACGTCATTCTTAATCTGCTGTTTCATATTTGAAATCGAGTCTTTTATAATTGTTACAGTTTCCTCTACTTCAGACATTTTATTTGACATAGCTTCTTCTAGAACAGATATTTTTGTAGACACTGTTTGTTCCATATTTGATACAGATTTTTTGACAGTAGACAGTCTTACCACTTGACCATTCAGATCGCTGCATAATTCACCCAAGTCACCACGTAGAAGACCCAACTCTTCGGTAGTATGTTCTTGCAACTGTTTTTGCACAACTTCAAAAAGAGCTTCCCTTTTTTCTGCTTCTCGTCCTTCAGATTCCAAAATTAGTGCTTTCTGCCGTTCTTGTGTTTCCTCTGTCTGCAACAGCAGAGCCTGAAAATTTTCCATCATATGACTGGCATCCATTGTTTACCGATTAATTACAAATTACAGTAGTCTTGTACAAAGTGTCCACTGTTTCCACTGTTAACGGTTCTATCCCACTTATGACCCACTGTTACGACGGTCTAACTGATCGTCGTATGGTAAGGGGAAAACAAAATACAAGACACCAATGAAGTAACTAAAAACCAGCTTTAATTATCACAGTTAGCAATTCCTAATCAACTCGTTCAATAATTCCAGTTAGATCTGTCCACACGCAATGACAATGTCAATAATTAGAGTTCCACACAATTATTAACAAAATAACACTTCACTTTGACAGACACTCTATCCGCGCTAAGGAAAGTCGCTCACGTAACTGAACTCACAAACCGGTTGCTACGGCTTTATATAGGTCGCGCAGAGGTCTAGTGTAGCTTTCCCTCCTTACTGCGCGCTGGCTTAATGCATATCTCAAGTGTTCTTGAATACACTAGAACCTACTTGAGAGCGTCCGTGACTGGGGTAACACCTGCCACACTTGACGGGGGGAAGAAAGGATGTTCTGGTTGTTCGGTAGGCTTCTCGTAACAGTATTTTCATTACAACCCTTGCGGAAAAAGTCTGTGTACATTTTAAAACTTAAAAAATATGTATATTGTAACAACTGCCAACACAGCCTTCTAACTACATTTTACAGATTATGTGTACTGAACTTTTATAGTTATTTGTAGGCGTACGTTTGTCTTATATCACGTTGTGTCATTTATGGGCGCGCACGCGTTTGGCTTACTAATGTTAGGCAGAGCTCTAATGTTAATACAGTTTTTCAAGCTATATACGAAATACACAAAATGTAGTTTTTTATTCTAATGGTATTGAGATTGCGCGGCGCACACGCTAGAGTAACTGCATAACTGCACTCTACAAACCAAAAGAGGTAAGTAATTTATTTACCTTACGTTCACACAAAGGCTAAATTGTTTGTACTGAATTAAAGTATAATAAAACATTATAATCTCAAAAATTACTATTCATTTGTATTTGAATATTATTATTATTATTATTTTTTTTTTTTTGTTATTTGAGAGGACCAAACTGGTCCTCTCCGGCTGTTTTGGAGCAAGCTCCCTTCAGCCATGTGGAAATGGAAATGTGGGTAGGTAGCGGACGCCAGCAATGACCGGGCGATGAGAAGGTGTTGTTACCAGCGAAAAGGGCGGATGTTGGTGTACAGGTGTTTGTAGCCTCAAGGAGAGGGGGTGGTGGGGTAATCAGTGCCAAACTTACGGACTGTAATACCAGTGTCGTTTGCAGCAATTGACGCTAAAGTTAGTGAAAACCATCGAAGTGATGTCAAGGGCATGGGCGGGTTAAGGAACAGGTTGTTGAGTTTTAAATTGGGCTACCAATGGAGGGTTTTGTTTTTATTCATTTAAGGGTAGCGACGACGTTGAAGATGTAGGGAGATGAGATGCTGGTTTTTTTTCCCCTTGAGGAAAGAAAGTTGTAGGAAGAAACAGGAGGATAGGTTGATTTAGGATTTTTTAATTTTTTTTTATATTATTTTTATTGTTTATTTTCTGTTTTTTATATTATTTTTAAGTTTTCTATTACGATAGAGGAGGACCCTAGACGGGTCCAGGGACCCTTCTGTTGCGTGGTTTTCTGCGTAGTATCCTTGGCGGGGGTTCATCTATAAGAGTCAGGAGACGGTTTAGAAGGAAGTGTGATCGCCGGGCATTTTGAGCAGGTATATTAGGGGGGGTGAGGAGGGTTTGTAATGTTGGTCGGGTGTTTGCTGTCTGAGCGTATTTCCAGTTTATTTTGTGTAGGAATGTGTCCAGGTCAGGGAAGTGTTTATTAAGGGCATATAAGGTCGTATTTGGGGTTTTGGTGATAGGAGGACGGCGGTAGATGAGGCGCAGGGCCCGCCGTTCTGTGATTCTGTATGCGTCGATTTTGTTGGTCTCAGTCGTCAGCAGGATCGGGTGTGCATACGTTATTATAGGCCTGATGCAAGTGGTGTAGATCCTGCTGAGTAGTTCACTGGAGCAGCGATCGTTTGTGCTAAGCGTGCGTAGTGCTCGGATTCGGACTCGCGCTTGGTCATTAATTTTCTTGATGTGTTGGCGCCAGGTCAGTGTGGTGTCAAGGGTGACTCCCAGGTATTTGCAGTCACGCTTCGGAATTATGTTTGATAGGCCAACACGGACTGGATTTTGAAAAAAGTGACTCGTGTTTCGTCCTGTGCGGTTGAAAACACAAAGTTGGGTCTTGTCCGTGTTTACGGTGATTCTCCAAGTGTTGCAGTATTCAAAGAAAGTCTGCAACGTATCCTGCAGGTGTGTGATGGTTCGCTGGTGACGTTGATGGGAGACCCAGTATGCAGTATCATCTGCATATTGGGCCAAGCCTGCTGATGGGTATGTTAGCTGTGACGGGGGGGGGGGGAGGTGTGTCTTTTGTAAAGATGATAATATTATTATAAAACGCTGTAGCTTTATATATGTTATGATAAGATGCATAAATTCGTTTCATGAATATTAACTAAAAATTGTTATTTTAAAACAAACGTTTTCTGTTACTCTTTGCTGTAATGTATAATTTTATTATTGTGTTATGTCTTAGAATGTGTCATTGTATTACAACATTTAGAATGTCTCCTATATACTTGCGTGATATGATTAAATAACTGTCAGCTAGTTAATTGCTATCGTACAGAAGGTTGAAAATTTATAATGCGATAATATTTTTATTACGTTCGTTCTGTAACTACATGTTCCTAAAGTAGGATAATATATTCAGGAGATATCTTTTAGTATGCAGAATTTTGTAGAGAGGCAAGTGTTATGTGTTTACTTTACCCCGTACAACGGGTGTGGGAAGATTTGTTACCTGCCTAAGGCATATTTGTCTTACCATAACTTTATCTCTCATCTGTATACAACAAGCAGTCTCATGCCTTATCTACATTTGCTATAATACACGTCCCATTCTACTCTCAGGTAGTCCTATACTTATAAAACAAGCAGATTGTGGATAATGTAACTGAATTCTGACAACAAATAAAAATACCCCGTGTTAATACAATTCATTCCTTGATAAGGAAAAAAACTGTTTAAATTATTCTAATGACAAAATTATTATAATGGTTTGTTGTTTCTGAAATATAAAGTAAACAACGCTACTATTTTTATTTTTATATTGTTACCCTATCAATTGAACTTAATCAGTAAAACAGTATTTAAAACATCTGTATAAAGATATAATAATTGTTACTACTAAACCCCAAAAAATCAATCAAGGACTTTTGCGTCTCAACAAAAGAATAAACACTACACATGTTTACTAAATTCATAATTTTAATAAAATAAATAAGTTCACAGACACCTGACCAAATTCTTTTGAAGTGTACCACCATGTGTAAGGTGTTCTGCTTTTTGGACGGTCGCCGTTTAAAGACAAATTAACAACTAATTCTTTCAAATATTCGAATATACTGACTAACTTCATATAGACGGCCAAACATCTGGGTAGTAGTATAAGAAGATTAGGGAAAATAACATATCTACTCCTCATGATTTCTTCAGACTACTGTAGTGTAACATCTGAATAATAATTATTCATAAAACAGTTGGTATCAAACAGTAGGTTTGCGATAGGGGCATTCAGTAGCAGCATAGAAGGATAGAAGGGCAGGATACAAGTATCGAATAGCAACAGCATTCTCAAAGTGACATAAAGTTTAAAACCCAACAAGTAAATACAAATAAAGAAAAGTTGTACATATTTTGAACTATCAATAAAAACTTGCCCGATTACTTCTTTAATAAATTAACCCAATTAATTAAAGTTGTGACGATTTAAAAGCAAATTTAAATAGCACAAAAATATAAAAAAAATAAATTTTTGTTTAAATACCGCGTGAGAAAATAATCCACCCTCCCCGCTGTACCTAAATAGCTGTACCAACTTGTAAAAAGTCTAGTACGGACATGCAAATTATACTGTTATGAAGCGAATACTAACAATCATTCTAATTTAATAAAAAGACGTGAGAACAATTAATAAAATACCTAACTAAATAAAGAAAGGTAGGATAATTAATAATAGTTAATTAGTGGAAAGATACTAATAATAAAAGTACGAACTACTTTTCTCTTGACTCGTGAACTGCGCCCCCGTCCCTACACACGGCCGCTAAATCAACCCCAGTCGACTCAGAATATCCGACGAGTTAACAGCATCACAATGTGGCTGCAACGTGAACGTACATTTTATTTCAAACTATGTTACAGAAAGTTAGTGTTTTATGGTAAAATACTCGACATGTAGGTGAAACTAAGTGCAACGTAAATCTGATAATGTAACTTATATGTAGATAATGAATAAAAGGAAAATAATAGTCGACACATCTCTTTGTAAATCAAAGTTTAAATTTTAAGGTATATTTCATACCATGTAGGAAGATAACATTAGTGTACATTAAACTAAAATGTGAGAAGTGAACTCTCACGTCCACAAGAAGCAACGACGTCAACATCCCGAGCACCAGGTAGCAGAATTGTAGAGTGATGACTGTGATCACCACTTAGAATCGACAATCTTAATGGAGAAACTCAACCTACTACGAAGATCATCCCGGAAAACCGACTGAAGAGGATCCGCAAGAGGACCAGCTGCAGATCACCATTATACCCAGGTGACACACTAAAGAACTTCTGTGCTTATATTGTTTTCTAACAACCAAAGTAAAAAACAGTACAAGTTTTGAAAAGACTCTGTCAAACCATGTAAATCTTAACATAGTAATTTTGTATTTACTGTATATTAATCTAATCTATTAATCAAACTATTCTTCAAATAGTTTACATAATGTGGAAGTATTTTGAAATATTATGAAATTAGAACCCGGATCCGTGGTATTTAATGTAATCTAAAACAGTATAGCTTTGAACTCATCTGAGTAACACTTTAAAGAGTATAAGAGCTCGTGATGTAGAATCTATCAGAAAATTTAAAACATAAAAGAAAAAGGTGATAACCACTAAAGGTAGTATCAATCAACACATTATTTTGAAGTAAAAATAAAGAGATGTTTCTGCTAAAACCAAAAGAGAGTAAGTAAATTTGAGTAACCTTGCACGAATTCCTGTTCTTTACAGTTTCCCAAATTGTTGGTAAATAACTAGTACTAACAACGGCAGCCAGTTTAATTGACAGAGGCCAATTCAACGGATTCCCTGTGTTATGATGTCTTAGCAGGAGAGACATTATAAAGTAATCAATTCATATTATGATAATGAGTTATCAATTATCGATCTGAAGTGTTACATTCGAAATTAGTAAGTTCTACATTGACTCAGAGCCATCTACTGCCAACTATATAGCGACGAATACTTCAGGTTCATGCAATGGTTAATCGTCTCCTTATAGTTCCTTTATCCAAAGAAATTTTCAATAAAGAAGTAGATATTATAAAAGCCAAAGCAAAAAATAACTGTTATGAAGAAAGAATAATAGACTCTTTAATTTTTAAAAACAGAAGAAAATTATTTTAAAAGAATTTTATTCCATAGAGCCAGATCAGGGTAACAAAAATTTCATTTAACAAATTGCATTCCGTTTATAACAGATAGGATTAATAATAGGTTAAAAAACCATGGTCTTAACATGGTATCAGTAACAAACGTAATCTTTTTTCACTACTAGTCAATAATAAAGAAACATCAAACACACTGGAGAAAAATGGAGTTTATGAAATACACTGTGCAGAATGCGATGCTATTTATATCGGACAATGTGGCCGTGCTCTGAAACATCGCATTTCTGAACATAAGAAGGCGATTTTAACCAATACAGCCAATACAGGTTTTACAGATCATTGCTTACAACACAGTCACTTCATAGATACAAAAAACATAACACTACTCCACAACATAAAAAAGGTAAAAAAATGGATTTGTTAGAAATTCTAGAAATTAAAAAGCAATAAAAAATAACAAAAATTTAACAAATGAACAAACTGAATTCTGTGTATCCCCTTTATGAAAAGCTGTTATTTAGTTTAGTTTATTTTATATTTTGCATCCAGATTATATTTAGTTCAGTTAATTTTATATTTTTCATTCAGATTATCTGTAGTTTAGTTAATTTTATATTTTGCATTCATGATTGTATTTAGTTTTTAAAGACATCTGACCTTCCCTTGTCTCTTGTACACCCCTCTCTCCATCTCAACACTCACAGATGTTCCAGATACGCCCTAAACAGATGGTCACCACCTTTACTAACACATCCTGTGTTTAGGTTTTCATTCATTCTCTCTTTGACAATGGCTTAGGTAGTCGAAACAGCTGTCAGAGTTAAATAAAATCTGTGAAACGTACCAAGTGTTTTTATATATTTTACAAAACCTTCAGGTTTATGTATTTCACGAAATGATTATAAGAAAACAACTATCTAAGAAAAGTATCCAAATATCTAAAAGTTGACTAAAAAATTGAAAATCGTGGGTCATCGAGAAGAAAGCGTCTAACCTTAGAAAAAGCAAAATGGGGACCATTGAACATCACAACACAAAATATCAAATTCTTCCTTTTGAGTATCCTAAGCCATCAGTCAAAACGTCTGCATAAACGCTTACAGTGTATAATAATAATTATTATAATAACGATATTATTCACCATAACAGTCACAATATTTCTTTTTACGAAAAAAACTGTGGAAAAATAATGTTTGCCGCAGAAATGTCCTCACTCCTACCAGTTATAGGACTCTCGCCCACCAAAACCCCAAACCCTTACTTCTTGCCCGCTGAACCACTTTCACGTTACTTCAGCATGGCGTCAGTCATACTTCGCCTAGTAAAGTCCGGTCATTTTTATTCCTCACGTATAAGAAGCAGCTCACTCGTGGTTCTGCGCGACCTGCGTCGATTTCATTTTTTGAGGCGTACAACACCCTCTTTGACGCTGAAAATCACACCGTAATCCACGGTGGGGTCGATCGTACCGATGAGTGGATACTTCTACATTATTGAGTCGCAAAATATAGCTTCAGGACATTAAGGCACACCTTGTCGTATTTAGTCCTATCTGCAGTACTCGAGGGCTCTGTTGCAGTAGTCTACTTATTTTCCTGGTACCTGTGGGACCTACAGTCGAGGGTCACATATAAATTCAGAGATTTAGGGGTTTCTTAAAACCTTTAACCTTAAAAGAGCCCTCATCGGAAGATGATGAGAAAGGAGCACTACAAGATTACAGATGATGAAAGGTTTTTGGTACAGTCGTCGTCTGTCAGTGCGGCTGTAGTGCTTAAATACTTGATTACCAAGAGGAAAGAAGAAAACATCAGAAAAAAAAGAAGCCCTTTTAAATTAGATAAGCTAGTCACAAACATCATAAAAATGGCTGGTGGTCTATTTATCGAGAACCTAACCGACCAGCAAGGGTCAAAGTTAATCATGACGAAGAAGACAGACGACATAGACTTTGAAGGAGCCCCGTACCACTCTTAATACCACAAAGTGAATGGTAGTGTGCCGTGACGTATTCAACTGCCCTCAAAAGGAAATTGCGACAGAATTATCAAAACGAGGAGTCATAGCATGTTGGAGGCTACCGGTGCGCAGAGAGGGACAGACACTAACCGTCTATCAAGCATTTCCAATAACGTTACATAATGCTTAAATACTGGCACAGCATTGAGTCAATTAAATTAATTTTTAATTGTTATTTAATTACAAACGTCAAACAAATTGTGTGTTTCTTTATTTGAAGAAACAGAAAGTCTCTTAAATTGTTAAATGAGTAAGTAATATAATATATAACGGCACTGACACTTGATAAAGTAAAGAACGATATTAAATAAATATAAAATATATTAGTTTATTTCCCTAAAATATTAAATTTTACTATGTTACTTCCCTCGCCATATTTTACTCACAAATTTAATAAATATTACAGTTTACTACAAACAATAATACTGCTTACAACGACAATTTATAAATTACTTTCAGTGGGAAAACAAATTGTTCTGTCCTCAGATTTTTTTACATAATAATGTAGTGTAAATATAGTACATGACTTAGTGTGTTGTGCTTTATATATCTGGTTTATTTTCCCAAAACTGTATACATAAAACATTTCTTTAAAACCCTTCTAATTACCAATAAAATTTAACACAGGAAAAGTGATATGCTATTATATACATTTCAAAATATAAACTTGCTAAATATTGATTATATTCGTAAGTTATTGAGTAAGATCCTAAACAACTCAGTAGTCAATATTACTTTTGAAACTGACTTTTTCTTTAACATAATGCAGCTAAAAGGCTTGCCCCGTAATTAACATTATTATAACTTTGCCTTGTATTAAGCAACGCTGTACATATACCCTATTACAAGGTTTCATTAACAGGTATGTGTAGTTTGATTATATTGTATTGTGTAATTAAGTACAAGGCTATGCACAAATGCTGACGTAATATTAGCATTTATATTAGGGAGCATTAACATCACTGCGCCAAGCGATCCGTAAATTCTGTAATGAAACAGTGTACTTAAACACTAATTAACGTTGAATGCATCCAACCCTCACAACGGTTATCTCCTTCTGCTGATATTAAATGTTATTACATTGCATCATACATTGCAAGTAGGTAAATTCTCACTTAAAGTAAATTTAATAAACACAGAATTAAGCAAATTATGACAAGTTTGTAAGATTTACAAATAGAATACGTTTGCCTCAAGATAAATGTGTAGTGGTGGCTTTAGCTATGATTTAGTAATCTACGTAAATTTGTCTCTGTTTACGTTAATCTCGATTTTCCTCTCGTTTTATTCAATGAATTCCAAGCATATTTTAAACGATGTTTGTTAAATTTCCCTGTAACTTTTCCATTTTTATAAACTACTACTTCAAAATGTACATTTTAAACGATGTTTGTTAAATTTCCCTGTAACTTTTCCATTTTTATAAACTACTACTTCAAAATGCACATTTTAACCAATTACAATATCAACAATTATTGATGAGTTATAACACAATATAGGTTTTTAAATACTTCCATATCTTTCTCCCGTAACATTGGCGGTAAGTAATGTCCTTTAGCGGTGTGTGAAGACGTCTTGTTCTTTTCTCATTCCGAAACATGTACAGGCAATGCTTTCGTGCATAATTCTTGTCACGGAAAGAAACCTGTCCTTTATAAGTATTATCTGCAAAGAACATTTCTTCTTTATTGAAGTGGTAGTGGAAGTCTTCTAGTGACGTCATACGCTATTTCTGTGTATTCGTATCGTGTATCTACAGTGAATCTATAGATAATTTACGACCGTCTCACTAAATGCGATTCTTAAATGAAAACAAATGTTGTATAATGTACTGTAAATGGAAACGTAATCATTTACAACATGATTTACTATTAAAATAACCATATTTCCTCAGTTTTTCTAATAATTTTAAGATCTCTAATTATACCGTACAGCCGACGGATGCACTGATTGGCTATTTTGGATTTATTAGCATGTTTTCTTTCCATGTTTCCGTGTCCTGCCACAGACGGCTCATCATAACAGTAACCATTTGATGTTTGCATTTAAAAGTAAAAAAAAATATATGTTTGCAAAAATTCAAACGCTCATCTTCATACAATTAAGATTCATAGTAAGATTAACCTATAAATTACTTTAATAGAAAATGTTAATTTAAAATTCAGACGTTTTAAAGTGTTCTGTTGTTTTCTTGAATGTTTTAATTCTTCTAATCTTGAGATCAGTTATGAATTAGGAACTAATTGTGTAAGTGACAAATTATTTTCTTCAATTGAAATTATATTTTTGTAGTTCATAAATTATCTCTTACACATGTAAACATTAGTTTCTCAATGAAAATAATAGCCTTTTTCTTCATTGGGGAAGAAAATGTAAGATTTCTAGTGTACATAGTATCTACACTTAATTACACCTAAAACATAGATTGTCCACCATGAATATTATTATACAAACTATAATGTTGTCGTACAATGATACTAGTAAGTATCCATCTATAGGATGTTTTTCTCACCGGTACCACATGACAAACAATTTTATTTATGAATTTCCTTAGAGAGAGTTTATCTTCAATAATATCATTTCTTTAGTCTTTTTTCTCGTATCGGCCATCTAAGGACCACATGCCAATTTCAGTTCTTTACTCTTTGTTCTTTCCTTTTTCCAACATTCTTTCATCTTCTCACTTTGTCTCTTCTTCCTGTCTTCAGTCCACTTTTAACCTGCGTTTTTCTCTCTCCTACCCTGGACTCCCTCCATTTCCAACACTTTTGCCCTCCATTTTTACACTTTAGTCTTTTATTTTAATGAATTCATTTTATCATTTTGTATGACTTACACGTAATTTATGAATTTGTATGCGTACTTTTACAATTTTACGCTTTGCACACCACTACATAAAATATTTCCATTTCGCACGTTTGAGTCTCTCAGCTCATCATCAGGGCGGAAATATGAGTGTTATTTCCCATCTGATGATGATCTCAGAGACTCGAAAGCACTAATCGGGAATTTGCAAATGGTGGTATGCAACAGCGTAATTTCTGTTTGTGATTGTAACCACTAACACAATTTTATTATTTAAAAAATTTTTACAATTTTAATCTTGAAATTGAAGGTTTAATAAAACTGAAGTTAGAATATTGAACCTCAGTTGCGTAAAGAAGCATCTTTAAGAAATACAAACCTTAACACTTGTGTGACTCTGAGTAATTTCTGTGTACGTTATTGTAAGGACTAGAATAAAGTTGTACAAAGCTAGTCCTTCTAGGTTCAACTTCTAGCTTGCCAGTTTGTTTCTAGTTCAGACGGTAGGTTATTAGGATGTAATATTCACGACTCGGAAAGATAAGCGTATTAAACGTTGCTGTGCAGGATTTAAATGTTCCGTTTAGATGCACTTCACTTGGAGCAAATATTATAAAGCCATTTACAGACCTAAACAGAACAAGGAGATGCTATGTTAAACGGACATATTCGCTAGTAATACATTTTAACCGTTTTATATTGTATTCGATACGGTTTTTTATTTTTTCGTGAATACGATCAGCGTTTAGAAAACTAAAACTCAAGATAAAAACTTGTAACTCTTCTCTTATGACCTCATTCTTTATACGGTCAAATTTAGAATACCTTAACTCCTCTATATTATTTGTTAGGTAATTTTTCATTAGGCATCCTTCTCTTGTAGTGTTCCACTGTTTTGTGTTTTCTTAAGTATGCAAATATGTAAATTGTATCGGATGTCATTCATATCCTCTAACATTCTATAGCAACATTTCATGTTAGCAGTTGTAATATTTTCTTCACCCTTTATGTGGTCATGACTCTTTTCTTTTATGCTTTATAATAGAACGTATTAATTAGAATTTGGAGAAAGAGAGGGAACAGATACGTGAAGATCAAACATAAAGTAACTCAATATCTATTGTAGATATCCAACTGTAGAAGGGAACTGTAGATATCTATATAGTCACACACACACATGTAGATCGATTCCTAATACCATACAATAGTACAAGTTAAATATTTATTTATTACGAGTATAATATGGTGAGAAGAACACGATGGCAAGGGGCACATAGAGAGTGAGTCCGAGTAAAGAAAGAATAAAATTAGAGCATTGAGAACAACAGAGTGCAAGAAGAAGAAAAAAGATACCGGAAAAGATAGCGATATGTGATCATTTAAAAAGAGATACGGATTTAAAAAGTGGTGTCATAATTTGGAAACGCAAACTAAGAGCAGATAAATACGTAAAAAGGAAAGAATTAACTGCAATGGATTGTACCATGTAAGTGCTGTACGAAATTCTATTTTTTTACCTTACACAGCCATTCTTCGACCTCCGGTTCTAAAATAACTTACGTGTCCAAAACTGTATCATTTTTTGACACCATATAGCCTGTCTAATTTAATTTAAGTGTAACAAAATATTCTGTTACATCTATGACCACTACCTTGTCACGCTAATTCTGTATTCTGTCAGGTAAAATGAGACTAACAACTGATATTTCCTTATGAGTTTAAGTGGGAAAATGTAAACTCTGTTGCCTTAGTGTTGCTGTCTGCTTGTTACTACTTGAAAACACGCGCTCACTAAATATCTTTCAACTTAAAGTTAATAAAATATCATATAATCATAGTAAAATATGATGAACTAATAATAGTTAGATGAATTTCTTTTAAATTCATCTGCCAATTTTCCGTTCCTCAAGCCACAGTTAGCAACAATAGTGGAGTAGCACTATAGACACGAGAAAATGCCCAAGTACTGGCTCTCGCTTATCATAAGATCAATTACAATAATTTTAACAACGTAAAAGGAAGCACTTTAACAATCAACGGACAAAGTACGTTATGATAATGTTTTTACATAACAGTACCTGAACAGTCCTATGTAGAATTTGAAAATATATAATCGCTTTATGTTGAAAGCAACTATTGAAATCTCTCAACGTTTTCCGAATCGACAACAAACGAAACCAGAGTAACAAACTGAGAAAACGGTAGGATTGAATATTAACTGCTCGTATTAAAAAAATCTGTTCACGCTGCAAAGCGTAAAGTCATGAAGGTGATTGTGGACAGAGTTGAAACGTTAATTAGACGTGAAACAAAATAGTTTTGGTTGTCAAGGAGAACTAAGAGACTCGGAACACCATTCAAAGAATAGCATTATACATGGCTTACAGGTAATCAGTACACCACACAACTGGCATAAATCCAGCAGAACAAGTTAACTTAAGCGCCGTCACACTCGCTTCCCGAAACTCCAGGATAAGTGGGAAGATACACCGTGATGAAGAAAATCATTAATGTAGTTTATAGGATAACTAGAGGGGCAACGGAAATTCAAGGTCTTCCGTCTAGACTGCGTGGTAAAATATTACTGCCGAGACAATTTACCAGTTAGGGACGAACAGGTTTAGGTGGTGGTAGTAAACGACGATGAGACAAAAATAATATGCGTAGTTTTTCCCTTGTGAAACTCGTCACTTATTGGTGGATCAACGGATAGACTCGGTACTCCAGAGTGTCTACTAAAATGTAACTGATGATCGACTTTCCATAAACGATTCGATAACATAGTAACATCTGAAATAGAGTCGTAAAAATTACATATGACGTTAGTTGAATATAAAAACAATACCGGCAGCTACAGCTAGTTTAGTTTCACGAACTGTGTTTTTGTGACTGTGTGTGAGGTAAAGTTGGAAAGGTTTCATTTAGCGATAGACATTGCTTTGCAAGTCACGTCAAATAGAACAAATAGGATAAAACTAATAGGAAATCGACTAACAGTATTTACTAACTTGCCTACTGTTCAGTGCGTGTTGGATAACTGTGTAACTACAGGAACTGTTGTAATTATAGTGTCATTGTTGTACAAAAGGTAAAGAATTAAATTGTGTTCAGTACTGTTTTAAGATTGTGTTTCCACTGTTTTAAGATCGTGCTATACGCGATTCTCGTAAATATATACCGTATTTATAAAACAAAGTAAATTTATGATTATTTCATGTAGTTTTCGTTTTCCATGCAGAATTTTCTTCAAACAGATAATTTAAATGAGATTCAACGGATCGGACTTTTAAAATAGAATAGCTGTCGCAAAGTACACGTTGCTTGACCCATTTTCAACAACATTTATGCGAAAATATTTTACAAGAGAAGTAATTTCCCTTGCTGGATGTGCTTACATTAAGTATGGAGTGAGTTTTCCTTGTGAAGGAACGTATATCTCATTTTAGGAAAAACAAGTTTCCACTCCTGGAGAAACCAACAGTACATGTTATGATTCGTTGACTAAGACGCTTTATGCTTTTATGTGGCAAACGTATTGATCTACAGTACCAGCCTGATTACAAAGTGGAAATATGCCTAATATTGCCAAAGTGGAATACAAACTTCTGTTGCCTAATTTTATTTTATATTATGGTAAATTAATCGTACTATCATTTTTTGTATCCTGAAAACACTTGAATAAATATAAGATTGTAGAAATACATGCGAGAAAATATTTTCTCGTATCGAGAAAAAGAAAACGTTTGCAAAGAAAGTAATAAAAAAAGGACATTATATCTTAAAAGCCGCATAAGATATGTATATATATATATATATATATATATATATATTGCGATGTATAGGTGTCGCATAGAATAAGTAGTCGAGATATACTGTACTGGAATGAAGTGGATTTATTAACAATTCTATTTTTTTTAACGATCTATTGAGCTTTTAACATAGTCTATAAAAAATAATCAGTCTCTCTTGACCTTTGTAACTGAACTAAAAATTTCTTTCTATACAATTAAATAAATTAATATTTAAAAGTGTTTTTGTATTATTATACTATAAAGTCGTTACTGATATGGTAGAGTCTTTCTTTCAAATAATTTTCATTGTTTTGTTGTACATAAATAATATAGGTTCACTTCCCTTTAATTTCGACTGCAGATCCTTCAGACGACGGGTTGATCCTGGATGATCCTGTATCTGCATCAGTACATGGGTTGATATAGGCCTACTCTGTCCGGTCTCAGGGTCGCTTTCGGGCGAGTAGATGTGTCTCACGAGCACGGCTATATACTCTTACCGCGAACAGAGCTTGTTACTGCTAAATTAGTGTATTATGCATACGCCTTTTTTAGCCACTAGGCTTAAAGTGTTTATACCCTAATCGGATATTTTGAACTTTTGCGAAATAGCATATATCTTACTTGCAGTAACTCTCGGAAACTTTAACTTGCGTTAGTCGGGATTAGCAGACTGATCGTAATGAACCACGCGCCGCTTACACGTTATCAATTCCTAAAAGAAACTGATCTATCAGTTTCAAATAATTTATCCTCGACTGAATTCTAGTAATCTGATAGGTTCTTCAGTAACAGCTACTCATGATTTTTCTACAGATAACCCATATTCTTGTTCAGGAACGTTTCCAAGCAGAACAATTCTTGTTCAAAAACTTGATAATTTTTACGATTGAAATTATAGCCATAAAACCTTTTTACTTAAAATATGCATACATTTAGTTACTGATTTCAAAATAACTATTGTCATCAGTTAGGTCTTTTTATTACAAACATTTTTATATAAGCATCATCTAAAAATTTCGCATATCATAAAAGTTATTTAAATTGACCTCTTTTTTATGAATATCGCGAAAATAATTACGTACCCTCGCACACGCTCAATCCACATGCGTCCAAGCATCGTTTCGCACCATTTCACAGCACTTAAAATTGTTTTCTAAGCCTAAAAATACTTAAAACTAACATTTTTAACAATATTCCTTATCAACTAATATACAGTGTTCAAACCTGCAATCTCTACTTATTCACACAGTGTCTTTAATATGTAATTGTTATGTAATTATTGTAGATTGATGTCAATAATGCTTCTTATAATTCTCTATTAAACTGTATTAATCAGATGTTACTTGTTTACTGCGTTCAGAAAGGAGAGCGATTACATAAAATCAGATAGTTTTTCCTGCGTGACTAACTGTCAGGCGTAGTTACCAAAAAGAATTCATTAAGAAGCAGACACTTAAAAAAGCCGACTGTATAATAATAAACATATTTTTATTATTGTAGATTGCTATAATGCCTGTTTTAACTTGCTCAGACAAATAATTTAAGTCAGACAAATTGCTTAAACTATAATTAAATTATTGAAATTTATAATCGACAAACAGCAAATTTTTTGACTTTAAAATTTAAAAATTTATTAAACGTAATTAAACGTACTAAAAATGTCAAACTTGTGTAAGGTAAACTAAAATAACCTAAAACATACGTAATTGTACATGTGTGTGTGTAAGAATGAGCTAAGGTATTTAATACGGATAGTATGTAACATCCTTTATATAGGTAACACAATATGTATAGCATTTAGCCGTCATGTTAGTACGGCAGTTTAATACATGTTAATACTTTTATCTTATTAAAATTAAACTACCCATAAATTCTTAGAATGGTTTTAGTATCCACTACATAATCCGATGGCTGAAAATTTGTGTAAATTATTTAACTTACAAAATAAAATCTCTGTCGCCGTGAAATTCTGGCAGAAAACTAATAACAGGTTTATAGTTAAATATGAACGTAACCGCGTATATTATATTACCAGGTTTCAAATGTTTCCATTAACAAATTAATATTGCCAGTACTATTACCAGTACAATATCAGAGACGTGATATTAGTTAGTAAACAAATGGGCCGCAAGTTAAATTAATTAGACAATAATCTTATAATTCTAGATGCCATGCAGTTTATCATAATGAAAATAATTTTTTTTAACAGATTGCTACTCTCTAATAAGAGAGCACTGAAACCTCATCAGTTCCCTTGTGGACGCAATTCTTACAGGAAAAATGTGACATCACAAATAGTAACCTTTGTGTTTTATATTGGATACTTTCATAAAAATAAATATTTAATTGAATTATAGCTATAACTAAAGTTGTAAACCACGACCGTCAGACTCCTTTCAACATCATCCGAGTCCCCTTCCAAATATACGAGCACCCTTCAAGGCCACGGCTTACAATCTGAGTATCACTAGTTACGAAAATCTGCTAACTTGAGCTGAGCCTTCATGTAACAACGTCTGATTAGAAAGGACGTCTCATACCCCGGATGTGTAATTAACACGGTAACTGTAACCTAGCCACAAATGATGGTGCTAGTAAATTTCTTTACAAAATACAACCACTCTGATGCTATAAAAGTTTTCAAAATATTTTTGTTTCTGTCCAAGATTGATGATGACACTTATATTAAGGTTTATAAACATATAGTGTATAAGTCAATAGTGACATATCCGCATGTAAGGTTAGATGTTATAGATTTTAGACCAGACAAATCCTACTTGGACGACAGATAGAGTAGGAGTTGCGTATGTAACGCTCTAAAGTTGCTTACAAAAACCAAAATCTAAGAAACAGGTATGTTACCATATTAGAATTAATCGAAGCCGACTAAATACTATTAAGTCTACCAACTGAGGACTACTATCAGCTTAATATCAACAACTAAAAAAAAAGAATCGTAACATTTTAAAATGAAGTGTCAAACTATAATCTCAATTTAATTTTGTTTATTCCAAATAAAATACTTGAAAATGAAACTACTTTCATATTGTTCATTTATCTCATGATTCATAGAATGTAGAACATAACTCTCATTCGGTACTCAGTGTAAGTATAGTTTACAAACTAATAATTTCAGAGTGCCAGTATTGCTTAAATACATCATTACAACTTTCCTGTAGATATTCATAGAAAGTCTTCACTTGAGGCCCAACATGGGGACGTATAGCCCTTCCCCCTTTTTACCAGTAAAATACAGAGAAACGCACAGGGAAATCTGACAAAAGACGAAATGCCAAATGTACCTTTGATACAACGTCAATAGATTATGCCTCTGCGCACAGTTCTGGCAGCTCTTTGATCTCGGTCGTCAGCATTTAGGGTGGTTTCAAGGTAATTTCATTTCATATTTACCAGTCGTCTACAAAGACATACTCCAATATTGTAGCGGTCTATTCAAACGATATACAATGTACATGAAATATTCTAAAATCTCTTACAACTTCAAGTGCATTTCTTCTTTGTTGAATAAAAGTCTTGTATTTATACCAATTACAAGACGTTTAAAAACGCTTTGAATAAAAATCTTATTAAATTGTGTTAACGCTGCAAAATAACCAGCTGCTCCAGTAGATAAAAAGTTTCTTAGCGTTTTGATATGATAAGTCAAAGTTTCCTTTGTTAATCGCTATACATACACAGGAGTAAATATTTAGTATTTCGTCACAATTTAGATATTGACCGTTGCTTGAAAGTAGTCTTGTCTCTGAAATTGTCCCTTGACAAATTATCGCACATCATGGTCGCATCTCGCAGAAATCAGTGAAACAAAAATAACATACAATCGGCACATACAATTTTAATTATCATGTAAATCTTTTTTTTGTAATTACATAAGCGTAAAAGATACAAGTATTCTTATTTACTTTAATAAGTTATTAAATTTAAATATCATTTTCATAGATTAAATTATTTGTTTTCCTACAGGCTGTATTCAGTCTGATTTATTATTGTTTCCGCCTGCTATGATTTATTACATAAAAGGAAAAGTCAATTTTTTGCAGGTATTAACAATCCGAAGACAATGATGAATGAAGTTGGTTCCTGATGTAGATTGCTTGGAAACAATTAATCGTGTACATTTCACGTAAAAATGTAATGCCTAGATACATATAACTTCATTATTATTTGCTTTTAACAAATTCCACGTTTGTAGAACAAGATTTTGGTATATGCTTTATTGTATAAAAATTGTAATTGTAACTCTGTACTTTTAAGTCATCTTATATTACTCAAATACTGATCTTTTTTTTAAAACCCCATTTTTATGACTGTTAACGTTTTTAGCAAAAGCAGAGCAGACACAAATAATATCTCAAAGTGAATAAGAAAATATTAATTCGTTAGATTATGTTACAATTCTCTAACATAGAGGTTTCTTGAAATTGAAGAATACGTAAGAAACATGCCGGTAGTTTTGGAAAGAAAAAACAGTAATAAAAATCTTTTGTGAAAAAGAAAGATAATTTTAATGCCTATTTTTTTTAGAGATAGTAACATAGTAAGCTCTTTAATAAGTTGTAGATACATCGACTCCACTTTTTAATTAAAAATAAAACCTATTTGTAGGCGAGTGCAACTATTACACACTTTGTGCAACTCAGGTGGCTTGAATATTCTATCTTTAATTCTCAACCGCAGTCAATATTGTGTCCTACTTTGTACAAGTTATACTCTTAGATAACTTTAGTTTCAAAAGTTAACGTTTTAAAGTTTTTAATTCAACTACACTTTTATGTTGCAAACAGGAATATCGTTTCTCCAGACTTAAGTTACGTAAACACAATGCAAGATATAAATTTATGTTTAACGTTATAAAAGTTAAAACTTCATAAATAATGGATTTAAGAAACACGTTTTGAAAAGTATGTCATGTGTCTACAAACAACAGGTCTCTCATAAGGCACACATAAGGCATCTTTAGAATCATTGGAGAATTTAACTTCACAAAACAGCATTCAACATATAGCCCTAATAACAAAATGGTCTCTACCCAATCCCCTTTTACAAGTTCTTCTATTATAGGCTGTCGCTTCGTTCAGACTGTTTTCTCTCATGGTCGTCATTTATTCCCGGATTATGTCATTCCATGATTTGGCTTGCGACCCCTAATTCCGTCTTTCTGATGGTGTCGATGTTAGTGATTTTTTTGTCAGTAGTTATTAAATCCGACATTCTACATAGATGACAAAACCATTCGACGTTTATTCTGTCCATTATAATGTCCTTTTCTTTGTTTATTATGTCCATTATTTCTAATTTATTCATTTTGTATCGTTGACTCTAAAACTTCTTCAGAGATTTTTCTCCGATATTACCAAGTTTTTTATCATCTCTCGTAGCCCATACTTTAGTAGGTTGCTACCGTCTCTACAATCTTACCATCCATTGACAGTGCAACTTGTTTTTATTAAAATATCTATTAAGGGTGCCGCATCATACCATGAATTATTTCACGTTATGTTAATTGCAAACGTTAACATATTTTGTTGTTTTATGTCTCTGCAGTAAATTCGTCCCTGGCTGTATTTGCCCATTGTGAACATACTCCAGATTAGAAAACTTTGCTACTTTGATTGCCACGATTAAAACGACAAAGCATGTGTGTACATCGCGAGCGCACATGCGTGCGCATCCCAGAATGAGTGCTGGAGTCAATGCAAGCCAAGCACGCTCGCACTGACCCCAAAACGCAGACTGCAATGCAGGACATGTGTCGGCTCAAGCGGTGCGGTGTGAGACTGCGCGGAGGCGTCACATGCGTGAGCGCGAGAGAATGCAAGCTGGAGTCAATCCAAGGCGCACGCTTGACACCATCACGGATTCTGCGCGCCAGCATGAGTCCGCCAAACAGGTGTGTGTGAGTATAATGCCTGTATCCTAATCGTGACAATCAGAGTAACAAAAAATTCCATATATCTCGAGTACTTCACAGTGGATAAACTGGCCACGAGATGAATTTACCTGCAGAGACACCGACAGGCAACGACCGTGATCGTTACCGTTTTGTATTAATCTAAATAAATTAGCTGAATTTCGGTGCACTGCCTAGAAACGGAAAAGAATTGTTATTAACAATTACTTCAATACATAGAAATTTTAATATTTTCCTATATGTGATTTATTGCTGTGCAAGGAATTAATTCTTATCACATTACTCATCAGTCATAACATTTCTGCTACTAACCATATTTGACGATAAAAAGCAAACCCAGGCTCGGGGAGGCCTTTCATTTTGGGTCCTCAGATACGTTTTTTTTTTATCGTACAGGTACGCTATACATTTTACAGGTTTTAGTAGTAGGCCTACATACATAAATATTAAACTCACTGTTTATGGGTTTTACTGAAACCGAAACAAGAAGACACACAAAAAACGATAAATTCAAAGTTTCATGTCAATTAAGAGACAAAATAAGTTACATATAAATTTTCCAGTATGAAAAACAGAAGAATAAATTTTTAGTACAGATAGGTAAGAATTATAAAAATTATATATTTTACAGTTAATTAGGTTTGATAGTATTTCAGTAAAAATCTAAAATTGTTCTTGTTTGAGGCTTAATTTTTGTACACCACCAGATTTTTTTGGTTACAAACCGCCACTGATTTTTTATTAATTTCAGTTTTAAGAAACTTCACATTAGGCCACAGATAAACAAACATTAAGAAAATACCGTAGGATAAGACATAGGTTGAGAAAGGATTCATTGAAATATCGCTTGACAATAAACTTCCTTGTCTGTCGATGCAACTGCTCCTTTTACGGAGGCATTAGTAGCGCGTGTATGTAGTCGAAATCTTTAATGTATCACTTTGTCTTTATAATAGTCACCATATACATGCCTGAGCTTTTAATGATGGCACCAAATCACCAACTGCATGCAATGAAATGCTCTTATATATTGCGACAAAACATATATTAGGCATAGTATTAATTGAACAATATAGTCAGTTATCTGGAGCAAGGTTGTATATTTGTATATTTTAAAACAAAATTTTTGAATGGTTCGTAATTCACAAAAATATTTATTTTACTTCAAAAATTGTCTCTGAATATCAGACTGATCTGTTTTCGAAAAAATGTCAATTTGTTACTTGAACGTGATTCCAAGTATGTTGATTCGTCTCACTGCTGGTCCTGTGATTCGCCGCAATCTGCTTCTCTCTCGTCTCCTCCTTTCTGCACACTGCCGCTTTGCTGACACTCCTCAAGTACGCACGCACGCCGATACACCGATAACCAGTCTACTCTTATCTCAGGGCACAGAAATTGGGCTGTAATTTAATATTATTTATTTTTGGTGCTTTAAGCGTGCACCTTCCCGCGTCTTGAGGTGTCCTCGCGATAACACAGGAGTATCCCGGATGGATAAACCTTTCCTATGCGGAAATCTTCACTCACGCGAGACTAGCACTGTTTAAAATTTTAAATAGTTTTTTTTTTTAACTAATAGTGAGTTCGTACCTAGTCAAGGTATTTGCTAACGGGTAACTCGTCGCTAAATTGTCCTTGATCACTCTTACATAAGCACGTTTCTGTACGAAAAACACGCACAGAGAGCACGTCCGTAATATTCGAGCTGCAGGATGGAACTAACTACATATTCGTCGGCGGAGACCCAATCTTAATGCAAATTGGGGCCGCTGATTGGTCGAAACAGCTATCATGTGATTGACGGATAAAACTGATAGACAACTTCTTGAAAAGATTTGCAGATTTCTGCAGAAGCAGGTATAGATTTTATCTCTAAATTTTCTAACTTCTAAAAGATAAGGAATTTATAGCAGTTGCTTTTTACTAACCAAATCCCTATTAATATACTACGTAACAAGCCTCTGACACCCAGAAAATATAGCGCTATTTAAGATGCTTGCGCTGCCCAAATCTCCGTTCGGTACGTTCATTTATAATGGAGTTATTTATAAAAATACGAATGACACGCGCACTCGCGCACTCGCACATGACATGATCACAAATACATTTATGGGCATTTTGATACATAATAGTCTTTTACCCGATTCTTGTTTCAATACTTACATCTAATTTACATACTCAAACAAAAATCAAATTTTATCTTGTCTACAACGTCATAAACCTGCTATAGCAACATGCAGTCCTTGTTACAATTTCCTTTACTGCAATGTTCTATTGCAGAAATATCCCCTCCTCGGATTAAAAAAAATTTGTTTACACAAACACAAATTTTTTTTTTAACCATAAAATAATACCATTTCCTTTCTTTTTTAAACATATAATCAAACTCAAATAAATAAATAAATACTCCTTGTTAAACTAAAATATTTTCTTCCAATAAATTTTGACATCTGTCAGTTCCAATATAAATAAACATAAGCACGAAGTTGATAATCTGTTACCAAGGGGTGGAGAGATAAGTTAGTATGAACAGTTCATGACGTCATAATACCTACTCTCCAGTCGCACAGTTCTCAACATATTTACCCACATGGTTCAAACAAACTTGAATTTACACAATTTACTTACTTTAACAATTACCTTATGACACTCATTCTTTAATATACCCAGATATACGTGAACATTAATTTTTGACATAGTACTTGCGTAATGACGACGCATGGAATTTGCCAACATTCTTGTTAGTATTTTGATTTGTAACAATGTAGGTTTGTTTTCCCACTTGTTCAGTTAACATAAATGGACCATTGTAAAGTCTATTGAACTCAGCTGTGGTATTATCAATACTGCTACTTACATTTAAAGCTTTTAGTAAAATTAACTCTCCTACTCTGAACGATTGCAGCTTATGATCAGCATTAAACATTTCTGACCGCTGTTCGGCAAATTTCCTTATCCTCTCCTTTGCATCCAAACGCTTAACTTCGCTTGGCGTCGGCAATTTTGAGTGGCTACCCTTTTTATATAATCACTCCAGGCACGCTTTGGTTGGACATCTGACTGCAGTTCTGATGGCGTATATCCAGTCGTGGTATTGTAACACCCATTTATGGCGTTCTCGAAAAACTCCAGATACTCTGGCCACTTGCTTTGGTTATTATTACAATAAGCCCTAAATAAACGACCAAGTTCTCTATTCACCCTCTCGGCGAGATTCCCTTGAGGTCTACGAATGGCTGTTAGGACTGCTTGAATGCCCCTCTTCTCTAATTCGGCTTTCCATTTTTTATTCTGGAATTGCGTACCCTGATCAGACAGGATCTTCTTTACATGACCATATTTTGGGATGTACTTTTCCAAAATTATCCTCAGTACCGCATCTGTTGTGGGTCTACCCACCGCATAAAGACTAACTTTCTTAGTGATGGCATCCGTACACACCACCAGATTTCTCATCCCCCTCGCCGCACGTGGTAATGGTCCAAGGAAATCGATGCATAGTAACTCATTTTTTCCATGCATAACGATGTTTCCCATCTCCACGTATGTGTGTTGGTTAGGATGTTTGGCTGTCTGGCAGGTACGAAGTACTGATTTAACTTTTCTAGCCATGTTTGTCCATATAAAATCTTCCCGCAGTGTGAGGTAGCATTTGTAAGCACCAGCATGAGCCAGACTTTCATGGCATGCCCATGTTAGGTCCTCTATGATATGGTCGGGAACCATAATTTTCCATTGTCCGTCAATCAGCTTGTACAAAATATTGTTAACAATCTGGAACTTTGGACTTTCTGTAATCTGTATGTCATTTATTATTCTTCTAATTTTGTCGTCACGTTGTTGTTCAACATTTACGTTCCCTAAATAAGTTTTAATTTCACTTGGTAAAGCATACTTTATCGCCAAGATTTGTATTTCATTCTTATCTGCCGAATGAGTTTCCTGATCCACGGGTGGATAACGACTCAAAGTATCCGCCAACTTGTTGTCGCTAGCTTTGCAGTACTTAATGCTAAAATCATATTCCTGCATAGCCATTATCCATCGTGACATTCGGGCATTTGCAAGTTTATACTTTAATAAAAATGACAAAGCTGGTAATGGTTTCGAAGACCTCGAACCGTGAACCAACTTCTAAGTTTAAATGAAAACGACCTGTCTTGTCACGAAAAACTCGTGGCAGCGAGTACGTCTTTCTATAACGAATCCTTATAAGAAACTGCGCGAAGTGTTCTCGACAGAGGACCAAACTGAATAAATTTTAGACCCTCTGATTGGTTGAAACTTTAGCAACGTCACAGATGAGAACACAGATAGACTGAAATCAGGCTTAAACTCTGTCCGATTCTGCAAACGCCTGTCTAGATCTAATCTATAAATTTATTACTTTCTTGAAGATAACGAGAATAAAGGAAGATCGAATTCATTAAAAAAAAATATATATAAATTATAGGTGTGAAGAATTGAGTTTATGGAAAATGTAGCTTATAACCATGAAAATACTCTGTCCAAGTTTCAGAACGAAATGTTAATTTTCCTCTAAGTTATTAAATAACATGTAAACCACACGCGCACCCGCGCCCATACACAAAAATATTTCACATGCCATAAAATAGAATAAAATCGTGAACATTTTGACATAACATACTTTTTAAAACATAGCTTGGTTCAAAACTTATGACTACTTTACAAAGGAAGAACAAAATCAATTTAAAACATGTCTATGGCCATCAGAAAATTTTATAGGCTATAGCATTAGTATTGCACTTAAAAGAACTTCATATCCTGTATACTGTTCCAGGATTATCCCCTCCACGTATAAAAAAAAATTTGTTTACATGTTTACAAATTTGTTTTTTTTTTTATAGAAACATAAAACAAATAATACATCACTTCCAAAAATATAAACAAGAAATAAAATCAAATAAATAAATACTCTTCCCAAAACTAAATTATTTCAACTCTGTTTGACATTTCCATTTCGACAGAAGAAACATAACAATTACACGTGGTCAGACTATGCCCTCACAAGATAAGCCATAATAACTTTTGATAACGTCATGTCTCCTTATCTTAGACAGGTTCCAAACATTTCTCCACATACACCGACATTTCATCTCACATTCTTAATACGTTCAATTTTTCTTATACAATTTGTTTCAATAAAGTCATACGTCATATACCCTGATATACATGAACAGTTTATTCTTTAACATAATATTTGCGTAAAGATGATGCATGGAATTTACCAATAGTACGGTTAGTTGTAGGACTAGTAACAATGTAAGTATTTTTACCAACTTGCTCAGATAATAAGAAAGGTCCATTATATAATCTAAAGAATTTAGCAGCTGTGTTATCTTCACTACGACCAATGTTCAACGATTTTAGAAGAACCATCTCGCCTACTTTGAAAGTTAGAAGTTTATGTTCCGCATTAAACTTTTCTGTGCGTTCCTCTGCATTCTATTTAATACGTCTTCTAGCTTCTAAACGGTTAACTTCGTTTGGAGTAGGTAAGTTCTGTGTGGCAATTCGCTTTACATACTCATCCCATACACGTGTAGGCATTTCTCCGGAGTGTAGCTCCTTAGGAGTGAACCCAGTCGTATCGTTGTAATTCCCATTGCTCGAAAAACTCGAGATATTCAGGCCATTTACTCTGATTGGTATTACAGTAAGTCCTGAATAGTCTTCCTAATTCCCTATTTACCCTCTCCGCAAGATTACCTTGAGGTCTCCGGACCACCGTCAATCCTGCCTGTATGTATGCTTCTCAAGCTCATATTGCCATTTCTTATTTTGAAATTCCTTACCTTGATCCGATAATATCTTTTTAACATGCCCATATTTTGGAACATATTTTTCAAGAATTACCTTAAGAACTGTCTCAGTTATTGGTCGGCCAATAGCATATAAACAACATGCTTGGAGAAAGCGTCTGTACAAACTACAAGATTCCTCATTCCCCTAGCTGCACGTGGTAGTGGTCCTAGAAAATCAATACATAACAATTCATTTTTATTACGTGTTACAATATTACCCATTTCAACGTAGGTATGCTGGTTGGGATATTTTGATGTTTGACAAGTACGGCATGTTCGTAGTATAGATTTTATTTTCCTAGACATGGTCATCCAGATGAAGTCTTCTCTAAGTCTTCTCTATCTGATACAAAACAAACTTACTATGTACAGATAAAAACCAAATTACTTGATAATAATGCGATCATTTGTAAGGCAGATAAAGTCAAAACTCTGGTAATAATGGATAATGTAACATACACGAATAAAGTTCATAACTTCATTTCAAACAATAATATTATAAACCTAGCATCGGACCCTACACACCGGTATGTCAAAAATCTTAATATACAGATTAATAAAAGTACAAGTTTATTTGATCAACGTACTCGCCGTTACTTAAAACCTTGTAACGCTAAAGCCCCTATATTAACTGGATTGCCAAAAATCCACAAAATTGATATGCCAATTAGACCGTTAGTTAATTTCACTACAGCGCCAGGGTTCCGTACAGCTAAGAAATTAGTATAAATCATTAAGGATAGTTTAATTATAGAAAATAACCACACTGTCAAAAATGTAACTGAATTATACATAAAGTTAATAATATCAAATTATTTCCTAATTATAAATTAGTGTCCCTCGATATTGTTAATTTGTACACAAATATCCCAATAAACGATACACTTAATATTTTAAGGGACAATCTGATGAAATGCAACAAATTAAACACTCAAGCAATAGATGAATTAATAAACCTACTTAAAGTTATTTTAAACCAAAATTATTTTGATATTGACAACAGATTTTACAGTCAACGCGATGGTTTGGCAATGGGCTCACCGTTGTCAGGCCTTTTGGCAGATATTTATTTAAATCATTACGAAAACACACACTTGTTTTCTAACAATATCATAAGAAAAACATCATGTTGTACGCACGATATGTGGATGATACATTCATAATATACAAGGGCACATTACGTCAAATAGAAAACTTTAAAAATCTTTTAAATAATATCAACAAACACATTCAATTTACACATGAAACTGAAATAGATAACAAACTGAATTTTCTTGACTTGACCATCACCAAATGTGATGATAAATTGAAATATAGCATATATAGGAAACCTACTACCACAGATGTAACCATACCTGCTGACACACCACCCATTCTCGCAGAAAATGGCGGCTTATAATTATTTCATACACAGGTTGTTAACGATACCTCTTAATGAAAATGATTTTAGAATTGAATTAAATATTATAAAACACATTGCTGTTGCCAATGGTTACACATCTTCCATGGTTGATAGCCTCCTTAAAAAGCATAAGCGTATATTGCCAAACCACGAGTGATACAAGATAAGGAACCAACCTTTATTTCAACAGCCTACACCAGTATTATGCCCAAAATGTTATCAAAAGTATTAAATAGTAACAATAGAACTGTAACATTTAAAACCAGTAACAATCTGTTTAACAGACTTTGTAATAGAACCAGTACACCTTTGGAAATGAAAACAGGTGTTTATAAGCTTTCTTGTAATGACTGCGAATGCTTTTATATCGGTCAGACAGGGAGAGGTTTTTATAAACGTTTCGTTGAGCACACTCCAAAGCATAATGTAAAAGATTTGACAACACAATCTTGTATAAAGTCTAACTATGCTCGTCATCTTATACAGGAGAACCATAATTATACAAGCTTTGACACCAATTTGAAACCCTTACATGTCTGTGGTAAAGGCACTTATTTAAATGCACGTGAGGAATTTGAAATATATAGAGCACATAATGACAAATACTACCGCAATTTTATATTAAACGACCACTTGCATTTCAAGTCGAATCCATTATATGACACAGCACTAAAATTTATCTCTAACTGATATCAATCAGTGTCCGGCCGGCTTTCGTCGAGCGCGCACTCGCTTCGTATAAATACTTATTTGGTTTCGATATTGTGATTTTAATGTTTTAAATTTTAACGACCTCTTTGAGTGATTATTTTTTAATATATATTCTGATGACGATACATAGTATCGAAACGCGTAAATAATATCATTGCGTTAATACATGTGGTCACGAAACAGGAAAAAGGTAAATATATTTATTTATTAATTGTTATAATGGTTGTTATTTACATTGCACGGTAATGTATTATTATTAAAATCAATTACAGCATTTATTTTGGTTAACGTGTCAGTACCTAGTATAACATCATATACAAGGTATTTAATAAAAGTACTGGCACGTCAATCTCGACTCCCTGTGTTGTGATAGACACCAATGTTTGTCGGTTAATAATTTGATTATCATTCGTGGCTGTTTTAATAATTGTGTTGTTTACGGGTAATATCGGTACCTGAGCCCCGCTATCTAATAGAACATTTCCTAAAATCTTATTAATTTTTGCTCTAAATATAGTACTCTTTATTAGCTATCTTAATGCTATTGTCATTTTCCATACACCTATTATTATTTTCTAAATTATCTAGTATATCTTTCGGGTATATGCCTGCCACACAAAATATTTGCTTATCACTACTGTTGTCAACACTATACTGGTGACACTGACTTTTAGTAATAGTTTTTTCTGTACACAGACATACATTTTGTTGTTGTTCCAAAACTGGTTTATTTTCAGTTACCGACGCGACTTTATGCTGATTATATTTTGGAATGTTTTGTTTATGTTTATATTGTTGTTGATATTGTTGTTGCTTATGAATTGATTGGATTGATGTGCGTGTTTTGTTGCTATCACTATTAGGACTATCAACATTCTCCCATTTGGTCAATAGTAATAACAACTCTTCTATTGTTTTTACACCTTGTGTGATCACGCCTATTTGAATCCCACTGCTAAAGTGATGAGCAAGCTTATTTACCATTTCTGCCTCTGTCATTGGTGGTTCAAGATACTTGGCTCGAGACAAAAGTTGTATCAGGTATTTCTCCTTGGACCCTTTGGCTGGCGTATATTTACCAAATTCTAATTGTACACGGATTTTTCGCTGTACCTCTTCATTCCAATACCATGCTTGGAAATGGTCTACAAGGTCATTGTATACGGTAACCTTATCCAGCACAATCGTGAACCATTCTGCCGCCGTACCTTTAAGCTGTCGCACAACCCAATTAATTTTGTCCACTTCGCTCAAATTGTCGTTAACGGATTCCATACTACGTTCGCACGCGCGCAGGAACTGGACTGGATTTTCTGTCTCGTGGCCAATGAATTTTGGTTTTGTGAGTTATGTTCAACAGTTGTTTTATATACATACGCCGTTTGGCTCGCAGGCATAGAGGTACGTTGTAACCTATCAATTTGTTGTCTGAGTTCTTCGAACCGAATGTTCCTGTTTGGAGACAAATTCATTGATGGTGGTCGCCTGCCCTTCTACTCGTTCCTCGATCGAACCAACTATGGCTTCGCATTCGCTTATACACGAACTATTAACTTCTAATGCAAGTTCAACATTCGCGCGTATAGATTCAACCTTATCTGATATCTTCTTCTCCGTAGCTTCTAATAAGGCTTTGTTTTCCTTGCTTTGATCGTGGTCCGCGGCAAATAATTTTTTGTTTTCGTCGTGTATTGTTTTATTTTGTTTGATCGCGTCCTCTTTAGCAGATTGTATATTTGACTGTGTGTTCTGAATGCTGGTTTTATTTTCATCGCGTATCTTTTGAATGCTTGTTAAAATCGCGGCCAATGTTGTTTGTAAATCAGCTGATGTAGTTTAAGACTCCATTGTTTACAGTCACTATCACCAAAACACAGTTTATCGTCTTGATTTAAACGTGTACGGTTCAACTATTGTTAACTCAGATTATTAAAATGTAACTGTCCTATACTTGTTTGACGTGGTCAGTGTTCTTCAGTAATCTCGAGTCGAATGTCCACAATCTTACCTTAACCTATTTACAACTGACACACAAATATACTTCAAACCTCCAAATATTATTTAAAACTAAATTAATATTATCCAAATAATTTGTTTCACAGAGAATATACAAAAGTTTATGTACATTCCCTGCGACAAAAAATTAAAATATAAAACACAGTTTAAATAAAATTTAGTCTATACACAATAATTAATATTCATAACCTGAAATCGTATTAACTATTAACTCGTACCCCAAGTTGACGGCGCCAAATACTGTTTATGCAACGATACAATTTAAAACTGCATAGATAGATAATATAGAAATTATTACAACAGAGTCTATATCTGGAGGTAGGAAAATTTATTAAATTAAAACATTAAAATTTACTATTGTCTTATTACTTTATACTATAAAACTGTTTATTTAAAAATTTGTCTTTCAAAATTGAGTTTATGGGCTTGCTTTACAACTATGTTACTTGTTCTGTTAAAATCCACTGTTTGCGTAGCCACTCGACGCTCCGCGGACGTAGCTCGACTGATGACTGCTACAACTCTGCCCGTCGACCGTTCGAAAATCACTAATGCAGACAATCCACGTCGTTGCACCCATGCACACTGCGATACGAACTGTTATTGTTTACAATGTAAATTTACTTAATCTCAGGGATTTTAAAACTGGGTAAAATAGATCTGGGTGTATTGATCTTACACCTCGGTAGATATTTTGTACCTAGCGGATATCTTCCACTATACGTGGAAAGCACTAGAATGATCTATTTTTTATTATTTGCGTTCTGTAAGTGGCAATGGTTTCGAAGACCTCGAACCGTGAACCAACTTCTAAGTTTAAATTAAAACGGCCTGTCTTGTCACGAAAAACTCGTGGCAGCGAGTATGTCTTTCTATAACGAGTCCTTATAAGAAACTGCGCGAAGTGTTCTCGACAGAGGACCAAACTGAATAAATTTTAGACCCTCTGATTGGTTGAAACTTTAGCAACGTCACAGATGAGAACACAGATAGACTGAAATCAGGCTTAAACTCTGTCCGATTCTGCAAACGCCTGTCTAGATTTAATCTATAAATTTATTACTTTCATGAAGATAAGGAGAATAAAAGAAGATTGAATTCATTAAAAAAAACATATAAAAATTATAGGTGTGAAGAATTGAGTATATGGAAAATGTAGCTTATAAACATGAAAATACTCTGTCCAAGTTTCAGAACTAAATGTTAATTTTCCTCGAAGTTATTAAATAAAATGTAAATCACCCGCGCACCCGCGCACTTACACACAAATATTTCACATGCCATAAAAGAGAATAAAATCGTGAACATTTGACTTTTTAAAACGTAGCTTGGTTCAAAACTTATGACTACTTTACAAAGGAAGAACAAAATCAATTTAAAACATGTCTATGGCCATCAGAAAATGTTATATAGCATTAGTATTCCACTCAAAAGAACTTCTGTCTGCATCTGCATGAGATTTTAGTTTTTAACTAACTAAAAGTATTATAATTACACTAGTTGTAGAAGTCACATTGTCCAGTGTATTCTTCGGCCATCTGGAGGGCAAGTGCATTTGTTCACCCTTTGCATCCTCTACTGCTGATACATTAAGAACGCGACTTGTAAATGTGAGCTCGATGTATAATGCAAACTAACAAAACTTTGTTTGTGTGTACTTTGTCTGGTCAAAACTTTTATAAAATGTATTCTTTAATTAAAAGTGATGTCACCATTAATTGGAAGGAACATATTTATATTGTTCCGCTTATACTTATCAGCATCGAATTTAAACCTAACACACTTTTAGCTAAAAATGCAAAATCCTGGCATTATATCAACTTTACTCAAGAACAGACATTAAGATAGTAGTATTTTATAACTAATTTCTAGTAAAAATATTGCTAATAAGAATTCTTCTGTAGCTATATTTATACTTTAAGGTAAATCGCAAACATTGAAATCCTGAGAATAAATAACATTTTACGTAATTTTAAATTGTTGTAAAAAAATTCTAAGGAAAGTCGGATGGCTTAAATACGATATATCCGCTATATTAGTACTATTTATATTAACAGCTAAAAACAGAAAATAATATTCGAAACTAATAATTATTGTCATAGAAAAATATGTATTTCAAACAACATACCATTTAAAATATATTGTGGTATATAGAAGAAGCGCACGCTTGCGCGCACACACACTATGTTATACATTGAAATATAATTGTTGTTGTATATTATATATTTGTGGCACATGTACTAACAGCCTGATTAGTTACTTTTGCCATTCCTGAAACTGAACATTTCAAATTCCGTTTATATTAGGTCTAGGCCTATTTTCTTCGAACTTACGTTATTTAAAAGTCCATATTTTCTTTTCCTTCCTATTCTTAACTCCGTTTTACGCATCGTTGCCCTAAAAAATTATTTCAAATAATAGAGTATCAGACCATGACAAAATGAACATTACTCCATCAGTGTTCCCTAAAGCGGAACAAAAAAAGTTATACATGGTATACTTTAGTAGCAAGGTGATTTCCCAAGTGGTTTCAGTTATGTTGAAGAGAAATGTGCGTCTCATTTTAGTGCAAAAAAGTTTGTGCGTAATAATCATGGACGCTCTTGATGTATATGTATATTATATACAATGAATTTTTCACTAAAGGGTTTGTGAGGATCGGTCAAAAATATAACACAAATTTTAACTTATTTGTGTCGACGTTTCGACAATGTTTATTGTCATCATCAGGACAATTGTTGCTGACGGCAAACACCCAACTGTGTGGATGTGTGGTTGGATGTGGATGTGTATGAATATAATATATATTATATACAATATATATTGCAAGGTAACAGGTTTGAAGCTGCCTGCACTTGCAGAAATAAACTTTGACTAGGTGAATTAATACATTTATTATTTATTGGTTATTCTTTTTTTATATAACACAGATACAGTTTATATCTGTAAATTCTGAGTTAAAAAAAAATTAATTTTGTTATATTTGACAGTCATTAATGGAAAAGGAGAGTCTTTACTTATTTTATACTTTATAAGCAGTTTTATAATTTCACTTTCCAGTAATTGCTGGATTAAGTTGCACCAGTCCGAACGATCTCGCGGGTCTGCTCTTAGTTTTTACACCGGTCGCTCTCCTCCTAAGGTGGAATGTCGATCTCAGGGTTTCCTCGTTGACAGCCATCGGTCGCTGACGATCTCGAACGCCGTGCCTGAATTCGTGGTACTAATTCAACCGCTCCCTCGATGATACACTCCGGCTTCCCAAGGACTGACTGGAAATCGAATTTCCCACCGCAGACTTTCGAGTAAATATGAGAGACTACCTAAACTCCCGACGCACCAGTGCATAGATCTACTCACATTACGTCATTTTTACATATTAATACATTCTAGACTATTCGAGACAATCGACCACGTGCTGGTGGACATGAACTTCTGGTTTCTAGCCCTTTCCAAACCATGTGTTTTCAACTGCATATGATTGCATAACTATTTACTTTCTCAGTTGAATAAATACTATTAAAATTTACTTAATACTAAAATAATTAGTTATTAGTAGTTACTCCAATTTGCGCACTAATATAAATGACTTATAATATGTCTGTTGATTGGCTTACTGTTAATTACTTTCCCACAATTATCTTCCCACGCGCACAACACTTATTCACTCTCACACTACACTGGAGTGCTGTTTTTTTTTTAATGTTTATAATCGTCTTAAATAACCATTCAGTACTTACCTTTTAACTATAGCGTCTAATCACATTCACACCCCTTTGCACAGGACACCAACTAAGGCTTACTATAAATATTTCCCCATAAATTCATACATAATGTGAATGTTTGTCTCATTCCGCACACACGAAGTACGGAGGCAAAAAAATTTCCTGTTCTTGGTTTCTATCACGATACGATTCTTCACTACTACAGGATAGCTCTTTCCCACATTCTCGATGTACTGAACATCTATGAATATCTAAAACATATAATTTCTCACTTACAAAAATGTAATATAGCCTACATTATAAACAAATGAGGGTTAATTGGATGAAAGTATTCCTTACCTGCCGTTAAAACACTTAATTTTTTAATAAATCAAGGTGTTATTATGCTATCGTTTATGTAACATATATTTTTGAATAAAAATGCGTTTATGCACTGTTGATTTCAAATTTATAGCACATATAAAAGATAATTACACGACATCTTTGAGCAAAAGAATACTTTTCTTCTTTTAGAAGTTGGTTTAATTTATTTTTCAAAAATTATTTATATTTTCTTCTTATGGGGACAAAATTATACTATCGTTCAAAGTTATTACTTATGAAAACGAGAATAGTAAATATAGGCTACACTGTGTCTATTAGGTTTGTTAACTAATTTTACCAAAATCTTAATTTAACAATCAAATTTTCTTCAAAATATAATAATAGACAATAACTTTAACGGTGAACCAAAAACAAAATACAGTATAACACTTGAACGAATAAAACGAGAATGCACTAATGTAAAGAGAGTAAGACAAAGAGATTAAAAGGTTAAAGATCAGTTATGTAGCCTACAGTACTTTTGCCCTTCACCATCATTATAACAAAAAGGTTTGTTTAATTCTACGTATCAATAAAAATTTCAATTAAGATGTATGTGTGTGTGTGTGTGTAAATAAGATTTTAACGTTCCGACTAAAACATTCTTTCACGTAATTGTGTTTGCTTATTTAAAATTGATAATATTGATAACGTATAACTACTTACTACTTTGATTAGTGTTATAAAGCAATAAAGTTTAGAAATTGGTAACTTCAGTCTTTCAAAGTCCTTATTACACGTCTAATTGATTAACAGTGAAATCAACATAAGCGTGGTAAAGTAAGTTACGTGTAACAACAATATCCGGATGTTAGATATTCTGTTATTTGCATTAATTATAAGATGAAGACACACACGGTAGTGAAGCTTTAGAATCCGTCTCACATCACATAAACGACAGCCGTAACGGCCAACGGCCTTTTAATAGCATTTAAGTCAGGGGCGGATTCAGTAAGCTATTGGGAGGGAGATAAATTTGGGGAGGTATATGTAAAAGTGGACTATTTTTTAATAGTCTACAGTATAAATGATAGGAATGAGTGCAGATAATACAGTATGTTATTATCAACACAATAAATTTATTAACACACAAGTATAAAATCATATTTTTGTTTGTCTGTTCACTGGTCTTGTAATAACATTCACTTACAGTTTAAAGTACACATCACTACGCATTTAAGTGATGTCTCAAACAAAAATTAACATGGTGGTAAGGTAAAATTATTGTTTAAAGTAATTTTCGAAAAAAAGCTATAAACCTACATAATGTGATATGAGTGATGTATCATACTTACGATGATAAAACCATTCTACAATCACAAAACAAAGAAAACAATTTCGACTGATGTGACCATTTAGGGGGGAGGGAATTTTCCCCATTCACCCCCCGTGGATCCACGCTTGAGTTCAAAAGTAAACTATGAGGCATTTAAGTAAACTATTAGTGTTTAGTTAAGTAGGAAGGACGCAGGAAACAAGTGGACAAATAAAAGGTCAGAGCATATTCAAAGCTAATTACAGCAAAACAATACGAGTTAATCAGTACATTGATTTATGACTGACTTAAACTTAATAAGACTTACTTATACACCGCAACCAAATGTAGTAGTTGTATTTTCGTTTTGTAGCTGTTGTTAATGAGAATAATGATCCAGCAAGTGTGGACAAGAAAGAGTCAATGAATTGGGCCCAAGTGGGCTAAATATATGTTTCTTGAGTTGAAGAATTCTGTCGGTTGGTCTTCCATGTTAGTTAAAAATACTATGTAATGAATGCATTGCTTCAGTAGGAAGAAAATGATAAGATGTGGACTGTATTTGAATAGATTTTAATGTCTTTCTTAGTTACATTACAAATGTATTATTTGTTGAAATGAGGTCGGCTAATAATGCGTGTTGCCAAGTATTATAAATTTAGATTAGAATGAAGCGGGCCTAGTCGGCCATAAGCAAGAATGTGCGGCCTAAAGCCTACATTAAATGTCGACAATAAATGACAGCGAAAGATTCGGCGAACCGAACGCCGAGAGAGCTAGCTACGCACTGTGCAGAGTACAAACACGCCAAAATTAAGGCGAGGCAGTAAGCAGATTAGCCAACCTAGAAAACGAAATCATCGCGCTACCGTACATAAGCTGCCCGTCAAAATCAAATGATTTTTTAACACTTTTTTTTTTAATAAGTTATGATACATTTACAATTTAATTTAAAAGAGTACAGTTTCTTATAATGATAGTTAGCTTCAAGGCTGAGTTGTACCTTGAGTTATGAGATTAGATAACGGCAGTCCGTCACTAGTTTAGAGATAAGCATGCATAAGATAAGCCTAGAGATAGGCGGTTGTAGGCCAAGGTTGGCGAACAGCTGTTTCATATATGAATAAATCTGGTTTGACCAATATTACTGACACCAGTGTGTTCAGTATATAACATTATAAAACATGAAAGAAAAATACATAATTATACAATGTTTAATGCAAGATCGGAAGCTCATCACATGATGGACCGATAGCTGGTAACCCTATGCATGTCATAGATGGTTACTATAAAATTAATTGAGGCCCGTGGGCCTGTACAGAGAGTTCATTACATGAACAAAATTGTTGTTGAACATGTTGCAGTTGCATGTTCAATCGTATATTTAGCAGGGCGGCATGTATTGACCTAGTCATGCTGTTCCTGAAGTTTCAGGAACTTACAATATGTAATAATGTATGAACAAGCTAGATGCTGAATGCAAGCCCAGATACGACATGTATGTTATAATTTTAAGTAAAAAGAATTGTGCATGCTTACTTGCAAAATGAATACAATATAAATACAATATAAAATAAACCTAGACGTGGCAGTTACATACGGCAGACGCTAACAATAGTTTTTACATAGACACAGTTTATGTGAATACAATAACAATAATTTAAATAATTACAAGATAAATAATTGCAATGTCAAATAACAATACAATACTGAAATTACAGAAACAATTTAACAATTTAAAGACATTCACAGAATAATACATATTTATCAGCAACAATAAAGAAATGAATGCATGATTGCTTAACGGCAAGACATGCAAATATTATGTAATAACATTTTATAAATAAAACCACCAAAAAACATGCAATATACCCCATAACATCAAATGAAAATGTGTAAGACATAGTATGCCACACAAATTAACATACAATACAAATATTAAGATACCACCAAAACTGTGATAATTAGAAGCGTGCAATGGCGCAAAATTGATAGAAAATATTGTGATAATTCATCACAATTATGTTGACCAAATGGTCGTAATAAGTAATAAGCCAATGGCTGAATAAAGGTAGCATTGTGCTAAGTAATCATAATGTCAAATCTCGTCTCGCGCTGGCAACAGACATAATTTATGTATTGGTCTCCGCAAAACACCCGTAGGCGTGCGAATGTCTACGACACGAACCAAGTTATTTGGGCCGGGAAATGTGGCGATAATTACGCCAAATTTCCAGGCTAATGGAGGTAAATTATCCTCAATAAGCAAAACTAAATCACCAATGGAAACATTATCTTTGGCAAACTTCCACTTGTGACGCTGCTGCAGCTGGTGCAAATAATCGCGAGACCACGCCTTCCAAATGCCCTGGACAAACCTCTGAAGGAGTTGCCAACGACCAAGACGAGAAACAGGAACGTGAGAAAGGTCTGGGTCCGGAATCGCTGTTAAGGGCGCGCAAATCAAAAAATGGCCCGGTGTAAGTGGCACCGGGTCGTTAACATCCGAAGAGATAGCAAATAAAGTTCGAGAGTTCAGACATGCCTCTACCTGAGACAAAACGGTCGTAAACTCTTCGAAGTTTAGTCTCACTAAACTTGCCTAGATTTCACTAGATTTGCCTACCACGCGGCGGAGATGAAATTTCAAACTCTTTATGCCGCTCTCCCAAAGGCCACCGAAATGAGGTGAGGAGGGCGGAATAAATGACCATGATATCCCCTGAGAGGATGTGAATGACTTAATCGAAGAAATGGCATCCTTACTGTGCCAAAAGTTGTAAATATCATGTAAGATGGTGCGGGCCTTCCTGAAGTTTGTGCCATTGTCGGAGTACAGTTGAATGGGTATACCCCGACGTGCCATGAAACGACGTAAAGCGGCTATAAATGCGCTGGCCGTAAGGTCGGACACCAATTCCAAGTGAATAGCCCTAGTCGCTAAGCAAACAAACAAAGATACGTATGCCTTAGTAAGAGTTCTAGACTTCTGCCCGCCATGACGAATCATAAGGGACCACCATAATCAACCGCGCAAAATAGAAACGGTCTTGAAGGAGTGACTCTAGGGAATGGCAAAATACCAAGTCTCTGAACCTGCTGTGTGGCACTAAACCTGATACACTTGAGACACTTGCGAATAATGGAACGGATGACTAGCCGGGCATTAACAATCCACCAACGCTGACGCAGTGAATGATGCACGAGTTGAGCACCAGCGTGAAGTAAACGAATGTGTTCGCGTTAGATGATAAGGCGTGTAATATGCGCCGATGGGGGTAATACAATAGGATGTTTCGAATCGTAGGGTAATTGGGAATGCTGCAATCGTCCGCCCACGCGTATCACTCCAGAGTCGTCAAGAAACGGGTCGAGAGAAGCCAACTTGCTCCTAATGGAAACAGAAGATCCGTTCCGAAGACAATTAATTTCGGGTGGGAAGTGGATCGACTGAGATTGTTTTATGAAGAAGTTGAGAGACTGATGAATTTCTACAGGGGTCAGATCGCCCGTAAGTTTGTCCGCAAATGAGTGCCTAATATTTCTGATGAAACGAAAACAATAAGCGTATACACGCGTCAGCCGGTGCAACGAGGAAAAGTCCAACGATAAGTCAACAGCCAGGGTAGACATTAGCGACAGGTTATGTGTGTTTTTCTCTTCCGCGGTGACTTCAGAAGACGACGGAGTGGCCGGTACGAAAGATGGGAAGGGATCAGACTCTGACGATTGAGACAGACAGCTAGGACCGTGCCACCAAAGCGAGCAATCGCTCAAAACGTCAGGGAAACACCCCCTAGATATAATATCAGCAGGATTGCGTCGCGAATCAATGTGATGCCAGGTATAAGTTTGCGTACGACGCTGAATTTCAGCAACCCGATTAGCGACGTATGTTTTCCAACGCGTAGACTGCGCATGAATCCAGTAAAGAGCCACCATGGAATCAGAATACAAATGTACATTATCAATAAACGAATAAAGAGCAGGAATAACCTTAGATACGAGTCGCGACAATAACAAGCAAGCGCAGAGCTCGATGCGAGGTAAGGACACCTGGCGTAGGGGAGCCACGCGAGATTTGGAACACAAGAGGCGACAGGAGGCAGTAGAATCTTGATAAATGACTCTGATATATATACAACAGCCAAACCCTCTCTCCGAAGCATCCGAAAAACCATGCAACTGAACTGTAGCCGCCTCACGCTTGCAACGAATAGATCGCGGGACTACTATTTTACCAATCATAATCAATTTGTTACACAAAGAATGCCAATCCGAAAGTGACTGACCGGAAATCGGTTCATCCCATCCAAGCTTACAAAGCCAAAGTCGCTGCATGAAATGTTTATACAAAAAGACAACTGGACCGATTAAACCAAGAGGATCATATATTCCAGCAATAATTGAAAGAATTTTTCTCTTGGATATGCTAGAATCAACCGGAGATAGTTTGATGTCAAACAAAAATGAATCGGCAGTATTGTTCCAAAGAATGCCTAGGGTACGCACATTGTCCTGTTTATTTAGGGGTCGTGAAAAGTTGTGATGATTTGCGACCGCTGTGGGTTCATTTGATGCCCATTTGTGCAACGTGAAACCATATTGACCAAGTAACGCACCTAGATCGGATTTCAGCTTGGTTAGATTGGGGATAGTGTCCGAACCGGTAAGTAGATCGTCGACATAAAAATCGTTGGTTATGGCTAAAGCCGCTTGGGGAAAGGAAGCCTGATTGTCTCTAGCAATTTGTAGAAGGCAACGAGTGGCCAAAAAAGAGGCGCTAGCCGTGCCGTAGGTTACTGTTCGCAGCGCGAAATGTTTAAGTGGTTCGAGGGGAGAGTCACGCCACAAAATGCGTTGATAGTGACAATCCCCTTCAGCTACGCGAATCTGACGATACATCTTTTCGATGTCGGCAATAAGAACATACTTATGTATGCGGAAACGCAAAAGAATGGAAAAAAGGTCTTGTTGAACATTGGGGCCTACTAACAATATGTCATTTAACGGAAGGCCATTAGTAGTCTTGGACGAACCATCAAAAACAACGCGCAGTTTTGTGGTCAAGCTAGACTGTTTAAACACGGCATGGTGAGGCAAGTAATAAATATTTGACGCTCCTAAATTGATAGCGCCATGATCGATGAGTGTCATGTGCCCAAGATCCATGTATTCCTTGATAAAGTCCGCGTAGTCGCGAGCGAGCTTGGCATCTCGCCTAAATCGACGCTCTAAGCTTAAAAATCTTGATTCGGCACTTGTGTAAGATTCCCCCAAGTGGGGATTATCAGACTTGAATGGGAGTGAGACTATAAATCTACCCTCGTGGTTGCGCTGAGTAGAGCGCACAAAATGCTCTTCGCAAGCCGACTCGCTATCAGGGGTATCGTCAGGGATAGTTTCTGCTTCCCAAAATCTCTCGAGAGATTGCAGAATCTGACTGTCATTGTTCCTTGCCAGGAACGAAACAGCAGGACCCCCGGTGTGGCAGTGCTTGGGCAGATTGCCAGCCAAAATCTAACCCAGTTTTGTTTCCTGAATGATAGGAAAATTGGGTCCGCGTGTGTATTTATTGGCTAATATCAAATCCAGATAAAATTGTGCCCCTAATAGTATGTCGATCTGTGAAGATATATTAAAATCTGGATCGGCCAGAAAAATTTTGTTTGGAATGTGGAACTGGTTGATATCAAACGAGGTTGAAGGCAGATTGTGAGTTAAGGTAGATAAGACGGCACATTTCGCCTCGAAACTATGTCTCTGATAGCGAGAAATAATACGTATAGAAGCAATATCAGTTGCGCAACACGCTGTGTTGTTTATTCCTGTGATTGGAATATTAGATTTGGTTAATTTAAGGTGTAACCTTTTTGCAAATGATTTTGTACAGAAATTGATCTGTGAACCGGCGTCTAGAAGCACTCTAGCTCTATGCCTGTTGCCAGCCTGATCAACGACAGATACAACCGCTGTGGATAAAAGAACATTGTTTTTGCACTGTAATTTAAGTGAGCAATAATTGCTGCTGGCAGCTGTTGATTTCGGCACGTAATTTGCGTGCAGCAATGTGTGGTGTCTTTTTGAACAAATTTTACAGACCTGTTTACTCTTACAGTTAGCTATCAGATGACCTGCTCTAAGGCAGTTGATACAACATTTATGATTTGCAACCAATTGCCCCCGCTCAGCGGTGCTTAATATACGAAAATTATTACATATGTAAAGCGGGTGGTCAGATTTACAACACACGCATGAATAATGATTTGCCGCTGCGTGATAGCTCTTAAAAGTATTGCTGCCAGCAGTATTTCTTAAGCTACACTTCTCAAATTTATTGTTAGGTTTTACATTAAGTTTGTTGAATTGCTGTCCGGGTTCAATAGGCATTGTATTTTCTAACAGCTGTCTGCGTAAGTTTAAAAAATGCGTAAAGTCTTGAAAGCTAGGCAAATTGTCAGGGTCTATTGACTCCTTCCAAAGTTTTAAAGTAATAGGGTCAAGTTTGGTGGAGAGCAACTGTATGGTGATAAATTCAAATGAATTCACTGACAGCTTCATTGCTGCCAGTGAATTAACGGAAGACGTTATTGTATTTGTAAACTCCGCCAAACTTTGGACCGAGTCCTTTATTGTGGACTTAACCTGAAGTAGGTTTTGTACATAGTATTTAGCTAATATGAATGGGTTGTTATACCTTTCGGACAGCAAATTCAACGCTATTGCATAATTTTCTTTACAAATAGGTAATGATTTAATTAAATCTAATGGTTCACACTTCACAGAGGAATGCAAATAATGCAGTTTTTGCACTGGTGTTAAATCAGATCTTGAATGCACTAAATCGGTGAAAATTGGAATAAAAATGTTGCCACTCCAGTATGTTGCCTGAGAAGCAAGGCAAACTTATCGGCTTTAATTGCATGGGCGTCGATAATACGGGAGGCACAGTCTCAGTATTAAAAGTGTCAAGTAGTTGTAAAATGTTTGCCTCAGTTGAGTATATCTTTTCTTCGACCTCAACTCGGTCTGCCTGAGCAACGCTCGTGTCTTTACTGATGAGCTCTATCTCAGACTGTACCTCGTCGTACTTCGAGGCCAAGCTTTTGAGACTTTCCAGTCTTACAGTTAGAAAATGTTTTGTACTTAGAGTTATGTCAAATGAATTTACCGCGGATTGTATCCGCACTATCGCGGATTTTAATCCGCCCCTCTTTCTGGTCAGCACTTTGAGGCCTTCTTCAGACATTTTACGCACCTTTTTACTGTTGCTGGTGATACCTTGTTGTCGATGTCCTGCAGCGTCGGCTCCTTGGTGAAGATGGTAAACAGCTGGCAGAGATGACCACTTTGAGTAAGCACTGTAGCTGGCAGGCACTTGTTAATATGTTGTCTGAAGATGACGAGCGAAATGACGATGCAAATCACGCCAGGGTCGTATTAGCTGACGTGCTAATTCGCCCGTGATGGCCAGAAATATTGGTAGAAAATGTTGAATGGAAAATCCAGGTCCGGAGTGACCAAAAAATGTTAATGAGATAATGATCCAGCAAGTGTGGACAAGAAAGAGTCAATGAATTGGGCCCAAGTGGGCTAAATATATGTTTCTTGAGTTGAAGAATTCTGTCGGCTGGTCTTCCATGTTAGTTAAAAATACTATGTAATAAATGCATTGCTTCAGTAGGAAGAAAATGATAAGATGTGGACTGTATTTGAATAGATTTTAATGTCTTTCTTAGTTACATTACAAATGTATTATTTGTTGAAATGAGGTCGGCTAATAATGCGTGTTGCCAAGTATTATAAATTTAGATTAGAATGAAGCGGGCCTAGTCGGCCATAAGCAAGAATGTACGGCCTAAAGCCTACATTAAATATCGACAATAAATGACAGCGAAAGATTCGGCGAGCCGAACGCCGAGAGAGCTAGCTACGCACTGTGCAGAGTACAAACACGCCAAAATTAAGGCGAGGCAGTAAGCAAATTAGCCAACCTAGAAAACGAAATCATCGCGCTACCGTAGAGCTGTACTTTGTACCAGTAGTATAAACTTTCTAAATTTAAAAGGAATATTTAATAAACAGTTTGAAATAAAATATTGTTTATCATTTGGAGTCGACACAGGCGTTTAACTGCAATTGTTAAAAAACAGCTTAAAGGAATAGCTTATAATTTCCTCGTAAGTATATATTAATCTAACGAGTTCTTATATATTAATGTAAAGAAGGGAACAACTATAGGTTAAGGATTTACAAATTATTTCAACTACATTTTTATTTCTAAATATTGGATTAAATATTAAACCCTTTCATTAAAAAAGTAATATCTATGAAAACACTTTATACCGTGAAATTGTAATATAAAAATTATAAAAAATTAAATTCATACGTTTACTGGCAATGGATAATTACTGGCAAATAATTATCCTTCCGCATTATTTTACAATCTTCAAATCTGCATTTTACGTTGTAGGTTAATGTTTTAAATTTCAAGACTTGATTTGTTGATAAAAAAGTTTTAATGTTGATAAAAATATATGTAACATTGACTAGTCGGGAATAATTTCTAAATTTTATTGCAGATGGTAAGTTGATTGAGTTATTGAAGACAAAGAGACGATATGGCGGGAATATAACTGGAAAATAAGGATGACAAAAAGTGCGATAGAATTGAAAACGAAATAAAAAGGAAATGTGTTACTTCCTCGTGCATAATCAATAAGGCTGTGCTGTTTCACTATCCAATCCTGACATACTCTATAAAACGTAACAGTAAAAATTTACAAAATTTGTACCATGTGTAAAGCGATTTTGTATACTGCTATACGTATTGATATCCTTAATATACTACACAGATTATATTGTGATTAACATGCTTAGTAAACTGAACATCTGGACTACCAAGCCTTAGTAAACAGAATGACAATTAATATGCCCAACAGGTATTGACATTTGCTACGTGATCAGAGAGAGTACAGTTTACTATAGTACACAGATGTGTATGTAATAAACACTCTTGGCACGCGCTGGTGTACACATTGTATACTGACATGTGAATTAACTTATTAGAAACATATGTGGCTAAGATAGATGACTCCTAACATTTCCAGACATGGTTCTAATTGTAATTACTATTATGCTCAGTAAATTTGCTCTCTAAAAACTCAACTTTCACCGTATGATCACCGTACTATACAAGGCTTATGAAACGTGGGGATTGAATGTTAATGTAAATAAAACAGAATATCTAGTCGTTAATTCCGATTCTGATTTGAATTATTGATTAAAAACAGTACGTTAATTGAAGAGATCGATGAATTTAAATATCTAGGGGCACCAATAACACGGGAAGGCCTAGGAAAACCCGAAATCAAAAAACGAGTAGAACATAGCAGGAAAGTTCTAGGAAGCTTGAACTCTATTTGGTGGGACAAACACATTTCGAGAGCTACAAAGATTCTTAAAGGAAAAGCTTTTGTTGAATCAGTTCTGTCTTACGGCTGTGAGGTACGGACGTTGTGCACGGAAATTATACGACAATTGAATGCCGTCGAAATGGATTATCTCCGTAGAAGTGGCGGAGTCTCAAGAAGGGAGAATAACCAGCGAGGAGGTCAGAAGAAGGATGCACGCAGAAGACACAATTATTAACAGAGTAGAGCTAAGAGGCCTAAAGTGGTTTGGTCACTTACTCCGAATGGATGGACAGAGATGGGCGAGGAAAATATTTCAGTAGAGGCTCCCAGGCAGAGGAAAAAGGGGCAGACCTAGACTGTCCTGGTGTGAAAACATGAGAAAGGCCATGGAACATCATAACTTGGGAGAAGAAGATGCACAGGACAGAAATAGATGGCGATTAGGTGTGGGTATGCGGCAATAGCCGATCAAAATCGCTTTGAGAGAGAGAGAGAGAGAGAGAGAGAGAGAGAGAGAGAGAGAGAGAGAGAGAGAGAGAGAGAGAGAGAGAGAGAGAGAGAGAGTCTATGACATCAATTTTGTGCATACCAATGATTCTTCCTGATCAGTCGGAAAGTGTTTGTACGGATAAAAGAAATGTGTACGTGTTTCAGTGATTTGTGACTGTCACAATCTCTTTCACTAATCAGAAACGCAAATGTAAGGTTGTTACACACCTCCCCTAGGTTCGGTATTTTAGGTGTGCAACATACATAACATAATACAACAAATTATATTAGCGTAAAACACAGTACAACACAACAACTACCAAATATAACCAATACATCTACCTGTTCTTAGTCATAGCATCCTCCAGAGTTACTTGACGGCTGAAATACGAGTAATGAGAAGGGCGCATATTAAAAAAAAAACAAATCATCGATTAGTGAGCAGAATTAAGTAAGTTTATTGATATAAACAGAACAGAGATTGCCTCTATTAATGCCTTTATAGTTACTAATCAGCCAGAATGCTAAATTTCAATCGTTCGATCCTTGGATCCAGAACAGCTAACAGCTAAATGATCTCAAATCCAAAATACTTAAATAGCAATGTTTAAAAAGGGTCACCTGCAAGCTAAATTAACTAAATCAATATGGTGACATGTATCAGTACCTACCAGTGTACAAAGCAGATGCTCATGGCGAGCGTGTTACAGACTGTCACTAAGTTTGTCTTTACTCTTACTTATTTATAAAAGTCTCTATTACTACTAAAGTTCATACGTCCTCGTTTATTAATAAAGTGTGATCGCCACGAGGTGTTAATAAAATATTAAGGTGTTACTTGCGTAGCCTGCACGATGCAAAGGCGTTGAAGAGATGGAATTGATGCCACGTGCTTATGATCTGCAGGTCCGAACTCTGCGAGTAGCTTGTTGAATCTGCGTGCTTCGGTAAGCTGAAGCCATGAGGAGCAATGGATTTTGTAGTTTTCTGTTTCTTTCCAAGGAGTTACCAAAATTAACGTCGCCAAGATGAATCTAATGTCGCTAGCGTGAAACTCTCGTCCCCAACGTGGATTCTCCTCCCCAACGTGGAACCAAGTTCCTACTGCAAATTCCATAATTTTTAAAATACGTTCCGCATTATAGCGTTCACACATTAGATTTTCACTACATTAAACGTCTATTCATAATACAAGCATTACAATTATAAAGTCAATCTTTAAGTCCCCTAACAATATCAAAATGGCTTTAAATCACATATCGCTCTTTTCTAACCCATCTATTGCTACTACACAAAAAACAGCAAATTGACATAAAATTCACTTTTGCGTTTTGCTGGCTGATAAAGGCTTTTGTTAAGAGGCTTCATTTACAAGCATGAAGAGGCTTCATGTTACTTCAAGACATGTTACAGATTACAATTATTTGTTCTTTCCTTTTTTACATAAGATGCATACAATATTGTTACAAAATGATAAAGACGTACTGTAAAATACTGGTACTGATTAAATTATTCCTTAGGCTTTCACGGCCGGTGTCACTTGAATTGTGAAAAATATCCGGGCTGTTTGGCCGTGGTCCATGGTTAAAAACAAAACCAAACGTTTCGGCAGCTCCACTGGCTGCCATCATCAGTGGAATAAGATTTCTGCACTTGGGGTGTCTACGTGCAGGCCCACAGTACTGTGGTATAGATTGTGGTATGGTCTATACCACAGTACTGTGGGCCTGCACGTAGACACCCCAAGTGCAGAAATCTTATTCCACTGATGATGGCAGCCAGTGGAGCTGCCGAAACGTTTGGTTTTGTTTTTAACCATGGACCACGGCCAAACAGCCCGGATATTTTTCACAATTCAACTGGTACTGATTCATTATAAGCCAAACTGACAATAAATACCTTGGTTGATAGGCTCCGCATTTGTGTGTCGACTTGGAGACGAAGAGTAGTTCTGCTCACGGTTATTTCTGAAAACCGACTGACTAATTTCACCCGGTCAAAACCTTACCACACGACAAGCGGAGCGGGCGGCGTGACGTCAGGACGTCGGACAAAGTAGGGAAATGGTTCTATATCTCGATAAATTAATTTAATTTCGTTTAATTCGATAATGCGCCGACTGTTGTATTCGGCAGAACACGAATAATTGCAACAAGGTGTTCCGTGGACGAGGTGCATAGTGGAGGTAGAACTGAGAGCTTCTATTAGTTTGAAACTCAGAAGTGGTGAAACGACGTAATTTTCTCCGATGATTGACATTAACCACTCTATCTGGTCATGTTTCGGAACCTATCGAAATCAGCGTCAAAGACTACAAACTGAAAATAATTCTGTATTTAAATTTTCAATCTTTGTTATCTGTGCTATCAAACACAGCTATAGCAGATTTCCGCGTCCATGTTCCCTAGGTTACTCTAAAGCAGCGAAAGAGCAATACTTTAAACATGAACACTGGACATCAGATCATTTAAGGAGACACGTACAACCATTTACAGAATTGTACATCTTCAACTCTTACGTAATTAATTGCCAATGGTCAAGTAAATTAAAATTAAATTACTTAAATAATTATGTGTAGTTATAACAAATATCTATATTTATTAGTGTTTAGAGTACGAAAAATATAAAGGTTATTTTCTGTCTAAACCTCGTTTTTATTGCTACAATTGTTTGACGTTTAACAAAGTTAAATAGGTTATACAGGCAACTAACCAAGCTTCTTTTATAGCCTTGTTTAACTGAATTTAGGAACAATACAAATACAATACAAAACTGATAAAACCGTACACAAGCAGGTTACTGGCCGTGCAAGTTTACAGTTTTTCTTCGACATGTACATTTAAAATTAAAAAGTTACGAACAATCATCTTACAAAAAATTTTGAATTGCAGCCCAACTTGTAATATGTTGGATTATTATTATAAAGCAACAAATTGCTATTACTTGTTATTTATTAATTACGGTTAATTAAACGTTGTAGATTTTCTCACTCAAAAGAATTCAAGATTTTAAATTATACTTTTACGTTTCACATAATACGCATGTCATGTTAATAAAAAATAAAATTACAAGCGAAGATTTAAGACTGCAAAAAGAATAATTTACTATGAAAATAGCAAACCAGTTTCACTACAATCCATGTACTGTATGAAGTCATTTAATGAATAAATTATAACCTCTTATAAAGTGAAAACACAAATAAACTGCGATATACATGTTAATGTATTTTCTCTTTTCTTCTACCAAACATGAAACTGTTTCACTATATTTTCTACGCTGTAGTCTTACTATCTTATATACCATTTACTAAGAGTTTAACTAAACTACATTTTCTGCTTAGAAAGCAGGAGCTTGTTTTTGTTCAGCGTTAACGTTAAGATTCTGTAATATATTTGTTTACATAAACGGTAAAATCGCGCAAGCTTTTTATACAAGGAGATGAAATATTGAAAATTTATCCAGGATTTTAAAATTAACACACTTATCATTGTTATACAAGACAAGAATATATTCATATAAAGCATTTACGTTACGTTTCTTATTATAAAGTTCTCACAGAAGGTCTTGTTACGAACCAATAATCGAACAGTCACAAAGTGTAATAGAAGGTGAGTTATTCACGTTTTGCATACTTTTTATTTTACATTACTCATAATAGAGTATTATATTATTCATTGTATACTGAATGTATTTTGTAACCTTGCAAGCTTCTATACAGTGAATTATTATTTCCAAATACACGAAATCAACAGGCCTAATATGGTATGCTAGAACGGTGTAGTACGATATAGTATGATATTATGGTATGTAGACGGTGTAGTATGATAACTATGTTATTGACACGTTTGTCGATTGGCAGCATGGAATGGATACATTAAGTTAATGTTTGAATAATATTAAAATACGGTTATAAATGCAAATAATATTCTCATTACTTTTTAGTATCAATAATTCAAGTATCAATAAGAAGGTTTCCCGTAAGCCAACCCACATGATATAAGTGTAATAATAAACAAAACTCTCGTGATATTGCAAAGCGAAGCCATGTCACACTTTATACCCTGAAACCAAGAGCGTGTTTGTTTTAATGAATAAAAAGAACAGCTATAACCACATTTAGTAGTCTTATAAAAAATAAAGTAGCACGTAGAATGATAAACAACACAATCCACTTGCTGTCAAAATGACTTAAGATAGGCTAGAAGGCTGCCCAACTTGAGCCGTAATTTGAGGGTCAAGAAAGTAATGTGACAAACGCTACCCTTCATCCTACGTGTTACTCTATATACTCATTTTCAGAGGCTGAATCTATTTGAGTTTATGGAGTCGATTTCCGTCTGGAAGACTCAGCGCGTCTTGAGTTTATGATTCTGCCTGAAAACGATCCCATGACCGTCAGGCTAGTAACCAAACTCCATATCTAATGCTCTATTAAATCTCAGAATTATTAATACACTATAGAAGAAAATGAAACTGTGAAGATGGCATGTACGCGGAGACGTGAAGATGGTAACACCTTAATTACTCCAAAATTTAAAATAATCTCTTAGAAAATTAGAGTGTTAACGGCAAGAATGAGGCGCCAAACTTCCTTTTGTTGCCTCAAAAGTATACGGAGTATTTTATGTAAATTCAAGCCAGTGCGTTATAAAGGTTCTAGCCGGATAAGATACTCAAAATCCCCTCTCTGGGAATATGGCCTGAAATTTTGGTGTCTTATCACGAAAAACACCATTTCCAAAATTGTTAGCCCTTTAGGGCGTCCCTACCCATCACAACCCTTAAAAACGTGATTTTTCGAAAACATTTTTTTCTCTATACTTTTATCTCGGATTAGACTGAAATTTTAATTGTAGTCTAATTTATTACGACTAAAGGAAAGTGACTTTTTGGCCCAAATATTGTTTAAACTTTAATTACTCAAGCCCCAAAAGAGTTCCTACTAACACACTTCTTTCAGAGCTTAGATTACGCAAAGAAATTTAAAACCCCTTCAAAACAATGCTCGTGACACTTGAGACCATTTAAGCTCATCTCGAAGAACACAAAAAGAATGGTTAATCGAACAACTTTTAATTGGTGGAATATATCTGAAAACCCCGTTACAAAATAGCAAGAGAATAGGTCGGCGTTATGAGGAGAGACAAAATAGCAAGGGAATAGGTCGGCGTTATGAGGAGAGAGACCAACACCTTTAAACGATAAAAGCGGAGACATTCTTCTACATAACACCAAAAGTCATTGCATCACATAAGCATAATTACCGACGTTAGAAATACAGTAACTCACACTAAAACTAACAAAGTAATAAGAGAAGGATACAGATCTCATATATTATTCAGGACCCCATTTCCGACAGAAAGACGTTTATTTGAAAGGTCTTAATGAGAATAATATAAAATTGTTTAAGGGAATACATACTAAAACAGCTATACACATTATCTCTCTTGGATCTCAACTGATAAGTGAACACGATAAAGACGTGTCCATTAAAGGACAAGCACAAGCACATTCAAGAAGCTGTAGCACAATATAAAACCCGTATTAAGAGTCCCTAAAGTAGGTGGGAATCAGAACCTGTTTAAGCGATTGTTGGTTCATAGTTCAGGGAAAGAAGATTTAACAAAACGAAATACGTTTCAGAACCTATAAGGCAGTAAAATCAGACTTTCATTACGTAGTGCAGAGAATTTTACGATAGAAAGCAATACAAAATGAAATATACATGTGGCATAATTTGGTAAAGAGCTTAAAAAACAAAACAGGCTTAGTCTGAAAAATAGCCTATTATAAAATATCCTAGGAACACTCATACTTAGAAGAAAGCAATTGCTTTTATTTTAATAAATAAAATTCTGTAAAGTTTACGTTCTATTTAATGTATAATTAAGAAAAACGGTTACGTTATGAGTACTGGAAAAGAAACAAGAAGCTAAAAAAGAAATACGTATATTAAGATTACAAAAATGACATTGTATTCATAAGTAAAACAACTTCTCAGTATACAGAACACTTCCTTCATATATCTGTTTTCTTTTTATCCCTTCTACGGCATTTCAGATTACTAGAAGGGTGGTTCCAAAAATTAAGGTTCAAATTCCTTTTAGTTGGGAAAGCCGCTTTTTTTTAATAAAAATCTAATTGGGAATAACAATTTTAAACAATATGCAAATTTTTAAAACAACCATTCTAATTGCTTCAAAATTTTTGACGGCAGCAATCTGCCAGATAACTTTAAGTCAAAGAAGAAATTCAAAGAATTTTAGAAGACATCTTGCAGTTAATAAATTAATTTAATAACTTCATACATTTTTTGAATACTACGATGAAGATTTTGTTCACCACTTCCACAAAACTGCCCTCGAGTGGGATGTTCTTCCTAATAAAACGAATTTTCTTGAATGCAAAGACGAATCGGCTCCAGTTGTTTAAAACGGGTAACTTTATTGGCTAATGACAAAGCAACTGGAGATCACCGATAAATCTAATTTCAACTGAGAAAACCCAGTTTTTATCAGAACCTCAAAGTCTTCTAGTACAAATTTGTGCAGGTCTAAGGGACGTATTGAATAAATGAAATTTTTTTCATGTTGGACCGATAATTATTTTTTATCCTATGATAAAATTATTCACTGAGTTTTGGATAATAATATTTTTTGACATTAAACAGTATACCTACTCATCTTTCAGTCAATTGATTAGAAAGACGGGATCAAGGTACTGAGTTCCTTTTCTATCTCCATGTTACATCAATCCTCCAACCATAATCAGGGAGTTATGGTTCCCTGAAACGGCCTTGCAATAAACAGCAGATACCGCAAACATTCTTTTCGGGTGACAATGAATATTCAAACGGCACTATTAAGAGAGTGAAGAGGTTAATTTGAGCGACTGTTGTATTATGTCTAACGCATTGAACTCAGCAAACGTGTGCCATTGGCAAGACAGTGGAATAAAATTTTAAATAAAACAATGCCAAACAAGGCTGACAAATTATTTTGAGAAGATGTCGAAAATATTAGTAAGACTTACAAGGGATACCGGGTTGTGCCGACTATAAAATACAGTATTAATGAGTAGATTGTCAACGATGGCAGAGATCCTAGATACCAGATTGCAAGGGTTATTCAAGAACTTAATGATCAACTCACTTTTATAGAAGACGTGATCCACTATCGTCATACGACAAGGCTTATTGGCTCTTGTTTAAAACGATTACCTAATCTTGCACCTCATAAATAAAGGTCAACACTAAAGCAGGTTTCGATAACATAATTTTTATAGGAGGAATAAACTTATCCAAATTTCAGTTTCAATTATTGTTTCGACTATAACAAAACGCTCATGACTTGACTCTTTTCATGTATAGGGTGTGGCAGGAATATCTGACGGTTTTCGTTTTGTTACTGTGTCACGTGGAGAGGTCTTTGATGATGGGGTGGCAGTTGCGTCACTCTTCTCTTGCCGCCTTTTCTTTTCAGTTGCCATGGAGCCGTGGGACGTGATGCAGCGCGCTTTCACTGTTGAAACTTTTTTTTTTAAACCTTGACTCTGTTATGCCCTCTCAGAGATTTTTTCCTAAATATTTCAACGTTGGCCGTCATGGTCGGATGCCTACTCAAACACGCTATTATTGTGGGTGGAGAATTTCAGAAAGACAATAGTAGTAACAAAACAAAAACCAACACGAAGGTCGCGATCGGTACAAATCCCTGAACACATTGAAACATTGAGACAGGCCATTGAGGTGCGTCTTCACTTACCTATTTTAAATATCTCCGATCAAACTGTCAGAAGAATTCTGCATTTAGACTTACACCTCTGTCCCTACTAAATGATGGTCATCCATGAATTGACCCTTGTGACTGGGAAAAACGTCGAATTTACGCGGAGACGCTGTTGCAAGTTGGAAGGTGCAAAACGCTAAACTGTGTTTAGTATGTAACCAATCAAATATAGCTTCACGAGAGTTCACTTCACACAAACCGGAAAACAGAGTGGTGTTGGGGTGGCAAATTTTATGATTATTAGCCAGTATTTTTGTTTGAAGTTACAGTGAACGCAGACCGGTACATCCTAATGTTGCAAAACTTCCTCGTCCCAAATCTTCTTAGAAGGCACGTAAACGTCTGTTTCAAACAAGACCGGGTAACTGCCCACACATCAAGGTCTTGGATGGAGTACTAATGAGTGTTTCTAGGACGTCTCACTCCCTTCGAGGAGACGTCTTGTGGCCACCAAGTTTACCCGATCATTCGGTATGTAATTTGTCCCTGTGAGTTACCTAAATTCCAAAGTTTACATAGAAAAGCCACTCTCATTACCAGAACTAAGGGCAGTAATTCAACCCGAGATAACTGCTATACCAAAAATCATGCTCCAGTCTGGGTTGAAAAGTTTCATATACCAGTGTGTTGTCGAAACTTAACAACACATACATGTTGTTATTTTCCATACTTAATTTTTACTCAGTTTTTTCTTGTGGCAAAATAATGGCAGACTTACGTCTTTATTCTGACTATATGAATAAAATTTAACTCTTTCTAATTCCTGTATTAATTAATTTCAAAAACTGTCAGGTATTTATGCCACACCTATGTAATAAATCTTCACTTCTTCTAATGGATTTTTGTGAGCAACGTTTTAAATTATACAATTTTCACAGATTCAAAACTGAGTTCTTTGAATTTCTGGTAATGATTTGTAATTACTGTTTGGAATTATACTTAGATATTTTAGTATTACTGAATTAAACATTTTTTTTAAGTTTTATATTTACTAATACAGTATGGTACCCGATAAAATTAAATGATTATAACCAATTCGTACAATATAAAATATTGGAATTATCAGATTATTCTTATATATAATTCTCCGTATTTCTGTGCAAGCCGGATATTTAGCGTCATACTGAACTTTCCAGCCTGTATTTAGAGGCTGTAGTAAATAATATCGAACACAAACGCTCACAAACAGACATAAACTTACTGGTAATTGTTTAATTAACATTAATTTTTCGTATACCAAAACTATTAACAGAATTGTTGGTTATCTTTGAATGACAATTTTTGAGATTAGGCCTAACCAGCTACTAAGGTTGCAATACATGACCTCAAAAAGTTGAGTAATATGTTTAGCATATAAATAGCTACACATATTATATAAAATATTACAGATAATCCGTATTGTAGTTCACTAACTCTGCTGCACAAACAACAGTTTATCATACACATTCTTTCAAAATGATTCGTTGTGATCCGTGAACCTTACGTAAATGGGACGTCGAGAGAGTACGGAAGGTAAATGATGGAACACTGTTTAGCGTAAAAAATCTCTACATTAAAAGTCAAGTCTTTCGACAAACTGCAGTCTTCAGCTCTTTTGAATGACTGGTAATGTCAAACTTCAGAACTTTGCGTACGGTAAATAGTTTTTTAATTCTTTTTAAATACATCAAAAAAATAATAGGTCATGGAAATCAGTTTTTATGGTGTCAATAGTTTCACTGAAATATGCTGCCATTCACAGTAAGCAAGTGTTATGTATCAACAGATATTGCATTACTAGCTACAGACTATACCGTGAATGTAGAAACAATGATACGTGTGGAGGTATAATGCAATGTTAAGAGGTGTAATTAATCCGTACTGGAGCTACCGCTATAAACTAAGAGGTCGATGTCAATCCTAATGGCTGAGTAGGGTTGTTAGCTGACCTGTTCAGATCACATGTACGTGTTCCAGGACGACATTAACACGGTACATACAGAACAGGCTGTATTGATTGTCATTGTTAACAACTATGGCTATTTAACTATGTAAAAAAAAAAAAAAATATTTTTACCATTTAACTAAGCAAAACAAAATTATTACACAAATTCTGTACTCAAAAAACAATTAGAAATCTTAGGTATTGGTTGATTGTTTGTAGCAAAAGGATAAACGTTGGACGGAGTTGAAGAGGACTCGATGGTACTTTAGAATAATTCATTAGGTTAACAGACCTACCATATTTCGTAATTAAAAGGTTGTTCAGTGTATGTATGAAATGTAGTACTACGTGAATTGTGTACATGTAGAAATATGTACATACACAGGGGACCAAATGGGGACCCTTCTCTAGTATATCTCCACAAAGTATATCTTCTACATAAACTCGTTAATTACAAAACGTAAAATATATCTGTTACTAAACGTAAAATGTCTGGGTACTAACGCTGTGACTAACGCTGCATGCTGAGGCTATCATGCCCTATACCTTCAACTTGAAAAAAAGGTAGTTTACTACTACTAGGAAATAATGGCAGGGTATTAGGCAGCCTTTTATTAATGTTTCATCTTATGGCAATATGACATTATTGTCATTTCCACAAAATAACGTTCCTATGGTGGAGTTAACTCAGACTACGTTTCTAGCTATTTTATATAAAATTGGTCAGATATTTATATTATAGTACAAGGTTATACTTTACAACCTCTAAAATTATAAAGTAAGAATTTTTAATTTTTAACAAATTATGCAATACATTTTTAATTTTATACGAAGAAAACTATTTCTGACACATTTCTAGTTGTTTTCTTATTGTTTCAATTGTCAAAACTCCGGGTACTGATTAACTAATAGTAATCGGATTTTGAAGCAGCATAAACGCGATTCTCATGAACAAAAACGGGTTAGATTAGACCTCTAGTTTAAATTAGAGGTCTTTACTACAAGTTCGTAACTTTATTAAAGTAATTATTATACAATTACAGTTGTAATTTTACTTCTGGATCATATGACAAAATAACAACAACCTTTGGATGTTTAGTATTTTGTCTATTTTCTTTTAACATAACCGGATGGGAGAATATTGTAAAATAGGATATCCAGACGTGTTTCCTATTGGTGGTCGTTGTAAAGGAGCGACGAACTACAGGAACCAATTCCTGTACTACCATGAACTAGAATAATTAATAGTACCCAAACATTTCTTAATTACATGGTAATCCATCTACACTTAGCCTACTTTTCTATAATTTTACGTTTTCTAGTGAAGCAAAATCCTTTATCCTGTTATTCAGCTGGAAGCTATTCAAATAGTAATTTACATTGTGTTAGCCATACAGGTTTATATGTTTGAACCTTTCGAATAAGTGGTTTAGTTTTTACGCTAAAATTTTGATATTAAATTATTTATCATTTAACTGCAACTCATGTGTGGCTCTGCAGGAAGCCTTCATTATCACTGACCATAGACTAACAAGTGCCTTTGGTTTTTAAATACTGAGTGTAATGCTTGATTTTGTGCCTATAGACATACTATCGTATTTCAGATGAAATAAAGAAATTATTCTATAAAACTGCCGTTCATCTAGTGACATATTTGAGGTTCAACGGAAACAGGAGTCTTTCTGTAAAGTCAGTTTTACAACTTGTAGGCCTATATTAATTTACTAATGTTTACTTCTACAAACGTAAACTTATTGCTTGTATTACTGTTAAAAATAATTTCAGTAAATTTATACATTTAATATATTTTATCACGTCTCTTTTAAACGTAATTTTATTAATTTAAAATTGCTATCACATGGCAGAAAACTGTATCCCTTACAGGAATTGGTCCACTTTTCATGAAACGTAATGTATCAGCTTAATATAGCAAGACTGTTGATAGGACATGAATCTTATTGTGCTCACAAAAGTATCAGAAAATATGTTACTTGTTATATTCAGAAGCAACTGGTAAAAAGAATTTTGAAGAAATTAATTAACTTCATCTGGGTCTTCTTTGGTTTGACATTCATAATAAATCTAAATACTAGCAACACATAATGTTGTGAATAAAGAAATTGTTAATTGTTATCTGTCTCAAATAAAATAATTTCTGCATTAGTACTTTACACGCAGGCTAACATCTATTGTAAAATCCACTGACATCGTCAAAGAATTATTATTCTTGTTTTCCTTAGAAACAGATATTATAGCCAACGAAATCAAATTAAAACGGCAGATTCTCATGGTTAAGAAACATTAACCACTCAGATTCTCTTTAAACGTGAATAGAAAATTTTTAAACTTCATACAGCCGTATATTTTGAATTCTTTAAGGCCATTTTAACGCCTGTAAGTACGACTGCATGACTAATTTATGCTAAAACATGGAAATTGTGCCCTTTTAATGTTGAGCAAGTCTGTTATGAAAGATTAAAATATAAGAATATTATAAATTGTAAATTCCTAATTTCGTAGTGACCGTCAATCGATGAATTTTACAAATGAAGGGTTTGCAAGGATTGGTCAAAAAAGTATAACACAAATAACACAAATTTTAAATTATTTGTGTCGAAGTTTTGACACTATTTATTGTCATCATTATGACCTGTGTACGGATACAAAAGAAAATATCATCAACACAACACAAATTAGTTTAGTGAATGTGTTTGCGTATGTGAGTATGAGTGTGTGCGCGCGTATGTCTGTAGGAGCTGAAACAGTTTGTTTTACATCATCAAAATAATTCCATTATTACATATTTTTTCCCTACAATAGTTTGATAAATAATATAAGCATAATTAAATTTAGAAACAAAAAGCTTTTTAATCTATCATTGTAGTAATAAAATACTAGTTTATATTTTGTCAGTTATATTATGTTTGTTGTAAGTATTGAGACATGGCACATAAACGTGAGAAACGGCATGAACTCATCAGTACTAGTTTGTCAGAGGAAGAATCAGGGAAAAAAGAGGAACAACTAGTTAGAGAAGGATCACTGATAACAAAATATTTAAATTGATGTGTGCGTGTGTTTTAGTGAAAATTATTTTGTGCTTGTGAATATAGGTTTTAAATTTATAAAAAACATAAATTAATTCATTCCTCTAATCCTTATTCGTATGTAAATTATACCATTACTGTAACATTATTCTACAATGGTATTAGAGTTTAAAAACAAAAAATGTGACTACACAAAACGTAAAAAAACGTAGAAAAATTTGTTCAAACCCCGGCAAAATACACGTGCAGTATCATTAAAGTAACTACAGTAGAGGCGCGACTGCTGTGTGACATAAATCGGAATGAATAAGCCGTACTGAGGAATTTCAGCCGGTATATTTGTAGCAATAAAATGATACAAGTGCAGTTCTACTTTTTGAACCTGTACATTTATAATTTGTCGACATTTTTTATTGACATCAAATACACTTGAACAAACACGTTTCTTTGAGGTATACAGGTTGTGATATGTACTTCTGTTTAAACATTTGGTACGTTCTGTTTTTGTTCATAAAACTAACTGACTGTATAAACATTTTAAAGTTCGTTCTGAGAATACTCTCACATGAAGAGAGTGTTACTGTGTGTTGTAAGAGAATATGTTTGTTGATTCGAATTACTTAATTACTTACAGAGGTAGCGTTTGACAATTTCGGAAGAATCACTACTGAAAAAAAACTTTTAAAGAATGGTTCGTGTTACTAATTGCTTATGATCGAAGTCTGAATATACTTAGTGTATCATCTCTAATAACTTATAATGGAACTTTTTTTACAATCCCACATTACGGGAAAACGAAGTCTTCCATTCATAGATAGTAGCAGTAACCATTTTCAATATACTTTAAGTTTCAACCTTCTGCTGCTGCTGCTCCTACTACTACTACTACTACTACTACTACTACTATTACTAGCAGCGACAACAGCTGCAGTAGCAATCCTTATGTAATCTCGTTTGGAATCCAAACTGTAGCGCATTGGATTCAACGGACACAGCACCATCCAAAAAGTGAACCAAACATTTTCTATGAAATGGCAAACTTCTGCAAATTTAGCGTAATGTATGTGTAGGCAGAATTGATGACACTAATATATTTACATACCAAGATGATTGCTTTTCGTGGAACTGATCCCGTACGGGCAAAAATTGTTATAGATGGTACTGTCCTGGAACAAATCAGCAATTTTGAATACCTGGACTACACTGTCTTATAATACAAGCAACGATGTTGTGAATAAGCTGCATAAGTTCAACGATATGTGCGGACCATCAGGCGAACTCTTAAGTCAGCAAGTAAAGAAACACGCCTAAAATTTTACAAAACCCTTCCCACACTTCTTTATGAATCTGAGAATTGCACTTTAACGAAAGACTAGGCCAGCCGTATGCAAGCGGCTGAAATGAGATTTTTCATGCACGTAGCAGTGTATATGATCATGGAAGAAACACAGATATACGGCAGGAACTGAATATTATGAGTATACTCGTCAGGATTGCCCAGTATCAGATGAATTAGTGGGAACATCTTTGCCGAATGGATGACTGCCGCATCCCCAAACAACTATGGAACTATAAGTGGAGGGGACAGAGGTGTGGGACGTCGGAAGAAGCGCTGGAGTGACCAGCTCTAAACTTTGCCTGTTTGAGACCGGAACAAATCACCCTTGGTTTACTCCTTGCAGATGATGATGATGATGATGATGATGATGATGATGATGATGATGATGATGATGATGATGATGATGATGATGATGATGATGATGATGATGATGATGAATATTTATATAACAATTGTCTCTTCGAGCGACATCTTCTTGCGCATAACAGTTACATTATTGGACGACACAGAAAGCCAATTGTCAGTTCTGAGTCTCCTGTATTCCCTGTTGTCTTTTAATAGTTAACGGTCTGAGACAGCAACGTTAGAATCTATTCACTGATTAATTTATGTTACGTTATCGTCAAAGAGATATAAACTAAAAACAAGTCAATACCATTATCGCCTTCATACACACCTTTGGACAACTCACCCGATCTTTCAACAAATGGTAATGCTATACCACATTATAATATCATACCATAATACGCTATTAGTATGGTTCCGTGTTGGCAGTAAGAGGCAACATAATTAATTGCACATGCACATGCTGAAATGTAACGTAGTAGGTTACGAAATTAAAATGTACTATCTTTATTAATTAATAATTGTAGTACATTTTTGCTTTACTAATTTAAGAGATATTTTAATTTGACGACAATTATGATAACACGAGTAATCTTAGGTTTTCAAATTATCAATTCAATTAAAGTCACGCTTAAAAACGGAGAAACTGAAATAGAGAAACACTGTATTCTAAATCGGGAATAAACCGTAGTCTCGTCGTTTTCAAGACAATTCGATCTAACCGGATTTCGTAGTGAACGGAATTTTTGTGTATACATAAAGTTGTTTTTCTTTAAAATCTGGAAAGTACCTGAACTACCATAACTTAAAATAACCATAAAAGAAACATTTATTTTCTCTTGACATAAATTATTTAAATATTTCTAAATAAACAATAGGCCTATAAAGAATGTTTTATAACAGAACAACGGAAATGTAAAACGGTATATGCGACTATAAATAGTATTTAGCCCCTTTGCAACAAGTACATTTTGTGCTTTTCTAAATACCATTTTGCGTCTAACTTAACTAAGGTTCCACCTTTAAACCCTCATTTAATAAAAAGGTAGAATACGAATACTTTTATTGAAGATAAAATATTGAATTTTACGGCCAAAAACGGATTATGAGAAAAGACTCCAAGTTTGCTCCTATTCGAGGGCACTTTAAATACGTATAGAAGACTAAACAAAAATACTTCAGTCTTAATATTTTGTACTAGAATAATCATCGCATTATAATTATTATTACCACTGTCACGATTGTTATTACATAGACTATCTCACACTCATCATACACACTGTTATCAACATACAAGCGGTTATCATACAACACTAGTCACAAATAACATCGTAGTCAACACAACCTCACTTTATTATTTCCTCCACAAATGTTTACATTTTCTATTACATAAATTTTTTCTCATTTTTTTCATATTACCCATCTTCCCTCATGTTTTGTTTAGCTTAATTTTTTCCTTATCTATAATATCTTTTTAACATCTTATGGCTTCAAATTTTTAATGTTCTTCTTTATATGTGTGCCTACATATTTTATATTTAAGAATATTTTGTAGTCAGTCTAATACGTTTGAACGTTTGTAGCAATGGCTAGAGTAGCCAGACGAAATAAGTTTTTATATTATGAACACAATTACTTGCAAATAGTTTTGCATACAATTTTACAAGATCACAAATCACCTAATTGTTACTGGTTCACTGGTTTTTATAATTGAATAGGTGGCCGGAAAAACGTTGTGTGATACATTTTGCGCATTTTGAGAAAAACACATTAAAACACTTTTTAGCTATAAAAGCAAATTTAAAATTTGCTATGAAATTTTTTGTAGACTTTAAAATAAAATTAAAATTTTAATATTTATTTTATTTTATTTTATTTTATTCAAACGACTGCGTAGATAAGAGTATATACCATTTAAGAGACTAAATTCAGTGTACTATTTATACTTCTTAAGTTATTAATAGACTTAGTGCAATGTATAAAATAATAAATACAGTACACAATATTTAACACAATATTTAATTACTATAATGAATCGTGATAGCAGAGCCACGAGATGTGTTTCCACGAATTATATCTATATTGTTTACATAGAATCGCTATTACTTAACAAATTCTTGAGTGAAATGCATGATTACTTATGAATAATGAACGCTAACAACATTTTGCAATTAACCAAATAAGCTTTTCGCATTATCGATGACATGAGCAGCAGTACTAAGCTACAAAGCTTTAGTTTTCGAATGTGCTGGTAGCACCTACTTCTTATGTACTAAGTACGTATATTAATCGTTTTTCCATAGGATTAATGTTTTCTGTACTTCACTACAGTCACAACTTAAAACAGTTCTATTTTGTACATTAAAACGCGCTGACGCCTTATAATATTCTACATTTTTTTATTCTCAAGGTCCACGGTGTAGTCAGTCTGTCACACTGCAATTTAATCACAAAATATCGAACAGTTAAATAGGGGTTATTTACTGAAAAGTTATAGGGGGGTTTGTGTGAAAAAGTATTCTTTGAGCGCTCCTAGTGTGAATTCAATATGCACCTCTTGTCCAGAACTCTGAACATTCCTATAAATTGGCATCATAGTAAATTTTCGTGAGAGTAAAAACTTCTCGGAAGTATACGCCTAACCTGCGGTGGAGAATAATTGTCTGTTTAAAATTACAATTCGGAAGAAAGCGCGGGAGCTGTAGACTAAGAAAAGAGCCTACTCAAGGGACAAGAACGGATGGTGGCAATACCGTTGATGATGCCGATGGACAGTAAGAAGAGAAGCATCGAAAAATGCACGAACTTGATAATACAACGGAAGCATAAAAATAAACTATTATACAGAAGACTAAAATACACCTGGACACGAAAGTTGCACATATCTAATAACAGTACAATTTCGACTTGCCCTGTCATAAATAAACACTTGTACATTTACAGTTATAAATTTTGCAATTATACACTATTATTCATTCAAACTCTACTATTAATTCATTCAGATCGTTTATTATTATATAAACGATTATAACTTTCTAGACAGCGTGACCACTAGAACTTAGAACATACCTCAAAACTCACGTCATTTGGAAACGGTGACGCTTTGTGATTTTCCAGTATAAAAACGAATGTTCTTGAATACGTCAACTTTATCGAAAGGATTTTTACTGGACACTCATGACTACTCATTGAAGCTTTATGTAGAAGAGTGTTTGTTATGGCACTCAGATTTTCCATTTATGTCTTGGTTTATTCTTTGTATGCCAGTCGAATACCATGATATTTCCTACTCTCAATAATCTACAGCAAAGTAGTTTCACTTTTATTTAGCATAACTTACATAAAACCAAATACACATTTCTTTCTGTAGATATTCGTATATCAATTCAATGCTGTTTGTACTATTCCATTACAGACTTACTTTTTATCGCAGACAATTTTTAAGAACAAGTAACTCGTTTTGGTCGTAATTTTTCTTAACAAACGTTTCAGCGAGGTTCGGTCAATTTACTGAACAGAATTTAAGGCAATGTTGTCAATATTTTGACAAAACCTTGATTTCACTTTGCGGCCTCATACAGACAATAGAGACAATGCGATCAACAACTACGTCTTGTGGATACGCAACGGTACACGTGTGTAACCACGTGTTGGGCGTTGTTGATATACAGTGCAGGTGAGACGAGATATGCTTTATGTTCTTTCCATACTGTGGTGTTTTGCACGTCGTATTTCCAGGCTTTGTCTAAATGAAGTCAAGGAGCCTGATTGTTTGTTCAGAGAGCCTCATCTCTCTTCTCCACCGCTTCTCATATTATCCTGGTTTTCCTGCCTCCAAAATTATCCTGGTCCGTTACTGTCAAAATTATGCTGCCTTTAAAATTTCTGTCGTGTTTTGTGGTTTGACGTTTGATGTACACTCCAAAGGGCTGACTTCTCATAAGTCTCCCAATTTACACCTGAGTTTATTAATATATTGCGACAATACAAGCATAAGCTGTAATGCGCATATATGAAATAAAATAAATATTTAAATTAATTTTAGTAATATGTAATAGACAAGCAGGTGTGAAATTGAAAGCTGGCTTATAAACATGAATCAACAGGAACATCACGCGATTGCCGCTGACAGCGTGTACGCAAGTAAATAGTGTGTGTGCGTGAAGTCTGTTAAAGCCTGAAAGTTGGCAATCTCACCCCAAATAGATGCTAAATTAAGATTTTATTTAATTTTAAGCAAACCATAAATATTATAAAGAGTGTAAAGACTTCTAAAAATGCATAAAAATCAGACACATGTGCAGTGCGAATTCTGTGTAATTATGACGATCAGTGCGAATTCTGTGCGATTTTTAAAGCATAGTAATTACAATAATGATGCGATCATTATGATAATTACGTATAATATGTGTAATTAAATTAGACAATGTTAGATCACCTTGAAATCTTCATTAGACAATGCAATTGGCGAAAATGTGCGAATATGTGAAATGAGATGAGAGTGGGGGAACAGACGCCGTGAACAGCTTCTGACCTGCAGAATCCTGAGCCGACAGGTGTGGATTTTTTAGTGAATATAAATACGAGCCCAGGAGAGCCAAATTTACTCTTCAATCAGTCTTCAGTCGTGGCGGTACGCTATGTCCGTCAGCGACGCGAATTTTTAAGTACTTCAGACATAGTTAGACGCTATGTCCAATATCGACAATATCATTTTATTTATAAACTATAAAGTATTACGACAACATGTTAATTCAAGTAATAAAAAAAGAACTGTAACTACAATTATCGGACGTCTACAAACAGTCTACAACAACAAACATCTACACTCTAGACAGACGGCGAGAGAACATCAAGCAGAGGAACAATACGCAGAGCAATAGAGGCGGTTTATATAGCAACAGCAGCCGATCCAGAGCAACACGTCATTCCATTCTACAGCCAGCCGATGGGACCATGAAGAACGAGAGACGGGAGGACGACCAGTGGAACCGGAAAACGCAAGAGGACATCCAGTAGGAGAGGACCGACAGATCACTGGAGGACATGGGACAAATCTGCAGAATTTAGGTGACGAAAACCAATTCATAATTATAAAAGAGTAAAGCCACTGAAAGACATTAATAAAAACATTTTTAAATTAAAGAAAAATTATGTAGATAAAAATAAGAGAATATAATGTACTTGTAATCAGAAGTTTCTTTAATGATATTTTCTTTAATGATATACAGTCAATTTAAATATAATTTAAATCCTTGCTTGGAAAAATGACAATTGATTTAATAATTTAAATTTTTCATTGAAAGCATATAAAGTAAAGTAATTGGAAATATTCAATTAGTTTCGTTAAAATGACTATAAAGCCGTAAAAGGTATGTCAAGTATAGAATAAGAATGTAAATATTAACAAAGTTATAAAGCACACATTCAGACTGAGTAGTCGAGAATTTATAGTATAACAACGAAATGTTTTATATAGAATTAATAATATAAGACATAAGATATAAAATCTAATTTTTATGATGAGTATACAGTAATCAAAGAAACATTGAAACAATAGATAATGAATATTTTATGGCGAAGTAAATATTATATTATTATTTTTTAATTTTTGTTTGTTGAATAAATAAATGAAAACATATTACGATTCCTAAAAGGACTACTCTTATTATGATTACACCTGAACTCCAATTATACAAAAGGTATCGTTGTAGTATATACGATATCAATAAGTGCGTTTCTTCGTTAGACGACAATACGATTTAAGTGTCCGCAAGGTATCTTCTTATATCCTGTTTTGGGGTATTGACCTTGGGGTACCATAAGGCTCAAATGGTTGCGGGGACATTTACTTGGTATAGTATTTGGTATATTTAAAACAGATAACATTGTAACACTGTAACAATAACATTGTAAAACTGAGTGTTAAGTAAAGTAATAAAAGATAACTTCGTTTAGAATTGTTTGTTGAGCATGGCAAACTTACCTACTTTGTCTGTTTAACTTATGAAAAGTCAAATTTTTAAAGTGCAATGGAAGATTAGCTTTGCACTTTCAATATTTTTTATTTAATCGGTCCTCTTCTGCGTCAATAATATTATTTTTCATAAGTAGACTTAATGACTGTTTATTTATGATAAAGTTCTCAGGCTTTTACGGCCGGCGTCAATATTATTCGTATGGTTATGTGCCAGCCTATTTGGCCGTGGTCATAGATTATTAAAACCAAACGTTTCGGCCTTACCAACGAAGGCCATCTTCAGTGGAAACACACGCAGCAGATGTTTCTCCAGTACTGAGGTTTTTAGGCGAACATCTGCCGCCACTGAAGGTGCCCTCCGTTGGTGAGGCCGAAACGTTTTGTTTTAATACTAAAACCATGGCCTAATAGCCCGGCACGTAACCATATGTATAATGTATGTTTATAATACAAATTATAATTTTAAATTTTCTTTTCTTATTTATTCAGTCACTATGTTAATTTTCACCAGCAGCTTTTATATTTTGATGTAAATACGTAATGCTAAATTATAATACTCACATCGTATATTATGTTGAATGTTCAATAACAAATATTTAATTTTACTTAATGGACATTCGGTCTAAAAGTTTTAGTTTTTATACAAACATTTCCTAAATAAACAGTAAGTCTAATATCCTAATTGTGCACGCTTCAATGGGAACAACTTTTATACTAAATATCACTATAATATTGACGACTCGGTCACCGAGTCGTCAATATTATAGTGATATTTAGTTAAGTAACGGACACGTCATGGACAACGAAATCCAAGAACTTTTATACATTATACGTTTAAAAAATATCCGTTACTCCTTCTTGTGAAGAACTATGTTTGTATACGTAAGGACAATAGACGTTTTCAGAAATAAGTAAAGGTATCTTCAAGCAACTCTATTGCTGCAAAAAAAGTTTCCGGTACTTTGTAAGAGTAATTTTAAGCCTCGCTCCATTCATGTAGTAAAGGTAATTATACGCTTCAGAGTATCCAGACGGTTGAATATTTAATGGAAATTAAAGATAATAAGACGATTCATCCAGTAAAATTAAGAATCACGAGTTGATTAAGTTAATAATATATATAAAAACAAAAAGGCTTGAAGCAATATTAATCGTAGGCTGTGTAACAAAATCATACGAGACGAAAACAATCATCATTTATAACCTTCAGGATACAAGTTGTAGATTTTATATAATCGCAATATTTGGTTTAGTCTGTATTCTTTCTGATCGATTTGAGAATACGATACGATACGAAGTTGTTTTCAAGTAATTTAAATATACCTGCTCAAAAACAAACAAATAAATAGTAGAAAAATTTAAATGAAAAAAACGTTTTACTCCGGGGTGTATTAAATATTTATAAGGGCACGTAAAGAATATAAAATAATATAAAGAAGGTCATTTCGCTACCTTGTAGTGAGAAATTAAATAATTTTTAGAAACATTTGCAGCATTGTTCTTAAGAGTAGTCAGACGTTAAGATATTAAATATTCAAGATACCAAAATTAATGTTACATTCAGAATAAAATTAGTTGAATCGGTTTATACATCGCACATACAGAGTGGGGTATGAATAGCTGACTATTTTTGATTGCAACTCACCGTTTCATTGTTGTCCACGCTAATGATATAGTAATTTCCTGATTGCAAATTAGTCACTATCAAAAGTTAGTCTGTACCAGAGCGCTTTTCCAGTACAGTCGCTTCTTAAAACAAACTCAGTTACAACTTCTCAGCTTGAGTTTCGGTTCACCGTTTAGAAACACGAGATGCGCTGTTTAGAAACGTCTTATTGTGTTTGAAACAGTGTCGTGAAGAGATATTACTGCAAGATTCAAAACCATCTTGTCCCCCCCATATACGCTGTTTAGAAACGTCTTATTGTGTTTGAAACTGTGTCGTGAAGAGATATTACTGCAAGATTCAAAACCATCCTATCCCCCCCATATCTCTTCTTGCGCCTGAAAATGTAAAACATGTGCAAGCTGTTCTCCTGCGAAACCCAACAAGGTCAGCATGGTGATGCTGATCAATTGCCTTTTTAGTACAAAAAATAAGGAACATGAAGAACAGTTCAAACCCATCGTTTTATTTAACAAAACAATATGCTTGGAAGAATATTTGAAAAAACAATATTCCTGTGAAATCAACTTGACGAAAATACTGGGTAGATCCTAAGAGCGAAGGAGGGAGGTCGACTCTATGCTAAAATATCTGAGAACAAGCTTGGAATCTTGTACATGTTATCGCCTTGCACTCGATACCGCCCAGCAATAAATTGTCTTGAGTTCTAATGGAAATTTACAGTACAGAATTTGAATGTAATCTGGATATAATAAAATGATTGATCAATTCCATCAAATCTTCTACTGACTTGAACTTTGCCGGTATAAGCAGTGACGTACAAGGAAGAGGCGACAAACAACGTGGGAAGAACGACTATGGTGCACAATGTCGGCTTTCTGTTTGAGATGATTTATTTTCAAACGTTGCTGTATCCTCCACAATAAAGAATTGTATAAGCTGGTACATCACGGTGTATGTTATCTGACTTATTTTTTATGCCATCCCACAGCAAGAGGTCACTACAGTGGAAACATTGTTTGTTAATAGTTTTCACTCAGCTTTAGATGTGCTTCACTAATTCCGCTGGATTTTGGAATAATTGGAAAATAACAAATATATTATAAGAATACAAAAGATAGCTACTCCAAGCTAGGTTTTGAGGATCGGATCTTAATTTTTCATAAATCGTTGACAAATTGTACAGCCCAAGTGCAATTACCTTCACCACACAAAAATTTTTGTGACAAAAGTGCGTCATTGCGCAACTGGTCTCTTTGGAACAGGATTGCGTGAATACAACCCGAGCAAACCTGTTGTCAACTGCTGTGTGTCGAAGAATTAGATGTATGTAGCAACAGGAAAAAGTATGCCACACCAACGAAGATCAAAAGAAGAACTATTACAGCGACAAAAATAACAATAGCGCATACAACAGTAGATACAATATATGGGTACAATCACAAATTAATTTAATACCCAATACCGGGGAAACGACTTACGTTAAAGGATGTAATCGCTTCATAGTTCATTTGTTGCCTACTAGCAAAAGGTATAGCTATCTATTACCGCTAAAAGAGAAAAAAGTTTTAAATACACGTTTTACTGTTCGGCACAAATTGTCACAGGCTTGAAAGAAAACAGTAACAAGTAATGTACACATTGCTAGCTGCCATAAACATTGCCAATCCACGTAGATTTAATCTTGTCACACACTGTCGTCGTAGGGTTTGATTGCAACGTGTTTCAGCAAAAACGTATACTGTACCGAACTGCTGTAATTAAAAAACATTTCAGAGTCAAAAATTTAGCTACATAAGTTTTGAAAATTGTACTGTTGCTCTTACACTAGTGAATGGTTATTTTATGTGTTTTGAATGTATGTGCGTGTATCTGTGATATCACGGAAAATTGCATTCTCAACAATTTTACGGGGACAAAGTCATATGGTACCCAGGGAGAAATATAAATTTATAGAAAGCGGTGGTTTTCTTTAGAAGTAAGAAAACATTAAAATATGTAGTAAAGAGCGGTAAGTAAGTAGGCCAAGTAGTATGCAAAGTAGTAACATAATAGTAGTGATATATGGCCTATATTTAAAAGTGTATTACATTCTGGCGCCCAACGTGGGGCTATTGAGTCACTAATAGAATAGTAAAATAAGAATAAAATAGAATTAAGAATAACAATAATATAAGATATAGTTGTATGATTACGCGGAGTAAGAGTAGGAAAAACATAAACACACAGAACAACACGCACGGAGAAAACAATAACATGAATACAGAAACAACATCCCACGGTAACGAAATGGACTTCGATATAAACAATCAGCTAGGAAATTCGCAGACGATCGCACACATTTCAATGGGAATGAAGAGTCAGGGACGCGGGGACTGAACGAAGAAAATGCAGAAACACAACATATTACACAAGAAACACTAGTAGAGGTTAGAGAGAGACCAGTATATCAGACATTACCAGAGAAAAACAAAGACACCGATATATGGGCAATACTCCATCAACTAGTACAACAAACACAACGAATTGAACAACAATCGAAAGAAACAAAAGAACAACTATTACAACAATCGAAAGAAACAAAAGAACAACTATTACAACAAACACAACGAATTGAACAACAATCGAAAGAAACAAAAGAACAAATAAAAGAACTGGCGGAAAAAACAACACAAAAGCTAACACAACAAGCGACACAACGAAAGCAACAACTACAACAATTTTCAGAGCAGATACACAAACAACATATGGAACTAAGAAACGAAGTATTCGCGCAACTCAATCAAGAAAGAGCAAATAACCAAAAAGTTCTCCAGGAGTTTAGAATAGCTATTGATAATAAGATCAAAGAAAATTGTGATAAGATTAGTACCGAAATTAGCGCCAATACAAAACAACAAATTAAAGAACTTGACGAAAAATACGATAATAATTTTAAAATAATTACTGAAACAGCAAATGAAAACAATAAAAGATATGCAGATAACACGGCAGCTATAAATGAATTGAAGGTCAAAAAACTAAGAGAGTTGGAGACTAAAATTGATAGCAAGTCGGACGAGACACATCTTAAGTTACAACAAATACAGCGGGAAGTACAACAAATACGACAGGAAGTACGAACTAAACTAGCGTCAATAAGCAACACACCATGTAATCGGAGCATGACAAATGAACAGGTGAAGAACATAAAATTTAATGGTACGGGTGATTTCCCAATGGAATTTATTAAAGAATTAAATGAAATATCCAGAGAACGTTATCAAGATGCTGGAAACATCAAGTGGATAGCAAGACATCTTGAATGAGAGACAGCAGTGTGATGGGGGTTAGTAAAAGATAGCATTAACAATTTTGTTGATTTTACTGACGCATTTATTAATAAATACGCGAATGAAGTCGTTAAAGAAAAAGCAAGGGATCACAGTAAGTCAATTTCTGATAATAGCATTCGTTCAGGTTATGATAGGCCACGGCTTATAAGAAGATCTCGTTTAGATTCAAGTCACGGAAGACGATATCGCTCTCGATCTTTGTCAGAAGGTGGACGCAAACATTCTAGATCACGGACCAGATCTAATGAAAGGTACAGATCACCAGTTTGTAAAAGGTTCACATCATATAGTGCTGATAACAGATACTCACGAGGAAGAGGCCGACGTAACAGCCATCCAGAGGAGAGAGATAGATCATGGAGAGGAGGTATATCTTTGTACGACTACAATGAAGAGAAGAGTGAAGGCAGAAACCAAGAGGAGAGAAGACACGACGACCAGGATGTATCAGAGGAAATTTTAATATACGACAATTAAAACCGTATTATGAGCAAAGACCCATTACTACACACATGAACACTGATACTACATAGATACTAAACAGATTGTAACAGCACACAACGTCTACATATGTAATAATTGTAAGATTCGAATACTGTTGTAATAAATAAGATAATCATTGTTAATTATTAAATTGTATAAGGATTCCAAAAGATATTAGCGTAGTTATTATGAATGTACTACATTGTAAGAGTAAGTTAAGGGAAGTAGAACGTAAACAGATGTTAGGGCGAAATGTCATTGTAACATGTGTTGAGATGAAGGGGAGAGTAAAGCAGAATATTTTAAAAGTAGTCGTTTGACCAGTTTGTCAAGGGTGGGACGGAGAGTCTGTTTGTAAACAAACCTTGAAATGCCGTTGACACTAGGGTATAACAACAGATCGTAAACTAACTAATATTACCATGTTGTGTTAAATAAATTAAAAGTAATTAATATAATGTGATGTATAAACAAATCTAGATTATAGCAAGGGTTAAACAAATTATTGTTAGTAATATAAAATTTTAGCAGGGGATTAGGGACGCATCAATAGAATCAATCCCAAATTCTATTAAAATTTTGATATGATAAAATTCGGGGGACGATATCACGGAAAATTGCATTCTCAACAATTTTACGGGGACAAAGTCATATGGTACCCAGGGAGAAATATAAATTTATAGAAAGCGGTGGTTTTCTTTAGAAGTAAGAAAACATTAAAATATGTAGTAAAGAGCGGTAGAAATTCAAAAGACGACCTTGCGTTGACGCCAGTAAGTCGGCTAAAAAATTACAAATTGTCGCGGACGGGAAGGACCGTCATAAAACTGTATTGTTTGCTAGGATGTAAGAAACATTTACTAAGGTTGTAAAAGTTAAGTGCGTCTAACAAAAGAAGCTATATTTTAGAAAGAGAGCGTAAGAGTGAGATGGAAGGTGACGCGAAGTTTTCATACCACGTGTTCACGCGCATTTTGTGGACGAATAACGGATAGCGTCATTTTTTACGCGGGTTGTTTCGTTAAACAGATTGGGTAGTTTTGAATTTAGCGGTAAGTCAGACCAATAGGCGTGTAGTTTGTCGATATTGAGTGAGGGTAGTTTGTAGCGAAGTATAAAAATACGGAGTGTAAGAAGTTAGGTCAGTCAACGGAGAGATTACAGATATTGGACTCGTAATATTTATTTTAGTCTACGGGAAAATCACAACACTAAGAATCATATTAGTTGTAATAATAATTTCTCAGTAATTTTATTAAGTATATTTCAATCGCCACATAAGTCAGTTACGGTAACGCGATAGTAATCTGTGCGGAAGTTAGCATCGTAAACACTTAATAAATGTTCATAAGAAGATCAACTTAAAACCGAGTAACATATCTAAGTTTAATTAATACATCAACCGTTTAAAAGTCGAGTTACCTAGCGATTTAAATGTATGAAACGTCATGGTGCGGGACGGTCGATCAATAAGCAGTTATTAACTTGGTGTTAGACGCACTTAGCTTTGTTAATGAAATACTGTGTTTTTCTACAAGTGTATTAGTATCCAGCACCTGTGTAATTATCACTAAGCAAGTTGAGTGAATGGTGTAATACTTGTGAATCCAGTGTAATTAGTGCGACCTGACAAGGATAATTATTCAACGGATAACTTCTGATCACCAGCCTGGAAACCACATCGCAGAGGACATCGCATCACAGAGTAATTCAACAGACACGTAAATAACAACAATGAACAATCATTTTATATTGCTTATTAATATCAAATATATGTCAATCTTGTTTTGGTGACTCAATCAGTCTAAGAATCCATTGCTAAGAAATAAACACTAATAAATTTGATAGTAAATGAATAAAGTACTGAATGATAAATTTGTAATATTTGAATGCAACTGGTATTAAAAATTTTAATTAATAACAACTAAATTGTGTTTATTTATTACTGGCGCCCTGGGATAATTCTAAAGAGTCGGTACACGAAAGTAAGTGTGATATCTTATTGTTAAAATTTGATATGTGATAAATATTAATTTTGTCATTGAATAATTTAATTTGATAAAATCTTACTTTATACATGCTCGTAGGCCAAGTAGTATGCAAAGTAGTAACAAAATAGTAGTGATATATGGCCTATATTTAAAAGTGTATTACAGTGTTGAGCACGTCTTTGTGCATACGTATGATATGTAATAATAAATTAGACGTAGATTTTAATAAATCTGAGGTAGAATAAATCTGTTGATGTAATAGTTATGACGTAGATTTTCCACATGCATAATGCAAGTGCAATAAAAATGTAGAGTATTTTAATAAATTATTTTATTTGTATAATACGATTGTTTTATTTCTACACTCGTATTAATAATTACACGTCAATTCATAGAGCATCTTTCAGTTTTTCAATTAATTACTCTTTTACAGATTAAAACACTGTACGTTGTAATTGATGCATAATATGCCGCTTAAATAATTGTCAGTCTGTGAATTCTGGAACAACATTACAATCAGTATTACTGGAGTTCCATGGAGCTGTTGCAGAAATATCATAAGGGAAGCTAGTGTAATTGAGAATAGATTGGACACTCTCAACAAACTGGACTACAACCATCGACTTCATCTATCCTGGAAGCCGGCGCTTTTTTCTTACAACACCACAGTCAATCGTACACCACCCACAGACACGACTTCGCGCGAACCAAAAGAAACTCAGCCTTCAACGTCTACGCAGTACAATACAGGACCGGCCTTGGAAAAATCGTACCATCCAAGGATATCAAGAAGGAATCAGTCTAAAGATGGCAGTAATGTTTTGGCAGAAAATGTTGCGGAAATCCCTTCGGGAATACAGCAAAGTTCAACACGAGATTCAACCCAAAAATAGAACACATCGTACACGTAAAGGCCTAAATATTAACACACACACACACATACATACACACAATAAAAATAAGCTGGAAATGAGAATTACTGCGACGGATGGCAGGAATAAGAGAACTGGAAAGCGTAAACAGTTAACAGGTGCCCAAAAGAATTAAGATGGGCAAAGTACTTCTGCTGATTATAAAGAGAAGAAAAGGAAACCCGATTGGATATATCCTAAAGGCAAATGGACTATTACCAACGGATTTTTAAGGAACAACGGAAGAAGATAAGGAATGGGGGAAGAATGACGAAGAAAACGTAATTTGTTTCTTCTACAAGTATTTGTTTCTAATTTGTGTAATTTATTTGTATTTCTAATATTTGTAATTCTACAGCCTCACGCAGAAAATAATTCCGTAGTATCTATGTTACACTATACAATGTTCGCTGGTAGGAGAATGATATAGTGATATACTTAAAGAGATAGTGATTTACTTATAAACGCCTGAACTTTTAGTGGTTACTTCTTTCTCTTCTCGTTTCGCAGTGTTCAACGCTTAGTCTTAACAAAGTCTGTTCACGTACCCACTGTTTTCTTACCTACATCTGGTTCGTGTGGTATTTTTTTAGACGTGTGCTATACTTTTGATACTTCCAAGCATTCCAATTCCGTTTCTTTTGTAAAACCGTTCTGAAATGGCACATTTTATTCTTTTCTTATATCACTGTTCTGTATACTATTAAAGAATACATCCTACAGTATTTCGTAATAATCTCATCACTGGTTAACGAATCGTCTTCTTAAAACAACGAGAAATACCGGATAACAGTGGTATCTTAACACTACGACTTCAAGATTGATAACAGTATTTCGTCATGTGTCTAGGAACAAAACAAAACAATGGAAGAGAATATGCTTTCTTTATTATTTTTTGCACTGTTAACATACCATCTTTCATGTATGTAGTTAGTTTTATGCTTCAAATATTGCATATTAAACTGGTAAATATTTCAGTATAATAAAAATTCTCAATGATTGTACACGTAATTCTACATATAAAGAACTCCCTGTCTCAGATATCCTCATTCCTCATTGTGCACATACTGTAGTGTAGTAGTATATAGGCCTATCCAGTATGTTAGTATTTGTATAAGCAATAGCGTAAGTTACACTCTGTATAAAGCGTAAGTTCAAATAAGTTGCAAACGTCAAAAGGAAATGATTGTGCCGTCTAGAAGAAACTAAACTTTAAATTGCTTTCACCTTTGTTGAATAGAGATTTTACAGACAAGAATAAAATATTTTCCCATTTCCGAAAGAAACAAATTTACTCAGCAATGCAATTTCAGTACACCTTATTGAAACAAATTTATATCGTAGGCGCACGGAACGTACAATTTCTTACTTTAGCGTATAGTATAAAATAAATTGTAGTAGTATTTGACTTTATGTGTACCAGATCGATATGTCTTTGTAGGTGTCGCGACATAGCCCCAGAGGAATTTAACTTAATCGACGTTCGCGAATCGCAGACTTAATTTACATATAACATGTAAACGGCCTATTCGTTTCCTGTTTTCCTACATGCACATTTTGATTTATGCAAAGCATAGTTCTATTTCTGCAGTCAATTTTTTCTATTTACTTTTTTTATGTTCTGTAAATTGTATAATCGTAAACAAAAAAACATTTTGAAAATAAATTTATTTTCAGTTGTTGTTTTTATTACATGGAAATAATGTTGGCTGCAACAGTACAAATGTATAGGGTACTGTGCATTGCATAATTAATTAAGATAATTAATATAATTAAATAAATAATTCATATTGTTAGTAACAATAATTCAGCTTTCAATCTGAACTGTAAAGGGAACAACCAAATTTCATGCTTGGACAGGTTAATCACGCCACGCAGTTGTGTGTGCACACATGTATTTTACGTGTGTGTGTGAGACCAGTTGATTCCTGTAAAGCGTCACCCCTAAATAGACGATATTAATTATATGAATTACTTAAATTGTAAAGAGTGTGTGCATAATATCACACAACCAAATACGCCACAGTGTGTATATTATAAAGACGCACGTGTGTACAAAAAATAGTGCGAAAATAATAAAAAGTGCGAGTATATTAAAAATAAATATAAATAAAACTTATATTAATTAAGATACGGAAAACGGTTTATACACAGTGAACACATAAAAAATTACCGACAAGATGAATATCGGGTAATGTGCAAAAGACTTCGCATGTTGCGAAGACAAGCGAAATAAGTGTGAAAATAATCGTGTTTAGAAAGGGACGCCAACGACAGACTGATACCTGCAGAGGATTGTCGAAACATGATTTTTGCGCCCTGGGGTATAAATACTCGAGACACACCAACTTATTTCTCTTTCTCGTACAACTACCGTGGCAGCCGGAGGCTCTGCCCAACGACAACAACTCTTTTCCGATCAATCACAGCGGCAGCCGGGGGCTCTGCACGACTACTCATCACTTTTCTGAGAGCACCTGCAGCAGAGGCTATGACGGAAGACGAGGGAGCAGCCAAATACATGGAATAGAGTCCAGCGTACGGAACGAGGCAACGGACTACGGAGAGGATCTGAAGGACGAGGATCAAGGACCCCAGTACTGCACGACTGCAGAGGAGCATCCAGGATCGAGGACCTAGGACCGAAGAGGATACGCTGAGTATTACCGCTACAAATAAGGTGAAACAAAACAATGTATCTGTAAAAACAAAAAGACTCACGTAAAGACAATTATCTATGTAAAAAGAAAGACAATATAATTCAAAGTGGAATTAATAATTTTTAAAAATATATAAAAATATATAGTAGTTTATTTGTATAGTAGTTTAGAGTAATGTTTAAACATATGAAAGTATAATTTTGAGAAAATAATTTAATAAATGCTATTTGAATTAATCTGAAAGTAAATAGTAAATTCTTTTAGAAAACAAAGCAATCCATATGCAATAATAAAAAGAAAATAGATTATTAAAAAGAGATCAGATAATCTAATAGTTATCAAAGTAATGAGCAAGTCGAGAGCAATATTATATAATAACAAATGTTTATTGTAGTATAAGTGTGTATATTATGTTCTATGTGTAATACGGGGTACTACTTATATGTTAATAACTAGATGTGTACTACGGTTACACACATGCGAATAATAATGATATTTTAAATCGCAAAAGAATTGAAAATTTTAAATAATAAATTTTTAAATGGTTCTAAACAATTTCACGTTGTGTTATTATTATTACGATTACACCTGTCATAATTTTATAGCGTAAGTAATGTTGCTAATAAACGGCGTTAACGTTGCAAAATAAATGGCTCACAAGAACGTGGGGCTTCACAAATACCTAACGTTATAATACGTTATTCAACTTCAAATAGCAGCAATCTGTACTAGTAGAAACATTATTAGTTTTTACATCACTACATTATTATTTAGTATTATTTAAATAGAACGTAATAAAGTAACGTATAACGTAATATAACACTAGAAAAAGAATCCTACACTATCAGCAGGTTGGAATAAATTGTCTTAAACCTCACAAAAAAATGAATGCTTTTTATAACTAATACGTAAAACATTTGTAACTTACCGCTCCTTTCTCTAGAGAATCATTTGTCTACCTCCACAATCTACACCTCCTTCTGTAGACAGGTAGGAAATACTTGTGGCCATTAGATATATTAAGATAGACACAATGAAGTAAGAACAATTAAGAATAATTAACGAGAGGAATAACTAAAGAATAACGAAATATTAACTACTTCACAATAGTTATTTTACAATATTTCATAAAACCCTGTCAACAATTTCGATGTTGGTCATCTATTCTCACGCAGAAATTCCTCTCCTTCAGAAAGCTAGCGATCAAGAGAAGGTAGCAATCTGGGAGCTGGATTTCCCGGAGCTTGAACAAGGGCCCGTCGTGCCAGACACTATTAAAGGCCTTCTCCACATCTAGGAAACAGGCGACAGTCTGCTCTTTCCGACAGCCGGCGGCCGTGATGTATTCTACCAATCTCATCAGCTGATGAGTGGTGGAATGCCCCACACGGAACCCGAACTGTTCGGGGACCAGTACATCGAAGTTTCTTAGATGGTCTATGACTCTCCGTTGTACAAGACGTTCGAGGACCTTTGACGTGGCTGACAGTAGACTAATGGGCGGAGGTTGCCGGGACGGGAAGCGTCCTTTCCCTGCTTCGAGATCACTATGACCGTCGCCTTACGCCATTTCTGGGGAAAATAGGCCAGTCTTAGACACCCGTTGAACAGCGTAACCAAGAAAATTACTCCTTGCTCCGGGAGTCGAGTAAGAGTGGCGTTCGAGACGCTGTCCGGGCCAGGAGCTTTTCTCGGTACGAGTTCAACGAGCCGATCTGTGAACTCTTCCCTAGTAATGGGTTCAGGCTCCGCAGCGATCGGAAGTGACAGAAAGTCTTCCACTTCGTTCTCGACTTCTTTATCGAAGTCCCATGGGCGGGTTAGGAGCGAACTGTCGCTCGAAACACGCGCCCAAGTACTCGGCCTTCGCGTCCGGGCGAGCCAGGATTTGACCGAAAGTTCCAGCAATGGCTGGGATACGAGGTCGGCGCCTCTTCCCTACCAACGCCGAAGGTATCCGGTAAGGGCTACTTTCGTCCGATCCGTCCCCTGCTTGGGCCACGGCGAGTTCCCAACAGCGTCTCCGGTAGGGCTGCATTTCACGACGTAAAATGCCGGTCGCCCGGTTGTACGCTGCCTTGTCGGCCGGATCACGGGTCCGCTGCCAGCGTCTCCGGAGGCGCCAAAAATTTCTAGCAGCGCTCTTTTTATGCCAAGACAGGTCGTGTGCCATGAACCTACCAGAGTGCCGCTGGTCCCTGTGTGGCTCGCCTCGCCTTCTCGTGTCACGTCTCGGCTGGCGCCGAGAGCAGATCTTCGCCTCGCTACGTCACAACTCCCCCGGTTCTTGAATCCTCTCCGGTGGCCAGCCCATTGTTCTTCTCCGGCGAATTTGAGCCGTTGGCGGTGAACCTTGTATAGGCGTCCGTCCTTCTCCACTGTGTAAATCTGCCCGCCGAGGGTTGCGGCAACGCTAAAGGGACCTTCCCATGCTGGCTCCCATCCTGGGTACCTCCGTCCTTTGGCTGGTCCGGCGTGGCTCTTGACGTACACCAGCTGCCCTACGGCCAGTGTAGAGTCCTGTGTCCTCCGTTCCGGATACCGCCGTTCCTGATTCTTGGTCTGGTGTGACCTGGCCGCCTCTTCTCGTCCCTCAATTGGCCGGACTCCTGTTCTGCGTGTGGCCAACTCCAGTCGCCGGGTCGGCATAGGTCTCTGCCCAGCAGAAGCTCACACTGTGTCACTCCAGTGGCGGCGTTTGCACGATTCCGCAGCGAGAACAGAACCGTCGGCAAATGCTTATACCAGTCGCCATGGTCCTTGCAGTCATGGAGCTGGATCCGCAGCGCCTCCTTGATCTCGCCGTTGCGCCGCTCGGTCGGGTTCGCCCTGGGATGGTAGTTGGCTGTAGTCCATGGTCGTATGTGCAGCTTGTCGCACATCTGCTTCCACTTGTGGCCCGTGAGCGGCTTCCCGTTGTCGGTGAGCAACGCCTCTGGGTATCCCCAACGAGGGAACATTTCTTCCTCCAGGTAGCGAATAATGGTGTCGGCGTCCGCCTTGCGCACGGCCTTTGCTTCCACCCATCTCGACATCATATCCGTGACCACTACGATGTACCGGTTGCCAGCTCGAGTCAGCGGATACGGTCCCATGACGTCCAGGGCGACAGTATTCCAACATCTCCTGGGACGGTGAGGTAGCTGTTGGTCTTGTTCGGAATTGACGCCGCGCTTGTGGAGGGCGCATATTCTGCAACTCCGAACGTATCTGCGGACGTCGATGGTTAGGCCGGTCCAGACAAAGTCCTTGCCGATGGCCCGAAACGTTTCTTCGGCCCCCGGATGACCGGCTTCAGGGGAATCGTGGAAGTGCCTAATGACCTCCATGCGGACACTCGGCGGCACGTACAATCCTGGTTTCTGGTTGCGTGTGTCCTTCCAAACCAGGCCGTTGTCCACCCGGTATCCTCTCGCTGTAGCCGCCTCAGGGTTGTTTGTCCACGCTTGGCACCCCTGGTTGCCTTCTTGCCCCTCCTGCACTGCCTGACGGATGCCGACAACAGTTATTTCTTGTAGTCGCGGTGCAGCTGCCGCAACACTGCGAAGTGGCCTCTCTTCAGGCTGCATCCGTGATTCTTCTTGGACGCCGGCAGTATCTTCAAGCCCAGGTTTCCTCGAGAGGAAGTCCGGCAACTCGTTCTCCTTGCCCGGGCAGTGGACGACGGTGAATTTGAAGCTCTGTATCAGTAGAGCCCAGCAAGCGTACTCCGTCTTCTGCCCGGTCGCCTGCTTCAGCCAGGTTAGCGCCTTGTTGTCGGTCCTCAGGATGAAATGGCGATCCTCCAAGTATGGCCGGTATTTCTTGATGGCCCAGACGACTGCCAAGCACTCCAGTTCGTTGGAGTGGTAGTTCTTCTCCACCTCGTGGAACTTGGCACTGGCTACGAGATGATACGCCTTTCTCCGGCTTCGGTGCATTGATAAAGCACCGCTCCAAGTCCCTTTTGGCTGGCGTCGGTCTGCAGAAACATCGGCAATTCCCGATCCGGTCGTGAGAGTTTTAACGGCTACCGGAAAGCGGCCTTAACGTCTTCGAAGGCTCGCTGCGTTGTCTCGTCCCAATGCCACCTTCTTGTCCGCAGTAGGTCAGTTAACGGTTCCGAAACCATGGCGAAGCAGGGAATGTACTCTCGCAGCCAGTTGCAAGTTCCCAGAAAGCGTTGTAGCTCTTTCTTGTTGCTGGGAGCCGTCTGGTCTTCGATCGCTCTGAGATGTTGCTGCTGCGGGAGGCTGCCGTCCGGAGTAATCTCGTGGCCCAGAAAGGCGACTTCTTCCCGGCCGAAGTGACACTCGTTGAGCGAAAGGTCAGTTGGTGCATCTGCAGCCTTTCCAAGACTTGATCCAGGTGTCGCAGGTGCGTTTCCCAGTCGGGGGAGTAGACAATGATGTCGTCTAGATAGACGAGGCAGCACTCCCGTAATAGTCCCCTGAGAACATCCTGCATCAGCTGTTGGAAGGTGCTGGGCGCGTTCTTCAGCCCGAAGCACATCACCCGGAACTGGTAGCGACCTCTATCTGGCACCGAGAATGCTGTGTACTTCTTTGCTTCTTCCTCCAGCGGGATCTGCCAGTAGACGCTCTTCAGATCTAGAGTCGAGAAGACTTTGGCCTCGCTAAGGTCCTTGATTGTTTCGTATATCAGCGGCAGTGGGGAGTCCACATCCTCGGTCTGATTGTTCAGCCTCCGGAAGTCCACGCAGAACCGAGGTGTGCTGTCCTTCTTCTTCACAATCACCACCGGAGAGCTGTATGGCGAAGTGGCCGGTTCAATGATCCGCTGCTCAGCATCTCTTCTACCTGTTCCCGGATGGTGCGTTTCTTCTCGTCGGAGTACCGGTACATCGGGAGCCGGAATGTTTGGCTACCTTCCTTCAGCCGGATCTCGTGCTTGGTCGCAGATGTGGTGCAGAGCGGGCCACGGGAGAACAAACTACGATGACGGTGTAACATTTCCAGAAGCCGTTTACGGTGGTTGGCCGCCTGCTGACGTTTGAAGGCTAGCTTCGTCAATGTCCTCTTCCTCGGGCTCCGAGCGGTCATTCCAGAAGACCGTCTGTCGGTTCTCGCTACCAATGTGAAGGCAGCCCCGTCGGTAGTCCACAAATGCTTGGTTGGCCGTGAGCGAGTGGTGGCCCAGTAAAACTTCCTCTTGCAGTCCTGGCACTTCTAGCAGACTGGTGGTAGTCGCGAGACTTCCAATTACAATGTCTGCGACGACGGCGGCCGTTGAGTGATATTGCTGACCGTGTAGCGCTAGCTGGACAACACGGGGCTCCGTCTTCCTTCTTCCGGCCAGCAGACCGGCTCGTACGAAGTCGTAGTTTGCGGCGGAGTCCAAGGCTGCGGTCAGTTTTCGGCCGGCGATCTCTATTGGAATGCGCGGTATATCCGTACCTAGTTGGTTCACGCGCCCCGGTGGGCTATTTACCGGGGCGCTTGGTCGTTTCCCTGCCGGTTCTTAACAGGGTAGTCCCGATAGAAGTGTCTTCCCGGGCAGAAGCGGCACTTGGGCGTTAGCCTGTTCATTCTTTGTTCCTCTTTCGTGCTTGAGGCCGATCGGCACTGCTTCGACCCCCCTACTCGATCCAGGGAGTTTTCAGCAGAGTCATCCCGACCTCGCGCACGACTATCTTGATCCAAGTGCGCCTCGATGCTCATTGCCCGTTGTAAAAGTTCCTCTAAAGTTGTAGGCGGCGGGAACCTCAGCGCGGGTCGAAGGCATGGCTGCAGCTGTTGTGTAAGCATGGCTATGCTCGTCCTCTCGTCACATCCGGGGTACAGACGGCGAAACAGCTTGATTTTTCTCAGGATGAAGATTTCCGCCGATTCCTGCCGCTGCGTTTGTCCGTACAGCTCGGCCAGCAGCTCTGCGTCGCGTTGCGTCCCGCAGAAGAGATGCCGGAAGCGGTCGCAGAACTCGGGCCAATTTATCTGCAATCCCGTGTATCTCTCTGCCCACGTGGCAGTTTCTCCTCGGAGCTGCCGCACTGCTTAATCAGCCCACTGTTCATGTGGGACTCTGTAGTCCCGCAGCTGTCGAAGATATCGTTCTGGATCCTCGTACTTGAGGCCATGGTATGTAGCGGTGATCACCGGTGGCAACGTGGACCTCAGAGCTGCGGTGAATTGCGCAAAGCCTTGCTCTACCTCGAACCCGGTGTCCCGCTGGGTGTAGCTGTTGGGCGCCATGTTGTTTTGTGTGCCGGCTGGTAGCTCTCTGGCGTGACTGGATCTTGCATCCGCAAGATGATCGTCGCTCCACGTTGGGCGCCACTTGTTACAGGACAAATGGCGCCAATCGTACACACTATCGTTTTTGAGGTCCTTAAAAGGACCGTTTGTCGAGGACGCTAAATCATTTGCGTACGCTGCCCGAGCCGCGCTGTGAAGTTCGGCGGCTACGTCCGCTGTTCCGGGCGTGCTGCGGTCTTCTTCTTTCGGCAGCGGTATGTAGAGCCCGCTGCTGTCCCAGTCGATGTCCGTCACTGCTTCTCCTGTCCTCTCCATTCTTCATTCTTCCTTTTCTTCCGGCTGACGACACTCTGGGCTGTGCGGTTGTGCGTCGCAGAGACGAACCGCTCTGTTTCTGAGTTCCGAGTTACCTTCTGGAGCTCCTGCCTCGTGGCCTACACTGCTGCGCTAGCCTACACTAGCGCAGTATACACCGAGGGCGTTTCCACGAATCACCTGGACGTATACGGTACCTTCCCAACCCAGCCACTAGAGGATTGTCTGGGAACCTCGCCGCACGTGCATAAAATTTGCGTGCAAGCCGCCTGAATGTTTCGTCTAAGGAGCGGATGCCAAGTCCTCTCCTTATAAGGCGTGATGAGAAGCGACGGGGGACTTTGGCCGCTAGCCGAAGACCCCTGTCGAGGACGCTCTGCAATTTCTTTTTATACATTGCGGCGAGGTAGCCACAGACCGGGCAAGCGTAAGTAATGACCGGCAGCAGATACGCGCCGACGATCATCCTGCCCAAATTCCTGTTCATGGCTGAGCTGATCAGGAGTGGAAACAGTAAGCTCAGACGAGCGGATGCTCGCTTATGAACTGTCTGAGCGTGGGTACGCCAGGTGAGCCGACGGTCGAGGTGTAATCCGAGGTACTTGACCTCTTTGGACCAGCGCAAGTACGTTCTGGCGATACGTAACTGCCTAACAGGGTTCTTCCATCGCTTCGAGAATTCGACGGCTACACTCTTGGTAGCGTTGAGTTGCACTCTCCAATTTTCAGTCCAGTCCCCGAGCGAGTCCAGCTGGCGCTGCAGTCGTAAGACGGCTCTTTCTACATGACGATGGGCCGTAAATTCGGCCGTGTCGTCCGCAAAGAGGGCCACCTGGACTCCAGGCTGACTCGGCACGTCGTTGACGTAGAGCGAGAACAGAAGGGGGCCAAGAACACTACCTTGAGGGACGCCGGCTGTGATTCGTCTCTCGGAAGTGACTGAATCTCCAACTCTCACGCAGAAGGTCCTCTCCGTCAGAAAGCTAGCAACCAGATGGAGGTAGCAGTCCGGGAGCTGGACTTCCCTAAGCTTGAATAATAGGCCATCATGCCATACGCTGTCGAAGGCTTTTTCAACATCTAATAAACAGCCAACGGTCCGTTCTCTCCGACACCCGCCTTCCGTGACGTATTCCACCATTCTCATCAGTTGATGAGTGGTCGAATGCCCCACACGGAAGCCGAACTGTTTAGGGGACCAGCACGTCAAAGTTGGTTAGATGTTCTCGTACACGACGCTACACGAAGCATCCTTTCCCTGCTTCGGGATCACGATGACCGTCGCCTTTCGCCATTTCTTGGGAAAGTAGGCCAGTCTGAGACGCGTTGAACAAATCAGTCAAGAATTGAACTCCAGGCTCGGGAAGAAGTCTGAGAGCGGTGTTCGTAACACCGTCCGGGCCTGGAGATTTTCTTGGCTGAAGTTCAGCGAGCCGATCTGAGACCTCTTCCAAAGAGATGGGTTCGGGCTCCGCCGTGATCGGAAGAGACAGAAAGTCTTCCACAGCCATCTCGACTTGTTCATCGAAGTCCCAGTCCTTGGACGGGTTCGGAGCGAACTGTCGCTCGAAACACAAGCTCAAGTACTCGGCCTTCTCCTCCGGGCGACCCAGGAGTCGTCCGAACGGTCCAACAATGGCGGGAAGTGGAGGTCGTCACCTCCGCCCCGTCAATGCAGAAGGTATTCTGTACGGGTGACTTTGCGGGTCCACATCCCCTGTTCGGAACACAGCTAGTTCCCAACAGCTACGTCGGAACGCCTTCAGACTGCCACGCAGTCCGGTGAGCCGATTGTATGCTGCCTTATCGGCTGGATCACGGATCCTCTGCCAACGTTTTCGGAAGTAATTCCTCTCGAGAGCGAGAAGAGAGACTTTCTCAGAGATGCGTTGGTAGTCAGGCGTGAAACCAGCTCGCGTACGTGAAGACACGCCTATAGCCGAGCTGATTGCCTCTTCGATTCCCGCTACTGCTTCGTCTAGGAGGCGAACGGAATCGAGTGGGGCCGCTGGCGGCAATCAACGGCACAAGGCCGGACCGTAGCGGTCCCAATCGATAACCTTCTTCTGGTCAGAACGTCCATAGGCGTACTGGGTAGCGACGTGGACCAAGATAGGGTTGTGGTCGGATGTCAGCTCCGTAAGCGAGAATATCTCGACCGGACAGACAATTCCTTGGGTCACCGCGATATTCAGAACATCGGGAGCCGCGTGAGGTAGTGTCGGAAAGAATGTGGGTTGCGCTGGACCAAATACCATCGCCCGGCGCGATTCAACATAACTGAGCAAGCGGCTCCCGTTCTGAGTAGTCAAGCGACTATTCCAAACGCGATGCTTGCAGTTCAGATCGCCGGCCAAAATTACTCTTCGGTGGGAATCGAAGATGACGTCCAGGTCGCCGACGAGGAGTTCAGCTTGTGGGGGCTTGTATGCTGAGACCACGAGGACGCCGCCAAGAGCTCCGTGGACCTCAATGGCGGTGGCCTCTAGGTTAATGCGCTGCGGCAAAGCGACACGATAATAACCTATAGAGGTCCTCACCGCGATCGCCGTGCCGCCTCCTTGTCGGCCAACTCGGTCATCCCGATAGACCACATAAGTTGGTAATCGAAACCGGTTCGCCGGGGTCAGGTGGGTTTCCGTGAGGAGAAGTACGTCGGGTTTGAACCTAGCCAGGAATTCTAGAAGGTCGGAATGCTTGGAACCGATGGAGTTAGCATTCCAGGCTATGAGTGTATGAGTGAGAGGTCTCTTCTAAGGGCTCGGTTCATAGAAGACTTATGACGTTACAAGCTTCCACCAAGAGCATGAATCTCTCAGTTGGGTCAGCAGTTTCCAGGCGGTCTCGGATGGATCTGAAGGTGGATGTGACTTTCTTGAGGTCGTAGCCAGACAGAAAGTCGTGGACGAACTGTGCGTCATCGGATATGACGGACTAGGCTGTTTGCCTGGAAACTGAGGCCGCGTAAGAGCGACCAGGTTTAACGGCAGATCGGGTCGTGGTGGAAGCCACAGGACCAGGGGCAGACGTTTTTGAATGTGCGACAGGAAAAGTACGCTGTTGCGCTTCGTCGGACTTGTACCGGCAAGCAGGACTTTTCTTGGGCTGTGGGCAGGCAGGAGCTCGGGGCCGAGCATCCGGTGTGGTTATCCCTTTTGAGTTGGTTTTAGTTTTGCCTGCTCGCGGATATCGCGGAGGTGGTTGTGGTGGCGAGGCTATCTCTGGTTCAGAGGCGGTAGTTGGTGGTTCCGCGGAGGTGGAGGGTTGATTCTCCGGCTCCATAACCGAGATGTTGGCTACAGGGCTTGTCTCTGCTACGGAAGGCGACGCGGTAGGTTTTTGTGCCTTTGTAGGGGCTAGAGGTGGAGCCGGAGAGGGTGCGCGCCGTGCCGGTGGTGCCTTTGGTTGCTGCTTGGCCTGTGCTTTAGGCTGCCTCTGTGATTGGGGCTGCAAAACTGGTTGCCTCGGTTTCGGGAGGGGCCCCTGCGGCTTTTCTTCCGGCTGGCTTCACGACGTCCAATGGAGTGCGCCAAAATTACACGACATGACTGGGGGTTGCGCGGCCCGCGCGAAGCGCGGGTTGCGAGTAGTGCAGTGTCCCGAGTCTCAGAAAGGACTCCTGCCACTGGGTCTATTTGAGTTCTTTATATACTTTTTACCTAATTATGGACGGGTCTGAAGCGACCTGCGATTGGTGGATTATATCACCGGGACTAACAGACGAGGTCGCTTCCAGGACTCACCTGGTCGCGGGGGGGAATTTACCAAGTCCGGCAATGAGGGAATTGTGGATCACTCTGTCGGAGCGAACATAGAATCTACGCGCCAGGCGTCTCACGGTGTCATCAAGAAAGCGGACACCGAGTCCTCTCCTCAAAAGACGAGAAGAAAGTACTTCCGGGGGACTTTACACGCAAGTTTCAGTCCCCGGTCGGGTACGCCCTGGAGCGTTGTTCTATGACCACGAGCCAGGTATCCCCAATCAGGACAGGCGTAGGTAATCACGGGCAACACGTACGAGTTGACTATGAGCTTACCTAGCCGGGGGGTCATTGCCGGATTAGATAGCACGGGCCAGAGTCTACTGAGTTGCACCGAAGCGCGTTGTCTGATGTATTGTGTATGGGTTCGCCAGGTGAGTTTGGAGTCCACGTGGAGCCCGAGGTACTTGACGTTGTAGGCCGCGACGGGGCCTACTTTAAGCGGCCGAGGCCGCTTACGTTAACGCGAGAATATTACCGCGGCGCTCTTGGAAGCGTTGACGGCAACTCTCCAGTCATCGGTCCACCCGACATACGCGTCGAGTTGACGCTGGAGCTTGATTGCCGCATAGCTTACGTTCGGCTCTGAGGCAAAAGCCGCAGTGTCGTCCGCGAACAGCGACAATTTAACTCCAGGAAGTCGATGCGTGTCGTTGACAAACAGCGAGAACAGGAGAGGCCCAAGTACGCTTCCCTGAGGGTCAACAGCGGTAATACGCCTCTCCGAAGAGAGAGCGTGGTCTATTCTCACTCGGAAGCTACGGTCTCGCAGAAAGCTGCCGATCAAGTGAACGTAGCAATCTGGGAGAAAGACTTCCGTTAGTTTGTAAAGGACATCCTCGTGCCACACGCGGTCAAAGGCTTTCTCTACATCTAGGAAGGTCGCAATCGTCTGTTTGCCCTGGCAGCCAGCCTCGGTAATGCATTCCACGAGTCTCATCAGCTGATGAGTCGAGGAGTGCAGCTCACGAAAGCCGAACTGTTCGGGGATCAGCACGTCTAGTCTTTTTAGGTGGTCGCGGATCCTACGCTGGATCAATCGCTCGAAAACCTTGGATGTCGCGGACAAGAGGCTGATGGGTCTGAGGTTTTCCACGCGAGAAGAATTCTTTCCCGGCTTGGGTTTCACTATTACTGTAGCCGTTTTCCATTTCACCGGAAAGTAGGCCAATCTGAGGCATGAATTGAACAGGTCAGAGAGGAACTGTGTTCCTCGCTCCGGAAGGCGATGGAGGGCGGAATTCATGACTCCGTCTGGGCCAGGCGCCTTCCGGGGCTTGAGCTGAACCTCCTCCGGGGAGATGGGCTCCGGCTGGACTGTGATACCGGCCGATAGAAAGCGCTCTACCTCGCGGCAGATTTGCTCAGTGAAAGCCGGGTTCTTGGATGGGTTGGGAGCAAACTGTCACTCTAAACTCTCAGCCAAGAACTCTGCCTTCTCGAGGGGGCGTCCAAGGGGTTGACCGCCGTGTCCGACCAGTACGGGGAGAGGCGCGCGTTTACGCTTTCCCGTTAGGGCACTGGGAATCCGCCAGACATTACGGCTCTCGGCAGGGCCATCCATCTGTGTTACAGCTAGCTCCAGTTGCATCTACGGAACGCCAGCATGTCGCGACGCAACTTGCCGGACGCTCTGTTGAACGCAGCCTTTTCAGCCGGGTCACGAGTCCTCTGCCAGCGTCTCCGGAGGCGATTCCTCTCGCAAGCGAGCTGAGACACCTCTTCGGGGATACGCTGATAGTCGGGCGTGAGCCCCGGCTTCATCCGGAAGGACACGTCTACCGCCGAGACTACGGCTGTGTCGAATAAGTCAACTGCGTCGTCGACATGCTGGGTAGTATCGAGCGGGATATGCTCAGGTAGGCGGCGAATGAACGCCAGGCGAAAGCGTTTCCACTCGATTACCCGCCGCTCGTCGCGGACGGTAGTGTGCTGGGTAGCTATATGTATACTGATGGGGCAGTGGTCCGGGGACATTTCCGAAATGACGGAGACGTGGACTGGGCAATAAACGCCCCTGACCGCGGCAATGTCCAGTACATCAGGGCGGGAGTTAGCCCTCTAGGGATAGCATGTAGGCCCAGTAGGACCCATGACTGTGAGCCGAGCCGCATCCCGTATACCTGCGTAAACGGGCCCCGTTTGTTTTCACCAAGCGGCTCCTCCAATCAGGGTGCTTACAGTTCAGGTCGCCCGCCAGGACTACCCTTCTGTGTGCGCCAAAGACGGCCTCCAGATCGTTCGACAGGAGCTCCGTTTGTGGAGGCTTGTATGCGGAAACCACAAGTAGACCGCCGAGAGCACCATGGAGCTCAACCGCGGTGCACTCGAGGTTCCGCCGCTGAGGCAGGACAACGCGGTGATGGCGAAGACTCGCCTTCACCGCGATGGCGGTGCCCCCTCCTGCGCGATCCGACCGGTCGTCCCGGTAGCACACGTAGTTGGGTAGTCGGAAACGACGATGCGGGGTCAGGTGCGTCTCACCAATAAGAAGCACATCGGGCTTGTGACGGCCAACGAACTCTAAGAGCTCAAAATGCCGGGAAGCGAGGCCGTTGGCGTTCCACGCCACGAGCTCGAGGTCTCGCTTGAGGAATTGCCGTGGTTGTCCATTCATAACAGACCAATAATACGGCAGGCTTCCACCAAGAGGAGGAATTTGTCTTGGGGCGAGGCTGTTGCCAAGCGTTCCTTGATTTTCTGGAAAATTTGGGCTACTTTCTGCAAGTCGTAGCTTGCCAGAAAGTCGGAAACGACGGTGAGATCATCGGTAGATGATGTCTGGGGAGAACGCTTGGCGGCAGCTGCATAGCTGCGGCGGGGCGAGGCGGTGGAAGCCTTGGGGCCAGGTTCTGGAGCGGGTGGTCGCTCTGGCTTTTGGCGGACAGGCTTGGGTCCAGTGGCAGGTTTTGGCTGGCCCGTGTTCTTGGCCTGAGGTTTACCTTGCTTCTTGCCTGATCTGGGGTAGCGAGGCTTGGGTGGCGGCGGCAGTGGAGGATCAATTTCCTCATCATCCTGTGGCAACGGGACTTTTGCGTAGGCGGGTATCTCGCGTTCCGGTTCCGAGGGCGCGGTTTTTGGTGTGGCCTGTTTAGCTACGCTCGGGCTCACTGCACTTGGTGGTTTCGGAACCGAAGCAGACCTTGGGGCTTGTTTCCGTACCACAGGCTCAGAAGCTTTGGCCGATTTTACTAATGGCTGCATAACTTGTATTGGCTTGGGCTGGACTCGCTTAACAAGTTTGTCCAGTTACTCTGTGTAAACGGGACAGCGCCTGTTATTTGCAGCATGGGCGCCGCTACAGTTAATACAGTACCTGTGGTCGTCAGGAACACCGCAGGCCTGCGTTAGGTGGTCGAGTCCGCATCGGACGCAGGTCGGCGCGTTCCGACAACCGAAGCTGCTGTGGCCGTACCTCTGACATCTATGGCACTGGGAACCCCTCCCGGTCTGACGGCAGGGCTCTACACTGACGCAGAGCCCAAAAAGCCGTTTCAACTCTAAAAGGGCCTGGGTGGGGTCGCGCCCTTCTCTACCTGGAGTCTGATAAGAGGCAGGGGTCGACGCGAGCCATAGGTTGTATACAACCGAGAGGCTGCCACAACCTTGTAGCCCGCGTCGTACAGTTCGTCAAGGACGACCTGCGGATCGGCCTGTATGTCTAGCCCCCGAAGGACGAGGGCTACAGGCTTGATGCGGTTTAGGGTGTACGTGTGGAACTGGAACGATTCTCGTTCCAGCCACTGGATTACTCCCAAGTGTTCAGATTCGCTGCGGCAGGTAACGCGTACAGTCTCACTCGCTAGGAGCTTGACAGAAGCGTTATCTGCCAGCACAACTACCTTGCGGAGTCGGCGACTAAAGACGATAATGTCCCTGACGTTCGTGACGAACACCGGCGGGATTCTTCCTTCCGAGGTGCGGCTAGGCGCAATCTCAGCGGAGGCTTGGAATGCCGCCGAGACCGTAGCCGAACTCAGGGAAGCCAGTGAGGGAGACTTCCTCGGCTTACCACCGTGCCCTACTACCACCCAGTCGGTGGAAGCCGAGGTCTCCATGTCTGGGGAGTCAGACTCCGGCAGAGGAATGGGGCTGCTTGGCCTACTAGCAGCCGTCTAGCCGGAAGGTCCGGCCTTTACGGGCTGTGTCGGCCCTAACAAGGACCGATTATTGTCACGAACTTGCGCGGTTTGAGCAGAGCTTCCCGCGCGAGTCGTAGGGTTCCCGACTGGCCCAAGTGGCCGGCCGGGGGCTCGTCGCTGCCGCACAGTGCTTCAGGGACACAGCTGGACCAATGCTGACTAGTTCAGCTCTTTGTCCAGTGGGTATCCGGGGGCCGAACTGTGACACCGTCACAGTGGCGGCTCAACCCGCATCACTATTGATAAGTCCTACTCTCGGACTCCCCGGATTCCACTGGGTAGCGCTACCTAGTCGACTTACCGGCACTGTGCGGCAGGTCCCAGTCGTGCGTGATGTATTGTCCTCGTCTTGCTGGCAAGGCGGCTGGTCCACTTCCATCGCAGCTTGATGTTGGCGCTGGCGATGAGGAGAGAGTTGTTCCGACGGTTTCTTCTTAACTTCCGCAGTTGCTTGCTGAGAAGGCCTCTTCATGGCAGGTATTCGAGGTCGAGGCGATCCTCTTCTGCTTTGTTCTGTTCTGACATCTGATCTCTTCTAAAGCTGAGTGCAGAATCCTTGATTGTGCTCTCTATGCGCCAAAATTACACGACATGACTGGGGGTTGCGCGGGTCGCGAGTAGTCCAGTGTCCCGAGTCTCAGAAAGAACTCCTGCCACTGAGTCTGTTTGAGTTCTTTTTATATCTTTTAGCTAATTATAGAGGGGTCTGAAGCGACCTGCGATTGGTGGATCATATCACCGGGACTAACAAACGAGGTCGCTTCCAGGACTCACCTGGTCGCGGGGTGTATTTACCAAGTCCGGCAATGAGGGAATTGTGGGCCACTCTGTCGGAACGAACATAGAATCTACGCGCCAGGCGTCTCACGGTGTCATCAAGAGAGCGGACACCGAGTCCTCTCCTCAAAAGACGAGAAGAAAGTACCTCCGGGGGACTTTACACGCAAGCTTCGTTATTGTTATATGAAAGTTTCATTTTCAAGTCCTGTCACCATGTATGGGCCCAGTTACAATTTTCTTCCATCTAGACCAACTGTCTAGTGTTATAAAATTAAGTTACTTCCCCCGAAAGGGGGGGGTTCAGGTTTACATTAGAAAGTTTTGGATAAACAATTTAAATGTTCTAAGAATATCTTGTCTAGCGCATCTCGTTCACGTAATACATCAATTTTTGAGTACTAGTTTTAAATAATATTAATGTTGACTACCTTAGAATAATTATTGTTGCAACGTCGCATACCCGGTACAACTGTTTTACAAAACGCAGCTATTAATCGGGGTAATTATTATTTATTTTAAATTGACAGTACAGTAGTACATTAAAAATAACATTAATAATATAGAAACGAAGAAATGTGTTACAAATTACAAAAGCAATATATTATTAATTGCGTACTATTATACTCGTATAGTAGTACTATTGTATAATATAAGTATTATATTGTATTACTACTGTATTGTATTATATAAGTAGTACGTACTATTGTATAAGTTTCAGATTAGAAAAAATATTCATCCTCTTTACAAATCCTCTTCGCAATATTGCTCCAATGCAATCGGGACTATTTCTATTTTTCCTTGAGTGCAATACGTGTGCCAAATTTGTAGTAACTGTCTAAAATTGTTGGAATGTTACTGCAGGCTCTTACTTTCGCACACGTTCTAACACAAGACGATTTAGCTCAATCTTTTGTTTTTTGCGGTTTTGGTACAATTTACCATAATGTAACGACAAACGTTTTTGATAGCTTATGCATTGATGCATTGACGCTTTGACTCAGTAGGAGTAATAAATAATGTTTGCTGTTAATATTAGTGCAATGACATGTTTTACAACATGCCAGTGACACATTATTCATACTTTGATATACAAGGAAATGTAAGTATTTTAGTACATAGTATGTACTTGTGCGAAGTATCCTGTTTACGTTCCTGTGCGTCCACATGGTCGGACGTATTTGAACGTAGTAGTTTGACACTCATTACTGTTTTGTAGGCCGATACGTCTGTCTGTAGTTAATACAACTAATATGACTAACACACGTCTGTAAAAAAAAGCTCTGTTTTTTCAGTGGTTAAAAAACTTATATCACATGCTTGAAACTCCTCTCTCACACACGAGCGCTCTCTCTCTCTCTCTCTCTCTCTCTCTCTCTCTCTCTCTCTCTCTCTCTCTCTCTCTCTCACTCACTCTCTCTCTATATCTATCTATCTATCTATCTATCTATCTCTACCTCTATCTATCTATCTCTCTTTTTTTTCCTGTCTATACTCCCTCACTCCCGTGAAGTTGTACCTCATCAACGTATTGACATTCTTGTAATACTCCATTGGAAATATACTTTATTCGTATCTACAGAATAATACCTTTAGGGAAAATACCGTTTGTTTATAATTTTTAATGTTAAATAATAGTCTGCAAGACGATGTCCAAAGCTGCTTCAAACCTTTAAATTCAAAAGGTATGAATTACAAAATGTTTTTAACATTTGATAACGTAAAATTATTTCTACGTGAAGCAGTCCGTAAGCTATCACTGAAGCTTACAACATTAATTTCGCCGTCCACAAAGTAGATATATTATCCGAAATCACTAGTGTCCTTTCTCCACTTTCAACGCCTCAGATTATAAGTGGAATCTACAGAAACATTGCTATAACCATACATTTTGAAACGACTCGGTATAATAAGTTTAATAACTTCATAACCAAGTTATATACATAACTTCAATCAGCGACTCATTCATCTGAGAGAGTGATCTGTGAACACAAAATCGCTCCAGTTGTGTGGTTGAAAGCTACTTTCATTAGTAGTAATCGATCACGTGGGTGTGAGTGGAACTGTGATGTTGTTTTACTGTAATATGAGTGCTTACGATACATTAACGGAAAATGCATTCTATTCAAAACCAAACATATACTGCATGACATACATTATGATAATTAACTTATAGCCTATATGTATAATGGCGTACATTGCGAAACGTCATTTGCTGTAATGTAACATGGCGTTAGAGAACATTAACCTATACAGATTATGTAAATGTAGGCTAGGCGGAAACACTCAGTGTGATTAGTTTCAAGAAGCGATTAGCTAGCGAAATACAAAGCGTTAGCTACATTTTATGTACATTTCTGAGGAACCAAGAAGCCAGCGATTCTATACAGTTTTTGTTCCACATTAATTATTTTACAACATCATACAATTTTAATTTTAAATTACAAATATTGAGTATAATATAATCTTCCTAAATTATGACTGTGTTTTCCAACGTAATGCTATTACGTTTAACCTTAAAAATCATGTAAAAAATAGGTGTAAGCTTATTTGACGCCAAAAACAAATATTAGGCTAAATAATTAAAGTATTTCATAACTACGAGTTAAATACGTTTCCATGGAAAGAGAATAAATTTTGAATTTCAAAACATTTCTTTTCATTGTTAACAATACGTTTTGCTTTAAGGTTAACTTTTTCACTGTAAGAAAAACATTTTGTATAAATAATTGTAATACGTTTTGTAATTACAAAAGTTTATATTTCCTGATAACATTTAGATATTGTTACGACGGTCTTACCGATCGTCGTACGGCACAGTGGAAAACAAAATACAGACACCAATGAACTCACTAATCACCAGCTTTAATTAATCACAAATAACAGTTTGTAATCAACAAGTTTATACTTGTACAATCATTCAAGTAAAATTTGACCACACGCAATAATAATTTCAACTAATAGAGTCCCGTACAATTATAACATAATAACACTTTGTCAAAATACTTCGAACTTCACTAGAATAAATTGCCACTTAAACTGACCGACCGTCGCTGGATGCTTATATTTATACTTCGCTAAAATTCCAGAATAATCTGTCACTTTTTGGATGACGTGTTAAACAAGTGCCTCTTACTGGCTCTCTCGAATCCACTAGAAACAGTGTTGAGTCTGGCCAGTGTTGTGTGACCGCGCCGACCGGTGCGGTCTGGAACAGCCTCGATTGTTGACGCATGATAAGTGTCACGTAATTGTCTTTCTTCTCAAATTAGCAATATGTACGCACACAAACATTACAGCTGGACTCTGCTGGGATAGCCGAGAAACAAGTAGAACACTCTATTGTTCGAGAACGTTCCGTTGCGTAACAATAATAATTATTTCTGTTAATAATCTTACCCTTGTTTCAGATTGAATGTTACATCACCTTAACATGTTTCCTTTTTAGATGAAAAGATTTGATAAAAATGATGCATTTTGTTAGTGGTGAACGAAAGTAAAACTATTATTTATTAATAATATTTTAAAAACGGATTTTGTAACTAACGCAGTTAATAACCCCTCTGCAAACATCACCGAGAAGTAATGTTCGGCCTCATGAGATGAGATACCAGGGTGTTTAAAAGTGAAATCTTAAAGATCAGATTCGATAGAGAACGTTAATTTCGACTGAAATACAAGAGAAGCTTCCACAACACCGCCTACAAATACCAGTGGAAAAGTATCACTACGCCAGTCTCTTACATAGGCCTACATCTCAGAAAGAAAGATTGGCAGCTATAATTAAACGACGATCAAAAATTACGTTCATAATTAAGAAGCAAGGCGTGCTGTGTACGTGACGTGTGAGCACTGACAAACTTAAATCTTACTAAATCAACATAATTACTACCCTTGAAGTAATTGTGTACCTTTGAAGAATACCAAATTTTCATGAGGCCCATCAACAAAATAACAGTTAACTTCATACGGGATACATTGTAGACAATAACAGCAAAAGAATAGTTAGATACTCTGAAAATGTTGAAAATAACAATTAGCATTATTGTTAAAGTCAACTTTTTAATAGTAACCAGAATGTTTACGAAACCAGAATATTACATTGCAACGTAATTTATTGTTATTAATCCATGTATAGTTTTCATTTCCTGTATATTATCATTTGCTTTCTAAAAAAAACACAATCCAGTGTTAAATGCCTGTGTTTCGTTCTCTGTATGACTATATTAGTTTCATAAATATTTCCTCAAACGTAAAGAAGCTAGTGGGCGACTTGATTACAAATTTTTCTAAGCTATATAATATCGTTGCATAATACGACTCTTTACTACTGCAATACTTTTATATAAAATTTCACAGCTAAAAATATATATATATATAATAATAATAATAAAGAAATTCATTAATAGTGACCCCTAAATAATAGACAAAATACACTATTATGTTTAATCAAAATATATCACTCACATTACAGATGACTTGCCTTTCCCGTAACACTTTCCTTTAAAAGTGTAAAAATTTCCTTGTAAATTCAAAACTTACGTTGTTGTCATGGAAATGAAAATAATTATTAATTATCCATCTTTTACTATTATTTTATGTTACTAACATTAAAGAAATTTAATTTATAACGAATTAGTAAATTGTCTTTCTTCTCAAATTAGCAATATGTACGCACACAAACATTCCTATGCCCTAACTAATATTATGTAACTGTATAAATGCTTAGTATTAAACAAAAAATTATGCTCACACACGTATCCCCTTAATAGTACTTGTAAGTTTATTAATGGCCAATCGCATTCCTCATATAGTTTCCGCATTTCCTATAAGCAATTCAATAATTGGAACAAACTGTAAACATTAATTTTTCTTGGATTTTGTTTACCATGACGTGTCCGAGTGTTATCAAGAAGCAAAATATCTATTACTACGCGAAACACAAGTACTTTAAATAATAATTTTTATCTTATTGCCTGAACCATTTTTCTTTCATTGCGAGCTTTATCAGAGGCTGCCGTTAGGAGCGCTGTCCGTACTGTTTTTGGTGACTGCGCTGTCGTTCGAAAGATTGTTGTTGTGTAATGTGTCAAAATAGTATGTGCGATTCAAGCACACTCGAGCAACTAGAAATAAACAAACATACAAAAATGCAGAGAAACAACATACTAGATGAACAGACACCATTTAAATCATACATACTATTTGAACATATTACATAAAACTATCTTTGGAACGAAACAGTACGGACAGCGCTCATAACGGCAGCCTCTGATAAAGCTCACAATGAACAAAAACTAGTTCACGCAATGAAATAAACATTTTTTTTTTAATTTTCGTTTAAAATACTTGTGTTTTTAAAAATTTTCATTTAAAATACTTGTGTTCCGCGTCGTAATAGGTATTTTGGCTCTTTATTAATTTGTTACACGTAAAAAGGCATCTGAGGTGTGGATATTAAAATTAGCCTACACAAACTATTGCCAAATATTACGACTAGACGCTGAATGTAACCAGAAATTTGTGTAAGAAAGCTGAAATCCAAAAGAAACTTTTTCAACCCAAAATGCACATTGAATGGCAAATTTTAAATCGTTTTGGCTAATGTACACGTCATTTTTAACGTACGAATACTGTCTTTTCTGATTAATATATTCATTCGATTTACAGCAAAAACATGTAGGTGTGTGTTCACACGTTCCATATCAGATGCGTAGAGACATATTTACACTCACTCTTTCAAGTTTTACAGGTCGTCAGGCCACGCCAATGAACATACAGTCGAATTTACGAGATCTTACTCCACACTGACCCATTTTCGTACAAATTGAGGTTTATGTGTTGGTACACCGCGCCAATGGCTCATTCTCGTACAGTACAAACATGAATGCGATGTCAAAGGTATAACACAACACACTGTGGCAAGATGAGGCACAACAGTTGTGGTTTCTAAGTAGACTAACACAACAATACATGGTAAGTAATCAAGCGAAACTTCAACAAAACCGCATGGAATGGTGTATCATCTGGATAACTTCCAAGAAACTAGTTTACCACTAAATGGAATTTGATAGAAAAGAGAAGGTAGGAGAATTCTAGATAGACATAAGAAAAATGACATCATTAGCTATCGTAGTTACTGGTATTGTGACTACGATGTGACGAACATAGCAATATACACCGTGAGGTCATTACCTTGGTGATAGTAAATAAATTAACATGGTTATGTGCAGGTGTGTGTATGTCATTCCCTCTTTCGGTATTTAATGTTTAAAACATGTTTTTAGGGAGGAAGTTATTTTGGTCTCTTTTGTAGGGGAAAGAGAGAAAAGCTGTAACTAAAACGATACATTTTGTTGGTCCTGTTACAAAGTAGAACTAATATTATTAATACAGTTTTTCTTAAACGAGTTTCATTGTTAACGTCTTTAACCGCCCTCTGCAAACATTTAAGGGAAAGTAATGATCAGAACTAAGATATATGGTGCTTAAATGTGATATCTTACAGAGCAGATTCAAAGAAATTGATTGTTTCGACCGGAATGTAGGTGACGTTCCTATGAATTTCTACATCACCGCCTACAGATACTAGGCCAACTTGTATCTCAGGAAGGAAGACTGGCAAGAGAATTATGCCTAGTAGCCAATAATCTGAAATTACATTAGTATTTTACAATATTAATTCCATTAATGTTTTCACTAATTAAAAGGAAGAGAAGTTGTTTTTTAGAAATGTTAATTTGGCTAGTTCGGTAGGAAAGAAAGCTGTGACCGTACGATATATTTTTTTATTGCTATAGCAAAAGCATAACTTTATATGTACTTTGTTTTTGATAACTACCGTTTTTATACGCACTCTTCAAAAATATCAGTTCTGGTAGTTACTTAATTTTATTTTTATGTTACTGATTTTCTTAACACACACGCTTAAAATAAAATTAAAACAAGATTCGTTCTGCCTATAATTTGCGTTGGAAATTTTTGTAAGAGTCAGCCTGTAAAAGTCAGCCTCACTTCTTTTTAAAACAAAATGATTAACACAAATTGCCCTTTTTGGAACTAAAGTGCCTAACAGTATCGTAATCTATTTAGTTAAATCTACTTTTTTTAATAAAAAATAATTTAGTATCTTCCGCAAATCGACACTCCTTCAAACAAGTTTCAAAATAGATTTTGAAAAACAGGTAAGTGCTTATGTTACTGTTCTGAACGTCAGTAATTGAGATCAAAGAGCGTCGTGAACTGTATAGAGGTGTAATCTATTGATGTAGTTCTGAAAGGAACGTTTTCCCCTTCGTCCTTTTGACAGAGTCCACTTGTGTGTCTGTCCCATCGTTTGTCTTTCGCTGTAGATGTAAGTGAAGAGCATTGGCATCTGCCGATAAATGTATAGGCCTACAACTGAGTTATGTGTCGTGGGGATCTAAAAATATTTACGGCAATACGGTCCGTAAGTTATGTATGAGTAATATACTTACGTACAATAATATATACACATTCATCATATAACAGCGAATGGGAAATATTAACTTTGTATTTAACAGATAAATTAATCGTGTTTGCAAAAATGCAATATTCAAACTACAGCATAAATACATGTCAGCATTACAATAGTGCTACGAAGATAGCACGAATCGTCGTCTTTAAACAGTGGAATTAATGAATACCAGAGAAATCATTCATCATAATTTTAGTAAAAGATTTAATAAACAAAAACACTTGTATACAACAATGTTTCAAGTTACAACTGCCCAACACACAAACGACGGAGTCTGTTACAAACCGGCCGGCCGCTTCTGAAACACCGCTGTTTAGAGCAAAGTCGCCTATTGGCGTAGTAGCGTTACGAGACTGAGAGTACCGGTAATCGACCAGCCTCCGAAAGGCCAAGCAACCAACAGCTAGACCATTCGAAATTGCGTTGTTCAGTCGACCTTGCAATTAGCGCTGACGCACCTACAGAACTGCCACGCAAGTTGCCTATCTCGTGAACATAAGAATAGTTTTCTTATAATACTATATAATAGTTTTTCTTACATGATACTATGTTTGAACTAATCAGGTTAGTTATTTAATAATTATATTGAATGAAACTGATAATGTACAATAGTATTATTTGTATAATAATTATTATTATTATCGTAAAATCATTTTAAATACTATAGTAGTTATTTAAATATGAAGTTCTACGAACCTTGGTACACTGAAACATGTAGGTGTGCCAATGCCTCTTGACTTTAAATAAAGGCATTTGACATTTAACAGTACATTTAAAAACTATGTGAAATCATAAATATCATTCTTCTTGTCGTTAAGCAAATTAATATAAAAATTTTAATATTTTCATATTATAATTAGTATTTTTTATATAGTTACGACGGTCTACTGATCGTCGTATGGTACAGTGGAAAACAAAATACAAGACACCAATTACGTCGCTAATCACCAGCTTTAATTATCACAATTAAACAGTATGTAATTAACAAGACAGACTCTTACAACAAATCTAACAGAAATTGTTCACGCGCTATAAAAATCTCCACTAACAGAGTACCGCACAATTATAAAACCCATAATACTTCGCCACAATACTTCAAACCGCACTGTGTAAATAGTCACTTAAACACACAGAGTAATCGCCCGACAATAACTCTGAACTGTATTACATTACAAAAAGCCACCCCATTAAAAAGAAGTGAGTACCTTATTAAACAAATGGAAGAATACAGCTAAGAAGGGATAAAATGAGCATAATGACAATTTTTAGTATATAGCACTGTAATGACCATTAACTTAGACAAGACGATGACAATGACCCCACCCAAGTGATTGGCCGAGTGACCAAATAAATATAGATAACGTTATGATAAACATGCCATACAATTAATAGTAACTAAGAAATAAATGATTAAACTTGAAGGTACAAAACCACAAGTAAGATATCATGTAATTCAATGTAAGAATAAGTAAGTTGTAAAGGTAGAGTGAATATTAATGAGTCATATGGTGAATAAAATGAACAGTAAACACAAACATTAATACACAAGTGTATAAAGAGTAAACAGTGATAGTGATAGTATAATAATCACAACATAAGACAAAACAGAACCAAGAGTGCATGAAGTAGGAAGGGAGTGAGTGAAAAACAATAAGTGAACAACATTAAATGACAATTAGGGATGGTTATAGTAACCAATATAGTGAATAATAATTAATGCATCTTGCTGAACCAAATAACAGTGTATACTGAGAAAAACAATAAGGTAATGAACACTTTATAAGGAAACCAGCTCAAATCCAAGTGTAAGAAAGTGTACAGAAAAATCTATACTATTAACTGAAAAAGTGTCAGTTACCTGAGGTAACTACAATAATAGTGAAATGTGTAAAAGACATATGATTATGAAAAACAGTATGTTAAAATACCATAGGTGTGTATACAGTAATAGTAATAAGTTTTGAAAAAGACAAAACACCATAAAGTAGTATAGAATAAGATGTCATGTTTAAATATAAAATAATAATTATATGTTATAAAGAAATGTTAGTTATAAGATGTTAAGTTATAAACGTTATAGTCCTGAAAGGATAACGGATAGGATTAAAGGTATAATCAAAACCTAAACAGTTACATGTTCTAAAAGAATATTAGACATCAAAAGATGTATGCTAAATTATTAAAGTTATGTTATAAAAGAATAGTAGAATGTAGTGGGAGTGTCATAAAACACTGAAAACGTTATATGTTTTACAAGAATTTTAGCTATAAGATATGTTATGTTGAATTATAAAAATAATACTCAAGGCAATAGTAATATGTATTGGAAGGATGGTAAAATCCTAAATTGTTGAATGTCAATTTATCAGACCTAGGTTTAAAAGGTAATAATCTGTTTGAAACGGACCACTAGTCATAAAACAATATGCACAAATTCATTCTAATTGTATATAAACTAAACAAATTCAATACAAAACTAAATTATAATAGCTCTCAGCCATTGTAGGCCAGTGTAGGCCTAGAAAAAATATGAAATAATTGTAAATTGTAATAAAATAACAATATTAAGTGAGGGGAAATGTTAGACAAACATAATATATTTAAATAGGGAACTTTAAAAACACAAAGAACGTTCAAAAACACAATTGTAAACTAAATAAGTATAAAAGACCAAATTGTCAAAATACTAAATCAGCAAATACTGAATAGAACCTATTCATGTTTGATTTCAAAATAATCTATAACAGAAATGCTGTTCAATAGTGCTAATAACATGAGTATTAATAGTACTATAAGCAAATTATCTGAATTAGAAAACATTTGATCATTTTGTGTAAAAATTATAAGCTATGTCTAACAATGGGCACAAAATTTCTCAACCAATGAGAAGGGCAGGATTGAAGCCTAGAACCAAAAAACCGTTACAAATATTTTAACAGTTCATTATTAGCTTCAGAAGAGACCAGATGAAAAATAATTGCAGCTCCAATTAATTCAATAAAAGTACAACTTAAATGGACTAACAACATTATAAAGGATTAAAATGAACACCAAGATTGGCCGAACATATTAACCAGATCAAATTAAACATAATTTATGAAATACAGAAGAAGAAAATAAACTAATAAATTAAAGAAAAAATAAAGAAAAGAAGGAAGCCACAACCATAAACCCTACATGAAAATAAAATATCAGATGAACAGGAAAACGTAAAGTCTAAACTGAGTTAATTAACAAAAATCGAAAAAACTTATTTCATTACACTGTGACGCTGTTGCACTAAATATTAAACTTGGTTCAGACACTCATCCACTGAATAACATTTAATAATCAATTTATAGTTTTTTAAACTGTTCAATTAGGATAATAACAATATTTGGAAATAGAAAACATAATTTCGAAAGATAAAAACTTAACCTCTATTCACGAGTTGAACTAACACTTACCTTAGATACTAAGAGTATATTTATAAAGAAAATATCTAACATTTAATTGAGTTTTATGTGAAGGTTTCTACTTTCTCGAATCATTTTGTTAACTTTTGCTGTAATCCAAAGAACTTTGACTAAATAACCATTGTAAAATTAATTTCGACAAACGATGAATGTTGTTTTTGTCAGCCGACCCAACATAGCCAACCGCTGAGTTAGAAATCAATCAGAGCTGGAGCACAAATTTATATTTTATAATAATTTCTTGTATTAAAAGGTAAAAAGGTAGAACTGCTATCCAATAAACCAGTACTGAGAATTAATACCTGTTTATTGTTTCATTTGATAATATTGATGTATTGATCTCTTTAATATAGCACAGGTGGAAATTTTTTACCAAAAATAAAGGTTGGTAACACTGCCGCTCAAGAGCGAATTTCGAATTCAACTAAGACATCGCGGTAAGATGTACTGTTTCCTTAAAGAAGAAAGAAATTGTGAAGAAAAACTTTTAATTGTTTTTAGTATAAACAAGTTGGCGCCTAAATCGGGAAAACAAAGCTTAATTTATATCAGGTAAGAAGGAAGAAGACGGTGTTGAGGCGGGTACTGGTAAGTTCACGAGACCGAAGGTTACCGGGAAAATATACGAAATTTTGGACATTGGAAAATAACGCAGGCGGAGTCGAATTAATAGAGTACGACTCGAGAAGTCGTTATAACTGTAATACTACGAACCACATTCCTTTAAATCGCAACTCAAACTGAAATGAACGTCGCTGAGTACTTGTATTTATACCCCACCGACAATACAGAACATTCCACATACTACGCATTAGCTCTACACTACGACGTAATTGACACAGTCAGCGCGGCTGGCGGCGTCTAGAAAAGTCTCGCGAATGCATGTTGAAATCACGTACGCATACAACATTATAGCCGGGTTCTTCTGGAACATTCGAGAAACATGTTGATTATTCTGTAATGTCGTAACAGTATTAATAATTAATATTTACTCATATTAATAAATAATACTTAATTATATTATTAATGAATATTTAATTTTATATTATATTATAACATTCACATTACTATATAGAGGCGCAGCCAGAATTCCCTTTCAGGAGGAATCTAGATGGGTCTAGATTTTTGGAAATATATATATATATATATAAAATTGGTTTATAGCGTCTGTCGTCGCTGTCCGATTACCAGACTTTCTCTCCAATATTTTTTGTCCTGACAATGTTCTTCTGTCAGATTCCTCGCACTTAGAGCTTTATAGATACTCTCTCCTCATGATCGTCTGGGTCTTCCCCTCTTCCTCTTCTCCGGGGGTAACCATTCCATTATCCTTTTTGGCAACCTTTCTCCTCCCAGCCGTTTAACATGTCCAAACCAAATTAACTCTCTTCTTTCCATTTCGTCTACTACTGCATGTTTCACATTTATCATTTCTCTAATCTGTTCATTTCTAATTTTCTCTCGCCTCGATACTCTGCATGATCTCCTTAGTGCATCCATCTCTACAGCTAGTATTTTCCTTTTGTCTGCTTCTGTCATTCTCCAACTCTCAGCACCATACAACAGAATACTCTTTACAATAATATTGTATATCTGCACTTTCCTCCCTCTAGTTATCTGGTCATGCCACCATATACTATTTAGCCTTTTCATAGCCCTCCGTCCCATGCCTACTCTCTCCTTTATTTCATCTGTATCTCTGCCATCCTGCTTTATCTGTACTCCTAAATACTTATATGCCTGGCTTCAATGTCTTCATTATTTTCCAATTGCAAGTTGGTTTCAGTACCTCCCACGCATAAATACTTGGTCTTTTCTAGATTTATTGACAGTCCCCAGCTCTCGTATTCGTCTTTGATCTTCCGAGTCATATACTCCAAGTCCTCTTTGTCTTGTGCTACTAAGGCCTGGTCGTCCTTTAATTGTAATGTGAAAATATGGGTTCCATCTATTGGAATTCACATACCTCTGCACTTTCCTTTACACTGTCGCAGTACTGTGTCTATATATATTTTGAACAATGTCGGGGAGCTGCAACACCCTTGCCCTTTTTTCCTTATGTTGATCTTTATTTTGGAGTCTCTATAAATTTCTTGTATTACCTGAATGAGAGTGTGGTTTATATTAGTGTTCTGTAGAACCTCCCACAATTTAGAGACGGGGACATTATCGTAAGCCTTAGACAGGTCTATGAAGAGAAGGTGAACCTCTTGATTTACAGATAGTCTTTTTTCTATTAGTTGTTTAAGACAGAAGATATTATATACAAGATCTCCCAGCACGAAATCGGCTCTGTTCTTCTGTTTCATTTTCTGCGTACTCCTCCTCAATTAGATCTCTTAAGACTCTGCCATAAAGACGGTTAAGGGTTGGTGTGACAGTTATGCCTCTATAATTATTGCATTGCTGTCTGTCTCCTTCCGTGAACAATGAGGACATGAATCCTATTTTCCATTCCGATGGTACCTGTTTCTTTCCAATACACTTGTTAATCATTTCTGTCATCATTCTTAGCAAAGTGTCTGTACAATTCTTTATCATTTCCGCATATATCCCTCAAGGACTAGGTGCTTTACGGTTTTTCAATTTGTTTATGGCCTCGGCGACTATATCCACCTTTACACTTTCTCCTTCCGCTTCTACTACTGTGCCGTCGCCCAAGAATTTTTCTCGATCTTCTGTTAATAATTCTTTATAGTGCTCTTCCCAGCGTTCGACTGGTATTATCTGAAGTTTTGTTTGATTTCCATCCGATCTAATATTGTTCAAAAATGCTCATGCCTACATACAGCGTCTTCCTCCGATGTAAGATTCTACTTCCCATTTTCGATCCCAGTTTTTTCTCTTCTCCTCGGTTATTACTTTCTTGACTCTTGTTCGTGCTTCTTTGTATATTTCCGTATATTTCCCTGTCTTCCTCAGTCTTAGTGTTAAGCCACTTCAGATATGCTTCCTTTTTCTTATTAACTTCTTCACCTATTACGTCATTCTACCACCATTATCTACTTTTCACTCTTTCGTCGACTGTACCTGGGGCTTCTTTGGCTGACTCATGTACCGCTGCTTTTATGTGTTCATAGAGTTCTTCAATACCATCGTATTTTCCTTCCTCCAGTTTTTGGTCCAGCCGTTATTTTTATATAGGTTTTTCGTACTTTCATCAGTAAAACTTTCCAGGTTATACTGATTTCCAGGTTTTCAGGTTATTTCCAGATTTTTGGAAATAAAACTACAAAAACGAAAAAGCACTCGTTATTTGATATTTGTTTTCTTATAGTCAAGAAGATTAGTGTAAATATATAGGAGTTATGTTAATGGACATGTAAAATTTAACAAAGTCATGAAACAGTAAATATGACATCTTACATTTCAATAGGCTATAAACAATACCAAAGAACTGAACAGATTTTCTCCCATCTTCTTCAAACGCTAATAGTGTTAAATGTTTTGTACGAATTGTTCAGAACTTCGTCTTTGTGATACATGTCTGTAAATATCTGCGGTAAATGGAATTACATCGGTCTACGCGTTTTGCAACAAACATGAATTAAAGATGTCATAAAATGGCCACTACACGTCCTCAAAAACAAATATTTCAAACTTGCGCTAGAGTGCGCAGAAACGTTGTTGGCGACCAATTTTGTTGAGTTTGCATATAATCACTTCACTACGGAGCGCTTGTAAATGACGTTCCGAACTTCACGTTCGATTTTAGATTTACTTACATAGTCTACGGAATAACGGACACGTTTAAAGATTCTATTTGCTGAAATGGTAATAAAATATTAAAATAAACAAATGCAAAAAAAGTATTACAGTAGGCTCACATGTATAATATTCGAATAACAAACACAAAACTGTTTAATATAAAAACTTTTGAAGTTGATTTGGAATAGATTACTGCATTAAAAATATCGTAAAACGAGTTGGATACACTGCGGAGTATCGTTCATACTCTCTAAGAGAACATAAACTACGATAAAAATTTGAATCATTTCTCAGTAACCAGAAATCTAAGACAATTTATACACGAAGCGATGTCATACTCTCAAGACAACTAGAGTATACCGCAATTTAAATTATTCATAGTTACATAATTAATTATCATAATATAACAATCATAATTCAATTATGTGAGTTTAACCCTCAAAACTCCCTCGTCACTGATATTTAATATCACTATTCTCTATTCAATACGTCTTATTATTATTATTTCTCTGTCCTATGCAGTAAACTGTTTCTTTCTTATATTGTGTGTTCATAAAGTGCCAAAACTAATAGTTCTATTGATATCATATTTCTAAGGTCTTTGTTACAGGGCTTCTTGTAAAATTTGTTGCTGAAATTGTTTAAGCGAACATAATGCCACTAAGATTATTTGACGTACTCACTTAGCCACGTAGATCCCTCCGTTTGTGTCAGTAGTTTCGTGGTTTCACAAGCATGTCATTTTCACAAGCTTAGCGTGAATATATTATAGAAAATTATTTAATAGCTCAATTACATTCAGAATGCCAGAATTATTGTATTAATAATTTTCCTGACTGTAGCTGATCGTAGCATGATACGATGACATTGTATAATATTCAACTGTCGCTGTCACGTTCTCCAAAAGCCACTGAGGAGACCTATCTTAGCAAACTGGACTTTCTGTATTCGTTTTACGTGGTGACATTACATGAATTTTTCGATGGCCGTACATTTTACCGCGAATATGGCCTCAATGGTTACCGTACCTTTTACCACCATACATTTACTTGGAGGGTAATTTGAAAGAATATTCAAGAGTATTCCGTTTTTTTTTTTGATACACTGAAAACAAATACTGTAAAAATCATGTACAACAACAATATAGGAACTCTACGAATGGTGCATCAAAGACGAAAAACAAATTGCCACCTCCATCGATTGTTAAGATTGAAATTTTTAATGTGTTGTACTCAATGTAAAACTGTTGGCCTTAAAATTAATTTTACATAAATAAATGACTTTTTTACATATTAGTTGAGTGACTTTATAAACACACGATTTAAATAAGTCGTATGTAAATCTTCTTAATGTATTAAATAGATTATATAAGTTAATTGTGTATTATAAAATTATAATGTGGATGACGGATTTTAAGATTTTACAATAAGTCAATATGAGTATTTTACACGTAATTATTAAGTGTTCTTCCTAAGAGTAGTATAGATAATCAGACGTTAATTCATTGCATACAAGGTATGTCGTAGATGTTCCCTGAGACAATCTGTTGGTTTTTAAATGGCCACCCTGCCCATACAAGGAGATAGTAAATCAGCAACGAAATGCTTAGAAATTCTACTCTACTTAGTCATTCGAAACCGACATTATAATGTAAGCCCGGAATCACTGATGTGTGAGAATGGTAGGTGCAGAGAAAATATGGAAAAATATATTCAAGTAAGGCATTTGAATAGGTAGAATCAATTTACTTCTTGTTACTTATTGTTTGCTGATTCTGAATTTTAAACGATTTTTTATCTCTTTCGCTTTTATCTTAATTTTCGCTAAGATTTGTCATACGTTGACGTGATACTGAAGCGTTTCCTTAATTTACTGTAAACCCATGTAATGGATTGTTATATATTTTGTGATTCTCATATTTTAAATTCACTAGAATTCATATGTAGTAACATTTTACGCGCGCGCGCGCGCGCGCGCGCGCGTGTGTGTGTGTGTGAACACTTTGTTTTACAAGCATCGTCCTTAACACTCGTTCCAATATAAAATGACAAAATTTATCTTCCTTTTATACAGTATTGTATACGTTAGAAAGAAACATTGTAAAAGGTATTACAACCGCACAAAATTCATGTAAAAAAATTGTTAAAACTGCATGAAGCAACTGCACCGAAACTAAAGAGAAGCGCGTCGAAACACTAGAAAAAATTAACACGTCACTACAAAAGCACGCCTCTCTTGCATATTTGCCCTCGACAAAATCTAAATCAGATAAACACAGAAACAAGCACAGAAAAACAACACAGTAACTAAAAATAAAACATAGCCTACACGGTTTACCTAATAAATACCTAATTAAATGTTTACGTTTACTTCAAAGTTTAAAAATGGCGAGTAGAATATGTTTTAATAAGTAATTTAATAATTCAGTAAATATAATACGTAGCATTAGTTTTTTACATTGACAGCGATGCAAAGAAGCGGAGAAATATACTACTCTTCGCTCTAAGAAGTTGTTTAAAAAGTGAATTAAAGAAATTACGAGACTTCAATTGTGTGTGTGTGTGTGTGTGTGTGTGTGAATTAAATCTGAAATATTTATAGGGGCAGCTTATAAATAATCGTAGGAATTCAGTTTTCCATTTTCACCCTGCGTACTGCTTGTTGGGTGGGTGCGTGCGTACATAACGGCCTGTCTCACCGATTGGTTGAGGTAATCCTACCCCCTCTAAATCAAAGTTGTCCAGTTTTATGAGTTTCGCAGGTGGTGAAATGGTTTGCTCCAGGTTTTTTCCATTTTAATATGTCTTTATTCCGTAGCCGCCATTACGCTCAAAATAGGGATGAAAATAATCTGTCTCCGGCAGCGTTTCTTCGGAAGTGATAATTTTACTAAAAATACTCGTTCACTTGAGTTTATCCGTATCTGTCTCGTAAGAAGTAAAACGAAAACCTCATGAGGAAGCTTAAAATAAAATTACCAGTAAATTCGATTTTCGCAGTTAAAATTAATTCCATTCGACATGTAGAATAAATTTAACTGTGTATATTTATTTTTAAAACCGTCGAGTGCTACAATCAAATATACCCAGTACAAAAAATTAACAAATTTCTGTTTTGCTTAATAATTGTGATCTAATAAAATAAGAACATATACTCAGTATATGACTTAAAAAGAAAATGACAAGAAGGTAAACAGTCATAATATAATGTGACTTTTAAAAAAATAATTATACGTAAAGTATTAATTAAAATAACGACATCTTGAAAATAAAAATAAATAAAAAAAAAACAACTCGGTTAAAATACAACGCACACACACACTCGCGCTTACATACGTAATAATACAACTACATGTGCCTACTTGATTTTCTATGTGATCAGGAACTGAAATGTAAATGAATAGTGATGGTTTACCTTGAGAAATAGCCTATCATGACAATCCGAGAACTAAATCCGAGAATTTAAACTTAGAAAGTCAAACAAACTGATTTAATTAAAATGTTCGAGAGTTAATAATTTTTCTGCTAGACACTAGAGCAAGAGCAAGTCATACTTTTTTATGTAAAATATTTTACGGCCCAGTTCAACAAATCTGTGCTTTATTTAAACACGGAGATAGGCTTAATGACGCTAAGCTACGTACCATCCATATTATTGTATATTTACTACTTATTTTTATATATTATTGCATATTAAGCATTTATTTCATAATCAGAATGATCACAGTTGCACACCACTATATAAAAAATTATTTATAATTTTTTATATAGATAAAAAATTATTTATAATTTTTTATATAGTGGTGTGCAACTGTGATCATTCTGATTGTGATTTCAACCACTAACACAAATTTCTTTATTAAACATTTATTTCATAGTAATCAGTAATATAATAATAATTAAAGTAATACAGTAATCGATAGCTATTGTAAGTTCTTAGAAGACAGTTATTGTAAGTATTGACAGTCCTGTAGTTTGACACGTATGTTATAAAAAATCATGTTTATACAGTACACGCGTCAGAAACTTGTTTACATTCAGCTACGTGACAGATATAAACCACGATAACACAATTTGTTAGACAAGTTTGCACGTTATAAACACACACAAAATTCTTTCCTTTAAATGGTATCACTTTTTCAAATTCAGATAAATACTGTAATTTTATTTCGAATTAAAAATTTTCAAGTTAGTGGTTGATGTAAATATACTATAAGCCTAAACTACTAACACATACACCGAGTGTGAGTAAGAGCACACATGACAAAATTATTATTTTTTTTCTATTGCCATTTTTAATAATAACAAACGAAATTTGCAAATGAGAAATATAAAAATCGGTTTGGTGAACCATTCAAGACTTCCATGTTCCAATTAATTGTAAGATTATTTGTAATATGTGCGCTCAGAACGAAACCGAATATATCAGCCTTTGGTAAAAACCCTGAGAAAGGCAATCAAAATACAAATTGTACTTACTTGTTAATATTTTTTTAAAATAAAGAATTAAATTATTTTTTATTTAAAAGAATAGCGATTAAACGAAAGCGAATACCGCCCGGCGTTTATCTGTGAATTTCTGAAAACGAAAAATTATTTTGTTTACGTATCCGTGGTTACATAGCATGGAACGATATCAGTTGTAAATATTTTACTGAAATTTTTAAGTTTTCGGTCGAATAAATTTATAACATCTATACAAAAATCCGTATGGAGAACCATACATGAATTCCATGTCCTAAAATTTATATTTAAAATCATTTAAATAATAATTAAATAAGTGGATGCTTGAGTTCTGAAAAAATTACGTATCAGCTAAAATGGTACCACCATGTCAGGTGGATTAAGACTATCCTCAACCTTCGTGAGGAAGGACTGTGCTTTTGGATAAATGTCTGTAGGTCGAACGAAGAGCTAGCTAAAGGTAGCTGCGATCTGATTCCTGTAATGAAATTGGACTCTCGCTGCGAGGGGTCGAGGGATGTCTATAGTGTTATCAAAGTCTTTCCCGTCAATACTATAATAGTCATTTTTCTTGTTTAAAAATCGAGTCTTGATTTCTTTCTTTCCATTTGTCTTCTGATTTCCTGAACGACTATTCTGTTCACCCGTATAATTATAAATTTCTCAGCAAAACATTTCTTCCTTAATACTGTAACGACCACTTAGGCCGATACGTAAAATTTAAAAACTAGACAACTTGGCCTAGCGGAAGCGAAAAGTGTGCTGGAGCCCAGAGTGACAGGACTTGCAATAAAATACTCTTGTAACCAGTAACAATTTTTATTAGTGCTATTTTCATTATCATAACATGTTTAGTTAAACGCCGTCAAACAATTGAATTCTAGTCTGATTTACATTACAACATCAATTTAAATTATGCCAAATGTTTAGTTACAATATTATATTTAAAATAGCTGGACTTCTGGTACTCTTTTGTTTAAGAGCATGTCTTTATATTGGTATAAAATGTCAGTTACACTTGATTTAAAACTCGTGGAGTTGTTGTTGACTGGTTTAGTAATTGAAATGCTCCCACCTGTACTTTTGAAGAACTCAAATGATACCATGTAGACCAGTGTGCGATGAGTATTGGTGGTGGTGCTTGAAGTGTTCAGAAGTTCCAGCCAGTTTCATTCCGGGCAGATGTCTTTTGGATAGGAGTATTTCTGGGGCTGACGGCTTCGTTGGCAAGCAACCATCCAGCTGCACACAAACAGCTGATACGGCTTACTAGATTGCTTCGCCGTAGCGCGGACACGGCCTTACTAATCAAGTTAGCTTTGCCACCCAACTGCGACGCGCTTTGGTGGCCTTCCACGTTTAAATCACGCCGGGAAAATTCAAAACCAGACACAATATGTTTGTCTCCTGTTTAACACCCACCATTCTGATCCATGTCATAACGCTATATTCCACACAGGCTAGTAAATAACTAGCCATCAGGGAGGTCAAAATATTTTCAAGAAGCGGCAAACAATTTTCTAAAGGAGAAAAATATTTATATATTTTTCATACATACACCACACACGTGCACATATTAGTTTATAATTCTCATATCATAATAAAAATAAATACACAGATTTTATTAATTGCTTTAATACAATAACACTGCCCAACGATCCACAGGAAGCAAATCGATGTCCACCTTTTCGGCTTGCACGCGTTGTGTTGGTGTGGGTTTCGGCACTTTCCATTTAAAAGCGTGCAAACATAATAAAATATACATGAGTGAGCACAGAAATAACGAGAATTGTGTGTGTGTGTGTGTGCGCGCGCGCGCGCGTGCGTGTGTGTGTGTGTGCGTGTGCGTGTGCGTGTGCGTGTGCGTGTGCGTGTGCGTGTGCGTGCGTGTGCGTGCGTGCGTGCGTGCGTGAGTGAGTGAGTGAGTGTGTGTGTGTGTGTGTGTGTGTGTGTGTGTGTGTGTGTGTGTGTGTGTGTGTGTGTGTGTGTGTGTGTGTGTGTGTGTGTGTGTGTGTGTGTGTGTGTGTGTGTGTGTGTGTGTGTGTGTGTGTGTGTGTGTGTGTGTGTGTGTGTGTGTGTGTGTGTGTGTGTGTGTGTGTGTGTGTGTGTGTGTGTGTGTGTGTGTGTGTGTGTGTGTGTGTGTGTGTGTGTGTGTGTGTGTGTGTGTGTGTGTGTGTGTGTGTGTGTGTGTGTGTGTGTGTGTGTGTGTGTGTGTGTGTGTGTGTGTGTGTGTGTGTGTGTGTGTGTGTGTGTGTGTGTGTGTGTGTGTGTGTGTGTGTGTGTGTGTGTGTGTGTGTGTGTGTGTGTGTGTGTGTCCTGCCGGCCTTTTTATTGCGGTAATCACATAATAAAACTTTGGAAAATTAAACATTACATAATTGAGATATGCTTGCTTGCCAGAAACGATATATTTTCACTCATACGTGATTTAAATTAAAATGAAAAATATAGAATTTTGTTAAAGTGAAATAAAATGTTTCCATAGAAACTACTTCTTTGTTGTCAATAACGTAGTACACATATAAAACTTATAAAAATTTACCTCCTCCATCATCAACTACCATTTTAATTTATAAAATAAATTACCCCCTCCCATCTTCAACTACCCTTTTCATTTATAGATATTTCATCTACCTTTCTACAGTGGATTATTATGACTTTCTTTTCAGGATACTTTATTTATCAAAATTAAGCACTTTACTCTTATTAAAACGTAAAACGTTGCAGGTAAAATACCCTTTTCCCTTAACGATCTTCACCAAAAACAACAGGCCTTGAGTCCTCTACAATTCAGGACTGTATTCAAAAAATTATTTGATTTTGTTTGAATTTGCGGCTGTTATCGTTTGCCATAGAAAATATCGGTATGGAGAACCATACATGACTTCCTTGTTCAAAGATTTATATTTAAAATCATTTACGAAATGAAATGTTTCCATAGAAACTACTTCTTTCCACTTATTGCTTCAGCCTTAACCTCAGTACTGTGGTCACTAACGTATACCACCACACGTTATCGCACTCGATTTTCACTGATGATGGCAGTCGACGGCACTGCCGAAACGTCTGGTTTGCAGAAAACATTGGACTACGGCCAAACAGCCCGGGAAGGAATTTTAACAACAAACTACTACTTTGTTGCCGATAACGTAGTACACATATAAAAATTATCTCCTCCCCATTCAACTATATTTTTCATTTATAGAAAATTACCCCCACCACGTTCAACTAGCCACTTCATTTATAGATATTTCATCAACGTTTCTACAGTGGATTATTAAGATCTTCTTATCAGGATACTTTATTTGTGAAAATTAAGTACTTTACTCTTGTAACTGTGACGATTTAAATTGTAACCATTATTAAAAAGAAAGAAATAAAAAAAAAATTAAGGTTGCCAGCCATTAACCATTTAAATCTCACAATAATAATAAAAACATGTAGGTACTAAGTGTGAAAGGAAGAAGTAATTAATAAGGGCAAAGAAACTGTAATAAAGAGGCATATTGTAAATAATTATTATTGTCGTATTTAACCCTTGCTTGCTATCAGGCGCCTACCTGTTGATTCCGGACTCGACATGTTTTCCGAGTCTTCTGTAATTATGAATAAAATAAAAAACTAATGTTAATAATTAAAAAATCTGAAGACACAGATAGTCACTAAAACTACTCATTTAAATTATGTATTTTTATCTAGGGATAGTTTGTATAAATAAAAAAGTTTATTTAGAGAGAGACAGGGACTATATTCTCGCGGAATAAACACCCCACTACCTCTTATGCAGTACCAGTGGAAGCGGGCGAAAAATCTCTCTCTCGCTATGAAGACTCCAAGCAGTGCACACGCACGAGCAAAAGCTCTGTTGGAATGTTGTGTGATTTGTTGTTAGTTTGGCTTATTTCAAATGTAGTTTATTAACTGCTACACAAAAGAGTGTAACATGTAACATTAATTAAAAATCAGAAACGTGGTAACAAGAAGAAATATGTGACAACAAAAGTACGAGTATTAATAACGATGACTGCTAACTTCACCAACTGACGACACTTTTCAACATCCTACCCGGAGAGGTGAACTACCAGAATTTGCAACTCTATTAGACCCGACAGAAGATGCAGTTCGAGACATCAAAGAATCTACGCCTACCATAGTAGAAGGTTCGACCTAGACTGCAGACGTTTAAGCCTATAATGACTAAGACCAGACCTAGATGAGGACGACGCTTTTAAGGATTCCCAAGACGGACACTCCCGGAGGAAATTTCTACATACCAAATTAAAGGTGACTCGATAGCACGTCTATCGAGGAATAAATAATAATTATAATTGTAACACAATATACTTTAAAAGAGAGACTTTTCAGAGACGATTAAACTTGTAAAGATTAAAAAGAATTAAATCTAAGAATTTAATATAACTATTCAGACATCATACATTGTAACAGTTTAAATCTTAATGTATCGTAGTATAATTAATACCATTCTTCAAATAGAATAATAATGAAGCATAAAACTAAAGGTCTTGCAAGCTAATATCATGAATTGAATATAATTAAAAGTTTGATGACTAAATACCTAAGGTTACCCGGATCCGTGGTATAGCTAAACAAAATCTGTTGTGATCCCAAAGTTTAAATAAAGAATTCAAATAACTTTAATAATTCAATTAGTAATGTCATGGGATCTATCTTTTGAGTAAATGTTATTTTTTCAAATGTTTAATAAAGAGAAGTCTTCTTGTTACACACATATACTGAGTACATAAATCAACAGTTTTCCCATTCCCTGATTCCTTTTATTTTTACTCTGTGTTGTTCTGATTAAATTTCAGCTCGTCGAATAAGGCAGCCTGAATAATTGGCAGAACCAATTATTTCGGGTTCCCCAAGTTATAACACTACAGAAGATGTTATATAACAACAAAAAACGTTGCCGGTAAACTACCCCTTTCCCTTAACCGATCTTCACCAAACGTAACAGGTCTTGAGCACTCTACAATTCAGGGCGGTATGCAAAAATTGTTTGATTCTGTTTGAATTTTGGGGTTCTTATCGTTTGCCATAGAAAATACACTTGTTAAAACATAAAACGTTGCTGGTAAACTACCCCTTTCCCTCAACCGATCTTCACCAAAAATGACAGATCTTGAGAACGCTACAATTCAGGGCTGTATGCAAACTATTATTTGATTCTCTTTGAATTTACGGCAGTTATCGTTCGTCACACAAAAAGTTACCCTTGTTAAAACATAAAATGTTGCAGGTAAACTACTTGCCTTTCCCTTAACCGATCTTCAACAAAATCAACAAACCTTGCGACCTGTATAATTCAAGAAGGTATGCAAAAACGTAGTTGATTCTGTTTGAATTTCCGGCAGTTATCGTTCGTCATAGAAACAATTACACTTGCTAAAACATAAAATGTTGCAGGTAAACTACTCCTTTCCCTTAACCAATCTTCACCAAAACCAAGAGGTCTTGACAACTATACAATTCAGGGCTGTATCCAGAACATTATTTGATTTTGTATAAATTTGCGGCTGTTATCGTTTGACAGAGGAAAAATTACCCTTGATAAAAAAACGTTGCCGGTAAACTACCCCTTTCCCTTAACAGATCATTACCACAAACAATAGGTATTGAGAACTCTACAATTCAGAGTTGCATGCAAAAAATTATTTGATTATGTTTGAATTTGCGGATGTTATCGTTTGCCATAAAAAGTACCCTAGTTAAAACATTAAACGTTGCTAGTAAACTACCTCTTTCCCTTAACCGATCTTCACCAAAAACAACAGATCTTGAGTGCTCTACAAATCAGAACTGTGTGCAAAAAATTATTTGATTTTGTTTGAATTTGCGGCTCTTATCGTTTGCCATAGAATGTACCCTTTTAAAACATAAAACGTTACTGGTAAACTACCCCTTTCCCTTAACCGATCTTCACCAAAAACAATAGGTCTTGAGTACTCTATAAATCAGGACAGCATGTAAAAAATTATTTGATTCTGTTTGAATTTGCAGCTCTTATCGTTTGCCATAGAAAATACCCTTTTAAAACATAAAACGTTGCAGGTAAACTATCCCTTCCCATTTACCGATATTCACCAAAAACAATAGGTCTTGAGAACTCTATAATTCAGGGCTGTATGCAAAACATTATTTGATTCCGTTTGAATTTGCGGCTGTTATCGTTTGCCATAGAAAAAAAATTACCCTTGATAAAAAAAAACCGTTGCAGGTAAACTACCACTTTCCCTCAACCGATCTTCACCAAAAACAATAGGTCGTGAGTACTCTACAAATCAGGGCAGTACGCAAAAATTATTTGATTCTGTTTGAATTTGCGGCTGTTATCGTTTGCCATAAAAAAATCTACAGACACACACAGACAGACAGACACACACACACAGACAGTTTTCGAAAAATGACTTTTTTCATGTTTTGAGTGTAGTACAATCAGAATCTGCAATAATCTCGAACACGATTTTTTTTTGCCATCACCATACTTCCATTTCGTTAAGGAACATGGAAGTAAAAATTACCCTTGATAAAAAAAATTGAGGTAAAAACGTTGCAGGTAAACTACCGATTTCCCTTAACCGATCTTCACCAAAAACAATAGGTCTTGAGTACTCTACAGTTCAGGGCTGTATGCAAAACATTATTTGATTCTGTTTGAATTTGCGGCTTTTATCGTCTGCCATAGAAAAAATCCACACACACACACACACACACACACACACACACACTTTTCGAAAAAAGACTTTTTTTTATGTTTTGATGATAGTACAATCAGAATCTGCCATTATCTCTAACACGATTTTCTTCGCCATAACCATACTTCCATTTCCTTATGGAACATGGGAGTAAATATAGGTATGGATAACCATACATGACTTCCATGTTCTAAGATTTATATTTAAAATCATTTTTGAAATGAAATATTTACATAGAAACTATTTCTTTCTACTTACTGCTTCAGCCTTAACCTCAGTACTGTGGTCACTAACGTATACCACCTCACGTTCTCGCACTCGATTTTCACTGATGATGGCAGACGACGGCACTGCCGAAACGTCTGGCTTTGCAGAAAACATTGGACTACGGCCAAACAGCCCGGGAAGAAATTTTAACAACAAACTACTACTTTGTTGACGATAACGTAGTACACATATAAATATCGGTATGAAGAACCATACACGACTTCCATGTTCTAAGATTTATATTTAAAATCATTTTCGAAATGAAATATTTCCATAGAAACTACTTCTCTCTACTTACTGCTTCAGCCTTAACCACAGTACTGTGGTCACTAACGTATACCACCTCACGTTATCGCACTCGATTTTCACTGATGTTGGAAGTCGATGGCATTGCAGAAACGTCTGGTTTTGCAGAAAACATTGGTCTACGGCCAAACAGGACGGGAAGGAATTTTAACAACAAATTACTTCTTTGTTGCCGATAACGAAGTACACATATAAAAAATTATCTCCTCCCCCATCAACTATAATTTGCATTTATAGAAAATTACCCCCACTCCGTTCAACTAGCCTCTTCATTTATAGATATTTCATCTACGTTTCTACAGTGGATTATTAAGATCTTCTTATCAGGATATTTTATTTATCAAAATTAAGTACATTACTCTTGTTACAACAAAAAATGTTTCAGGTAAACTACCCTTTCCCCTAACCGATCTTCACCAAAAACAATAAGCCTTGAGTCTTCTATAAATAAGGCACTTATGTGTATAATGTACATTATTTGTTTCTGTTTGAATTTACGGCAGTTATCGTTCGTCATGAAAAAATGTCTCTTGTTTCAACATAAAATGTTGCTGGTAAACTACCCCTTACCCTTAACCGATCTTCACCAAAATCAAAAAGCCTTGAGTTCTCTACAAAGTAGGGTAGTAAGCAAAACATTATTTGATTATGTTTGAATTTACGGCAGTTATCGTTCCTCATAGAAAAAATTACCCTTCTTATCACATAAAACGTTGCAGGTAAACTACACCTTTCTCTTAACTGATCTTCACCAAAATCAATAGGTCTTGAATCATCTAAAATTCAGGGAAATGCAAAATATTGTTTTATTCTGTTTGAATGTGCGGCAGTTAACGTTCGTCATAGAAACAATTACTCTTGTTAAAACATTAAAAGTGACAGGTAAACTACCCCTTTTCCACAAACCGATCTTCACCAAAATCAATAGGCCTTGAGTCCTCTACAACGTAGGCACATATGTAAAAAATTATTTGATTCTGTTTGAATTTACGGTAGTTATCATTCTTCATGGAAAACGTTCTCTTGTTACAACATAAAATGTAAACTACCCCTTAAAATGTTACTAAATTGTAAACTACCCCTTTCCCTTAACCGATCATCAACAAATTCAACAGACCTTGAGTTATCTACAATTGAGGAAGGTATGCACAAAATTATTTGTATCTGTTTAAATGTGCGGCAGTTATCGATCGTCATAGAAACAATTACTCTTGTTAAAACATAAAATGTGGCAAGTAAACTACCCCTTTCCCTGGAACCGATCTTCACCAAAATCAACAGGTCTTCAGTCTTTTACAATTGAGGAACGTATGCAAAAAATATTTGATTCTGATTGAATGTGCGGCAGTTATCGTTCGTCATAGAAAAAATTACCGTTATTAAAACATAAAATGTTGCAGGTAAACTACCCCTTTTCTTAACCGATCTTCACCAAAATCAACAGACATTGCGATCTCTGTAGCACAGGAAGGTATGCAAATTTTACTTGATTCTGATTGAATTTACGGCAGTTATCATTCATCATAGAAAAATTAACTAATGTTAAAACATAAAACGTTGCAGGTAAACTACCTCTTTCCCTAAACCGATCTTCAACAAAAACAATAGGTCATGAGAACTCTACAATTCAGGACTGTATGCAAAACATTATTTGATTCTGTTTCAATTTGCGGCTGTTATCGTTCGCCATAGAAAAATATCTACAGATAGACAGATAGACAGACAGGCACAGACACACACACAGACGCTTTTGCAAAAATCACTTTTTTCATGTTTTGAGTGTAGTACAATCAGAATCTGCAATAATCTCGAACACGATTTTTTTTTGCCATCACCATACTTCCATTTCCTTAAGGAACATGGAAGTAAAAATTATCCCCTCCCCCCTAAACTATAATTTTCATTTATAGAAAATTACCCCCCCCCTTTCAACAAGCCTCGTCATTTGTATATATTTCATTTACGTTTCTACAGTGGATTATTAAGATCTTTTTATCAGGATACTTTATTTATCAAAATTAAGTACTTTACTCTTGTTACAACAAAAAATGTATCAGGTAAACTACCCTTTCCCCCTAACCGATCTTCACCAAAATCAATACACCTTGAGTCCTCTACAATTCAGGCACATATGTAAAAAGTTATTTGATTCTGTTTGAATGTACGACAGTTATCGTTCGTCATGTAAAACTTTCTCTTGTTACAATTTAAAATGTTGCAGGTAAACTACGCCTTTCTCTTAACTGGTCTTCACCAAAATCAACAGGCCTCGAGTTCTTTACAACGTACGAAAGTATGCAAAACATTATTTGATTATGTTTGAATTTTCGGCAGTTATCGTTCGTCATAAAAAAATACCCTTGTTATCACATAAAACGTTGCTGGTAAACTTCACCTTTCTCTTAACTGATCTTCACCACAATCAATAGGACTTGAGTCCTCTACAATTCAATGAAGCATGCAAAACATTTGATTTTGTTTGAATGTGCGGCAGTTATCGTTCGTCATAGAAACAATTACTCTTGTTAAAACATTTAAAGTAAGTTAAACTACCCCTTTCCCTTAACCGATCTTCACCAAAAACCACAGGCCTTGAGGCCTCTACAACTGAGGTACACATGTAAAAAATTGTTTCATTCTGTTTGAATTTACGGCAGTTATCGTCCTTCATGGAAAACGTTCTCCTGTTAAAAACTACCCCTTTCCCTTAACCGATCTTCAACAAAATAAACAGACTTTGAGTTATCTACAATTGAGGGCGTAATCTAAAATTATTTGATTCCGTTTAAACGTGCGGCAGTTATCGTTCGTCATACAAAAATTACCGTTGTTAAGACATAAAATGTGGCTGGTAAACTACACCTTTCCCTTAACCGATCTTCACTAAAATCAACAGGCCATCAGTCGTTTACAATTGAGGAATGTAGGCAAAAAAATATTTGATTCTGTTTGAATGTGCGGCAGTTATCGTTCGTCATAGAGAAAATTGCCGTTGTTAAAACATAAAATGTTGCAGGTAAACTACCCCGTTCCCTAAACCGATCTTCAACAAAAACAATAGGTCCTGAGAACACTACAATTCAGGGCTGTGTGCAAAACATTATTTGATTCTGGTTGAATTTGCGGCTGTTATCGTTTGCCATAGAAAATATACTTGTTAAAACAAAAAACGTTGCTGGTAAACTACCCCTTTCCCTTAACCGACCTTCACCAAAAACTATAGGTCTTGAGTACTCTACAATTCAGGACTGTATGCAAAAAATTATTTGATTCTGTTTGATTTTGCGGCTGTTATCGTTTGCCATAGAAAAAAAATCTACAGACAGATAGATACATAGACACATAGACACACAGACACTTTTCGAAAAATGACTTTTTTTCATGTTTTGAGAGTAGTACAATCAGAACCTGCAATTATCTCGAACACGATTTTTTTTGCCATCACCATACTTCCATTTCCTTATGGAACATGGAAGTAAAATGACTCGAATCTATTCAAGATTATTGCAGATTCTGATTGTACTACCCTCAAAACATGAAAAAGAGTCTTTTCGAAAAGTGTGTGTGTGTGTGTGTGTGTGTGTGTGTGTGTGTGTGTGTGTGTGTGTGTGTGTGTGTGTGTGTGTGTGTGTGTGTGTGTGTGTGTGTGTGTGTGTGTGTGTGTGTGTGTGTGTGTGTGTGTGTGTGTGTGTGTGTGTGTGTGTGTGTGTGTGTGTGTGTGTGTGTGTGTGTGTGTGTGTGTGTGTGTGTGTGTGTGTGTGTGTGTGTGTGTATTTTTTCCTATGGCAAACGATAACAGCCGCAAATTCAAATAGAATCAAATAATTTTGCATACAGTCCTCAATTGTAGAGTACTCAAGACATATTGTTTTTGGTGAAGATCGGTTAAGGGAAAGGGGTAGTTTACCTGCCACACTTTATGTTTTAACAAGGGTAATTTTTTTATGACGAACGATAACTGCCACACATTCAAACAGAATCAAATAAGGTTTTGCATTCATCCCTGAATTGCAGAGTACTCAAGATCTATTGTTTTTTGTGAAGATCGGTTAAGGGTAAGGGGTTGTTTACCGGCAACATTTTTTTTATCAAGGGTAATTTTTCTTCTATGGCAAACGATAACAGCCGCAAATTGAAACAGAATCAAATAACGTTTCGCATACAGTCCTGAATTGTAGAGTTCCCAAGCTCTTTTGTTTTTGGTGAAGATCGGTTAAGGGAAAGGGGTAGTTTACTTGCAACGTTTTATGTTTTAACAAGGGTAATTTTTTCTATGACGAACGATAACTGCCGTAAATGCAAACAGAATAAAATACGTTTTTGCACACCTTCCTGAATTATAGAATATTCAAGGTTTCTTGATTTTAGTGAAGATCGGTTAAAAGAAAAGGGTAGTTTACCTGCAACGTTTTATGTCTTCAAAGGGTAATTTTATTTTTATGACGAATGATAACTGCCGCATATTCAAAGACAATCAAATAATTTTTTGCATACATTCCTGAAGTTCCAAGTACTCTAGTTCTGTTGATTTTGGTGAAAATCGGTTAAGGGAAAGGGGTAGTTTACCAGCAACCTTTTTGTGTTTTAACAAGGGTAATTGTTTCTATGACGAACGATAACTGCCGTAAATTCAAACATAATCAAATACTTTTTTACACATGTGCCTGAGTTGTAGAAGACTCAAGGCCTATTGATTTTTGTAAAGATCGGTTACGGGGAAAGGGTAGTTTAACTGAAACATTTTTTGTTGTAACAAGAGTAAAGTACTTAATTTTGATAAATAAAGTATCCTGATAAGAAGATCTTAATAATCCATTGTAGAAACGTAGATGAAATACCTATAAATGAAGAGGCTAGTTGAACGGGGTGGGAGTAATTTTCTATAAATGAAAATTATGGTTGATGGGGGAGGGATAATTTTTATATGTGTACTACGTTATCGGCAACAAAGTAGTAGTTTGTTGTTAAAATTCCTTCCCGGGCGGTTTGGCCGTAGTCCAATGTTTTCTGCAAAACCAGACGTTTCGGCAGTGCCATCGACTGCCATCATCAGTGAAAATCGAGTTCGATAACGTGTGGTGGTATACGTTAGTGACCACAGTACTGTGGTTAAGGCTGAAGCAATAAGTGGAAAGAAGTAGTTTGTATGGAAACATTTCATTTCGTAAATGATTTTAAATATAAATCTTAAAACATGGAAGTCATGTATGGTTTTCCATACCGATATTTTTTCATGTTTTGATGGTAGTACAATCAGAATCTGCCGTTATCTCGAACACGATTTTTTCGCCATGACCATACTTCCATTTCCTTATGGAACATGGAAGTAAAATGACTTTTTTTCATGTTTTGATGGTAGTACAATCAGAATCTGCCGTTATCTCGAACACGATTTTTTCGCCATGACCATTCTCCAATTTCCCTATGAACATGGAAGTAATACAAAACATTAACCCTACCCCTTCAACTAACCTACATATTTCTTCAACCTTTCTACAGTGGATTATTACGACCTTCTTTTCAGGATACTTTATTTACCAAAATTAAGTACTTTACTCTTGTTAAAACGTAAACGTTTCAAATAAAAAAGTAAACTACCCCTTCTCCTTAACCGATCTTCACCAAAATTAATAGCCCTTGAGTCCTCTACAACTCGGGCACATATGCAAAATATTATTTGATTCTGTTTAAATTTGCGGCAGTTATCGTTCGCCAAATTTAAAATGCTACACACAGACACACACACACTTTTCAGAAAATTATTTTTCTTCATGTTTTGATGGTAGTACAATCAGAATCTGCCCTTATCTCGAACACGATTTTTTTCGCGATTATCATACTTCCATTTCCTTACGAAACATGAAGCCTCTGAAGAAGCCTTTTAAAGGAGAAAACCGGTTAAGGCTGTAAGGTAAAACTTTTTGCTTTTACTTATAAAAAACCTAGTGTTCCGAGTCGTTAAAGTAATAGTGATATTTAGTTAAGTAACGGACACGTCATGGACAACGAAATCCAAGAAACATGAAAGTAAAGAGAATAAAAAATGTGAATCATGAGAAAGAAATGGACAGTGGATAAATTATTTTAACCAAACGATAACCATATAAAACAGGTCGTAATCAATTCTGCCCAAATAATTTAATTTGTAGTTAAATAAAAAATACAACTATTATTAGATAATCAAACCTATAGATTTTTCCGTCTCGTGACTTCAAAATCATTACGTGCACGGTAATAAAGTTGCTAGGTTCTATGTATGTTCGACAGGATATTTTTGCGATCAAGATGTTCCATAATAACTGACAGAGAATCAGGCAGCCTGAACAGTACTCCTGCCCTACATGCAGTGGCAGTAATCGTTAGCTACATTGTCTGGAAAATATGGGACAGTATAAACATGCTTTTGTTATAAATGGCAAACTACATATAGTCATATAGCAGAATACAGTCATAGAGTAGATGGCATCAGTAAGATATTAGTATTGTCCTCGTACAAAATTCCATTTGACACAATTTATTTCTGCAGTCGTAACATTTTACGGTTATAAAATTTTAGTACTCTCGTTGTTACTCAAAACGGTAAACCATCCTGTTCACTTGGAATCAGCTGTTCATTTCATTTTGTTGCAAATACACAACTTTAGATATCAGGAAGGTGAGGAAATCATCCGAACAGGCTAATGGCCCATGGCATCTGCATCCACAAAATCAAAACAAAACGAATATTTTTAAGCTAATTGTTTTTTGAAATATTAAAAACTACGTTCACGAAAAACCTGGAAAACGTGACGCAGTTAGTTTATGCTGTGTAGTATAGTATAACGTTCTCGGATGACTACGTCAAATTCTACACATACAATTTTATGTATAATTGTACAGTGAATTGGGATATTACTGTAGCTTGTACATGTTATAACGTTTAGTCCCACTCTGTGTCTCAGATAAAATTTGCTTCTCTTTATCAAATCAAGAACTGAATAAAGTAAATGGAACTTTGCAGTTTCCCCTGAATTGATTAATGAATTCTGTATTACGTATTTGAGAACTACAACTTTACTCCAGCCATTTAGCTCTTGTAAAACTCGTTACAAGACATGACTTTCAGTTTACGTACTTAGGCAGACTAAAAGACTTTTAAAGGTAATACTTTAAAACGCGTCTGGTCAAATAGTTGATTCTCTAAAGCTGTAGCCAAAATACGATTTAAACTGATCACCAGCACTCAGCTCGTTGCGTCCACTGCTCGTTTTAGAGCCTTCGCGAAAAGATTTGTGCTGTTTGGAGCCAGCTGGTGTTGGTCCCTTTAATATTATCTCTCTAGCGTACCGGTAGCCTTTCTCTTCTTCGATTGTCAGTCCCTGGCAAATAAATAACATATAACATAACATAAATAACGTGTAAGTCACGTGTCCGATGACAGTCTTGTATTCTGACGGCATACTTGCCCAATTCCATTTATTTAACTATTACATCCATGACACCCCATAGATGCCTCGTAAATCCTCAATTTTTATTTTGTCTCTTACAACGACTACGAGCAAGGCCCTTCCATATGCCTCTACATAAAATTCATATGCTGTTGTTTTAATCAAAGTTGACATTGCTGCTTCGTGTTACTGTGGAACACACACTGTTTAAATACTTTGTTCTTTTAAGTCATTGTTACTTTGCATTTGAATATACTTTCCACCCTCAATTACTACAAAAATCAAAGTTGTCCTCCTTCGACTTTTCTTTATTAGGATATAGCTCATGGAAATGTGATTCAATTATTTTCACTATTGTAATATCGTTATATCCGGTTGAAGATGTATTATAATATTTCGCGACCTATATACAACGTCCAATATGCAAGTCTGCTGTAAGCCTTTAAGCTATTTTATGATCGGGTAGCACACTGTGTAATATATACAGTATATAGATATATTACTTACACACACACACACACACACACATATATATATATATATATATATATATATTGTACCGTACATTAATTACAGGTATTGTAATTAAGATCTGCTCCACGTTGGATCAGCCATTTATGTGTTGTAATTATTTATACGTATGGTAATTAAGAAATGTACCTACTGTTATTATGTTTTTTTTTTATTTACCAGTACACGTAAAGAAACTCTTTCTCTCAGGGTTAATGATTATTAAGTTATTTGATCGTATTTACGATTGTATGTATTATTTTCTTTTCTTTAAACCAAACCAGATTCAGTTAATATGTAGTATTTTGATAATTAACCATGTAAAAAATAAATAACAAACTAATGTAACTTAACCGACTCTGAATTCTTCCAGCTGCCACGGGTTCACTTCTGGTTGTTGTTTACCTTTTTTCGAAAGCAATATTAGGCTTGGCAATCTGTTCCTTCACACAAATTTCTAATTGCTCTCACCGCTCAAAGCCGCTCTCCAGGTCTACTGCAACACAGATGTCTCCTCGGAACACTTAACTATCCTTTATGGCCACTTAAACTCTTCTTCGGTCCAAGGTTTTCCTCTTCTGTCGTCGTTCTATCAAGGATATTGTTATATTTCTCGTATTATTATTTATTTATTAAATATTGTAATCAAAACTCTGGTATCACAATTTAAATTCCTTTACTGTATTTTCTTTTCCTTGTTACATTATCTTGATGATGTACAAATGTTATTTAATATAATTTAAGACTCTTCATGTAGTTACTATTAGATATATAATTAGACTCTTCATGTTACTCTTAATGAATTTAATTGAAGACTCATAACGTTACTTTTAATGAATTTAATTTAAGACTAATAACGTTACTCTTAATGAATTTAATTTTAGACTAATAACGTTACTCTTAATGAATTTAATTTTAGACTAATAAACATTTTCTTCCTCACTATACAATCCAATTTTTTAACAATTTACCAAATTGCCCCTATGATAATTCCCTAATTTCTTTACATCTGTTTATCATATACCTATTAAAACATATATCATTTTTCTATTTCTTATTAAACATCTTTATTTTACCTCTAATATTCGTAATTCTATTGGTTATTTATTAAATTATAATTTTATTACTCTTTACTCTTCTTATAACATTCATTCCAATTTTATATATTATTTTCTGAACATATAACTAAATATGGTTTTATATCATATAGGAATCGACCTCTATGTTGACTGAGTAAGTCGATATTCCCAATGTTTTTTTGTTTACATTCAATACAAAATCTGCATCCTTTCTCTTTTAAAATTTATTATCTCCCTATTATGTACTGTGTGCATTTTAACAGCAGTACATAATACCTTCCCTTATTTCATAATTTCAGATACAATTTTAGATGAAATTCTGAAATAACCAACCTAGTCTAATCTTAACATTTAAACATCTGATTAATTAGGTATTTGTACCTCACAAAATTCTTTTAACAAATTATTTTTTTCTTTTATTAATATTACAAATATGGTTCCTTATTATCATGAATCATGATATATTAAATACTTATTGATGACTTAAAACAACGTTAATTAAACCAACTGGTTTTACATCAAAATAATAAATAACAATTGTGCTAATTGTATGGCTAAAAAACTCAAAAACATGACTAAAACATTCTCTTTCTCTCGGACCTCACCTTCCCAATCCGGGGCATACATTTCATTTGTTCTTTATTTCAGAATTCACTTATTTCTTATCTGACTTATACGGGCGAAGTTGATTAATATGGTAGGTTCCTTTAATTTTTCCATCCTGGTATTTTATTACTACCGTATTGTTATCATTCACTGTATTAATTATGAATGGGCCTACATAACATAAAAATAATTTTTTCATCAACTTTTCCTTACTGCTGGGAAGTTGTCTGTTACGAACCAGTACTATCTCTCCTATATGATAATCTATTTGTTTATATCTCTTCTTGTATTGTCGTCTGGCTCTTTCCTCTGCCTTCACTTTAATCCAACTCTCCATAATAACTTGTATGTCCTTCTGTGGTTGAGTGAACCATGTAAAATCAACTAAACTTTCGATAATTCTGGGTGGGCGTTTCTTATACATTGCCTCATATGGTGTCACACCAGTACTATCATGATTGGCTAAATTTATAAACTCCTCTGCTTTACTAACATATTCACTCCATCTATTATGTTGATCATGGCAATATGTGCGGAATAAACGACCCACTTCTTTGAGCATTCTTTCGGCCGGGATGGTAAACCGATGTTTTATACGTACGAATTTTTATGGCTCTCATAGCATTCTGCCACTTGACACCTTTAAATTGTGTTCCATGATCAGATATACTACTATTAGGCAATCCTAGCTCCTTTATAAACTTTTCTTTAATTATTTTAACTATAGTGTAAGTATTGGCCTTAGTGATGGGATATAATTTTGTAAATCTAGTAAAACTGTCCATGATAATCAATACGTACTTGCTACGTCTCCTACCACTAGTTGGGAATGGTCCACAAAGGTCAATAAAAACTTGTTCTAGCGATCTCAATGCTTGATTATTTATCCACCTTCCCTCATATCTAACATTAGCTAACTTGACTTTTTGACAAATATCACATGTTTCTATGGATCGAATTACTTTATTTTCTAATTTATTCATGTAAAAGTGTTCCTTGAGTGCTGACACTACTTTCTTCTGGCCTTGGTGTCCATATCTCTCATGATAATCAACAATTAATTTATTACATACCTCTTCTGGCACTAAAATTTTCCAATCAGTATTTCTTTTGTCGGTGTTCCTAAACATCATTCCTTCATGAATCATATAATGTGATGTAGTGTTGGAAGTGTTTTCCATCCTTTTCCTCAACTTTTGTATTCTAATATCGGTTGGCTGTAATTTCTTTATTTCTTCCACGATGAGTTTTAATTCTCTTTTATTCCTAAAGCATGCCAAAATTTTACGTGCTTCTTTGGCCATTATTTCTTCTTGATCACCTACTCTGGATAATATATCCGCTACTATATTTTTATTGCCTGGTAAGTACTCCCATTTTATATGATACTCTTGTAACTGGAGCATCCATCTTGTGAGCCTTCCATGTGACATCTTACAGTTTCTAAAAAAGGTTATTGCTTGATGATCGGTTCGTACTACTACCTCACTGTTTAATAAGTATGTTCGGAATTTAGTTATTGCAAATACAACACTCAATGTCTCTTTTTCAGTTATTGTATAATTAAATTCTGCTTTAGTTAGTGTACGGCTTGCAAAAGCTATTACCTTTGGTTCTCCCTTGTCATTTTCTTGATATAACACTGATCCTAAACTTACTCCACTGGCATCACAATTTAAATAAAAAAATCTGGGTGACTTAACATGACGCACTGTAAAAATCTCTGTTTCACTTCATTGAATACTTCCTCATCCTTTTCGGTCCACTTCCACTTATTCTTCTTACAAATTAAATGTTGATAATGATGTGTTAGGTCGGAGTAATTACTTTGGAAACTTCTGTAATAATTACAAAGACCTAAGAAACTTTGTAATTGTTTTACATTTTTTGGACATGGGAAATTCTGTATTGATTGTATTTTATCAGGATCCGCCGATATGCCGGTATCCGAAACTATAAACCCTAAAAACTTAATCTTGCTGGCTATGAATGTTGACTTGTCTAATTTTAGCGTAATTCCATGTTCTCCCAATCTGGTAAGTACCTTATCAATTCGATGACAGTGTTCTTCCCAACTGCTTGATGCAATTACCAAATCATCGACATATACTGTAGTAAATTCCAAAATCTCCTTACCCAATACTTCATCAAGACATTTTATAAATATAGCCACACTATTGACCAGACCAAAAGGTAATCTTCTAAATTGATAATTCCTACCGTTTACTATGAAACTCACATATTTTCTGCTTTCTGGATGCAATTCTACTTGCCAATATCCAGATACAGCATCCCAACTACTAAAAATTGTACGTTATTAAAACGTTTTAAAATATCTCCTATGTTCTCAGGCGACATCTTATCAGCAATTATCATCTGATTAATTTGACGTGCATCTAAACACAATCTTAATGACTTATCTTTTTCGGGAATTACTACTAATGGGCTAGTGTGTTCTGATTGACTTAGTTCAATGATGTCTTCACGAAGCATTTTGTCGATTTCTTCCTGTACTTGCTCTCTTAATTTGTATGGTATGGGATATGATCTTTTGTTAAATGTCACATTTTCTCTTAGTGGTAACTTACATTGCACTCCTACTATTTTGCCAGGTTTGTTTGAAAATACTTTATAATGTTTCAAATAAATTTTCATTAACTGATCTATTTGCTCTTTGTTTAGTTGATTATTATGATTACAGAATTGTCTGATTTCTTGCATTTTCTCCTCCCACATTGGATTATTTATTGTTAACTGCTGTAGTGACTTTCTATTGATTGGTCCATCCTTACATGAGTATTCAATGTTACCACTTAATTTGGTTGAATTGACCATTTTCCTTACCTCTTCATTTCTATTTATAATTTTTATAGGTATTTTTTGTTTATCGTATGTAAATACCAACTGATTAGTTTCTAAATCAATAATAGTTTCATATTTCCGCAAGTTATCACATCCGACTAATATTTCCGTTTCTATATTTTGATATACTACAAATGTTAATGGTATCACCCTTCCATTGAATTGTACATTCATCATTATTTGTTTGCGAGCAGTTCGATTGGCTCGTCCTGTTACACCCACTATAGTAATTTTGCTCACAGGTAATTCATAAATTCTATTAGCCTTTCCTTCGGATGACATGATTCCCTTTTCCATTTCTTTTAATTCATGGTATTTAGTCATACTCATCAATGATATTTCGGCACCAGTATCAATAATAAAATTTTGATTGGTTTTCCCATATTGACCGGTAATAGACACTACATCACTTTCAATTACATTTTTACTGATTCTCTCGTTGTCCATAAAATCCTGACCTAAACTGGTTATCCAAGACAGTGATCGGCTATTTGACTGTGGTTGACCACTGCACTCACTCACAGTCTTCTCTAGTTTTCCTGATTTCCATTTATGGTTACTCTCTCCTCTCTCCTTCCTTCCTGTTGACTATTTTCTGACTGGGAAAGGGAACTATGTTGCTCTCTATTTCTTAACTGTTCATAGTTGTTGTTCACCTCACTCTGTCTCTCCTCACTGCGAGAATATCCATTCGATCAGTCTACCTTGGGTAACGACTATTGTAGATTCGGGAATCATAATTTCGGCGTATAAAATTTGCTCGATAATTATTTGAAGCGTGGTTGCCCCTATAATTATTATTGTAATTATTATTATTACTATTATCATATCTCCGGTCATTCCGGTTATCGTTTCTGTAGTAATTTCTTCCACCTTCCCTATCTTGGTATCTTGGAACATTTCTCTGGTCGTTCCTTTCTATTTGATTTCTATCACGGTTCTGTTCTTCCGGATATCTATTAGGGTAGCTGTCTCTTCTCATATTCCCTTGTTTAGCGCGATTGTCATAATTCATTTTCCTCTCATAATCAGTGAGTAATAACGTCATCGCTTCTATAGTATTGACTTGACTGGCAAATTGTGCTAAGCTTACCGTTTCAGGAAAATGATGACTCAAAGCTTCCACCACATATCTGTCATCCATGGGTGGGTCTAAATATCTTGCCCTGCAAACATGCGACAAAAAATACGAGGTCGGTGTTTGTCCTACGCTTGGATTGTACCTACCATATACTATGGTCTCCCGCACCCTTGTCTGTATGGATCGCGTCCAATATTTATTTTTATAGCTGTCCATAAATTCCTGGTAGCTATTCAAGGTGTTTCTAACAGCATCCCACCAATAATCATTCATTTCATGGAACCCTTGATCTAACATTAGCTTAATTCTCTCCCATCTATTTTCCTTGGTACTATGCAAATATTCCTTCATTCTATTTAAATACTCCATAGGATTTTTTATATATCTTTTCATATGTGGCACCTCATGACTATTATTCTTGTCTTCTCGTATAACACATGTTTGATTACCATTTTGTTCTATTTCATTGACCCTTAATACTAATTGTCCCATGGCATCCTCTATTTTGGTATTATTGCTGTCCAACTGTTGTCCCATGGATTGAATATTGCTCGTTACTTCCTGTTTGTGTTTTACCAATTCTCTCGTCATCTGTTCTATGACTTCTTGTTTATTTTCTCCTAATTTCTCTTCCACTTCTTCCTTCAGTGACTGTTGTTTCGTTTCTATATTGTCTAACCTATTTTCCATTGTTTCCATATTCGATTTCACCTCTGCAAATTGTCTAACATTCCCTTCCTCATAATTTTTCAATATTAGCTCAACTTCAGCCTTTTGCTGGTCTAATTTATTATTCACCCCATTTATTTGCTGTTGAATGGTCTCCTTTAATTCCTCATTATTTTGTTTTAATAAATTTTCATTATCTAATTTCATTTGTTTAAACTCTTCTTGGTTACTATCCATTTTCTTGTCCACTTTTTCAATATCCTCCTCCATTTGTTTCTTTAATTCCTTTTTATCTTCCCTCATTTGTTTCAATAATGTTTCGCTGGTTTGGTTATTCTTTTCGTCTGTTTGTTTATTATTTTCTTCTATTCTCCGAATTGCTCCATCATAATCCTCATCATTTCCTGTAAATTTACATCAATTGATTGGGTTGGTTTCTTTGGTTGGTCCCCTTGGGCATCCCTTACTATTACTTCCAGTTCAGTTTCTTCCTCTTCAGCACTATTACTCCTTAATTCATGTCGTTGCTCTGGATTGTTAGCCATTTTACAATCTTTAACTTAATTTTAACTACAAGGAAAAAAATTTTTATGCTTATTAAATTTAACAAAATTGTGTTATTTGGTGTTGGTTTAAAGAAAATCTTAGTTTTCACGTATGGGCGCCATTTATGTACTGTACATTAATTACAGGTATTGTAATTAAGATCTGCTCCACGTTGGATCAGCCATTTATGTGTTGTAATTATTTATACGTATGGTAATTAAGAAATGTACCTACTGTTATTATGTTTATTTTTATTTACCAGTACATGTAAAGAAACTCTTTCTCTCAGGGTTAATTATTATTAAGTTATTTGATCGTAATTACGATTGTATCTATTATTTTCTTTTCTTTAAACCAAACCAGATTCAGTTAATATGTAGTATTTTGATAATTAACCATGTAAAAAATAAATAACAAACTAATGTAACTTAACCGACTCTGAATTCTTCCAGCTGCCACGGGTTCACTTTTGGTTGTTGTTTACCTTTTTTCGAAAGCAATATTAGGCTTGGCAATCTGTTCCTTCACACAAATTTCTAATTGCTCTCACCGCTCAATGCCGCTCTCCAGGTCTACTGCAACATAGATGTCTCCTCGGAACACTTAACTATCCTTTATGGCCACTTAAACTCTTCTTCGGTCCAAGGTTTTCCTCTTCTGTCGTCGTTCTATCAAGGATATTGTTATATTTCTCGTATTATTATTTATTTATTAAATATTGTAATCAAAACTCTGGTATCACAATTTAAATTCCTTTACTGTATTTTCTTTTCCTTGTTACATTAACTTGATGATGTATAAATGTTATTTAATATAATTTAAGACTCATGTAGTTACTATTAGATATATAATTAGACTCTTCATGTTAATCTTAATGAATTTAATTGAAGACTCATAACGTTACTTTTAATGAATTTAATTTAAGACTAATAACGTTACTCTTAATGAATTTAAATTTAGACTAATAACGTTACTCTTAATGAATTTAATTTTAGACTAATAAACATTTTCTTCCTCACTATACAATCCAATTTTTTAACAATTTACCAAATTGCCCCTATGATAATTCCCTAATTTCTTTACATCTGTTTATCATATACCTATTAAAACATATATCATTTTTCTATTTCTTATTAAACATCTTTATTTTACCTCTAATATTCGTAATTCTATTGGTTATTTATTAAATTATAATTTTGTTACTCTTTACTCTTCTTATAACATTCATTCCAATTTTATATATTATTTTCTGAACATATAACTAAATATGGTTTTATATCATATAGGAATCGACCTCTATGTTGACTGAGTAAGTCGATATTCCCAATGTTTTTTTGTTTACATTCAATACAAAATCTGCATCCTTTCTCTTTTAAAATTTATTATCTCCCTATTATGTACTGTGTGCATTTTAACAGCAGTATATATATATATATATATATATTTATATTGCAACGATAAAATTTAAAACTGCATAGATAGCTAATATAGAAATTATTACAAGAGTCTATATCTGGAGGTAGGAAAATTTAATAAATTAAAACATTAAAATTTACTATTGTCTTATTAATTTATAATATAAAATTGTTTATTTAAAAATTTGTCTTTCAAAACTGAGTCTATGGGCTTATTTTACAAGTATGTTACTTGTTCCGTTGAATTCCGACAGTTTGCGTAGGCACCAGGCGATCCACACGCTGCTCGCTCCTGCTGCTGCACGTCGACTGAAGATCAACCCGTTGAATAATTACGTCTCGGCACGTACACACACTGCGATACGAACTGTTACTGTTTACAATTTAAATTTACTTAATCTCAGGGATTTTAAAACTGCGTAAAATAGAACTGGGTGTATTGATCTTACACAAACTCCGGATTCTGAAGTGTTCTCGCGGATATTTTGTCCCTAGCGGATATCTTCCACTATACGCAAAAAGCACTAGAATGATCTATTTATTAATTGAGCTGTGTGAGTGGTACTGGTTTCGAAGAACTCGAACCGTGAACCAACTTCTAAGTTTAAATGAAAACGACATGTCTTGTCACGAAAAACTCGTGGCAGCGAGTACGTCTTTCTATAACGAGTCCTTAGAAGAAACTGATCCATCCGTACGCTGTAAGAGACCGACTCAAATAATTTTAGACCTTCTGATTGGTTGAAACTTTAGCAACGTCACAGATGAGATCACAGATAGTCTGAAATCAGGCTTAAACTCAATCCGATTCTGCAAAGGCCTATCTAGATTTAATCTACAATTTTATTACTTTCTTGAAGATAACGAGAATAAAAGAAGATTTAATTCATTAAAAAAAACCATATTATAAAAATTATAGTTGTGGAGAATCGAGTATGTGGAAAATGTAGCTTATAACCATGAGAATACTCTATCCAAGTTTCAGAACGAAATGTTAATTTTCTTCGAAGTTGTTAAAGAAAATGTAAATCACACGCGCACCCGCGCATTTGCACATAAATATTTCACATGACATAAAAGAGAATGTAACGCAAATTTTAAATAAATTTTTTTTTTGTAAGTAAGTGAACTTAGTAACAAGGGTCTGCGTCAACTTAACAGTGACATACGCAGGAGGTGTACCATATGTAGTTCGGACAACAGCACGTGAAATCCATTAGCAACGGGAAGGCAGAGTATTAGAAAGACAATACCTCTGTAATAGCAGCTGTTCGCTTAAGAGAGTTGCGTGTGGCGAGCTGGACTATCAGAAAAACAAGGGAGTAATGTATCACAGATGAATGACAAAGAAAAGCTGACAGGAAGACATAACGAGGCGACACGAGAAATAATAAGCCACGTGTGTGGAGCTTAACACCAAAACGCGGCGGTACATTGTTCACAATGAACGGAAGGGCTCGGACAAAGATTGTCTGAATAGCGACCATACGGGTGAGCAATTAACAAACTGCGGGACACACAGTTTACCAGAATGGGTCACGGCTAAGACAAAGCCTGCAGAGTAGATGTGGCAGTTGTAAGAAATACCAAGAAACGACCACACTGGCGTGGGAATGGAAAAGACGATGCTGGAAGACAATACGAGGATTGGTCACGGGTAAGCAGCGATACACATGCTGAACAAAAATGCAGCTGCGAGGCCATGCAGCAATTAAGAGAAATTTGTCTGAAAGGACGGACGAAAGACAAAAGAATAATGGACAGGCGTAAAATTTGGTTATCCGCCTCAGACTATGAGTGGAGCCAACCAGGAGATGTAAGGGTAGGAAATCAAGAGGCCTATCAGAAACCAGAGTTGGGGACGGCGTTTTCCAAGAAGAGGCTGCTAGGGAGACGAGGTTGAAGAACGAATGAAAACGATGTCGGAAGACAAGCCATGGTGTTAAGGAGGATTTTTCGTCAGAAAATAGATGAGAACCAATAGAAACGAAGAAGGTGGGAAGAAGAGTCTTGAGTAGAGAAGATAGTGGGATTCGAAATATAAAATTAGGTGTTTACCACGATCTGGGGTCTTAAATGTCTAAACTGTCTTAAGTGCGGAAGTCTTCGTCAGAGGTTGAGTAAAAGTTTGAACCTTAGAAGAGTCGGAGTGGTAATATACGTGCGAACGGTCGAGAGTCGTGAGATGGTAATGGAGCTTAGTAGTTAATAGACATGTCGGAGTACTACTTTGAAAATAGACTTAGTACTGGTTGTGAAATTAGTACGACTTTGTTAATAAAATCATATTCATTTTGTTTATTATTTAAAAAATGGAATTGTCATATTATTAATTATTGTGTGGGTTAATTACTATTGGAACCCTGATATTCGTTACGAATATAATATAATTATAACGTGGTTAAAATCTTATCTCTTATATTCTAAGACATATTATACACAAACATAAGACATATATAACCTGGAATATTTACACAGACATATAATACATAACACATATAATTATTATAATACGTGATTAACACGTACGAAATTGAATATTCATCTTGTCTTAGCAAGTGTGGTTTTATTATGTACCACTTAATAAAAAAAATTAACTAATCAAACATTTATTAAAAATTCTAATAGAGACCATTCTATTACTTTAATTAAATATATTACTAATGTCTCAATTAATTAACAATCTTCAATTAAAGTAACTCTCATACTTGATTTTACGTTATCGTTACTTGCTTTTAATTATATAATAAAATATAAAAATATAATACAATATGGTTTCTATAATGACCATTTACTTATGAGATTAATAAATTTATATTCTTTGTTATCAATTATTATTCTTTGAACATTTATTGATTATTCATTATGAAAAATAAAAATATAATAAAGTTTATGTAAACTTGTATATGGAATCTAGAGCCTTCTTTTGATAGACCTCAGGATCATTTATAATATTTAATAAATGTCTGACTTCACCTGCATATTTCTGCAACCATTTAACTGTGTCGTTTGTCGTTACCATCACCTGGACTCTCGAGTTTGGGATCCTCTTCGGGTATTACCTTCTCTGTCTCTGCGTCGTAGAAATTACTCTCTCCGTCTACTGGATGCTGAGTTCTGACGTGGACCTCTGGTCGTGATGATGTACGGCTGGATGTAGCTCCATGTGGCTGTCCCTGCGTCCTCTAGTATTTTGCTCTGGTTCCTCTCCTCTCCTCGTCTTGCCCTCGTGGATGTCTCGAAGTTCTACGTGGACTTCTTGAAGTTCATCGATGTTACGACTCCTCGTAGATTACGATATTATAGTCTTTTAAATAAATCGTGTTTCACTACTACTTTCACCGACGTACTGCCGGTTCCATCGCACTTCAAGTTACGTAATACGGTTTAAAAACATTACTTAACTTTGTAAAATTCGCGGTTGCAAGATGCGTGGATTTCACGTACTGTCTGTTAATGATATGAGAAAGCGTGTGTCGCTCGCTGGGGTTTTATACTCCTGCCGTCGTTCCATTCCTGTTGGAAACAGTTTGGACAAAATTGAACAGGTCCGCGCGTCGCTTTAATTACTAATTACAACCTACGCGTCTTTCTATGAAGCGCACACTTTTTTATAAATATTCTTTTACAGATCGTTAGGTACAATATTAAACTTAACCTATGCAAATTATGAACATTAAGGTGTGTAAACTATGGAAGTTATGGCAAAATTTCACACGGTGGCTGAACGGTTCCCACGATCATAGACCACTTAATGTCTAATTGTAGCGCCAGGCGTCAGCTTTGTTTTTACATATGTCTCTGATTCGTGTGACTTCTGGTTATCGTTCAGTACTTAAAAAACTGTGTAAAATTTTCCACAATCGTATGCATAATTCAACTTGTTCTTCATTTACACACTACCACTAACACACACACACACACACACACACACACACACACACACACACACAGACTGATACACACGCGGCTCCCTGTCGCTATGACGTCACCCTTGCCAGTCGGTGCGTGCTTCTTCTCCCCTCGCTGCGTTTAAAAACCAACTAGGCTTTTAATTCCATATGCAGGCTCACTTACAATTATTTATTTATTTAAAATTAATTAATACGTTTATTTCTTTTATTATCTCTTCTACCTAACGCTTAATTATTACATTATTTTTATTATTTACATCGTTCACATCTCATACGTGCGTTCGTATGTTATCATACCTCAGTCAGGGGTTGATACATAGACTTATGCTAAACGTATCGTTGCAATATATGTATATATATATATATATATATATATAACTTATTTTAATTATGTAAATATTATGTGTACGAATAATTATATCTGTGAGTAGATTATCTCAGTATTAAATATGCAAATATGAAAAAACTAAATAAACTCAAGGATAAAGTGTGCTCTTTCCTGAAACGGTGTTCATTATACCATATTATCATGATACGTTACTGGGTTTAACTCGGTAAATAGGCCTACGTATCTTATTATATGTAAACAACTTTTCTCATTTACGTCTCAGACGCAATGATCATATAAATTCATATTTTGACAGACTGTTAGTTTATGTACGTGCAACTGACTTTGACTGTGAATTCTTTTCGTTCTAAAGCATAGACAATATGTATACCTCTTTTTATGATTGACACTGAGCAGACGACCAGACGTAGGTATTTATTTCTTCCGAGTTGAGTTTTTCTAAGTAAGCGTTAAATGTTACAGAATATTTATTAACACATAAATAATCGATTTTTTGCACCTCGTCACGATTAAGTAAACATTTCATCAAACTGAGTTAAGATTTATCAAATAACTCTTCCTATTCCGCTTTCACACGATATTAAAATAATAAATTTAATACCAGTAACCTAATTGTTCTAACTCTGTTATATTGCTTTATATTCAGTTATGTTCTGTTATCTTTTGTTACAATCTGCTATATTCTATTATATTCCGTTGTAATATATTATATTCTGTTATATTCTAATAGCTTATAATCCTATAATTGCACCTTCGCTTAGTTTATTTAATATTTATCTCGTCTGAATGAATGCAAGCTCGTTTCGACACGTTACATAGAAAGTCTCGAATAGCTTAATTAATCTGTATTTATTTTCAATTTAACCTTTATTTCATTACCTGTCTACACGACATTATGAATGTCCTAAAAAGTGTATAAATAAGATTATTAACTGATTGACTAAATCAAATTTACGTAGTAATCTGTATCTGTAAATTTACGTTAATTTCTACGTAGATTACCGCAGAATTTATCAGGATTTCAAAAAACTGTTGAAACAAATCTGTTTAATTTAAAATTGATTTCATACAGTATACACGCTTGTGATAGAAATGTAATAAATATTGGGAAAATATTACGTTGGAGGCAAAACAAACCACACTCATTGGATCGTAGTCGTGGTTCGATAAGCCCAGTAAGGTTTGTAATGAATGGCATCTGCAATTTTTAGGAGGGATTGTTTTTCAACTTCCATTTACAAAACTGGAAGCTTTTGATTTAGGAATGGGTTTATCGCTACCAGCCAGCACATTCTCTTACTTTCCCTTCTGCGGCCAATAAATATTCTACCTACGGAAATACTATAGCCATCATTTCGCTGGACTAAAATACGAATACTTCATTTTTAATTTCACCTTATCCTACGCTAGATTTTTTAATATAATGTGGACACATGCGAATCGTATGTTATACATTTTTCTTCGTTTACTGTTTCAAAATAATAAAAATTTCTTGATACTATTGCTTTATTTTCAATTATTCTTGAGGACAGTATTGTTTTTATTTGATAGTACTCTTTCTTGCATTACACAGTCAAACGATGTATACTGTAAAAATCAATGTTTTTTGTTAAGTACGAAACTAGATAAACGGCCCACCTTTTCACACAACAAATTTGGCTCTATATTTTGAGTATTTATGTTTCCTTGCTTTATTTGTTTTTTACTTCCATAGCATTTAAGTAATAAAACAAATAAAGTAATTAGTAAAATATTTTTAAATTGTAATTTTAGAAATTTCAGATTTTATATTGTAATACTGTATTTTACGTGTTTGTGTAACGTTTGCACAAAGCGTTCGATCTAAAAATCGGTGAAAATTTATGTTTTTTTTCACTTAATCTTGTTAATTTTACTTTTTAAAAATATAATTTTTTGAATATGCTTTTGTTGTTAGTCTAGTTAATACGTCATAAATATTAGTTCTAATATTCACCAACTTGAGCCAATTTTAACTCCAACACTCCACCACAAATATTACTACAATGTATAACCAATTATTAGTTTATAAGCCTACAATTTACACCTATTTAAACAAGTACTTACACAAATTTACATCAACTACTTTTTTTAATTTTAATTTAGAATTTGTTCTACAACAATTAATGTAAAAATGTTGACCCCCCCTATAAAACTATACTTTTTATCACATTTTCCACCTTTAGTAACCTTTTCCACAATATCAGTAATCTGTAACCAATACAAACAAGAAAACTACTTGTACTGTCAAAATTTTACGGGCTGTTAAGCATGGTCAAGAATGTCTATAGGTAAATACTGCCAGACGTATCAACGGTAACCATGACGGACATATTCAGTTGCGCGGGAATAAATATATCACCCCCAACCCCCCAGAAGGTCGATAAAGGTGATGAATTTGGTTAATTTAGTTTTATTTTATTTTTTCAGCGGTGTATGCTAATATAGTAGTAGCTCTATTTTAAATGTACAAACAGGTTTATTACACAGCATTAGAGTATGCGATTGAGTTATGAAATATAGGAAAATCAATTCAGTTAATAAGTATCTTTTAACAATGTTTCAATAAAGCGTATTTTTATTCTGTTATTGCCATTAAGTTTAATGGGACTGATTTCGGGATGTTATCACGCGTTTTTCAGCCACTTTAAATTTGGTAAATTTGATTAGTCTTAACTTGTTTTTTCTTTGTATGAAGTCAACCCGACCCCTGACCCCCCAAAGCCAAATTCTAGATACGCCACTTTGTAGGACCAATACTATTGCTAGTTCGTCATTATGTGGCTAATCTCATCGCTCTCCTTATTTGATTGGCTCGTCTATCTTACCGTGTGTCAATGCCGGTATCCAGTATACAGAGCACTCGGCCACTTTGCAGCTAGTATGCGTTGTTATGCATTTATCCGACGCGGTTACGGCACACATCTTTACGAATTCTGTTGGAAGCATATGTAGGGTATACATCAAAATATGGAAAAATATTGTAAATTTAGTGCGGGACCAGAAAAAGGTAAAACCCACAAATGTGTTTCGACACCAGAAAATGTGTAAAATTTAACATTTAAATCCTTACTTCGAATTTTTGTTGTGATTTACACAAAAAGCAAAAATTAAAAAGGTGTGTTGGTTTTTGTGTTCTTTCAGTTTTCTTGTTATCCTACCCAGTTTCGCTGTCATAGGCGCAGGTTTAACCCATACACTTAATATTGATAGAATCACTTCACATAAAAATGACATGACATTGAAAAGCTGTTACGACCGAAAACGAACAATTTGATAGCATAAAACAATTAATACGCTTTTGAAAATTTTAATAAAATTAAACGACTTTCATTACATGTCGATTCAGACCATCGCGTACTCCAAACATCTAAAGTGTAGTACAGGTGTTGTTTTTGGGAAAGCACCCAATGTCAGTACAGCCTCGTTCACACGGGGACGCTAAACCGTCACACTTAGTGCCGTGACATTAAATGTCGTATTAGTGTCATCGTCTGAACAGTCCAGTGCCACAGTGACACTAGTGTCGCATATCCAAATATCGGTATGGAGGGCCATACATGACTTCCATGTTCTAAGATTTATATTTAAAATCATTTTCGAAATGAAATATTTCCATAGAAACTACTTCTTTCTTCAGCCTTAACCACAGTACTGTGGTCACTAACGTATACCACCTCAAGTTAGCGCATTCCATTTTCACTGATGATGGCAGTCTATGGCACTGCCGAAACGTCTGGCTTTGTAGAAACCATTGGACCACGGCCAAACAGCCCGGGAAGGAATTTTAACAAAAAACTACTTCTTTGTTGCCGATAACGTAGTACACATGTAAAAAATTATCCCCTCACCTTTCAACTATCGTTTTCATATATAGAAAATTACCCCCTCCCCCTTCAACTACCCTTTACATTTATAGATATTTCATCTACCTCTCCACAGTGGATTATTATGACCTTCTTTTCACGATACTTTATTTATCAAAATTAAGTACTTTACTCTTGTTAAAACATAAAACGTTGCAGATAACCTACCCTTTCCCCTTAACCGATATTCACCAAAATCAATAACCTTGAGTCCTCTACATTTCAGGCACATATGCAAATATTATTTGATTCTGTTTGAACCTTCGTCAGTTATAGTTCGCCAAAAAAAAAATTCTACACGTAGACATACAAGACACTTTTCAGAAAATGACTTTTCTTCATGTTTTGAGGGTATTACAATCAGAATCAGCCCTTATCTCGAACGTTGAAATTCTGGAATATGGGAGAGAGTAAGACAATCCATGATGCGGCGGTTAGAAGCTTGTGTTAGAGCTAATGGTAGCCATTTTGAGCATTTGTTGTAGAACTAAGATATAGCTTTGAAAACAAAAAGGCAGAAACGAAGTTGTAATAAGCAAACATGCAATAACCAAAGAGTGTCTGTAATTAAGAAATTATGGGAAATAGACCATATGTTTATATGAACTTTTTTGCTTCTTTTTAAGTCCTCTATCCATTCCCCAGAGGTGTCCCACATATTACTTAACACTCTGTATATGCGACATCGTAGCACCTTCGTCGCGACATTGACATAACCTCCGCGTCCAATTTCACTGTATGTAATTTCACTGTCTTGGTTTAGCGTCGCCGTATGAACGAGGCTTTACTGGTATTTTGGGTGCTGTCTCGGTAACCGCACCTGCACTACTGGAACACCCGATAACAGTGGAAGTGTGATTTCATACACGTAGTAGTAATTACACTAATCCGAATAATATAGTCTTTACTTTAAAAATTATTTTTAACTTTAGGGATACCACGGGCCAAAAACGGAAGTCAACATTTTTAAAAACTCTAAAAGTCTACGTGTAGTATAACATGATGAGGAGTTTTATTCAAAATATGAACTCGATATCTTAAATAATATTTGACAAAATTAGTCCTAATAACAGCCAACACCTAATGCAAAGTTTGGACCCTTCAAAAAGCCTGTAACCTTTGTTTGGGAAAAACGTTTACATATTTTAGCAGTTAAGAATTAAATAAATTAAATAAAAATAAAACATGAGAAACGACGTATCGCCACCTCGTGGCGTTTCTCGGATAACGTTCAGAATCACACACGCAAAGAACTATACTCCAGCTTTACAAAATTAAAATTTATTAATTTGATTTTATCAAATAATAAATGTATTTCTTGGAAAATAGTTTACGAGTTCTTCAGCTGACAATGCTTACTAGTTTATTACGTCACCATTCAATTTTTTTAACGTTTTAAAAGAATTGTTTACAGTATCGCTGTCTGTGAACACTTTTTATACTTACAACATGTATAAGAACAGGGCAATGATGAAGCAGAGTTGTTTAAAGTTACTGAATTCGAAGCCTTGATATCAATTTGTGGTTCATTTTCAGCAGACTGAAGTATTCAGTGTCGTGACACTACAGAACTGTGTGTGAACAACTAGTGGCGTGACAGGGAATGTCACATAGTGTCGCGACATCGGGTGTCACTACATCAGTATCATCGTGTGAACGAGTGTGGGGACTGATAGTATCAAAGCGAACGGTACTTTTCCAATATCCGTGCCTATATTCTTTCGATGTTTTATAAGTGCGATAGTATCGATATACCACGATGTGGAAGAAGTAGTGTACTAACTGTAAGTTGTTCTATTTTTAACGTAAAGTAAAAACACGTAATATGTTCATTTGTGAGGTTAGGTAATAATGTTTTATTTTTTTTAGTTTACTGTTTAAAGAATGAAAGCCATGGTTAGGAAAAATATGACGTTTAATGTAATAACAATGCTTAGGCCTGTAACAGAGTAATAGTTAAATAAAGAACGTAACGTTTTTTAACTAAACAACAACAGAAATGAAAAGTGCAAAATTATTTACAATTATTTCTGAACAGTAAGATTAAAACAAAAAAAAAACAACATTCTTATTAACAAACAAAAACATGATTTATTATTCGTTAGGTGCCCAATATTCTTTTATGTTATTCTATAAAACCTCTGAAACTTCACTGCAGCGAATTTTGTGCGAAACAGAAAAAAAAGGAAACAGACACACATAAATGCTCAAATTTTTCTTGTTATATATTTTATATTATTATTAATAATAAAACTTTTTACAAGAATATATTTTATTTTGTAAATTACATATGTTTTGATATAGACATAATTTATATCTGACTAGCTGTTACCCCCGGTTTCGCACGCGAATATTTGATTTTTATTAAATATTTTAATATAATTTTTATTCTCTATGTCTTTATGGCATTCTGTCAGCTTGTATAACAATTTTGTACTCATTAGTCAAATTCTCTCCAAAGCTGTTTTCAACACTTGTACTAGGTATTTTAACTTGTACTAAATTATTATGTTGGTGCAACAGTCTTTGGAGATTTAAAAGTACCCGTTTATAAAGCCTTTGGAGATATTTATAAAGTACCTGTTAAATCAAAAACGCTAAATTCTTTATTGTAAGTGTTACTGTGTTAGAGTCATTGTATAACACATGAAACGTTATGTTTTCCTCAACCATGGGTTTTATTTATTTTAGCAGTAAACTAGAAACCAAAAACCGTTTTTAGTAAACAACAAATAAAAACAACACGTATTTTCGCTTTGCATTAAGTAATAGGACAATTTACAATTAGTAGGCTACACTTCTTCTTTTTTACATCGTAATATATATCGATACAATCGCATATTATATAAAACATCGACAATGTACTGCAGGAATGGATAAATGTGCAGTTCCGATGCCGCTAAATAGCTTTTGTTTATTTAGTTGTTACTATAATATATTTAGTAATAGTTGTTAATATATTTCATTACTTATTCATTGCATCATCAGAAATAAGTATAAACATATATTTTATAGGAAGTTTAATTAAGAAAGTTGTGTTAGTGGTTATAATCACAAACAGAATTATCACTGTTGCACACCACTGCACACCACGATAGAAAAATTATTCCGATTAGCGCTTTCAAGCTTCTCAGCTCATCGTCAGATCGGAAATAACACCGTCAGACAGGTTGTTTAGTGGTGTGCAACAGTGATAATTCTATCTATAAATTTTATAATCGTTTAAGACAATTGCAAAATATCTAGACGTATCTGTATACAAATTTACAAAATATATCGATACAATCGCATATTAAAAACTGCAGGAACGTATAAAGGTACAGTTCCGATGCCGCTAAATATCATTTGTTTATCTACTTGTTACTATGGTAATTAATTCTGGCCTCCATGGTGTTGTTGACATCTTTATACTCGTCAACGAAAAGTCATAATTCAAAGTGCCTAAAATGTACGAACGGGGCAAAATATCAAATTCCAAGTTAGACAGTATTTTTCGGCTTGTATTAAAAAAATGTTTCTTATGTACGCATAACTTTGAATTTTTTTGCATCATTGGACTATGCAGGACAGTTTGTGCAGATGTTGTGCACCTACCGTTATTTTATATAGAATACTTTCTTTTCGGCTTCTTTCATAATGGCCTCATGGTGTAGTGTGGTTAAAGTATCATGGGTCTACTTGTAAATACAAATGTGGTTATATTACAATGGCTATTAGATGGGGACCTGTGTGCTTGTAAGGGTAGATATGATGGTGATAAGGAATTTTTTTTACTTAATACTTTCCACAGTGCTTTTCACACCAAGACAATTACACTACATATTTCAAGTTCCAACTAATTCATTCAACTATTATGCTTTTTTCTGTTCATTATGTCTTTGTAATCCACTCCTCTCATGCTTATCCTCCTTTACTAACCTTTCCTTGTCTTACCTAACAGTTTTCCTTCATAAATGTTCAAAATAATTCCAGTGTGTCTGAACATACAGACTAAAGATTTGTTCACCTTTCTATTATTTTTTATAAGTTTTTTCTTTTTTATTTTTTTTTAATATTTGATCATTTTTCCTTATGTCCAATATGCCATATGATCCTTCTCTATATCCATATAATTCTTCTTTTTCCCCAAGGTTCAGGTTTTACTTGCATAAAGAACTTCAAACAAAAGCCTTCCTAACTTCTAAAGCAATACAATTATTTGTGAATGGATTTGTTTTATTCATTTTATTGCTTAGCAAGTGCTACCGCTATTCGCATTTTCACTTCTAACATACATCTATTGTCTTCCGTAATCATGCCCCTCAGGTAGCAAAATTGCCATGGCTGGCTCTACCACTAGGCAAGGTAGTGGCTGTCTAGGACCGCATAATTCGGGGAGTGGCAAATTTTGAAAGAGAGAGAAAAAATTAAAAGTTATAATCTACTACTAGACAAATTTAACAAAAGATGCGGAAAAAATGTGAACTACGGGAGTTTAGAGATAATGAGCAAGCGCGTCTCACACTACCAAGTAGTCTACAGTTATACTCAAAAGTTTGTCATTTGAATGTATGCTTCCCAGCTGTGAATATCGTGAGCATCGATCTGTATTACAAGTACAGGTTAATATTTGTGCGTGTTCGTGTTACAAAGTATGACAAGTGAAATGATGTAGAATAACAAAGGACTAAGTTAAATATTCTAATGCTCTTAATTTTCGGGCGGGTAAATTTTTAAGTTGCGATGAGTTTTTTTACTTTGACTGTACAAACGTCAAGCAGCGTAGGGGAACGTACTGTATCCCCACGAAACTTGCATTGCCAGTGCTGCTACGCTTTCCCTCTCTGGATCCAATGTTAACGTAGCCGTGTAGTACAAGATTTTAGGCAAAAATTATTCTATTTTGAAGAACAGCCTATGGTATAAATTAACCCAGATAGGAAGCTAATTTTAGGTTTAAGCAATAATATTAGCTTAATTTAATAATCAAAGAAAAATTATATTGCTTACTAGATGCTTAGTATGGTAAGTGAAATGAGAGATACCAAGTTGTTTCCTCTTAACCTCTTCTGCTCATAACCTTACCTACAATCTTGAGTTCTTCATGGCATGAGTACTTCAAGCTTTCTTGTCTTCAACAATTACTTCAGTACACCTCCTATTAATTAATGATTTTTTTATTGTATCAATGTCTTTCACATATTGTGTTATTCAGTTTATCCTATGCTATTGTTCTGACAGTCGAGCAACTGAACCTTAATGCTTTCCCAACAAATGAAAGGGGAACCATTTATTTTTATCTTTACTTTATATAATCCATTTATTTTGTAAGGCAGCTGCTCTGTCTTAATTTTATTTTATTTAACTTCCTTGCAACTAGTTACAAACTATCTAGCAATTTTATTATAATACAGAACTTAACAATATGTAGGATAAGCTCCCACTGGAGCATTCCTCAGTACAATTACCCTTTGTTCATGTGCTGAGAATTACTATACATATTTCACTAGTTCAAATGGTTTCTGTCTCTGTAATCGCCAAATGAGTCCAGCATTATTAAGCAGTTGTAGCACTTCAATGTTTACATGTTTATGAAGTCTTCTTTCATATTTATCCACAACCTGTTTAATCTCGTTAGCAACTGTAGGAATTTTCAGGTCCTGATGGATGTCATCATTTCTTACATAGCTTGGTGCATCAACAATACTGTGAAGAACCTTATTTTAAGTGGCCTGAATTATTTTAATATTAGGCAATACTCTTTGAACACTTTACACACCACACATGAAACAACGATCTTTCAAATAATGACACTATCTCCAAAAAACAGAATGGGCAGCGCTCTTAGCAGCAGCCTCTGATGAAGTTCGCAATGAGGGAAAGCTGGCTCAGGCAGTAAGGTAAAAATGTTAATCTGAAATACATGTGTTCCACATTGGAACAGTGTTTATTAGTTCTCAGTAGACAGAATTAATTATTATTCTGTATAATAAGTAATACTTGGATCTACATTAAAAGACAAAATAAAATGACACAATATTATTTTTTTATAAGGGGGGTCCTTTTCTACCTATTCGTATGATTATTTATACAGAACCATATTTTATCTATATTAATAAATCTCTAGGGGGGTCTACGTTTGTCCGCGGTAATCTCAGAATGTACTGAACCGATTTCAATTAAACTTTGCACACTGATAGCAGGTACCCAACGAAAGGTTTTTCACTTTATTTGATAACGATAGGTTAAAAAGAACCGAAGTTATTGCAAAAAACCCATTTTTTAAACCCGCGGCTTCGATCGCGAATATTTGTATATGATTGTTGTGGTAACTGTCGAGTTGGTAAATTGCTAATGGTACATCTATATTGTTACGACGTCACAGAACAATCTACGTGTTATCGAACGTTCCAGAGACATGTAAAGCGTGTGGTGTATGTGCTACTAGACGCATTTTGCGAGAATATTCTCTACTGTGCCTGGCTTCGCGGGGCGCTCGGCTTGTGTCAAGGCCGCAGTTAATTACGTAGTTCATACGCACGCTACGACGCAATTAGGAATCGTCTAGATATTCGACTAGCTAATAAATACCGGTACTCAAACGACGTTCAGTTAGTATGAGGCGAATTTTTGACTGTGCGATTCGAGAGTATTAGTGCGATATATTTACAGAGCGGTTCGATTTATTACTGTGTACGTTCAAGTAGTTATTAGTGAAGTGTTGCGTTTTATATTCGGACGGTATAATTGTAATACAATTGAGTTTTAATATTAGTGGACATTTTATTGCGTGTAAACAATTTCCATTTGATTTGTTGTAGAGACTGTGTTGTTAATTACGAACTGTTTTACTGTAACAATTAAAGGTGTGATTAGTGACTTGATTGGTGTCTTGTACTTATTTTGTTTCCACTATACCTACGACGATCGAGTAGACCGTCGTAACAGTGGTGTCAGAACTGGGATAAAACGGTTAACAGTGGAAACAGTGGACACTTTGTACAAGACTAGTGTAATTCGTAATTAATCGGTAAGCATGGATCCCAGTCAGATGATGGAAACTTTACAAACACTGCTGCGGCAGACACAGGAAGAAGCAGAGAAACGCAGGATGAGAAAGCGGAAGAAGCAGAAAAACGACAGGATGAAAAACGCAGGCAGGAAAGAGAAGAAGCTGAGGAACGTCAGAAAGCATTAATGCTAGAAACAGAAGAAAGACAAAAAGAGGTTATGTCAACAAAAATATCAGCAGTAGGAAACTCAATGGCAAATATAAGAGAACAAATTAAAATTGAAGTTGAACAGTGCATGAAGATTCAACCAAAACAAATTTCTGAACAGACTGTACCAGTGATAAAGACAGAAAAAGACACAGAAAATAAGTTAATAGAGAAAGTCACTTTGCCTGTAGTAGGGACAGTTCATGTCAAAGCTCCAACCTTTGACGGAAGCAGTCACTGGGCAACGTACCTCCGCCAATTTGAAGCTGCTGCATGCGCAAATATTTGGACAGAGAAAGACAAGGCTGTTTCAATCGTTCTCTCATTAAAAGGACCCGCGGTATAACTACTACAGAAAGTGCCACCTGACAGCCAGAACACCTATGCCGAGTTGATAAAAGCTCTGGAATTACGGTATGGTGATAAACATTTGCGAGATGTGTACTGCACGCAGTTGAGAGCAAGGCGACAGCATTCCGGGACGAGTCTTCAAGAGTTTGAAGCAAGTATCGACAGACTAATTAGACTGGCCTATCCTGAAGCGCCAGAAGATTTTCGAACGCGTTTTGCGATGCAGACATTTACTGCCGGTGTCCGAGATAACGAACTACAGCAAGTGTTACGAATGACAAGACACCAGAACAATGCGGACGCCCTGGTACATGCTTTGCAATTTGAGGCCGCCAAATCAGCGTCTGGTTGGACAAGTCATAAAGTGCGCGCGCTAAAAGATCGCGACGGCACAGACGATGAGGAAGAAGAACAAGGAACAGAGACTCGACGGTCGGCGCCACAGAATAAAATAAGAAAGGATGGAAGACCGAAGTGTTATCGATGTAGGAAACCTGGACATCTACAACGAGATTGTCGGGTTAGAATTCAGCAGCAGGGAAACGAGCAATAGTCGGTACAACGGGGCGTGTGCTGACTAACTGGAGGAACGAAGCCCCTAGACAATACGCAATTTCTACACTTCAGAAAAACAGCGGGAGCTTGGTAGTTACTGGATTTGTTCAAGAAAGGCCAACCTCGATTACAGTTGACACAGGCGCAACAGTTTCTATTGTGCGCCCCGACGTGGTGAAAGATCTCAAGCCAATCTGGTGCTCTTGCAGTTTGCGAACAGCTACTGGACAGCCTGTAAAAGTGTATGGAAAAGTGGAGATACACCTACGCCTCGGTCGACTTGAGTTTAATCATCAAGTACTTGTTGCAGACATTGTGGATAAAGCAATTCTTGGTGTGGACGTTATGAACGCATACGGATTTATAGTCGACTTCAAGAACAATATCTTGAGAGTCGGAGGCGAAGAGGTAATGTTATCAACAATTACGACAGCAGAAAAATCGATGGATGTCATAAACCAAGTGGCCGTAACTGTTCCGCCAAACTCCGAAAAGATCATCATGGTTAGAACCGATGTAGATACTAGGGGCAACCAGTGCTCTATATTCGAACCCCAGGTAGTCAGCACACCGGGCATACTGATTGCCAAAAGTTTAGTGAAACCTGACGAAACCGGAAATGTACCTATTAGAGTGGCGAATATTTTGAATCAAGCTATCACTTTACAAATCAATACGCTCCTAGGCAAATTGACTCCTGTGGCCTGGGTAGCCGGAATAACGCAACGAAGATCCAGTTCTTCGGATACTTCCAAATTACCACAGGAACTGCAAGAATTATTGAACAGATCTTCTAACGACCTCTCAAGTGGTGAGGTAAAAGAACTCGGCCAGTTTTTACACGAATGCAAAGATTGTTTTGCAGTTCGGGGACAGTCACTGGGAAGAACCTCTCTTGTGCAACATCGCATCAATACCGGGGACACAACACCGATACGCCAACCTCCTCGAAGGCCTTCATTATCTAAACAAGAGAAGATGTCTCGGTTAGTACAGGACATGTTGACAGAGGGAGTAATCGAACCTTCGTCAAGTGCTTGGTCTTCCCCTGTAGTGCTGGTAGCGAAGAAGGATGGTGGATTGCGTTTCTGCGTAGACTACCGGAGGTTAAATGACGTTACAAAGAAAGACTGCTATCCATTACCTCGCGTTGACGATACACTCGACACATAGTCCGGAGCACAGTGGTTTTACACATTGGACCTGAAGAGTGGATATTGGCAAGTGGGTCTTCATCAAGAAGACAAGGAAAAGACCGCTTTCTCGACCCCAAGTGGCTTATTCCAATTTAACGTTATGCCATCTGGACTCTGTAATGCACCGGCAACATTCGAAAGATTGATGGACCTGGTACTCCGAGGACAGACATGGAAAACTTGCCTGTTTATATAGACGATGTCATAGTCATCGGGAAATCTTTCAAAGACCATTTGGAAAACTTTAAGGAGGCTCTAACTAGAATTCACGGTGCCCAACTGAAGCTGAGCCCGAAGAAGTGTTCTCTATTCCAGAAGGAAGTACAGTATCTGGGCCATCTGGTTTTGGCAGCGGGTGTTAGCAAGGATCCTAATAAAGTAGACATCGTAAGAGACTGGCCAGTGCCGAAGAGTAAACAAGAAGTTCGGAGTTTCCTGGGTTTATGCTTATATTACAGACGTTTTGTGAAAGGCTTCGTTACTATTTCTAAAACCACTACATGAGCTAACGGAAAATAAACGAAACTTCCAATGGTCGAGAGAGTGTGACCAAGCATTTAGGACTTTGATGATTGCATTATGTTCGTAGCCAATTCTCGCTTTTCCAGCTTCCGAAGCAATTTTTTACATCGTAGACACAGATGCAAGCAATACTGGTCTAGGAGCAGTTTTGTCTCAAGTGCAGAACGGTGAAGAACGAGTAATAGCGTATTACAGCAAGACGCTTTCTAAACCAGAGAGAAATTATTGTGTTACAAGAAGAGAGTTGTTGGCAATTTCAGAGCTTTGGAGCACTTCCATAAATACCTCTATGGGAGAGAGTTTTCACTAAGTACCGACCATGCTGCACTTGCATGGCTCTTGAGATTTAAAAATCCGGAAGGACAGTTGGCAAGGTGGCTCGAACGTCTGCAAGAGTACAACTTCAAGGTACAACATCGGCGGGGGCGCCTGCACGGTAATGCAGATGGCTTATCACGAAGACCGTGCCCGGAAGACTGCCGACATTGCCACAGAAAGGAAGAACAAAACTCAAGCGAACATGTTCAAGCCATCACTGTAGATTTCCTGGCTGACGGCTGGACAACACAAGACTGTCGACAAGAACAGATGACTGATGAAGACATTGGACCGATCTTGACAGCAAAAGAGGAAGGTCGCCGCCCGGATTGGCAAGATATCTGCCATGGTTCCGAAGTGCTGAAGGGCTACTGGGCACAATGGGAATCTCTCACCTTAGAAAACGGATTGCTAAAAAGGGCTTTGGAAAGTGCAGATGGACGAGACGTGGTCATGCAGTTGATAGTTCCCCGAAGTAAAGTGCAGTCTATTTTGAAGGAGATGCATGATGGAACATCTGGAGGCAATCTTGGCGTTAACAAAACTCTTGACAAAATACGGAAGCGATTCTATTGGCATCATCTTCGCCACGACGTAGGGGAATGGGTTCGGACGTGTGAAATATGTGCTGCAAGCAAGGGCCCACAAACCAGAAGCAGGGGAGAAATGAGACAGTATAACGTTGGACAACCTTTCGAGAGAATTGCCATAGACATTCCCAGTTACTGACGATGGAAACCGGTACATCATGGTTGTAGGTGACTACTTTACTAAGTGGGTGGAAGCCTACGCAATTCCAAATCAGGAGGTTACCACTGTGGCAAAGCAGTTAGTTCACAACTTCTGTTGCCGTTATGGAACCCCTATGAAAATCCATACGGATCAAGGGAGAAATTTCGAATCAGGAGTGTTTAAAGAATTATGCCGACTACTCGGAATTCGAAAGACCAGGACAACGCCTCTCCATCCTCAGTCGGACGGGATGGTTGAGAGATTCAACAGGACACTTGAGCAGCATTTTTCGAAAGTTGTTGACGAGAACCAGACAGACTGGGACCAACGTATATCACTATTCCTTATGGCGTATAGGTCATCAGTACATGACACAACCGGCATAACTCCAGCAAAATTGGTGTTTGGGCGGGAGATTCGTCTTCCTGGGGACTTGATGTTTGGATCACCTGAGACTCAGTCCCAAGAGCCAAAGAACTATTCCTCGCAATTAGAAAACCAACTGCAAGAAATGAATCGCTTGGTAAGAGGACGGCTGAAGATTGCCAGTGATAAAATGAAAACTCGATATGACATTCGCAGCAATACTGTGGGTTTCCAAGAAGGAGATCAGGTCTGGTTGTTCAATCCAAAGCGCCGTCGTGGTCGCTCACCTAAGCTTCAGTCTAACTGGGAAGGACCCTACACTGTGAAAAAAAGAATTAGCGATGTTGTTTATCGGAATCAACAGGAAGGACAGCGAAAGTTCAAGGTCATCCACCTAGATCGCCTGGCTAAGTACAACTTTAGAGACGGTTTGCCAGTTCGGGACGAACAGGCTTAAGGAGGAGGAGGTGTTACGACGTCACAGAACAATCTACGTGTTTATCGAACGTTCCAGAGGCATCCAGAAAATAAGCGTGTGGTGTACGTGCTACTAGACGCATTTTGCGAGAATCTTCTCGACTGTGCCTGGCTTCGCGGGGCGCTCGGCTTGTGTCAAGGCCGTAGTTAATTACGTAGTTCATACGCACGCTACGACGCAATTAGAAATCGTCTAGATATTCGACTAGCTATAAATACCGGTATTCAAACGACGTTCAGTTAGTATGAGGCGAATTTTTGACTGTGCGGTTCGAGAGTATTAGTGCGATATATTTACAGAGCGGTTCGAGTTATTACTGTGTACGTTCAAGTAGTTATTAGTGAAGTGTTGCGTTTTATATTCGGATGGTATAATTGTAATACAATTAAGATTTAATATTAGTGGACATTTTATTACGTGTGAACAATTTCCATTTGATTTGTTGTAGAGACTGTGTTGTTAATTACGAACTGTTTTACTGTAACAATTAAAGGTGTGTTTAACCTTTATGGGTGGATAGTATGACCCACTCATACTATATTGACAATTTTTTAAATTTTTGTCTGTATGTCCCTCTGTCTGTTTGGCTTTTTATAACTTATTAATTAACTACAGATTCGATTAAGATGAATTTTTTTATACATATAGAAGACACTCTTTCTTAAAATATAGGCTATCTTTTACATCGATTTTCTATCATAATATATATATTGCAATAGAACATTGCAGTAAGGGAAATGTAGCTAGGACTACATGCTGTTAAAACAGGTTATGACGTTATAGACATGTTAATATTTGATTTCTGTCCAAATATGTAAATTAGATTAATATAAGAATGGGGCAAAAGACTATTATGTATTAAAACGCCCATAAATGTATTTGTGATTATGTCATGTGCGAGGTAAAGGTGCGAGTGCGCGAGTGCGCGTGTAAGTCGTATTTTTATGAATAGCTCAAGTATAGATTAGCGTACCAAACTGAGATTTGGACAGCGCACGCATCGCAAATAGCGCTGTATTTTCTGGGTGTCAGATGCTTGCTACGTAGTATGTAAATTGAGATTTTATTAGTAAAAAGCCGTTTCTATAAAGTCCTTATCTTTTAGAAGGCAGAAAAGTCTTCGATAAAATCTATACCTGCTGTGGCAAAAATCTGCAAATCGTTTCAAGTAATCATCTATCAGTTGCAGCCATCAATCGCGTGATAAGCTGTTTCGACCAATCAGCGGCCCCAATTTTCCACTAAGATTGGGTCTCCGCCGGTGAGTATCAAGTCAGTTCTATCCTGCAGCTCGAATATTTCAGACGTGCTCTCTGCACGAGTTATCCGTGGAGAAACGTGTTTTTGAACGAGTAATCAGGGTCAAATTTGCGACGAGTTACCCGTTACTGTTACCTTGACGGGGTACGAACTCATTATAAAAAAGTAATAAGCTATTCAATAGTGTTAAACAGTGCTAGTATCGCGTGAATCAAGATCTCCGCATAGGGAAGGTGTATCCAGCCGGAATACTCCTATGTGATCGCGAGGACACCTCAAGACGCGGGAAGGTGCATGCTCAACGCACCAAAAATAAGTGAGATTAAATTACAACCCAATTGTGCCCTGAGATTAGATTAGACTGATTACCGGTGTGACGGCGTGCGCGCGTACAAGAGGAGCCCCAGCGAAGCGGGTGTTTGCAGAAAGGAGGTGACGATCCGAGGAGCAGAATTGCGGCGATTCACAGGACTGGCTGTAAGACGTATCAATTCACGAAAACAACATCCAAGTAACCAATTGACATTTCTTTTAAAAATCAGATCAATCTGATTCAGAGACGATTTTGAAATAAAATAAATATTTTGTACTACAAAGCATATAAAAATTTGTCTTAAAATATACTACCTTGCTCCAGATAACTGTTTATGTGTTCCATTATTACTATGCCTGACATTTGTTTTGTCGCAATATATATATAAATATATATATATAAGTTTATATATATGTAAATTTTTTTATGAAACTATAATTATAATTCATTAAAAAACAAATAAAAATCGATTGTCAATTGTTTTTGTGTAATGCGTATCAATTGTTTTTTTTATTAAATCTAATTTTCAGTATTTTTAATTTTTTATCATTTTATTATCTATGATAATGATAAAGTGAAAAATAAATAGTTTTTAGTAAAATACATTATAATTTAATATATTTTCTATTGTCTAACAATTCTATATTGTCGTCATAGATGCCTAAAAAACGAAAGTCTAATTTGAGTTCAACAACAACTAAATAATAAACTTCTGCGCTTATCTGAGACTCAATGTCAGTCAAAGAGAAGAGAGATTAAAAATACAGACAGCAAGGCAAACTAATTTATGAGCTAATGAAACACCAGAAAATCTGAAATTCGTCGTACTTTAGATAGAGTGCAACAAGAGGGAAGTCGAATCAGAGGTAGCTCGCGAGAAGAGACTGGCCGCTGATCGTGAATGCCACGTTATTGCATATTATGATGAATCTGATGAACGACATATTCAGTTATTACCATGTAAACGTGAACAACATACTATTACACGTAACAGCGAATCTTATGAACGTCGTAGTCAGAGATTGGCTCATGATCGTGAACAACATACTCTATCTCGCTCACATAAGTCTCGAAACTCGAACCTCATGAAGCTTTGAAATCTCTGCTTGATGGGAAACACGTTCAATCAAATTCATTCTTGAACGCTATAAGATCTTATAACAATGCTTTTCAAATGACGTCATTTGGTGCAAATATTGTATCTGAGGGAAACTTTATGCCAACTTTTAAAATTCAAGAACAAGTATACTATTTAATTGGATCAGTGCTTCCTGAAAATTATCAACCTTCAAAATTTGTACAGATATATTTTATATGTGATTATAATGAGCGGGTTAATATTAGAATGTCTTATAATAATAATTTAAACAAAAATCTGATAACCGATTTACAAAAGATGCTTTTTCAAGTAAATCCTTATTTGCAAGACTTCAAATTGGCTTTAGAATCTATTCCACTTGAAAATAAAGATAATTATCAATTAGTAATTAATGCAGACCGTAAACCAATTTCTGATCAAGAAAGGCCGTTATAATAAGCCAACTATGAATGAAGTAGCTGTATTGTTACTTGATCAAGACTGTCAAAAAAGAGATATTATTCTATCTACACTAACAGGAGGTCTTAAACGAATTAGTGAGACCAACCAATCATATGATGCCCTTCAATATCTGCTTATATTTTGTCGTGGAGAAGATGGATATAACTTCAATATATTTCACTCTGGACAGCAGGCGAAGGACACAAATAAAAAAATTTCAGCTTTACAATTTTACTGTTACAGACTTATGTTGAGACCTAATGAGTTTAATAATTTACATCGTTATTGTCAAATTTCTAATCAATTTTGGGTTGATATGTACGCTAAAATCGAAACTGAATGATTGTCATTTATAAGACATAATCAAAAACAACTTAGGGCTGAAAATTATATCCATTTACAAGATGCATTACGAGTTAAAGGTAATGTTGATAACTTAGACAGTTTAGTAAACACCCATCCAGTTTTACTGGCGGTCCGAGGTATATGCATGAACGAACACAAGATGCATTTTGTTATGTAAAAAAATTCCGTCGTCCTGATCTTTTTATAACTATGACAACTAATCCTAATTGGGTAGAAATAACTCGAGAGCTGTACGAAGGACAATCTCCATCTGACAGACATGATATTATATCTAGAGTTTTTCATTTGAAGTTAAAAAAATTAATTGATTTATTAACTAAAGGAAAAATTTTTGGGCCAGTTAAATGTTATATGTATTCTGTAGAGTGGCAAAAACGAGGTCTTCCTCATGTTCACATTCATTTATGGCTTGAAGATAAAATAATACCCAATAATATAGATAATATTTTTTAAGCAGAATTTCCAAATTCTGAAAAGGATTTAGATTTATATAATACCATTAAAAAGCATATGATACATGGCCCATGTGGATTAATAAACTCAAAATCTCCATGTATGAAAGACAATCGTTGCAGTAAACGATTTCCAAATCATTTGTGAATGAAACGATAACTACAGAGGATGGTTATCCATCTTACCGTCAGAGATCACCATAAGCGGGAGGATTTGTAGCTCAGGTTAAAATAAATGGAAATGTTTTAGCAGAAGGTAACCGTTGGATAGTTCCTTATTCACCAGAATTATCGTGTACTTTTGAAACACATTTAAATGTCAAGTATTCCAGCAGTGTGCATTCTATTAAATACATATGTAAATACGTGAATAAAGGAAGTGATCAAGCGACGTTTGGATTTAAAAATGAAAACAACGAAATAATGAAATATCAATCGGGGAGATACATCAGTACATCAGAGGCAGCTTGGTCTCAAAGATTGTCTTTTCCAATTCATGAGAGATTTCCTCCCGTAGTTCACTTGGATGTTCATTTAGAAAATAGACAGCGAGTTTACTTTAATGCAGAAAATGTTATTGATCAAATTACCAACCCTAAAAACACAACATTAATGGCATATTTTCAATTATGTCAAGAAGACATCTTTGCAAAAACACATTTTTACGACGAAGTACCTTCATATTATATTTTTGATAAGCAATCTAAATTGTTTAAGAGAAGGAAAAGAGGAAAACCTGTTGAAGGTTATCCTGGTATTTTTAAAGAACATGTCATTGGAAGAGTTTACACAATTCATCCCAGTAATACGGACTATTATTTCTTACGTTTGTTACTTCACACTGTTACAGGTCCAAGATCTTTTGAAGATATTAAAACAGTTAACGGTGTGATTTATCAAACATATCAAGCAGCTTGCAAAGCTCTATATCTTATTGAAGATGATTCACACTGGGATGATACTTTAAAAGAAGCAAGTGTTACTGATAGCCCATCAAAATTAAGGCAACTTTTTGCAATAATTATAGTATTTTGTCATCCTTCTGAACCTATTGAATTATGGACAAAATATAAAAAAATATTTATATGCCGATTATGGTAGAAATTTGATTAACAGTTTTTCTGATATTGATTTAGATTTATATATAGAACAACTTGAAAATTGTTGTCTCATAGACTTAGCAAATACAATTATTTCTATCGGGGGGAATCCTATAAACCAATACGGGTTGCCAATACCTAATATTAATGCTAATTTTCAGATAAATAGAGAATATTTATCTGAAACAAGTTATAACCAATCGATATTAACTGCTTTTGTCATAGAAAATGAAGCTAAAATTAACACAGAACAAAAAATAATTTATGATGAAATTATAAATAGTGTAAATATGTCAAAAGGCGGAATGTTTTTTATTGATGCGCCAGGAGGTACAGGAAAAACTTTCTTGATAAATTTAATTTTGTCTAAAGTTAGAAGTAGTGGTAAAATCGCACTTGCAGTAACATCTTCAGGTATCTCAGCAACCCTTTTACCCGGTGGTAAAACGGCTCATTCAATGTTCAAAATACCTATAGATATCGACAGACATGAAACGCCAGTTTGTAATATATCAAAAAACAGTGATAAAGCAAAAGTAATCAGAGATGCTTGCTTAATTGTATGGGATGAATGTACAATGGCTAACAAAAAAGCAATAGAAGCTGTTGATAAAACATTACAAGATTTACAAAACGATCAAAATAGAATGGGGGGCATAACTTTTTTATTTTCTGGTAATTTTCGTCAAACCTTACCGGTAATTAATAGAGGTACAAGAGCTGATGAAGTAAATGCGTCTCTTAAACGTTCTTATCTTTGGAATGATGTTAAGAAATTGTCATTAACAATAAATATGCGTGTCCGTCAAGAGGGAGAGCCGAGTGCTCTTCTGTTTTCAAATTTATTGCTCGATATAGGGGAAGGAAATATAACTGATGAAAATGGAGAAGTTTCTCTATCGAAGGAATTATGTGAAGTACCACCTTTTATAGAAGACCTTATAGAGAAAGTATATCCAGATATAAAGGATATTAAAAATAAAGAGGACTCATGGTTATCAGAGAGAGCTATTTTATGTCCTAAAAATGAAATGGTGGCTCATATTAATAACATTATAATAGACAAGTTCGAGGCAAATGATATGGTCTATACATCTATTAATACTACGGTAAACCAAGATGACGCGACTAACTATACTGTTGAGATCCATGTTTTTCGGTATCCAAGCCACTTATAGTATATAATTGATTATATTGAATTGATTTGACTATAGCATGTCGTGGTGCGCACCACCGATATCATGTGTGTCTAAAATCTGGGTATTTTATGTGTTTTTATGTTTATATTATATTTATTGTTATGTGTAGAATTGTGTGTACAGTGTTTTTAATATTTTAACGATCGACGAACTTCAACAAGGGATATCCTGATGATGGGGCATATGTCCTGAAACGCGTTGAATGAAATATAGAGAAAAGGCCACCAGACGGACAAGAAAAAGGTAAACTATTTTACTAATTATATACTGTTGAGTTTTTAAATTCAGTAAGTGTACCAGGACTTCCATCACATATAATTAAATTAAAAATAGGGGCTCCAGTAATTTTATTGAGAAATTTAAATCCACCTAAACTTTGTAATGGTACGAGATTACAAATCACCAAATTCCAAAGAAATGTCGTAGAAGCTACTATATTAACCGGATCAGGAAAGGGAGAGAGTGTATTCATTCCTCGCATACCTCTTATTCCAAATAATTTTCCATTTGAATTCAAACGCATTCAATTTCCTGTCAGTTTTTCTTTTACAATGACAATAAACAAATCTCAAGGTCAAACAATGAGTATTACTGGAATAGATCTTCGAACTCCCTGTTTTTCACATGAACAATTATATGTATCTTTATCTAGAGTGAGAGCAAATAAAAATGTGTATGTATGTGTTAATGAAGAAAAGACACGTAATGTAGTATATGAGGAAGCATTAAAATAATAAATTAATATTTTTAAAGTAATAAACTAATGTATTAAATTACTTATTATCACTAGCATAATTTATATAAACGTATCTCTAATCGATGCAAGCACAGAATTGTATACTTCTGCTTGAATCCTGTAAGACTTAAAATAGAGTGTAATTAAATTATTTTTATTATTATTGTATTTTTTGTAACCACTTTTTTATTGTGTTTATTGTGATATATGAAAAAATATTTAGGAAGAATGGATAAAAAAATTAATAATTTATTAATATAAAAAATTTACCGATATGATGAAAAATATAATAAGAAAATTATATATTCAAATTATATATGGACATTGTGATCAGTAAAAGAAATGGAGAAAGAGTCAATGATGGAAATTTCAATAAAAATAGAATAAGATGTTTTTTAAATTACTAATTTGAATTATATTATGTACTTTATATTTATATGATTAGAGTAAACCTAATACATATAAATAAATTATATGATAAATTTGAGGAATAATATAAGGTAAGGTGGGGTAACTGGATACCGATTTTACAACATGACAAATGAATTTTAAGTTTGGACATTTTTGCCTGCTTTAATTTTCTTCTTTTGTATTACTGTAATATATCAAAGTGGTCAGTAGATTTTACCATTTAAACTGACATACAACACTTTTTGAAAGTAATTACCTGTTCAAGTGTAAAAAAAGATCATATGTTTTTAGTCACAGGTACCCAGTTCCCCGTGTCATTGGGGTAAGTGGGTACCCCTTCCCTAAAATTTAAGAAGGTTTTTGTAAAGGCAAAAACCGGTTCAGGTTATAAGGTAAAACTTTACGTTTTTACCCATAAAAAACTTTGTGTTCCGAGTCATTAGTGAAATAATTATATTTAGTTGAGTAACGGACACGTCATGGACAATGAAATCCATAAGTTATTGCTTGTGGACCTAGCATTACACGAATCGTTCTTAATACAGTGATGGACAACAGTCGGATGTTGCCATATTGACCATCTTTGTTGTTAAATTCTAAATACAGAAATAGTCAGCTAGTCAACTTCCGGTAAACACTAAGTACATAGGAGAGCAGTGTGGTTGTCCATCTCTGTAGAAAAGTCCGCCAATTAATTTTGTCCGAGCCGAGCCCCGCTGTCTGCGGTGAGCAGAGGAGTAGTTCCAAAAAGTATATTTCGCTATGAAAATAATTTAAAATAATAACTGTATGAAACAGATTTTAATTTAGTACATTTTTAAAGGCAGCATATAAAGATCTGATGCTTAAGGCCTTTTATAGACTATATATATTAACTAGTTATTTTAAAAAATTCGTGGGGTTATGTGTAAGATGTACAAATATTGTAAATGTTTTTATATGGTTGTAATGGATTTAAAAAATAAATGATTAGTTGGTACTAGAAGAAACCTACGTTTTAACAAAAATTTCCGTAATTAGTGTACAGAAAACGGCTGTACGTTTGAACCTGAGACCATGCTGAATCATGATTCCCTATTACCATTCTCTTCCAGTATAATTCTTATGTAGTTTCCATTATTTTGTAAGAAAGAAAGTTGATATGTTCCATGGCGATTTTCCTGTTCACCTTTTAAAAGCATAATTGTTATTCAGTTTCCTTTCTTGTTCTGAATTTATTGGACCGAAATTATAACCTAATTCTCATTTACAGCACATTATTACCTTACAAAGACGAATTTAAGTAAACCTAATTTATATCGAAAGAAGTACATTAAAATCCTCACTTCAACCTAATGCAATAAAACCCAATGTGCAATTTCTATCAATATGCAAATGATTAATTATTAGCAATTGGTTATTGTGGAATTTTATGTTGGTCTAAGTTAAAGAAAAAAAAAAATTGGAAGAACCACTTGAAACCGATGTAAAATGACTAGCCTATATTGTATTAAAAGATGTCAAAGAGTGTATTTTGCATAAAACTGATTACAGTAAGGACCTTTGTTTATGAATAGAAACAAATAAAGACTCCATACTTAGTTTGTACCATTAAAATTCACAAACTGATAGATATTATTTCATAATGTCTATTGTTATTAAAACGATTGAAATAACAAATGTATAAACAAAGTTTTGTATATTCTGAATACAAAAATTAAATATTTGACATTTATAGCCTTTTACAAAGTGTATAGAAACTTGTTTTATGTGGTGTAATGATTTGTTTTATATAGCAACTTCTCAGGTTTGAATAAAAATAGACACTCACGACCCAACAATTCCATGATTATTTTCACACATCATAATAAAAAACATATTTTCATACTCTTAACAAAAAAATCAGTAGCAACATACGTTTATTATGAGAAAATATGATTAAATATTGTAACCTGCCATTACTTGTATGTGAAGAAAACTGGTAAGGTAAGGCAGGGTAACTGGGTACACGGGGTATCTGGGCACCCCTTTGTATTTTTAAAATATGGGCATAGGGAAATTTCAAACCATGTGTTGACAACACTGGATACGTCTTCCCTCCAAAACAATGGTCATATCATATGGCCACTGAAACTTCAGCAGTAGACAGGACAGGTTATTTGTGAATGGAATGATTTTTGATCCTTTACAACTTGCGACACTACTCTCTTCAAACTCTTCTGGTAAGTGTAATTTTTATGATTTTAGTAAAACTAACTAGGTCATTTTAAAGATTACACTAAGCAGATTTAATTTATATTTAATGTTGATTTTCTTTATTTAGTAGAAAAGTTATAAGGGGGTGCCCATTTGCCCCATGTCCAAAATTGATTTGGGGCAACTGGGTACAAGGGGTTGGGGAACTGGGTACATTGCTGGCCCAGTTGCCCCATACAGTACCCAGTTGCCCCAAATCACTAAATTAATATATTTGTACTTTTTTCAGATAAAATGGTGAGGAATTACGTACGTAAAACTACAAAAGGAGCTGATGGAAACAGATATTCAAAAGAAGATTTGCAACATGCAGTGGCTGACGTGAGAAATGGAAACAGAACATTGTGTGAAGCATCCCGTTTTTATGACATTCCGAAGACAACTTTGAAGCATCATGTACAAGGCACTCGAGGAAGCATCGGAAAAGTGGCAGAGAATGGTGAAGGAGGTGGAGGTAAGACTGAAATTCCTCTTAAAAATGAAAATGAATTGGCAAACTGCCTTAAAGTTTTAGAAAAATGGGGGTTTGGTATAAGTAAAGAGGTCCTCGACATTTTTCAAGCTTATGTTAAGGCCAATGAACTTGACACAAGATTTAAAGATGGAAGGCCTGGATTCGACTGGTTTTTTAATTTCAAACAAAGACACAACCTATCATTAAAAAAGCCACAAGGGGGTGAATATGTAAGAGCTACCCAAACAAACCCTACAGTCATTTATGTTTTTTTTTATATTTTGGAGAAATTAGTCAAAGATATGAATCTTGAGAGCAAACCTCACCTTATTTTCAACTGTGATGAGACATCTTTCTCTAAAGACCCAGCCAAAACTAAAGTTGTTGGCAATGTTGGAGATAGATGTACGAGGATGATAAGTTAAATATCACTATAATATTGACGACTCGGAACACTAAGTTTTTTATAAGTAAAAATGTAAAGTTTTACCTTACAGCCTAAACCGGCTTTCACCTATAGAAGGCTTCATCAGAGGCTGTCGTTAGTAGCGCTGCTCGTCTTGTTGTTGGCGACGAGATAGTGTTTCGAAAGATTGAAGCTGTGTGTGTGTGGTGAGATGTGTTCGAATAATGCGTGCGATTTGAATTGTGTCTGTTCGTTTAGGATGTCGTTTTTATTTGTTTTTGTGTGTTTGTATATTTCTAATTGTTCTAGAGTGTCTAGTTTTCGGCCTTTTGTGTGTACGTGTAGTATGTTCATGTTATTGTCGATGTTTTTATATGTGTGGTTTGCTTCAATGAGGTGGTTTGCGAAGGTAGATTCTGTAGTGGTGTGGAGTGCTTTTGTGTGTTAAATGTATCTCTGTTTGAAGCTACGTCCTGTCTGGCCTATGTAGAATTTACTGCAATTTGAACAATTTAGTTTATATACACCGGGTAGATAGAATTTGTTTTGTGCTTTGGGCATGCGTTTTGATAGTGTGTGTTCTGTTTTGTTAGTAGTTTTGTAAGCGATTCTGTATCCTGCTTTTTTGAATTTGTGGGCAAGTTTTTTTCAACAAACAAACAGAAAAAATTAGTTAGAAAACCTTCGCAAACCACCTCATTGAAGCAAACCACACATATAAAAACATCGACAATAACATGAACATACTACACGTACACACAAAAGGCCGAAAACTAGACACTCTAGAACAATTAGAAATATACAAACACACAAAAACAAATAAAAACGACATCCTAAACGAACAGACACAATTCAAATCGCACGCATTATTCGAACACATCTCACCACACACACACAGCTTCAATCTTTCGAAACACTATCTCGTCGCCAACAACAAGACGAGCAGCGCTACTAACGACAGCCTCTGATGAAGCCTTCTATAGGTGAAAGCCGGTTTAGGCTGTAAGGTAAAACTTTACGTTTTTACTTATAAAAAACTTAGTGTTCCGAGTCGTCAATATTATAGTGATATTTAGTTAAGTAACGGACACGTCATGGACAACGAAATCCAAGGATGATAAGTTCTTCCGGCCGGGAGAACACATCAGTTTTACTGTGTTGTTCAGCATCAGGAGACCAATTGCCTATCTTGTGCATTTTCAAAGGAGAGCATATTTTGGAAACATGGATCAAATCTGATACACCCTATGACAAAACTCAATACAGTGCATCAAAAAAAGGGTGGATGACCTCATATATTTTTTGTAAGTGGTTTGTAAAATGCTTCATACCAAACATTCCACCAGAGAGGCCTGTTCTATTAATTTTTGATGGATATGTAAGCCACATTTCACCTGAACTAATCAATAAAGCAATTGAAAATCAGGTACAGTTACTTAAGCTCCCTCCTCACACTTCGCACGTCCTACAGCCTCTTGATGTCGGTGTGTTTAGAGGCGTAAAGACCAACTGGGACAAAACTCTCGCGAAGGCAACGAGCGAATCCAAGAAAAAAAGTACCAAAAGGTGACTTTGTAGAACTGGTAAATGAAGTCTTTGACAGAGTACCAGCTGTAAATATTCTAAATAGTTTTAATTCAACTGGTATTTATGACACTGAAACAAAAAAAACCTAACAGAAGTGCAATTAGTGAAAACATATTCAGGCCAGATGACCTTAAGAGATATAAGAAGAAGAATGCATCAAGGGATTCTAATTCAATGGTTTCTGTGCAGGCTCTTGAAAATAGCTTACTTGAGGAGTCAGACATGGAAAACCCCTTATGCTCGTTTCAGTCTAACGATTCTCAGAATGCTGACCATGTAAACTTCTCTATCAATTTATCTCAGCCATCAACCAGTGCAGTTCCTGATTATCCGATTCCAAACCTCCAACTTGAAAATCTGCCAGCTGGTACTCCACAAAACCTAACACCTGAGAGAAGCTCAGATGAAAACCGACTTGATAGCTCACTGAATATTGAAGTTGGATGCGAAGTTGAAGTTAGCACTGAGAGACAGAAAACTTCAACTGCTGGAATACTTTCTCATACATTTGAAGATATAGTCATAGGAATGATAAGAGAGAAAAACAAGTGACAGCTCAGAAGTAAAAAAGAAGAGAACAAGAATCTGTCCAGGAGCTGAACTGATAACTTCTAAGGAATATTTAGAAAAGAAAAAGAAAGAGGAAGAAGAAAAGGAGAGTATGAGACTGGAAACAGAGTTATAAAAACAAAAGAGGATTCAGGAAAGACTTGAAAAGAAGAACGCCAAAGCTAAAAAAAAGAACACTAAGAAACAAAGAAGAAAAGGAAACCATTCAGATTTGTCTAGTTTGAGCTCTTTGGATGATGAGCGCTTCAGCATTCACGATAAAAGCAATGTTGAAAATGTCGAAGATATGCGAGTGGTTTTAGAACCAATTACAGTAGTGTCAGATGGCTATGTACTGGTTTTATATAAGGCTGAGAAGTATCCTGGGAATGTTCTTGGAGTTGTAGAGGATAAAGTAAAAGTTAATTGCATGGTTATGGGCAAGAAATGTTGGAAGTGGGCAGCAAGAGAAGATTTTTTTTTGTATGATGATTCCGATATAGTGAAGGTTATTCCACCTCCTAAAAAGATTAATAATCGTGGGATGTACGAGGTTCCTAACTTACCATTACTGTAAGGGCTGGCTATCATTTGAGTCAACAAGTTTATGTTCTATATTTAACGTTATAAAACATAGTTTTACTGAGAACTGAACATTGTTTTTGATATAAATTAATATGTACACTTTAAATGTTTTAGTGTTTAAGTTAAGATTTTGTTAGTAAATTTAATTTTGATTTCACAAAGTTTAACTAGATTAAGCTACTTTAAAATTTGCAATTGTCAGCGATTTCTGGGAGTAACTGAATATAACGTAAGTTACTATGTTAAGTTATGAGTTTTGTAACACATTTTTTGATAAATACAGTTATTTTCTTAAGTTATAAAAAATCAAACAAAAGTTATTACATTTCCTGTTGTTTTCCTCTCTCTCTCCCTCACACACACACACACACACACGCGCGTAGTCATTATTTATTTTAAAATGTTATTAGAGATTAAATATCTGCTTCATTACAAGTCAGGCTGCTGCAGGGGTAGACGTCAGTGTACCTCTCACGTACAACTACTGTTTAAATATTGAAAACTTCATTTTCCAACCATGAAACCAATACTGAAATATTGTTAAATAACAGAAGAACGCCCAAGATTCCAAAGAAAATTTGTATCTTTACAATTTCTAAATTTTAGGGAAGGGGTACCCACTTACCCCAATGACACGGGGAACTGGGTACCTGTGACTAAAAACATATGATCTTTTTTTACACTTGAACAGGTAATTACTTTCAAAAAGTGTTGTATGTCAGTTTAAATATATTACCACTTTGATATATTACAGTAATACAAAAGAAGAAAATTATAGCAGGCAAAACTGTCCAAACTTAAAATTCATTTGTCATGTTGTAAAATCGGTACCCAGTTACCCCACCTTACCTTATATTATTCCTCAAATTTATCATATAATTTATTTATATGTATTAGGTTTATTCTAATCATATAAATATAAAGTACATAATATAATTCAAATTAGTAATTTAAAAAACATCTTATTCTATTTTATTGAAATTTCCATCATTGACTCTTTCTCCATTTCTTTTACTGATCACAATGTCCATATCTAATTTGAATATATAATTTTCTTATTATATTTTTCATCATATCGGTAAATTTTTTATATTAATAAATTATTAATTTTTTTATCCATTCTTCCTAAATATTTTTTCATGTATCACAATAAACACAATAAAAAAGTGGTTACGAAAAATACAATAATAATAAAAATAATTTAATTACACTCTATTTTAAGTCTTACAGGATTCAAGCAGAAGTATACAATTCTGTGCTTGCATCGATTAGAGATACGTTTATATAAATTATGCTAGTGATAATAAGTAATTTAATACATTAGTTTATTACTTTAAAAATATTAATTTATTATTTTAATGCTTCCTCATATACTACATTACGTGTCTTTTCTTCATTAACACATACATACACATTTTTATTTGCTCTCACTCTAGATAAAGATACATATAATTGTTCATGTGAAAAACAGGGAGTTCGAAGATCTATTCCAGTAATACTCATGCGAGGAATGAATACACTCTCTCCCTTTCCTGATCCGGTTAATATAGTAGATTCTACGACATTTCTTTGGAATTTGGTGATTTGTAATCTCGTACCATTACAAAGTTTAGGTGGATTTAAATTTCTCAATAAAATTACTGGAGCCCCTATTTTTAATTTAATTGTATGTGATGGAAGTCTTGGTACACTTACTGAATTTTAAAACTCAACAGTATAGTTAGTCGCGTCATCTTGGTTTACCGTAGTATTAATAGATGTATAGACCATATCATTTGCCTCGAACTTGTCTATTATAATGTTATTAATATGAGCCACCATTTCATTTTTAGGACATAAAATAGCTCTCTCTGATAACCATGAGTCCTCTTTATTTTTAATATCCTTTATATCTGGATATACTTTCTCTATAAGGTCTTCTATAAAAGGTACTACTTCACATAATTCCTTCGATAGAGAAACTTCTCCATTTTCATCAGTTATATTTCCTTCCCCTATATCGAGCAATAAATTTGAAAACAGAAGAGCACTCGGCTCTCCCTCTTGACGGACGCGCATATTTATTGTTAATGACAATTTCTTAACATCATTCCAAAGATAAGAACGTTTAAGAGACGCATTTACTTCATCAGCTCTTGTACCTCTATTAATTACCGGTAAGGTTTGATGAAAATTACCAGAAAATAAAAAAGTTATGCCCCCCATTCTGTTTTGATCGTTTTGTAAATATTGTAATGTTTTATCAACAGCTTCTATTGCTTTTTTGTTAGCCATTGTACATTCATCCCATACAATTAAGCAAGCATCTCTGATTACTTTTGCTTTATCACTGTTCTTTGATATATTACAAACTGGCGATGCTACTGCAAGTGCGATTTTACCACTACTTCTAACTTTAGACAAAATTAAATTTATCAAGAAAGTTTTTCCTGTACCTCCTGGCCCATCAATAAAAAACATTCCGCCTTTTGACATATTTACACTATTTATAATTTCATCATAAATTTATTTTTTGTTCTGTGTTAATTTTAGCTTCATTTTCTATGACAAAAGCAGTTAATATCGATTGGTTAAAATTAGCATTAATATTAGGTATTGGCAACCCGTATTGGTTAATAGGATTCCCCCCGATAGAAATAATTGTATTTTCTAAGTCTATGAGACAACGATTTTCAAGTTGTTCTATATATAAATCTAAATCAATATCAGAAAACTTTTAATCAAATTTCTACCATAATCGGCATATAAATATTTTTTTATATTTTGTCCATAATTCAATAGGTTCAGAAGGATGACAAAATACTATAATTATTGCAAAAAGTTGCCTTAATTTTGATGGGCTATCAGTAACACTTGCTTCTTTTAAAGTATCATCCCAGTGTGAATCATCTTCAATAAGATCTAGAGCTTTGCAAGCTGCTTGATATGTTTGATAAATCACACCGTTAACTGTTTTAATATCTTCAAAAGATCTTGGACCTGTAACAGTGTGAAGTAACAAACGTAAGAAATAACACTCCATATTACCGGGATGAATTGTGTAAACTCTTCCAATGACATGTTCTTTAAAAATATTAGGATAACCTTCAACAGGTTTTCCTCTTTTCCTTCTCTTAAACAATTTAGATTGCTTATCAAAAATATAATATGAAGGTACTTCGTCGTATAAATGTGTTTTTGCAAAGATGTCCTCTTGACATAATTGAAAATATGCCATTAGTGTTGTGTTTTTAGGGTTGGTAATTTGATCAATAACATTTTCTGCATTAAAATAAACTCACTGTCTATTTTCTAAATGAACATCCAAGTGAACTAGGGGAGGAAATCTCTCATGAATTGGAAAACATATACAATATATGCCAAGCTGCCTCTGATGTACTGATGTATCTCCCCGATTGATATTTCATTATTTCATTGTTTTCATTTTTAAATCCAAACGTCGCTTGATCACTTCCTTTATTCACATATTTACATATGTATTTAATAGAATGCACACTGCTGCAATACTAGACATTTAAATGTTTCAAAAGTACACGATAATACTGGTGAATAAGGAACTATCCAACGGTTACCTTCTTCTAAAATATTTCCATTTACTTTAACCTGAGCTACAAATCCTCCCACTTATGGTGATCTCTGTCGGTAAGATGGATAACCATCCTCTGTAGTTATCGTTTCATTCACAAATGATTTGGAAATCGTTTACTGCAACGATTGTCTTTCATACATGGAGATTTTGAGTTTATTAATCCACATGGGCTTTTTATCATATCATATCATATCATATGCTTTTTAATGATATTATATAAATCTAAATCCTTTTCAGAATTTGGAAATTCTGCTTAAAAAATATTATCTATATTATTGGGTATTATTTTATCTTCAAGCCATAAATGAATGTGAACATGAGGAAGACCTCGTTTTTGCCACTCTACAGAATACATATAACATTTAACTGGCCCAAAAATTTTTCCTTTAGTTAATAAATCAATTAATTTTTTTAACTTCAAATGAAAAACTCTAGATATAATATCATGTCTGTCAGATGGAGATTGTCCTTCGTACAGCTCTCGAGTTATTTCTACCCAATTAGGAGTAGTTGTCATAGTTATAAAAAGATCAGTACGACGGAATTTTTTTATATAACAAAATGCATCTTGTGTTCGTTCATGCATATACCTCGGACCGCCAGTAAAACTGGATGGGTGTTTACTAAACTGTCTAAGTTATCAACATTACCTTCAACTCGTAATGCATCTTGTAAATGGATATAATTTTCAGCCCTAAGTTGTTTTTGATTATGTCTTATAAATGACAATCATTCAGTTTCGATTTTAGCATACATATCAACCCAAAATTGATTAGAAATTTGACGATAACGATGTAAATTATTAAACTCATTAGGTCTCAACATAAGTCTGTAACACTAAAATTGTAAAGCTGCAATTTTTTTATTTGTGTCCTTCGCCTGCTGTCCAGAGTGAAATATATTGAAGTTATATCCATCTTCTCCACGACAAAATATAAGCAGATATTGAAGGGCATCATATGATTGGTTGGTCTCACTAATTCGTTTAAGACCTCCTGTAAGTGTAGATAGAATAATATCTCTTTTTTTGACAGTCTTGATCAAGTAACAATACAGCTACTTCATTCATAGTTGGCTTATTATAACGGCCTTCCTTGATCAGAAATTTGTTTACGGTCTGCATTAATTACTAATTGATAATTATCTTTATTTTCAAGTAGAATAGATTCTAAAGCCAATTTGAAGTCTTGCAAATAAGGATTTACTTGAAAAAGCAACTTTTGTAAATCGGTTATTAGATTTTTGTTTAAATTATTATTATAAGACATTCTAATATTAACCTGCTCATTATAATCACATATAAAATATATCTGTACAAATTTTGAAGGTTGATAATTTTCAGGAAGCAATGATCCAATTAAATGGTATACTTGTCCTTGAATTTTAAAAGTTGGCATAAAGTTTCCCTCAGATACAATATTTGCACCAAATGACGTCATTTGGAAAGCATTGTTATAAGACCTTATAGCGTTCAAGAATGAATTTGATTGAACGAGTTTCCCATCAAGCAGAGATTTCAAAGCTTCAGGAGGTTCGAGTAAAGGTGCCAATATTATTTTCCCTGATGAGCAACATAATCCTACAGATTCACCAACCCACTTTAATACATTACAGTAATTACAAATCTTCGTCATTGAACCCAATTCAGATTCCTGTTTATAATCAATAGACGGATTGTATGAGAAACCACTATTAATTTTTGTCTGCCAACGAAGTTTTTGTCACTGGGCTTGTCTACTTCTATCAGCATTTAATCGATGCTGACGTTCTGTATCAGATTCTAATTGTCTAAGTGCAATATGCCTTTGACGATCAGAGGATATTCTTCTTTTACGTCTTTCATTAGACTCTGATTCATGAATGGCTGAAACTCTTTCTTTTTCCATCGTCGAATTTGCCTCTTTTTCATTCTGTAACTTATAATACCTATTTCTGGCTGCAGCTCTTCTTTCATCACGTCTGAATTCAGGTTCCAATTGACGTTCAAGAGAATGATGTTCTCGATCAATCATCAAGCAAGTTTCACGATCAAATACAGACTCATGTGAGCGAGATAGAGTATGTAGTTCACGATCATGAGCCAATCTCTGACTACGACGTTCATAAGATTCGCTATTACGTGTAATAGTATGTTGTTCACGATTACATGGTAATCACTGAATATGTCGTTCATCAGATTCATCATAATATGCAATAACGTGGCATTCACGATCAGCGGCCAGTCTCTTCTCGCGAGCTACCTCTGATTCGACTTCCCTCTTGCTAGCATGTTGCACTCTATCTAAAGTATGACGAATTTCAGATTTTTCTGGTGTTTCATTAGCTCATAAATTAGTTTGCCTTGCTCTCTGTATTTTTAATCTCTCTTCTCTTTGACATTGAGTCTCAGATAAGCGCAGAAGTTTTTTATTTCTTGCTTGAGTTGTTGTTGAACTCAAATTAGACTTTAGTTTTTTAGGCACCTATGACGACAATATAAAATTATTAGACAATAGAAATTATATTAAATTAAAAATGTATTTTACTAAAAACTATTTATTTTTCACTTTATCATTATCATAGATAATAAAATGATAAAAAATTAAAAATACTGAAAATTAAATTTAATAAAAAAAGCAATTGATACGCATTACACAAAAACAATTGACAATCGATTTTTATTTGTTTTTTAATGAATTATGATTATAGTTTCATAAAAAAATTTATATATATATATAATGATAGAAAATCGATGTAAAAGATAGCCTATATTTTAAGAAAGAGTGTCTTCTATATGTATAAAAAATTTCATCTTAATCGAATCTGTAGTTAATTAATAAGTTATAAAAAGCCAAACAGACAGAGGGACAGACAGACAAAAATTTAAAAAATGGTCAATATAGTATGAGTGGGTCATAAAAATAATATTTAACACAAAATTTGATACAAGATCACAATGTACAGACAGAGTCTACAGATTTATATAGTAATAGTAATTAATTAATTAATTAATAATTTATACAATACTATACATATTGCACATATTACTTACCGATGACATAAAATTAACGAAAAAAGGCACTGATACTACATCACTGACGCTCATCGCATAATTCTCGATGAAGTAGGTTAAGTATAATTTTCGACAATTAATTATTCCTAGTGCAAATAGGCCTACTGAATATTCAAATGTCGAAGAGTATGGTTTGTCAGAATCAACTTGTACTATAAAATCAATGTTAAAATATAATCAAACAATGAATTATTGTATTTTTTATATGAATTCCATATGCTGATAAGAATTCCATATCCCTACTAAAATGTAAATATTCAAATGGACTAACTGATATCAATATACTTAAGTATACACTATTTGTATTATTCTATACGAATAAACATTTAATCTAATTTAGTTACTGCATGATTGTAAATATCTACTAAATTATCAAATTTTGATTTTACGTATCGAGGAAACATGAATGGTGGATCTATTGCTTCGCACTTTTTGGATATTCATAACTTACAATATAAGAATATTATTAATATTGTTACGACGGTCTACTCGATCATCGTAGGTACAGTGGAAACAAAATAAGTACAAGACACTAATCAAGTCACTAATCACACCTTTAATTGTTACAGTAAAACAGTTCGTAATTAACAATAATGCAGTAACAGTAATTAACAGTATAACAGCAATTAACATAATACTTGTTCAATGATACTTGTTTCTTTATGGTTTTATTTTGTCTCCCAGTGGCACCAATTAAAATTATATTGCTAACAGGTAGTGTTGGTAAGATGGCCTTACTCTCTTTTTGAATTTTGTGGTACTCTGTACTGTCAATTAAAGACACATTAGTGCCTATATCTATCATTAATCTGGTTGATATTCCATTTATTTTTGCTATAACATAGGCAATCTCATTATCTCGATTGGTAATTTTAGTAGGCTTCTCTTCGAGTAGCTCCTCTAATATTTTTTAGGTAGTGATTTTGAATAATAGTTATAGTATGGTCATTTGTCTGGTCTGTTAGTCTTGGTAAAGTACCCAATAGATCGGTTCAGTGATGGGTCCAGGTGGATTTTCACTGCCGCTGCTCGTTTAAATGCTGGCAGGTTCCTTCCATATGGTCATCTTGTCTATTCGATCTGTTACTGTCAGTTGTGTCCAGTATTTCGACCAGGTCGTTATTAAAAGTTATGTGATCCCTGTTTCTTCGAACATCCTCACCGCTCTTACTTCTTCGTCCTCGATAATACTGCCTTCAGTCATTTCTATTCTCCGTACTCACATAATTCACCCGTCGCCTGTATGTTTGATTTTGGTTATTACTATTATATGGGTTATTTGGTCAATAATGATTACCATTATTTGTATTATTATTATTAACTCGATTATTATTATTATTGTGAATTGGATTATTTGGACGATGTAGTTGTTGTTGTTGTTGTTGGCTTGAGGATTATGGTAACTATTATTATTGTTATTGTTATTATTAACCTGTGGATTATTACCATTAGGGTTATATTGGTTATTACAAATTTCATTATTCTATTATAATTATTATTTCATTGTCTATGCTGTAGGTAATGCCTTTCCCGTTCATGTTCTCCCAATAATTCTGCCATATCTTGGATGGTCTTTATCCGTCCGCTCAATCTGCTCTTCGAAATCTCCCCATCATAATGGTATGCTAACTGTGTTACCAAACATTCTTCAGGGATATTGGTTTCCAAGTTCCTCGCTATACTGACTTTGCCTAAAAAGTATGCCGTTGGAGACTGTCCTAAATATGGATCAAATCTCCCGTTACTTATGTTGTTCCTCACTACGTGTTGGGTAGCCTCTGACCAGTATTTTGTTTTAAATTAGTTTTTGAATTCTTGGAAATTTTGAATGTCCGGCCGTACTGCTGTCCACCAGTTGTCATGGACCTCTTTAAACATTTCATCCAACATACCCTTAATCACTGTCCATCTTGTCTCCCTGGTTCTTGACAGACTTTCTTCTTCTACTCGCTCAAGGAATTCAATGGGGTTGCGCTTGTAGCTTCTAAAATTGATTATCTCCCTGCTTTCATTGGATGATACGTGGGAACTAAGATATGGTCTATCCTTCAAGGCGTTAACTTCTTCCTGGAGATGCAACTCTCGTACTCGGGATTCTTCTATTTTCTCTTCATGGGTAGTTGTTTTACCCTTTACTTTGTTTACAGACGCATCTAATTGGTTGCATTTCTCCTCACATCTTGTCTGTACCTGCCCTATCTCCTCCTTGGCCTCCTTCCGAATTTGATGCACTTCTTGCTTAATTTGCTCACACCTTTCTGCTGTTTCTTGTTGGAGTCCTTCAACCCTCTTTTTACTTTCGTCTTCGATGTTGTTTATTTTACTTAATAGTTCCTCACGGACTTGTATCATTGTTTCATTTGTCTCTGTGATTGTCTGTTTTAATTCCTCCCGATACTCTACCAACTGTTGTTTTAATTCTTCTTTATTCTTCTTTATTCTTCTTTATTCTTCTCATTGTCTTCCTTCAGTTGTTGTTGTAATGTTTCATAGTTATTGTCAATATTATTCAATTTTTCATTGGCTTCTCTCATTTGTTTCTTTAGTTCTTCGCGATTCTTCTCATTATCCTCTTTCATCTCCTGTTTTAACGTTTCATTATCTTCCCTCATTTGTTTCTTAAAGTTTTCGCTCAAAACCTTGTTTTGCCTCCTTGAATTTTCATTTATTTTTTCCTCCATTCGTTTATTATTTTCATTTATTGTCTGCCTTAAATCTTCTTTAGTACGTTCGTTTGTACTGACTATTTTTTCATTTATTTGTTTTAATGTTTCTCTGTCCTTCTCTGTCCTCCTTTCTTCGTTCTTCCATTTTGCTTTACTGTTTCGCTGGTTTTGTTATTCCCTTCCATTATAATTCTCATCAACTCCTGCATGCTCATGTCTTCTTTTTGTGTGGGTTTATCTGGTTGGTTCTCCTGCTGTGTGGGTTTTGTAGGTTCCGTGGAAGGTAATACTGTTTCTATATCTTCCACGGTATGGCCTCCTTCCCTAACATATCTATTTCTTCTTCAGCCTCTGCCATCCGTCTCATTGACGTTGTTCTTTTCCTTGATATTTTCGTTGATTTTCTGTAGCCGCCGCTAGAATCTAATGAATGTAATAACAGAACTTATTGATTAATTCTAGCCCTACTAGTTGGTGCACCAATTCTATAATGTGTCACTCAAGCTCGTTATAATAATTATACCTATAGATCGTCTACTCACCCGTCCAGAAGTTTGAATTCGTATTTTCTGCCTCAAACTAGGGGTTGCCAACTCTTCTCGTTAAACCAAAAGTGTAAGGTTTATTGAATGATAAATGAATATTCAATTTTTAAGAAAGATTTAAATAAAATCAAACATACAGTTCAATGCTTCAATTATGGTTTTATTAACAGTTATTAGGTTGATTATTTTATTACAATTTTTTCCAAATTATATAATTCAATTTTGCGCCGGCATGTTTAATTATTTAGCGGTTGGCTATTCTGTCAGCCGCTGCATAGAAAGACTCGTGTGCTGATGTTGATAATTTCGTATAATTTTAATCTCAGGTCGAAGTTCTTGGGACTACAGAAAATATTGTCAAATGGACTAATAAAATTATAAAATTTTACAAATACCATATAAATAACATATAAATTGTGATACACTTATAATTACAGTTGTAACCTATAGCTACTGGAATTAGCGTTTGGAGGTTAACTGAGTTTACTAAATTTTTACAGTTAAAATATATTCACTTAAGAAATCAATGTTAGATAGAGATTATTCTTTCAATTTTAGGTGTTCATTTAATCAAAGAAACTTCAAGTGTCTGTTAAAAAAGTGATAAATTGTGTTGAAGGTGTATTTTCACTTATTGTTTTTGTTTTCTTTTGTGTTATTGTTAAGGTCGTATTTTAAAATATACTTAGCAGTCCTCTGTCTCTTCTCTCCAGGTAGTATTTCTTACAGGTACTGCTGGTTTTCCTTTTTTTGTTTTTGTTAATTCCGTTCTTCTGTTTTCTTAGGTATTTAATTAGGTATTTATTTTTCTCATCATTCATCATTGGTGTTGAAGATTCCATCACTCATTTATAGGTTTTAGGTATTTTCTTCCTTCCAATAGTTCGTAGTTAGTAAATTGGGATTACTCAGCAATTCACCATGGATTATTTCATTTCTTCTTGTGATTTTCAGTTCATGTGAGTGTTAGTACAAGTTCTATAATTTAGTTTATTATTTTCATAATTATTTTTTTATATATTAAATACAGTATTTAATTCCTTTCTTTAAACATTGCAGTTTTTTACATGTGCACTAATCAAGAGCCAATAATAGAATAATAATAATAATAATAATAATGGAATAATAGAATTTATTTACTAGTTACTATGGTTGCTAGGTTCTAAACACTAATTCTCATTGGGTGATAATTTACAACATTGTTATATATGGCTAATATTTTTCTATACAAAATTACTAAAAATCTTTAAATTATTATAACTCCTTTATATTAGCTGTAATACTAAATATAATAACACCATTAGTTTGCTTTTTGGTTACACATTAATTTGATATCTCATAAGACTATCTTCTTTGAAATCATAACAGATTCATACATTTACCATTTGGTTTTCTTTTGTAAATTAACTTTAAACTAATTATTTTTTATCCAGTTTTGTTTCCTACACTATTATTATTAAATCTAACAGGATTATATACCTTATTTCATCAATTGTTATTGTTTTGTCTTAAATTTTACAAATTTCTGGTTACCAGTTATAGGCCTAACTGCCTAGAGTTCATAATTCACCTCACCTATACTCATTACAACTGTTCATGTCAATTTTGTTAATTTTAAGTACTTCTAAACATAATTACGATAATACCCTAAACTAAATTACAACATTTGATTACCTATAATCATCATATAACATAACATAATTCCTTAACAAACCTTTTAGGCCAATGCCAGTATCTAATGTTTTACATGTATTTTAACTGGTTCTGTTAAATGTAATACTAAACATAATAACATTTGGGTTAATTAAAACCAAAACAAAATATAATAAAATGAACAGTAGGTGTGTACCAGTATTCCCTAATAATTTCACTTATAGAATACAGTGTCTAACTCCCTTTGCCTATTTTCAGCATAACAGATTAGGCTTTTACTATTATATTTAATAGTTCTTAGTATAAATTTATAAACATAATTCATTAAAATAAAACAATGGACTCCTTACCATCCTTATAATATAATAGAATACTTCCTTAAAATACTGAAAAACAGTTATCAGTATTTTACTTATACCAAACACTGTTATATTAAATACAAACATTTTCTTATTTTATAAAAACTATGCCAATGTCTACACATAACTACCCCTTATAATTTATATAGTTTATTCATTATATTTGGGTCCTGTTATTACTTATTGGCTATTATCACATGTTCTTTCTTTATTCCCGATTCTACTTCACTTTATTACATAGTGTTTTTATGTAGTTCATCGATTAACACTGGGTGTTAACACTGACATCCTATCATGGTTCATTAATTATTATCATCTTTCCTACTTAATTATCACTCTTTTAGTTTATTTTATAATATTGTCTTTAGATAGTTTATTTATGAACACTATTTCTTTATATTATCATTATACTTGTTCTTATATTTAATTTTCCTTTTACATTTTCTACTGTTTACATATTATTTATTTCCCTACTTAATTTTGTACTTTTATATATAATAATTCTTGTTGACAATGGGGTATTTTTATCATGATGTTAATTATTTTTTCTGGATCACCTTTTCCAATCTATTGGGTCTTGTCATCGTCACTGTCTCTGTCTACGTCAAACTCAGTTAGTGGTGTTGTTCTATCATTTCTATTTATTAATTTTTATTATACAGCTTTTCTTCACTCATTGATACTTGTAAACCTTGTGCTACCGTAGGTCATGTTACAACCTACAGAATAGTTTTTATGTGTAGAGCTTAACCGCCGCCACTAGTATAAAATAGTCATGATAAAACTTAAAGTATAATGTTATTAAATTACTACTGATAAGAAAATAAGCATCACAATTTTTGGGGGGGGGCGCAAAATTGTGTCTCGGCCCGGTCAGACCTAAAGGTTTGGGCCGGCCCTGCTAAGGAGCAAAAGCTAGTTTAGGTAGCAAGGTAAAAATTTAATAATTTTTCTCAACAATAATTTTTTTTCTGCGTCAGTATTATTCTGTGTAGTTAAGTGATAACATAGGACACACCATGGACAACAAAATCCAAGAATAAAAAATCTATTCATGTTCAATACACTGCTCTATAAAGTAATACCATTTTCTTAAATATAACAATATTTTAACTACATATGAAATAGTTATTAAAAATAAAAAACTTTGACTAACATCATTAAAACACACTACATTAATAAAATGTCACAACGTACCGCACGAAGAATCAGTGAGCACTGTTCGGGTTCATAATCGTAACTGTTGATTTGTCATTTGTCTGTAATCTGATAAACATGTTGTAATGCAGTATCATACAAGCTGTTCGAGTTAAACGACAATTGATCGTTGAGCACTAGGTTTTTTGTGTTCTCGATGCTTTGTAGATTTCGAACTCTTCTAAAGTGCTCATAATTCGCCCTTTGTTGCAAATATGCAAAGGTTTCAAATTTTTTGTGCAACTAGTGTATCCGTGGTTATTATTGATCAAATGTAACGCGAAGTTGTAGGTAGTATATCTAATGCTGCCTTTCGGTATATGTTCACTAAATCTATCTTTAAATTTTCTCCCTGTCTGGCCAATGTAAAACATGATTGCGATGATTGTGACATGTTTTACATTGGCCAGACAGGGAGAAAATTTAAAGATAGATTTAGTGAACATATACCGAAAGGCAGCATTAGATATACTACCTCCAACTTCATGTTACATACGATCAATAATAACCACGGATACACTAGTTGCGCCAAAAATTTGAAACCGTTGCATATTTTCAACAAAGGGCGAATTATGAGCGCTTTAGAAGAGTTCAAAATCTACAAAGCATCAAGAACACAAAAAAACCTAGTGCTCAACGATCAATTGTCGTTTAACTCGAACAGCTTGTACGATACTGCGTTACAACATGTGTATCAGATTACAGACAAATGAGAAATCAACAGTTGCGATTATGAACCCGAACAGCGCGCACTGATTCTTCACGCGGTACGTTGTGACATTTTATTAATGTAGTGTGTTTTAATGATATTAGTCAAACTTTTTTATTTGCGTTGACAAGTTCTTCATGTGAGAGCGAGAAGTTTTTAAACCTGAAGATGGGAACATGTTTCCCGAAACATGTCGTGTATGACATTATAACAAAGTCGCAAGATGGAAAGGAAATAAGGTAAACTATAAGTTTTATTTCAATAACGCGACTTGGAGACCATAAATCACAAATTATGAATATTAAAAATAAAATTAAAACGTTAATCAGAAGGTAAATGAAAAAGTGTAATACATAATTTTTTCCTTTTTTTCTTAAGGGACAGTCAATGCTTTAGTAGTATGCCCACTCTTTAAGATCTTTCTCAATTTTCAGCTTCCCTGAGAACCGAATTTTTTTTTTTTTTTTTTTGAGTGACGATACATTTTTTCTACCTCATCAATAAACATGAAAGCACTAAAAATGAAATAAACTGGCACTAATTTAAACACAAAGTCATAATGTAATAAGCACTATATAAACTCTTGTCAACTGACTACCTGTAGGTAATTATGCCTAATTCCGCCAGTATGCCTCAAGTCAGTCTACTAACAGTTCTTTTTTAAGGATTGATTGAAAAAACGATAAAAGTTTTTAGGATTTTAAGTTTTTTGTAAGATTGCTATAAAGGTCTAAATCCAGGACTTGGACAAAAATTCTTCCTGGACATTTCCTCTCGCATGAAAAAGAGAACATAATGGTAACCCTATAAAAATCAGTTGTACAACTAGCTTGACAAGATCTGGTTTTGTGGTAATCACTTAGTGCCATTTTGTCATGCAAACACCTCTTCTACAATTAGCCAGTATCATAGCCATAATATTTCCATTAGGAGGAGTTATGATTAGATTTTTCTATGGTGGTGGGTTATTGATGATAAAGGGGAGGATGTGCATTGGTAGTACAAGAAAATTCACAGGTTAAATGCTCACTATATATACTATACTATATATCACAGCAGTTAGCGATAAGCCTATAATTGCCTGCCTACAGATTTTATAAGGTCACAGAGGCCTTATAGGTGTCCTATCAAATAGGGGGGTATAACCCCCTCAAAAACTCCCCCTCCCCAGCTTCATACACCCTGCCATGGAACTAATAATCCTGTGGTCAATTGTTGTTTTCATTTTTTAAATGTCAAAATAAATGGATCTTAACGGTAAATATTGAGGTGGTCCAGGGAATGGCTTTAAAGATACAAAGTCACATGAATTTTCTCAGGCTGTTAGAGGAACTATGTGATGAACAAAGGGGCATAATTCTTGAGGATGGGTCCTGAAACCTATAATAATTTGTTGTTGACATTAGTAATGCTTCATGATGCATAAAAAGAAAGAAACAGAAAAGCACCTCTACGAGAAAAGTTTTTGATGAGATACTGAGTGTCATGTTAAAATTCCTTGTAACTGGGAGAAGTTTTAAAACAGAAAGTTGTAACATGAATTTTCTCAGGCTGTTAGAGGAACTATGCAATGAACAAGGAGGAGTCTGGCATAATTCTTTAGGATTGGCCCTGAAACCTATAATAATTTGTTGACATTAAGAAAAACACCTCTATGAGAAAAGTGTTTGATGAGATACTGCGTGTCATGGTGTAATTCCTTGTGACTGGGAGAAGTTATAATGACTAGGAGTTAATAATTATAATTTCCAAGCAGATGTTGAGTAAAATGATCACTGAGATTAATAAAGCTCTCTACAAAGATTAGAAGGATTCCTTAAAGTAATTGAGTTGGTATGACACATATTTTATTATTTAACTAGTTGTTATCTGTAGCTTTGCACACAAATATTTGATTTTTAATATGTAATTTTAATTGTCTATGTCTACATTTAATACACAGTGAGCAGTACTAAGAGATTCATTAATTTTTTTTCAGTTTAAAATGAAACACTCATACTACTAAGTCGTTTTGATCTTAAGATGAATGACACTGATGTAATTCCTGAAAAATCTCTTCCCATTTAGGATGTGTAGTGAACATTATAAATAAATCAAGACAGGAATACTTATGAACATAGCAAAAAGCATCTTGAGTTCGTTCATGCATACATTGCAGTCCACAAGTAAAGCTCAACAGAAGAATAACCAAACAGCCTAAGTCCTCAATGCCTTCATTTCTTAACGTGTCTTGAAAAGGTATGTAATTTTGAGCTCTTAACTTTATTTGCTTGGTGCAACAGAATATGAATCTTTCCATTTCTATTTTTGCATACATGCCTACAATATACTGATTCAACAGTTGTTTGAAATAAATCAAATGATTATATTTATCTTTTCTAACGGTGAGCCTTATAATGTAAAAATTGAATGCTACCCAATTTTACGCTGGTTTTATATAGAAAACATGATTATTAAATGTATATTGGATAAGAAATGCAAGTAATGTGACTTGATGTACGGTTAGAAACCAGCTTGGCGGTGTTTTTTCAAAAGCACGCACCCTAGGCAAGGCGACAGTCTGGCGGTGCGAAAGTTATTCAGCAAGTCATGTACAGAGTGTAAAATCATAAAATCTATTGTATTAAAAAAAGCCATAAAGTTAAGTGAAATCGAGGGAAAATTGAGTGCTCGGACAATACCGTACCATTAGAATTTAGACAGAGAGGGTGAGTGAGAGAACTTGAAGTAGCGTCTGGTTCACTTTCGCAGTAAAAGCTTGCTACGCGCTGTTTTTGATGAATGGGAGAAAGTGTCACTTTTAAGCGGGTGAAATTAGCTAGTTGGGTTGGAGGAAATCAAATATCGCGGTACTTGAAACCAATGGGAACGCGATTTGTAAATATTGAGTATGGGTAACGTTTGAGGGAGTATAAAAAATGTAGTTGGGAATTTGTCAGTCAGTCTATAGCGAACACTACAACTATCAGACTCATTATCGCGCATTGCGATTTCACAACTAAAACTTGCGATAAGTAATAAGTACAGTATTCGTGTCGTGCGTTTAAATAATATTAAACCCGGTATTACAGTAAACGAAGTATACCAAATCAAAGTAATTGTTAGACTAATAACTTGGTGATAATTACCGAACTTCATAATATCGATAATCGAACGCGTGCATTCGGAAATTACGGAACGTGGGAGTGTATTCGGGATGAATTATTGATATTGCAACCACTCAGTTTTATAACATAGTTACTAAGGTGTCAAAATTAATTAGTATACACTAGTTACATGCTGAATCAGTGAGTAGGTGTGAACAGTGGTAATTAAAGTGAAACCGAAGTAATCAAGTGTTAGTGTCATCGAGTCAACAACAGGATCATCCAAATCGCCAACAACGCAATCTCCAAGATCGCAGACTCCGAGGGAAGGATACACCAACCAAAAGGAATTCAACTTAACAAGTAAACCAAATTGAACATTAAACTCAGATTAATTCATGTCTTTTTGTAACTCTGTTACTATTGGCAATTCAATTGGTCTATGAACCTACTTTCAATGATAATTGATGAGAAGTATAATCTCAATAATTGTTAATCATTAAGATTGTATGCAACTTGTAATATGTTAATGAAGATGTTCATTAAAATTAGCAGTCATTCAAGTTAATTGTGTTAATAATCATTTCTTAGATTCCCTGAGATAATTTTAAGAGTCGCCATCAAGCAGGGTTAAGAGTTCAGTATTAGTAAATTACACATATCTTTTCTAGCTCTAAACTGCGAGGGTGGTAGCCTACACGAATAAAATTGTAAAGCTGAAATTTCTTATTTGTTTCTCTTCCAGTATTAGACTCTCTTATTCCTTAGATACTCATCTTCTCCTTAACATTAAAGGGTATTACAAAGCATTGTAAACACAGTTTGTTTCTGGAATACAATGTAGTCTGTCATTCCTAGAGTGATTACAATATCCTTTTCTTCATAGTCTTTATTAATTGTAACTACCACAACTTCATTCACTGTATGTGCGTTATAGTGGCCCCAGTGCTCAGTATTATTCGCTCTTCGATCAGCATGAACTACAATATTATATTCAGCGTTATCCTCTTGTACAAACGCCATAACGTTGTCTGCTTGACAACTAAATTCTTCTTTTTGCCTCTCTCTGGTGTTTCATTTTCATGCTTACGTTTTTCATCACACTTACTGCTTCTTCTCCTTCCCATCGGTGCCTTTTCTCTGTTTCTTCTCTTTCCTGTCTTTGTTCTTCTTTTTGATGTTCTTGTGTTTGCCATAGCATTGCTCGTAATGCTTCTATCATCTGACTGGCATCCATTGTTTACAGATTAATTACAAATTGCACTAGTCTTGTACAAGGTGTCCACTGTTTCCACTGTTAATGGTTCTGTCCCACTTCTGACCCACTGTTACGACTGTGTAACTGATCATTGTAAGGTAGAGTGAAAAACAAATACTGACACCAATGAAGTCGCTAATCACCAGCTTTAATTTATCACAAATTACAATTCATAATCAACTTGTACAATAATTCAACTTAAATTTGTCCACAAACAATAATAATACCAATTATAAAGAATTCCGCACCAATTATAACAACAACACTTCGCTACGCTACTTCTACAAACACTCGATCGCTCACTACTAAGGAATCGCTCACTGTCAACTGATCCACAAAGCCAACCTCTGTCCCTTACATATGTAGCGCATGTATTCTAGAATCTTTCCAACCTTAACTGCACGCCACTTAATGCGTAATTCAAGTGTTCTCCCAAGAGGACTTGGGAACCTACTTGAGCATGACCTTGACTGAGGCTACACCTCTTTGACTAACTGGAGGGGGTGGAGGATGTTCTAGGCTGTTCAATAGGGTTCTCGTTACAGTATGATATGCAGTGGCGGATTAGACGCCCTTGGGCCCCTAGGCCCGATTTGCTCTGCACCCCCCCCCCCAACAACCTCATGTACAACAAGGTTTTTACATTGACCTTTAAAAATAGAAATTTGAAATGAAAACAAAAATAAAAAAATATTTTAAAAAATTACAACACCAGATTAAGTTTCAAGGAAATAGTTTACGTGTTAATTGAATAAAATTTGATCAGTATTATGAAATTATGTAAAAAAATCAATTATTTATTAATTTAAGCTATACAAATTGTGAAACTTTCCTTGGAAGCATAGTTTTTGGATTGGATATAAAAAATAGCCTAATCATTGCTAAATAAAAGATATTTTTACTGAAATGTAAAGACAGTTAATTAATAATTCATTATAAGATCAATAAGGAAATCAAAAGTACATAGCAATAGCTGAAGTTAATGTGCTAAAAACAGTTTTATTAAAAAATAATAATAAACTACAAATCAACTTTCCGCGCTTTCATTAAAGAAAAGTCCTTAATAATATCATCAAAGTTCAATTCTGACAATATTTCTGCATTTGCTGTGAAACTGGTTAAGCTTGAAAGTCTGGAATCTGTGGTTGAGTTACGAAGATAATTTTTTACTCGTTTCAAAATACTCAAAGATCTTTCACCAGATGTATTTGTTGACATCATACACAAAAAAATTCTCAAAGCTGTGTCAATGTTGGGGAAAAGAGTTGTCAACTGTTTTTCATGTATAAACTTCAAGAACTCAGCAGGCAAATGGTAATACTTTACATTTAAGTTAAGAGCCTCGATAAACACCTTAAAATGGACAAATTCTCCACCAAGATCTGAGGTAAGGTCAGCAGGATATTTCCGGGCCAAAACGGAAGCTTTTCCCCGAATTTCTTCATTTTCCAAGGTAAAAAGTTTTTATATGAAACCAAAAACTTCATTCTGATCGAAATAAATTTTCGATCTGTTTTTTAGCTCACTGGAAATGTGTCGATTATAGGATAAAATTTATTTACAATCATGTCTTGTCTCCCATCAAGTCTGCAGGTGCTGCAGGTATCATTATCATTCTTTTTCATCATGAAATGTTTTTCTCTTTCTTGTCCTCTTTGAATCTAGATCGTAGTCATCCGACTCACTTTTGCACAATTCCATACCCTTCATCTCGTAATAGTCAAATCGTTCTCGTAATCCTTGTACATATTCTGAAAGGGATTTGTATAGATTGCAAATAATTCCTAAGTCAGTACTAATGCTTTGCATAGTTTTACTTGCCGCATTAAAGCGCTCCAGAATATCATTCCATAATACAAGTAATACCGCTATTTCTATTCTTCCAAAAAAAATGACATAATCCTTCTGCTGCAGCTCTGGATTCTGGCTTTTCTTGTGGGTTTTCAGAAATATCTTGAAGTGCTTTATAAAACTCCCAGCAATGAAGTAGTAAAGCTCTTGACGCATGCCATTTGGCTGACCATCTGGTTATATTTAGTCTTTTGGGCAAGAGTTTTTTCTTGATGTTACTGTCTTTTATCATGTTTTCAATTATTGCCCATCTTGAAGTTGATGCGCTGAAAAACACATATAACTCTTGCATAAACATAAATAGTTTGGTTGCTTGAAGGCAGCAGTTAGCTGCGTGCATGCCCACCAAATTCAGTGAGTGTGCTGAACATGGAATGAATTCTACAAGAGGGTTGCGACTTTTAATTAGAGCTTGAAGTCCTGAATATTGCCCAGACATGTTTGCGGCATTGTTGTACGATTGACCTCTCATATCATCAATAGAAATGTCTAGTGACGAAAGCGTGTTCAAAATTAATGCTTCCATTTCAGCAGCAGTGTGGTTTTCCATTCTAATAAACTTAAGAAATCTCTCTTTTGGACATCCATTATTATAAACATAGCGAACAATAAAAGTTAATTGGTCATGATGAGTTATATCAGGTGTTGAATCAACACTTATAGAGTAGTATTTGCTTGATTTTAACTCCTCGACAATTGTTGAAACAATTTTATTGTACATTGTTTCAATAAATTCATTACAGATTGTTTTTGACAAATAACTTATCTTTCCTTGCCCAGGATTGCCATGGTTTTGTATGTGGATCTTTAAAAAATCATCGTATTCAGCTATTACCTCAAGAATTCCTAGAAAGTTGCCATTTGATAGAGATCCAAAAACTTCATTTTCAGAATCCCGAAAGGCTAGTCCACGAGCACCAAGAAATTTAATTACATGAACAACACAAGTTAAAACCTTGTGCCAATAGTTCACTTCTATTAAATACTTTTGATGAAGAGCAGAATCAATTTTTCCAAGTACATTGCCTCTCATAACGTAAGATTGCGTGTTAACTCTGTGTTCAGAACTTTTTTCATGTTGTAAAAGTCTAGAACTATTTTTCCAATTGTTAAAACCATGAATAAATGCGTTTTCAGTATCATTTTCATTTGTATGGAAAATTTTCCTTGCACCGTACACAAAAAAAAAAACAGCCTTTAGAGTTCGAATACATTAACCACTCTCTTTTTTGTAATTGTCCATTTTGCAAACGAGTAAATAACATAGTTTTGTTGGCATATCTTGTCTTGTCTGGATAAACGCGTTTAGATTTCGAAAAATCACAGTCAGTTATTTTTGACAAGTCCTGTGGTAGGCTTTTAACAATTTTATCTTTTAGCTCATTTGTTAATGGCCCCCAAAAATTTGGGTCCATTAAATCAAATTCACGAATTAGTCCTTGCACATTACAGTTAGACTGTGCTCGTGCTTCTGAATCTAACGGAATATCATTTAAAACAGTATTTTCAGGATCAGTACTTGTATTTTGCAAAACCGTTACAGAATCTGTAACTTCAGATTTGTTAACACTACAACTAGCCTATCATTTAAAACAGTATTTTCAGGATCAGTACTTGTATTTTGCAAAACCGTTACAGAATCTGTAACTTCAGATTCGTTAATGCTACAACTAGGCCTATCATTTAAAACAGTACTTTCAGAATCAATACTTTGCAAAATGATTGAAGTTGTAAAAAACTTATCTAACTTAACTGTTTTTTGCAAAGATTTCAAATGAGCATCGTCCTTAGCTTTTTTTAACTTACGTTTGTAAGCTCCACTTGCGGTGTGTAAATTTTTACTCATGTCTGAGTTTGATTAAGATGCCTACTGTAAGCGTTTAGCCTCACACAGAGTCGCACTTCGCACACAAAAACGTTCAACACTAGTTAATACAACGCACTTGTCACTTGTAGACTTGTAGAACTAAAACTTTCCCAACTTTCTAGGCTAACCAGTAACAATAATCTCAAAACAAACAGCTGCTTTGTTGTTCAGGCACACGGTCGTACATACAGGTCGGGACCAGGGTTGGAGAATGATGCCATGCGTCATACTCGATGACTATTAGCAGCTAGTGGCACCTGGTGACGCAATAGAGAACGTTGTTTAAATGATGGGAAGAATTTGAGACATTTAATTTAGTTTTATATAATTTATAAATTAACATAAGATCAAAATTGCGATTTGCAACTGTAAAACGCTTTTGTTAAACATTATGAAAAATAAAGAATCTATAAAAATAATTTAAGCAAAAAAAAGGCCTGCGGCCCCCTTAAGCCTGCGGCCCCTAGGCCCGGCCCTACCGGGCCTAATGGATAATCCGCCGCTGATGATATGGTACAGTGTATTGAATGAGCTTATTGAGACGCAATCAGATCGAGGCCCTTTGATTGGCTGAGACCTGGTGGCCATGTAGGTAACCTCCTGTTACCGGCTGCTGTTCCTCTTACTTGCAAAAAGATGTCGAGTATTGTTTGGCCAAGATCTGCCATAACTGTTTCTTAACACTCTGTCACCTTTTGCGGCCCGAAGAAGATCCACAAGGGTGGGATATGAAACGTTGTTGATGATGTCGAGATTATACAGCAACCGACCACAACCTACCAGCCCGGTATTTAATAATTTTAAGTATATTTCTGTCTTTAGTTTACTGTTCAGTACATATCCATTCAACAATTTAGATGGCTGGGCGATTTTAGTTTTGCCATCTCTTGATACAGTCAGTCCCACAATATGTGTAAACTACACAGTATCATACTGTCCAACAAGTAAGTAAAACACACAAATCATTGTGTGTGTGTGTGTGTGTGTGTGTGTGTGTGTGTGTGTGTGTGTGTGTGTGTGTGTGTGTGTGTGTGTGTGTGTGTGTGTGTGTGTGTGTGTGTGTGTGTGTGTGTGTGTGTGTGTGTGTGTGTGTGTGTGTGTGTGTGTGTGTGTGAAATTTATTTAATTTACTTGTATAAATAAAACTTGGAACTAAATTGTATGCAGGTGGCACATAACTTAATTTTTCTGAATATAATTATTTCACTACCAACTCAGAACACAAAGTTTTGTATGGGTAAAAACGTAAAATTTTTACTTTATAACCTGAACCGGTTTTCACTTTCAAAAAGCTTCTTCAGAAACAACAAAATCCAGGAATTTAATTTTTCTTTAACTCAAGGACTGAATAAAATAAAATAGACAACAAAGTTTATAATTGTGTTTATTTCAGTTCAACTTAAAACATGTATAAAATGTATTAAAACAAAATAGAGATGACAGAGTGAAACACATATAAATCATTTTCTTTTTGTTCTTTCCAGAATTAGTCTGTAAATCTTGTCGCGGTTCCATAGCAGGTTTCCATCACTGTCGCTGTTTTTCCACACCTTTCTTTCAACAACTCTCGTATCTCCGCCTTCAACACCGTGCTGTTTCCAATTTGTTTTGTATATCTTAAACACATAATAATAATATATAGAAATTTGTAATTTAAATACGTTCTACTTTAAACCGGTGTGCGTGCGTGCGTGCGTGCGTGCGTGCGTGCGTGCGTGCGTGCGTGCGTGCGTGCGTGCGTGCGTGCGTGCGTGCGTGCGTGCGTGCGTGCGTGCGTGCGTGCGTGCGTGCGTGTGTGTGTGTGTGTGTGTGTGTGTGTGTGTGTGTGTGTGTGTGTGTGTGTGTGTGTGTGTGTGTGTGTGTGTGTGTGTGTGTGTGTGTGTGTGTGTGTGTGTGTGTGTGTGTGTGTGTGTGTGTGTGTGTGTGTGTGTGTGTGTGTGTGTGTGTGTGTGTGTGTGTGTGTGTGTGTGTGTGTGTGTGTGTGTGTGTGTGTGTGTGTGTGTGTGTGTGTGTGTGTGTGTGTGTGTGTGTGTGTGTGTGTGTGTGTGTGTGTGCGTGTGCGTGCGTGCGTGCGTGCGTGCGCGGGCACGTGGAGAGCAAATACATTACACCAACTAATTATGTAACAAAAGGAGTACACTAGTCTTAAATTTACTAACTAGTATAGTTAGTTTAATTAGTCAGGTATAAAGTTTACTAGCGGTGAGAAGAACAACGCTTGGTTGGCCAGCTGTTGTTAGCTTAGGCTGTGTACAATATAACTTCACTAATCCTGCGTTTTTCATAAGATCAGCTATGACAGCACTCTCTCGTGTTGTTTCAGTGTAACTTCTTAAAGTACTAGTTTAGTAAAAAAAACATTATTATTGGTTTAATATTATATTAGAAACAAATAATGTGAAATTAGGTGATTACGTACGTGAAACATAACCTAACCTTCCGCTCCATCAATGCAACATCTATGTTTTGCTTTAATTTTGTAATTGCACTCGCTAACTGTATTCAACTTTTGTTTTTTTTTCAGCAGTTTCATATGTAACTCTCTCCTAGCACAACTTCAATAGTATGTGAGAACTAGGAAGATGTGACTACTGATGCTGACAGTTCAAAATCTTGTTCCTGAGATCCACCCACCCCTATAAGGAACTTTCTCAGTCAATCTTTCAAGTTCGCAAATTTGGAAATTTAATTTTACCAACAGATATATTGTATCCTAAAGCCCTATAGTGGAAGAACAATGAAACAATGAATCCAGACATCTGTTCCGGTCTCAAGATTTGTCCAGAGCCACATCACGTAGCTATCAGTTTGTCAGCTGATTTGTATTTGTAATACCAGGGTTGTATTTTATATATGGTGCTATTCAATATACAGTTAAATAATGTTATATGCTACTGTGTTTGTTTATTGTAATTGATTTGACAATAAAAAAATTAATTCTTTACACTAAACTTGAATTTTCATTTGTACCTTTCATTATTGCATAATGACTATAATCAGGTTTTGTGTGTACTGTCAGTATTGAATTTACTGTATTCAATATATAATATATATATTTATATAACTTCTGTTTCAAAACACTTAGTAGTCATAGTTTAATGTTTACAAGTTTACATTTAGGCCTATGTGTAAACATACTAGAAACTTGTATCAAAAAGTATCGGATCGTACACCACAAAAAAAGTATGTCACCTGAATAAGTTGAAAGCTCGTTCTCTTCAAGGTAGGCCCCTTCTGTATTGACACACTTCTCCCAGCATTCTTCCACTGTTGAAAATATATATTTTTTTTTTTTGTAGTGTTTATGGAATACTCAGCAGGGGCTTTGTTGCATTTATTTTGATCTCTTCTCTACTGAAATCTATTCCTGTGAGTGGTGTCATGAGTGTTGGAAAGAGCCAGAAGTTGCACGGAACCATGTCTGACAAGTAGGACTGCTGAACCAGTGTAAAGCTGAGTTTTGTGAGAAAGGTCTGAATGAGTTGCGATAACATGGGCTGAAGCAGTGTCTTCATAAAGCCACCAATCTCCACATTGTTACAGCTTGGTTTAGTGACAATTACGCATTCTGTCCAATTATATCATTTCAGGACTTCAGTTAGAGTCAGGACACATTATCACACCCACTAAAATTTGGAAATTATCATACACAATTCTTAGATGATGATAATAACTCTAGATAATTCTTGGAGTGCTTGTCAGGGCAAGTTGTCAATTGTCTTTCCACATCACATAACCAATAATTCAATATTTATCAGTCTCGCAATTTATTCCCCACACACATACAATTCATAACCTGCCATTGATATTCACAAGTACATATACCAAACATACTACTTTATCGTACTCAGTGGTGCACCCAGGGGGGGTAGACCCCCCCAAAAACATGGAAAAATGTTTGTAATCAACATATGTACAAATAGGAAATATATAGTAATAACTATATTCTTAATATGTTAATTACTAAATTCTTACAAACAAATTAAAATTTTTACTATTACTAAATGATAAACTAACAATTAATGTAGGCTAAGTTAACTAGACATTAATAAACTGTTTTCGTGCCAGCAGCGCATTATATGCGCTGGTGTTTTGTACTTTTCATAGGTGAAAGTGGGTGTCATTTAGATGGTCAAAATTGGAATCTGATTATTAAAATTACAGATACTTCAGAAAGAGAATTAAAAATTTCTAGAAAATATACTACAGGTAAACAAATTCCATTAAAATATAAATATTCAGGAAATAGAATATTAGAAGGTTATATAAGTAAAATGCAAAGCTTCAGAACTCTATGACATTAAAGCGCTCTTGAAATTTCATGAAAGTAATTTACCATGATGAAAAGTCTGTGTGAGTAAAGTATATTGTAAAGAGGAAAATCAAATTTAAGCCATTTACGCAAATTGTTTGAGTGATGTCAGATGTGTGCAGTTTTGCTTAATACCAGTGCTTGAACTGGTAATAACTATACTCCAAAAGCGTTTTAATATCACACATCATGACAGAGGAGAAATGCAGATTGTAAAACTGTAACAGACTAGCATTTGAGAAGTGCCAGTAACATATAGGAAATGTTAATAGTGAACAGTTATGACTCCTGACTGCCCTTCAACTAAGTTGATCCACTGTACAATTTGTCACCATTACAAGCCATGGTTCAAGATGTGAAGATAATAAATTGAAGGTTCCGTATTAGTAAAAGATGTCTACACTTCACTTATGCTCACATATTATTATAACATATAGACTAAATGAGTCCTGAGTTAAGCACTCACCTTTGTTTAATTGTCCATTGTTTACTTGTACAGAACCCATTGCAAGATTAATAATATTTTGAAGAAATCTATATTAATACTAACATTTCAGCCGAACATTTCACACATGTTTGTAAATGTATGAAGAGTAAAATTTTGTTTAGAAACCAAAGTCAAAAATGCCTGCCTTATGATATTCATTATAACAGCCTACATTATAATGAAACTAATAATTTCTCATTTAGACAAATATAAAAATAGTTTATCAATTAAATTAATTTTATATTTTTAATTTAATTATTTAAAAAAATTTGTTTTATATTTTTGAAACCAAATTAAAAAATTCACCCCTCCCAATGGCGGAGGCCAGTGAAACTAACAATTTTTTTAATCTTGAATACGAGTGATATCTTGGACCATCATGAGATACTTATTACAAACACAATGCTTCAACCACAGAATCAATGATTGTCTTCCAAAAACCTGATCTGTAAACAAAATAACTTGTTGAAACTAAACAAAGAATAAAGTGAAATGAAATAAAAAGATACTCAAAATACAACTTACCAATAATATTCTTAGCCTGGAGGTTATATGTGAGAGTTCCCACTTACGGGAAGTGGATATTCTCACAGATATCCTCAAGGCTGGAGACATTATTGGTAAGTCGTGTTTTTAGGCATTTTGCTTTGTTAGTTCCTTTGTTAATCTGAACAAGATATTTTAGTTTACAGTTCATGGTGTGTTGTTAAACACATGAAGACAACCATAAATAATTCCAAGAGATTAAAGCATTGTGTTAGTAATTAATTTTACATAATAATGGAAGTCCAGAATGTACTTTAATTTGTTTTCCTTATTGCACCAAGCAGCACTATCAGCACTGCTGGGCACTGCCACAGGACGCAGAGGTCCAGGTCGCAGCAATAAGGAAATATCATTTACTAATTTTGAAATGAATGTAGATTTATAAAAAAAATAATGAGAGTAACGTACTATTAAATTTTTAATGGATAAAATTTGTAATTTTAATTAAAAATTTTTAATTAGAATTTTGTTAGAAACTTGGTACTTTCAGTACAGTTTCCATAGAACAAAACGTACAAAACAATCATGAAGCCACTGTACAGCAGACTTCACACAGGATTTGTCATTGTGTTTCCATTTTTGGAAACAGCCTAAAAGATGGTTTCAAAAACAGGCAAATGTGTCTTTTGGTTTCCTTGGGACATAATTTAGATGGTAATATCAAGAAAATTAGGGGTCACAATAATTATAATAGAGGGCATCACCAAAGATAATATTTGTACCAGTGGTCTCCTTAATATTAATAATTTTGCATTGGGTTTCTGATACTCGTAGACTTGGATTGTTTCTGATTTCTTGGTGTTATACTGTGTGAGTCATTGAGGTGGCATTTGATCTGAAACCAAATAATTGAAATTAAAAACCAAATAGTCTTACAAAAATATGTGTACACTTTAAATGATATATTTGTTTATTATTATTATGTTATCTTATGTATGTGAATCATCTGTTTCTGATTGAATTTGTCACTTTGTGGTGTTGTAGTGTGTGGGTTGTTGAGGTGGCGTTTGATCTGAAACCAAATAATTGAAATTAAAAACCAAATAGTCTTACAAAAATATATGTACTCTTTAAATGATTTATTTGTTTTTTATTATTAACATTATTATTATTATTATTATTATTATTATTATTATTATTATTATTATTATTATTATGTTATCTTACCTATGTGAATCATCTGTTTCTGATTGAATTGTCACTTTGTTGTGTTGTAGTCTGCGCGTCGTTGAGGTGGCGTTTGATCTGAAACCAAATAATTGAAATTAAAAACCAAATAGTCTTTCAAAAATATATGTACTCTTTAAATGATTTATTTGTTTTATTATTATTATTATTATTATTATTATTATTATTATTATTATTATTATTATTATTATTATTATTATTATTATTATGTTATCTTACCAATGTGAATTATCTGTTTCTGATTGAATTTTTGTGGTGTTGTAGTGTGTGAGTCCATTGAGGTGGCGTTTGATCTGAAACCAAATAATTGAAATTAAAAACCAAATGGGCTTACAAAAATATGTGTACACTTTAAATGATTTATTTGCTTATTACTATTATGTTATCTTACCTATGTGAACTGTCTATTTCTGCTTGCATTTGTGAATTTGTTTATTAATTTTTGGAAAGGTTGGGAAAGACATTTGCACAAACGAGCGAATTTTCCTTTTGGTTTCTGAGTCACTAATTTCTGATGATGGTACTTGTAATATGGGTCACAGACACTGTCCGTATCAACGTGCATGTCTTCACCATACATGGCATCGTCCAAATTGTCTTTCTCTGCCTCAACCTCAATAACGTCATACTTTGGTACTTGTGCACTTGATGTTACGTCTTTGAGGTTCATTTCGCATTGCAATTCAGGTATTGATGGTTTGCCATACATGGCATCGTCCAAATTGTCTTTCTCTGCCTCAACCTCAATACTGTCATACTCTGGTACTTGTGTACTTGATGTTAAGTCTTCGAGGCTCATTTCACATTGCAATTCAGGTATTGATGGTTTGGCAGTGCCTGAATCCCTAAGGTCACGTTCAATCTGAAAAGCAAATAATTAAAATTAAAAACCAAATAGTTGGAAACATTAGTAGCCGGGCTGTTAGGCCCTGGCCTGGTGTTTATGCTGACAGATGTTTTGGCCTCACCATCAGAGGCCATCGCCAGTGTAGATAATGAGTAGTGCACAATTAGCACAGTGTCTGCCAATTCACTCTCGTGATGAGGTAGATACCATGTATTTTGTTTAAGAAGGCCTCTGGGCCTACAATGTTAGATTCAGTCTGAAACGAAATAATTCAAATTAAAAAGAAAACAGTTATATCACTAACTGTTTTTACACTACAGATGGTTTGTATGTTAATTATTATCATGTTATCTTACCTTTGCTTACGGTACTGGTTCATTTGAGTCTATTTTAGTTCCAGTGTCCACCTCTACGTCAATAATTTCACATTTGATGGTAATACTATGATAATAGGGGGTCTAAAAAACGGTAATGCAGCACGTCACCAAAGATTAATTTTTTACCAGTGGTTTCCTTAATATTAATAGTTGTGAGTCGGTTTTCTGGTACCGGTACTTGTAGTGTACTGTTTGGCTGTAGTGTTGGGTTGTGTTTCTGCTTGCTGGTTCAGTTTTTGAGACTGAAATTATTATAACTATCTCTAAATTATGTCAAACAACAAGTACTGGAATTCAAATGTGAAATTATTGATGGCGAGGCGGACACTAGAACAGAAATAGATTTTGGTGACAATGTGCCAGAGGTGGACACTGGAACTGAAATAGATTCAAACGAACCAGTACCAGAAACAAAGGAAAGATAAGATGATAATAATTAACATTTAAATCATTTATAGTGTGAAAACACAGTCTTATTTATATAGCTGTTTTGTTTTTAATTTGAATTATTTGGTTTCAGATTGAGTCTGACCTCAAAGATTTAAAATCAACTAACAAGTAACGGAGTGTTACATTATTGATGTAGAGGTTGTAACGTACCAAATTTGGTAGTTACATAGAGTAACCAATTATTACGTCAAGTGACGGGAGATCATGAAAATATTTCAAAGGACATAAAATAATGTAAACAAAAAGTGTGTATCTACAGAGATATATTATTGTAAAAATCCAACAACGAAGAAAGAAGGGTAATATAGCATCATCGAGTACAAGAGAGAAAGAAAATGACAACGAGCCAATATAAAATGTTAGAAACTAGGCCCAATAGATTCCAAACAGTGAGGGGAAACAACAAAGATAATAACTATGTAAAATGAAGAGAAGACAACGGATTCCAAACAGTGAGGGGAAACAACAAAGATAATAACTATGTAAAATGAAGAGAAGACAATGGATTCCGAACAGTGAGGGGAAGCAACAAAGATAATAACTGTTTAAAATGAAGAGAAGACAACAGACTCCCAAACAGTGAGGGGAAACAACAAAAATCATAACTATTTAAAATGACAAGAAGACAACTCAAGAGCAACCACAGTGATGGCAAAACAACCAATTTATTTATAAATATAAATACTATGGAACAACGACTACCACAAATGGAAATATTGAAGAAGATGACGAGCATAAGTGAACATTGACTATCACAAGCAAAGTACAACCCAGGAGAACACCGATATTGAACAACAATTAAACAGGAGAAGAAGGGAAGATGAAGAGCAAAGGAAACATAACATGAAAAATGAAGATAATATATGGACAATACAAGAAACCACCATTTCACCAAGTATACAAGAAACTATACTAGTGACCGGAAGAAGAATAACGATTATCAACTATGAAGAAACAGTGTTTAGCATAATTAAGCAATCACAAACAGTAATAGTGAAAACTTAATGTAAGTGTGAGAACCTGTAACAAGTTAACCATTTTTAACCCAAATAAACCCCACAGACAATACAAGTGAGAAGGTTTATAACAGAGGAAAATGCGTTACCATTATAGTGGAAGAATCAAAGATTAAATAGTTAAAATGCACAGACAATTAGTGTGACCAATTTAATCAAGATTGTAATCCAAAATAGATAATCATAAGACCACCAAGAGAAATGTGAGATAGAACAGTAAAATAATTGTTCATAGAAACTGATAATAAAAGCTTTATAAACTTTAAAATGAGATATAACTAAATGCCACAGCAGGACAGGACAAGATATAAATAAAGTCCAGAATAAATAATAACAAATAAGCTAGTTTGTTAAGTATCAGACAACCAATGTACCAAAAATTAGGTACAACACCACAAGAAATGTAATACTATTAGATTAAGAATACTTGTGTTATTGTTTAGAAAAATAGTGTAAACATGTGTATTACTTAACAATTAAACCATTGTAATAGAATACCATAATGAAAATAATAGTAGAACCATATACTGCATAAGAATATGTTGCACAATTGTGACCAGATAACATGAGACATAACCTCATAGGGAATGCACCTATAACATAAAATCATATATGTTAATTAAACCAAGCAACTATCAACAATTGTTTCAATCACAGACTAATTATAAATAATAATGCAAACTAATAAATAATATTTATACTGAAATACACAGCCAATAAAGCAGATTCAATATGATAGCACAAAGCTAGAAGAACAGAAACCCAATGTGACAAGTTAGTTAAGCAAAATACATTATTAAAACTTGTTAAAGGATTACTGAAAATGTTACCAGTAGTTAGAAAAATATCTAGTACTACTATGAGAACAGATCACAATTATAATAATAGTAGTTTTATAGTCAAACTATTAGAAACTAACTGACTCTGATTGTAGAACCAAATGTAAACAAACACTATGTGACAAGTTAGTTAAGCAAAATGCACTATCCAAACTTGTTCAAAAGTGAATAAAAATATTACCAGTAGTTAGAAAAATATCTAGTACTACTATGAGAACAGATCACAATTATAATAATAGTAGTTTTATAATCAAATTATTGAAAACTAACTGACTATGATTGTGGAACCAAGTGTAAACAAACACTATGTACCAAGATAGTTAAGCAAAATGCACTATCCAAACTTGTTCAAAAGTGAATAAAAATGTTATCAGTAGTTAGAGAGATATCTGATACCACTATGAGAACACATATCAAATGTAATAATAGCAATTTAGTAGTTGATTTAATAGAAACTAACTGACTCTCATTGCAAAGCCTGATGTAAACAAACCCAATATTAAGAATTGGAAAACTTTCAGATAAAGAAAGACTGATAAATATATTAAATAAACAATGTACTATAGTTGTACACTATTTTAATTTGTACCATAATATACCTTATGTGGTAAAATAATTGAAAAAGTGACAATTTAAAGAAAAGAGAACAGAAGGTTTTTTGATAAGACTATTAGTATATGAAAAACAACATTTTTCATAAAACAAAATGTGAACAGATGTAAATAAATGTATATAGTATTGTTAGAATGCCAAACAAATGTAATTAAATAAGAAATAATAGAGTTATAAGCGATTATAAATAATCGAATATGGTCGTTTGAGGACGCCATTACCAAATATTGTTGGAATAGTAATTACACCTATTTTCTGTATTAAACAAATGAGAAATGGACTCAAGACGTTTAATAATAAGTGTTATAGGGTAATTAGAGCAAGATATGGTGAAATAAACTTATTAATTTTAAGATCCACCATATGGGTTTTGTGAAATGTTGTAGTGAGTTAATAATGGACGGATTTTATCCTTGTTTAGACTTTATTTAAAGCCGCAAGTGTCCGCGATCTATTGCCACTAACCATTCAACGATACGATGATTAATAAAAAAGTTATAGCAATTATAAACTTTTTAGTCATTTTGTGTATCAACGCTTACGTCACATTTAGTCTCTAACCCAAACAAAAATTGGTACAAAATTAAAAGTTTTATTTAACTGAGGTGTTTTGGGGTAGAGAGTTCGACAATTTAAACCAATCAAATGAATGAAAATAACCAGACAAGCAGGAGACGCTTAGGTGAAGCGTTCAGTCATCTTTCAGTCGTCAAGGAGTATACCAGCATCATTCAACGAGCAAGGTTGATGAAGAAATGTATCAAGATTTATTTAAATTGTGCGCGACATGTTCATAAGTTACGCTATACACACATAACCTGTACACAACAGAGTAATAACGAGTGTCCAGTGCTAAGTGAATTAAAATAATAAACCGACCAGTGTATAATAAAGGTCGTGTTTTCGTGTTTTATAAAAAACAGGGAGTACTCTATTTTTATTATTTAACAAATTGAAGGGAAATAATAATTTTTGTTAGTGAACGAAAAATTATTGTTTAGGTACTGCTCTAGTCAGAAGTACCGAAGGGCATTAATCATGATGAAAATTATCAGAATTAAATAAAAGAATTATCTCGCATTTATTAATTTAAAAAATAAATGTTTTACGAGTTTATCGTAATTAAAGAAATCAATATTAATTTAAATATCGAAAATATGAGTGTAATGAATAGTCGCTCGTTTGACTCATTTCGTTTGAATTGACGAATAAATAATTTATTGCGAAAAATATTCTAATCAACTGATAATTACACATCAGATGAAATATGAATAAAATATATGTGTTTATATTATTAAGAGTTCAATGAATAATTTAATTATTCAAAATAAATACTTACTTTTGTTAACTAACCTAGAAATAACAACGACAACTTTGTCACCTTTTCATAATTCTGTTCTCAAGTAATTTCAATCCAATGAAAGCTATCACAAGAGTTTTTTTTATTATAGATTTTTTCTCTTGCCAATAAACGATTTTAATAACTAACAAATAAATAATAATAGTAATTTCTAACAGTGCAGCATAAAGCACGTGTTGTAAAGGTAACTGCTGTACCCATTAAACTCAACGTACGATAGTACGATATATATCGGTTTTATGGTACCGACTTTTTATTTTAATATTTGTTTGTTTTTTGTAGTAATTCTTTATTAAATATCGTTAGAATTGATAACATCTTGTATCTGGTATCATGCAACTTCCAAGAACACACGAATTTGGTAATGTAACTGTGTAAAGAGGACATAACCTCGTTAACTAAAAATTATTGTACCAGACCCAGTGTTACCAGCCTTGAGGTTAAAAGAGCTCAAGTATTGTTCATAATAATTATTATTTTGTAAAGACATTAGTGATTGATTGTTTATTTAAAAGAGTTAATGGCATTTCAGAACTGTTAATAAATCTCAATTTATTTACCAGTGGAAAGAGTTTTAATTTTTTTTAAATAATTTAATTTTCATAACTAGTTCTATCAGAAGGTGGCGGTAGAATTTGAATGTTCAGTACAATTCAAATTAGAGTTAAAACATTATTTTACTTTATTGTGCATGTGTATTACTTAGGATATTCAAATAGAATATCCGTATATGTGTATAAAGTGTATGTTGCAGCAGAAGAAGTCACCAAACAGAACATTGATAACATCCACATATGGTAAGTGGGGAGGTTAACAGTGAAGTGCTAAATACTTTTTTAAACTGAAAGATTTAAACGGGAATACCCACAATCATACTAATAATAATCAACACTAATAATAATTCAATCTTAAACCTTATTTTATATCTAATATCGTTGTATTATTATTACGTTACAAGGTAGACAAAGACATCTCGAAAGATGGCATATATGGTGAAGACGTGCACGTTGATATGGGCAGTGACAGGTTTCAGATTGAGTCTAGCTTCAAAGACTAAAAATCAACGAAACAAGTACTGGAGTGTGACATTATTGACAAAGAGCCAGACAAAGACATCTTGGAAGATGGCATATATGGTGAAGACGTGCACATTGATATGGATGGTGACAGGTTTCAGATTGAGTCTAGCCTCCAAGACTTAAAATCAACATTAGAAAGATCACATTTAATCTGAAAACCGAATAATTCATATTAAAAACCAAATTGTTATACGAAGAGCTCTGTGTTAGTACACCACAAATGGTTTATTTGATAATGAGCAAGATGTTATCTTACCTAACCTATTAACCTAACCTAATCTATTTCAGATTAAAAATAAATAAGTGTTGCTATTTAGTTGATAAATGTGTAATTATTTTCATACAGTTTACTTAAGAAGGCGACAAAAAATTAAAATAGGAATCATCTGTTTAACTTGTCATTATTTTTATGCCACTTTATCTGCTACAATTATGTCACAAGAACTCTGGATATGTTAAGCATATGTACAAGGCAGTGAATACACTTAACATTCTTAACACTGTACTTAAAAGAAAACTAGGCATAAGTAAACACATATTCATGGAGCTAGAAGAGCATTTGATAATGTTGAAAAGATTACTTAAGATTATGAAAGAAATCGTTTGGTTTGGAACATAAAATAGCAATATGTTAATAAAAATGTAAGTGTACCAGAATTTAAAAAACACCAGACATTCTCAGCTTCTGAAAATCTGAATTGTCTTTACAATATTTCACATTATATTCTCTTTAATTAATTTTCTATTTTACAATCACTTGAAAATACCTTACAATCATTGTGAAGATCTTTGACAGTATCCATCAGTATGGAGCATGCTTACTCTCTCCCTGCCTTATTCCCTTTTTTATCGGTATTTTATTTGATATACGTACAGTTTGGCTTGAGTTTTTAAGTTGTATACACACAAACATACACACACAGCTTGAGAGCCAAGAATAATACTCAAACATATCTCAAGTACTGGTAAGAAAAACATTAGTACTGTACTTTTAAAATATTATTAATTTATGGACTAAGTGGAACAACAAACAGTATGTTACATTCTCTCTCTTTAAAAGAAAAGATGTATTAGGCAGAAGATAACTGTACACTTGATAAAACAATTTAATTATTTGTTTATTTAATTAAATATTAATAAATGATTTTATTATTATTATGATAAGTAATAATCATAATAAACATTATATTGCAATATAAGTAAGAAACATCTTGGATAACATTTACAACATAACACACACACACACACACATGTATATAGAGAGATGGAAAGACAGACAGATATGAAGCAAAGTTTATAGTAATTATACATACTTGGCTCAACAGCTGCTTGTTGGCCTCCGAAACAAAAGAAAGTAATTCAATTTATTAAGCTTCTGCAAAACAAAAACATTAGTCAAAACAGTTTTAATTGGAGAATGTAATAATGGTGCTACATTTGTATAATGTTTTCAGTACTCTAGCGTGATAAGAAGTTCTGATAACAGTGAAGTTGTAAAACAGAAATTTTTATACGGGCCTGCTACTGTTATGAGAATCAATACTCTGTAACAGCCTTCGTTAAAATATTCACCACATTACAGAAATCCAGTATAAAGATTACATTTTGTACAATTGTGTTTATTCTTGTAAATGAAGTTTTTTATAACCGTTAACGAATTTTATAATATAAATAGAGACATTTGTAAGTACGCATGTATTATTTTTATATTCATTTACACAAACTCATATTTATATATGGGTAGTCAGTTACATATTGTTCAATAATGGGTATACCACTAGAAAAGCTTATGTTATCTACACTTTATGCATGATAAGGTGATAAGGAACATGTGGAATACATGATCTGTAATTTTTACAAAGACTACATAATTGTGTTGAAAAATAATTTTTAAAGACTAAATAGGTGTGACAAGATCTACTTTTAGAAAAAGTGAATACAAAATGTATGGTAAATTATACACACGTTTATGACAACTATAGAATTTTTAATAGACTCTTACTGCTGCCATTACTTACACAAATATTTTTATATATCTCACTCATATTCTTCATTCAAACTTACTTCTGCATAATACCAATGCATTCAAAAAGTTCTTACGTATCTGTTCTGCAATACTATTTGTTCTTGCTCTTATATTTTTGCCACACTTTCGGCAAAAAGCCATATTTTGGGTATGCACTTCACTTATGATTTTCATTTTTTTCCTCAGCAAATAAAACTCATTTAATACTTGATCTTCATCTACCAATTTGTTGTCCATGGCTGTAAAATGTAATGAAATTTCTATTACGTCAGAACTACATGAAAGAACTACATTAGACCTCTGTATCTCTGAAAAGTTTTGAATGCAGTATTGTAACACAAGTAATGGCCTTCTTAAGTAAATATTCTGTTAGATATAAAATAACTGTCAATAATATAATACAAAATATCCCAATTTTAGTCTCAGGTATCTTGTACAGTAGGAATGAAAGGTACAAAGCTTACTACATTATTTTCAAAAGAAATAATACGATACTCCACTTTACAGGATAAGATTAATTATTTGTACAGGAGAGGCATGGAAATACCATGAAAATTGCAAGTAGTCATGTCTTTAGACCATACTCTAATTGTATCCCTTGCGTATGAAATTAAATATAATATGGAAATTTAGGGAAAACCAAAATTTGTAGGTGAGTAAGCTGGAAGAAGTTTGTAGGGCACAGGAAGTGGAAAAGATTTTATTAGAAAGTTAAAGATGTTTCAAAGCTTTTATGGAATTATTAAAAGTCCTTTAGAGAAATACGGAAAGCAAACTCATGTAAAATTTACATAGCCTTTTTTCTTATGTGACTTTAAAACATGTGTACTATGTAAAAAGGGTTTCTCTTGTGGAAAGGGAGGTAGATTCAATTAAGTTTGAAGGACAATAAGAAGACATTAAGAGGCTGGTGCATAACTAGAAGGCATGGATGACTGTCATATGAGGACCTGCCAGAAAAAGGCAGGATATGATCTTTAATAAAAAAAAAGAGGTAAGTATATTTTATTTTGAAGAAGATAAAGTGAAATAGAGTAAACATTGACCTTTTATACAGCACAATAAAAGTATAAAAGACTACCTAAATAAATGTTGGAATATAAATTGAAAGTAAAAGAGTGGAAGAGAGTACGCTCAAAGGATGGTTTATAAGTACAGACAAAACAAAGTAACATCATCTTTACTAGAATAAAGAAAAAAAAACACTAACTACCAAAACGAACAACATTCCAAATATGAAGGAACTGCAAGAAGGACTGGTATAAGTAGTAGATCTTGTCTGACCATTGATCACCATTAGGAAATTTATATAAGAAAATAAGAAACAACAGACTTATATACAGAACATGTAAACGCAACCTAATAATTCTTATGTAAACTGCAGGAACATTTATTGAACATTTGTATTAAACATATGTCAATAAAATTTCATCACCTTTTGAAATTAATAATTTATTTGCCGAAATGACTGGAAATAATTTAGAATAAACACTGGTCATCTAGTTATTACAGTTTATACAACACTAGTATTGTTCTGTGTACTCCAGTGGGTAATTGCAGTGATCCTGAGTAGATAATATTAGAAAATATTCTAATAGTTTTATAAAAGGAACTGATAAGAAAAGAAAAAAACATTTAAAATTGACATCAGCATCATACAATGGAGAAAACTAAAGTAAAGTTACAAAAATTAAAAACTATACGTAAAAACTATGTGGCATTTCAAGTTATAGATGTGTGCACAATTAGCAGTACCAGTATATATTATCCTAGTTTAATAAGAAAGCAATAGAAAGAAATAGTAAACCATAAATGATAATTATTATTTCTAAAACAGAATATGAATAATTTGTAAATATATTATAAGTAGCAAAGTTGTACCATCATCAGTGGCGCAACAACCCATTACTGAGTCAAGGCCTCCTTTAACAGCCTCCACCAGTTGTCCCGGTCAAGTGCAGCTGCTCTCCAGTTCCAGGTCCCAAGGATGTGGTGCGCATCATAGCTCACACCGTCTTCCCAACGTAGTTTGGGTCTACCAACTCTCCTGGTGCCATAGATCTGTTCTGTGAGTGCCTTTCTTGGTATTTCATTCTCCCCCATTCTGATCACATGTCCAGCCCACCTGAATCTACCAAGCTTTATAATTTTCACAATATCTGGTTCATTCAGAAGTGTGTTCAGTTTTTGGTTGGTTCTTTTCCTCCATTCACCTCCCACACATATTGGACCAAATATACTACGAAGGATTTTGCGTTCATGAACCAGCAGGCTTGACTCAGACTTTCTAGAAATGGTCCAGGTCTCAGAACCATAGGTGAGAACTGGGTGGATCAGTGTTTTATACAAAAGCAGCTTGATGCTCCTGGCAATTATTCTGCTTTGAAACAGGGATCTGAGACCAAAGAAGCACCTATTAGCTGAGGTGATTCTTCGCTTTATTTCCTCTGTTGTTTCCCCATCAGCGTTAACTTGGCATCCTAAATAAACAAAGTTGTTGATTTTTTCGAAGGAATAGATGCCGATTTGCTCTCCTTCTCTAGCCTCCTGTCCTGTGGCCATGTATTTTGTCTTGCTTTCATTTATTATGAGACCCAGTCTCCTTGCGGGACCTTCAAGAGCAAGAAAGGGTTCAATGACTGCTCGAAGGGACCTCCCGATTATATCTAGGTCATCAGCGTATCCTAGGACCTGCACCAACCTGTTGAATACAGTCCCAGAGGAATCTATTCCAGCATCTCTCATAGCTTTTTCTAAGGCAAGAGTGAAGAGGAGGCAAGCAAGAGCATCGCCCTGGAGGACTCCCTTTCCATAGTCAGACTCTCCTGATAAGTCATTCTGAATCCTCACCATGCCCTTCACTGTCAGCATTGTCATCCTTCACAATCTTATTAACTTTTTTGGTATGCCCAGTTCTTCAAGAGCAGTGTAAAGTTCTTTTCTGTCAATGCTGTCGTATGCATTTCTGAAATCTATGAAGAGGTGATGGGTTTGTAGCTTATGTTCCCTACCTTTCTCTATAATTTGTCGGAGTGTGAAAACCTGGTCTATTGTCGATTTTCCTCTTCTAAATCCGCACTGATATCGACCAATCACCCGATCAGCATGTGGAAGCAGTTTTTGGTACAATATATGGGCCACTATTTTATACGCCACAGGGAGAAGAGAAATGCCTCTGTAATTATTACAGTCTAGTTGATCTCCTTTTTTATAAACCGGACATATAACTACCTTCTGCCAGGCTGTTGGCAGTTTCTCTTCTATCCATATATCAATGACAAGGTGATGAAGGGTTTTAACCAGCTCTGGGCCACCGTTTTTGAAAAGCTTCGCAGGAAGATCATCAGAACCGGGAGCTTTGTTGTTTTTAAGGCATTCTGTTGCAGCTATCACACCATCTTCATCCAGAGGCTTGATGTGTTCATGTTCCTCTAGCATAGGTGGTACATAGTTGTCCACATCGTCATTCTTAGAAAGAAGAGCTTCAAAGTGCTTGCGCCACCTTTCGAGGATTTTCCCCTTTTCTGTAAGTAGGGTGCCATCAGTGTCACGACAAGCTGTTGTCCTGGGTTTAAAGGGTTTTCTACCTTGATTTACCTTATTGTAGAATTTTCTGATTTCATTTGCATCCTTAAGATCTTGGATCTCTACCAGCTGTTGACTCTTCCAATGGCGCTTCTTCTGCTGATGTACCTGCTTCTCCACTCTCCTCCACTTCCTATACTCCTCTACACTTCTTCTTGTGTGCCTCTGTATCATTGTTGTATAGGCTTCATTTTTAAGGTCTGTAGCAACTCTGCATTCTTCATCAAACCACGGATTTGAAGGTTCCCTTTCTTTGAGGCCCAGAGTTTCCTCTGCAGCACCGGCAAGTGCTGAAGAGATTTCTTCCCAAACAATGTCTATACTTGGATTTCCTGTAGTCGTTTTGATTTTATTTCCGACTAGTGCAGTGAATCCTAAGCGGTTGTCCTCCTCCTTTAGTTTGGATATGTTGTACTGTTTTCTTCTTGGAACACGTTGTGTCTTAATCATTGACATACGGTCTCTCAGTCGTGCAACCACTAGGTAATGATCAGAGTCAATATTGGCTCTCCTTCATGTCCTCACATCCAGTACATTAGATCTATTTGTGAGCTAATGAGGAAGTGGTCTATTTGGTTAATGGTGAAGTCCATGTTCCCTTATGTATATCTTTGTGAGGGAAGAGTGTTCCACCAATGACCAGGTCCATTGATGCGGCAAAATTATTCAACCTCTGCCCGTTATCATTAGTTGATTCATCCAGGCTATGCCGTCCAATTGTTGGAGAGTAGATTGTTTCTCTACCTACTTTCGCATTCATATCTCATCAATCACTTTGATGTCATGACTAGGGCATTGATCAAAAGTCTCATCAACGAGATCATAAAATTCTTCTTTCTCCATTTCTGGGGATGCTTCAGTTGGCGCGTGAACACTAATGAGAGAGTAATTCTTACATTTTCCCTTAATTCTTAAACAACAGATTCGTGGACTCACAGGTTTAAAGTAAATCGCCCTTTGTCTGAACCGCTTTTGGATGATGAATCCTGTTCCATAATGATGTAGCCTATCATGACAGCTGTAATAGACAGTGTGGCTCCGCTTCTCAAGAATTCCCTGGCCTGTCCACCAGATTTCCTGTATCACAGCTATGTCTATTGCAAAAGCGTCAAGTTGGTCTAGGAGCACTCTGAGAGCTCCAAGTCGGTATAAACTGAGAATATTCATAGTCCAATATTAAAATTAACCTGATTATTTCTGCAAGTTCTTTGTTTGGTAGTAACATGAAGTTGTGAGGACTGCCCCCCCCCCCCCGATCTGATCGGGCCCCTACGGGGAGAAAATTTTTAGTCGTCACATTCATATTTATAAAAACTGGCTGGCGAAAGAAATTGACAGGTTTCTGCACATAAAACTTTTAAAGATGGGCTATGTGAATTCTTCAATCCAACCCCCAAACTGGAGGACCAGGAACTTTGATTTCAGGGTGCTCTTTCCCTAGAGAGTTGCTTTCACCTCAGCTGACGAGCTCTCTCTGCCCGGTCGCAGTAGGCTAACTGACTAAGCCCATGTGTGCAGCCGTTGGGCTACTATAGCCTCCTCCGCCTCCACACTAGATGCACACCCTGCTGCAATGTGCACCATCCTGCCCGGCCAGGAGCCAGGATACCCCCAGGCTGTCCTGACAGAACCCCCATATCTCGTATGCTTACTGATCCACTCCACCAAAGGGATTGGTTACCACAACCTTGGAGTGGATTGCTCGGCGTAACAGGGCCCACCGATGTGTAGGTGAGAGTGGAGTTGGGGTGGAGAGGCTGGTGCATTTCTCTTCTATGAAAGCATATGATCGCATCACACCCCTTTTGGACCCCAGCAAAGTTCTACATTGTGTTTTATTTTAGATACATCATTAGGAACTTAGGAAGTAAAGAAGGTACTATCATTGAGCTAGCTGCACAGAATATGAGGAACAATTTAATACAATAGCTACTAATCATCTGCTAACCAATCATCTACTATTAAAAATTGGTTGCTTATCTCTTGTTTGATTTTTGATATGTAGATTTTATAATACAACTTTTATTTGAAGGTTAAAATATGATACGTCATTAAAATAACTTAAAGACAAGAGAAGATAAAACAAAAGTGGTCCCTTGGTACCACACAGAACTGCTTTATATATTAGACTATAGTGAAGAAATTGATTCACTGTTTCATGACCAACATGGGTAACACTTCAAAGTAATTAAAACAATAATAGTATCTACTGAATAAAGTCATTATAAATATTGAAAATGAAATAATGTACAAGTGATAACCGTATGTGAAGAAGTAAGACAAGTATTTCTCTTTGGCACCATCACTGAAACTGTAAACACAGATAGTGTGTAAACCCCTCCTTCCAAATGAACATATAAATATTGCTGGATCTTTGGCTTAGGTGAAGCTTTAATATGGAATTTCTGAATTATGAAAGAAAGTTGACAAGGCTGCTGAAGTATCATATAAATAATTCTGTTCCACTTTTTAAGCGTATTAAATACTTTGCAGGTTAGACATAGGATAGTCATAGGTGTAAGAAAATATAGTGCTTATATTTTTAAGCTAAGGCAAAACAGATATAGTAAAGATTACAATATCTTAAACTAGATGGAAGCACATTATACATAGCTTATTCAACAAAAATTAAGTCTGTAAAAATGTTAAAAATATTACCTGATTCAATGTAAATTTTAATGCGAGTTGAATTCTCTGCAAATTTTAGTAGTAATAATTCACATGTACCAGTAATTAATGTTATTAATAATATTTAAGCAGGTGAAAAATTTTGTAGGCAATCTCAAGTAAATTCCATGGACAAATGCAGTTTAAAATTGATTTTCAAAACGTTAACATAGAAACAACAACAATGAAAATTCACAGAAAAATTTACTAAATTATAAATGTGTGTGTGTGTGTGTGTGTGTGTGTGTGTGTGTGTGTGTGTGTGTGTGTGTGTGTGTGTGTGTGTGTGTGTGTGTGTGTGTGTGTGTGTGTGTGTGTGTGTGTGTGTGTGTGTGTGTGTGTGTGTGTGTGTGTGTGTGTGTGTGTGTGTGTGTTTAATATTGTTACATAATGTGGAAAAAGTATTACACCGTTACAAAACATTCTACACGTTTCTAGGATGTTCCAGTGGAATCCAGCTGTAATGTTTTGTGTGTATGTGATCTCAACATGGGTTAGCAAGACTTTTCTAGACTTCGCCAACCACACGCGCAATCAATTATGGTCTAGTGTAGCACTGATGCGCAGTATGGATGTTTCTGGATGTTCGGTGGGGTAATAAATACAAGTACTCAGCGACGCTCAGTTTCAGTTTTAGTGGTGATATATTCCAATGCGGTTCGAAGTATTGTGGCGAAGTGTTATGTGTTTTATATTTGTGCGGGACAATTGAGATACAATTGTGTTTTTTACTCATTGACATTATAATTGCGTGTGAACAATTTATATTTGATTTGTTGTAAGAGACTATCTTTTTGATTACAAACTGTTTAATTGTGATAATTAAAGCTGGTAATTAGTGACTTAATTGATGTCTTGTATTTTGTTTTCCACTAAACCATATGATGATCAGTAGACCGCCGTAACAATATATTAATGGATGGTTCTATTTTAACCAAGCCTCCACTAACCACAGTCTCTCTTAATCAAGCTGTTGACCTTAGACTCCTGTTATAGTGTTTTGAAGTGACTTGCATTTATTGTGTCAAACGGGAGCATTTGCATGTGGTGATTGGTGGTGCTGGTTACTTGTGTTATATGTATTATCAAATGATGATGTGAGTGTCCTAATGACTGTATGGTAGACAACCGACAATTATTACAGTAAAACATAACTGTTGATTAAAATAAATACCACCACAGAACAGAAACATCTTTATATGATGAATTGCTAGCGGTAACAAAAGAAATCAAGTGACGCAAAAATGTAACAGACAATTATGTTGATGAATGATTTATTAGGAAAATAGATGAAGTAAATTTTCATGTATAATCAGTGATGATAAAATTCCCTTCCCTATGTAACTTACTTAATGATAAAGTAAATGCCCAGCGAAGTGGGCGGGTACTGCTAGTAAGTAAATAAAATACTATGTTGTCAGTTTTTAATACACCATACTTTGTAAATAAAGTAAATTGCCCATTAAACAATGTTATTAAAATTGAATTATCCTTTAGCCACTCTTGCTTTTCAGTAAACCAAATTCAAAATGATACTAACGAAATAGATAAATAATAATTTTCTGGCTGTATCGACATAAAATTCATAATCTAGATCGCATAATATGGCAAGCAGAAGCAATCAATTGAACAAGAAGTTCATAATTTGTATAAGATTAGTAGCAACTGTAACAGTGATTGCGTAATCTACAATAGCCTGTGTGGCAACTATGTACTTCAATGCATAACTGGAAAGACTGCAGTTTTGTTTTGGATAGAAACATCTTGCAAGAGGTAGTATAGAGAAACTGGTTGCAAGATGTGGCAATCGTGTACTAGTTTATTTAACAAAAACACTTGAATTCATATTATGTAATTAACATAATATCAATTTATTAAAAAATTATATTAATAAATTGGTGTTCTATAACTGGCCAACCATAGGAAGTAGTAAAGGACTACCATACATTTGTCAGCACTTTACTGGTTTAGATTTCCAATTTGATTTAAATTGGTAGCAACCTGCAAGGAATAATGAACAAAAATAGTCTACATGATTTGTGAGGCATTTGAGTAATCCAGTTTGTGGTACACTGTAAGTCAGGGGCATATTTACAGGGGGGATGAATACGACCAGACCCCCCCCTCAGAGAGTCAACAAATTTGACGAATTTTGTTAATCTCTTAATTCTTAGGCTGTTTTATTTTTTTTCAGCTGTGTACACTAACATAGTAGTAACTCTTTTTAAATATACAAACAGATTTATTACACAGAATTAGGGATTACATTTGAAATATGAAGTATAGGAAAATCAATTCAGTCAATAAGTATCTTTTAACAATGTTCTTTTTACAATGTATTTTTATTATGTTATTACTGTTTACTTTAATGGGACTAATTTCAGAATGTTATCACATATTTTCAGCCACTTTAAAGATAGTAATGTTGATTAGTCTTAACTCATATTTCCTTTTGTATGAAGCCGACCCAACCCCTGCTCCCCAAAACAAATTCTAGACATGCCACTGTGTAGGACCAACACCACTGCTGGTTCATCATTATGTGGCTAATTGCTTTGCTATCCTTATTTGATTGACTCGCCTATCTTACCACGTTTCAATGGTGGTATCCAGGATTCAGAGCACTCGGCCACTTTGCAGCTAGTCTGCATTGTTATGCATTTATCTCATGCTGCCAACAAGAAAGAGCCTATGATTGCTGTCTTGTTGGATGTGAGCAAGGGCTTCGATATAGTCTGGCACGAAGGCCTTCTCTTCAAACTGGCCCATTCCTCCAACCATTGTGCATTTTCTGTTGTTTTACCTCAGCAATCACAATTTCAGGGTTAGCATCAATGGGTCCTGTTCTACAGGGTTAGCGTCAACCCCTCACTGGTGGTGTCTTGCAGGGATCCATCATCGGCTCTGTTCTCCACCTGCCGGTTTTGCCTGGAGTCACATTGTCTCTCTTTGCCTACGACCCTATGTATCATTGCAACTCCCTGTCCCCACGATCTATGAGTACAAAGCTGCAGCATCATTTGGACCTGCTTCCAGACTATTAAGGAAGTGGTGAGTCAGAATCAACCCAGCATCAGACTTGATTGGAATCTAAGCATCAGCGCCCATGTGACTAAAACCCTCAACAAGGCTCACGGTGTCTGACCAAACTGTTTCCCATGCTCTTGTGTCACAACCGCTTGGCTCTGTGCACAAAAGTTACTATCTATCTCCTGTTTCTTCAATCAATACTGACTTATGCTGCACCCACTTGGTGGTCACTCTTGTTGACCTCCAACAAGTATATATGTTGGAACAGTTTCAGTCCAAAACTCTCAGTTCTTTGTTGGGATCTCCTTGGTTTGTCAAGGAAGACGTAATCAGTGTTGGTCTTCATGTTCCTACTCTTGCTGACTTTATCCGGTCGCTAGCCAGAACTCTTTTCTTCAGCAGTGACCTCTTCCTTCCCATACCTGCAAACCATCAGTACAACAGAATCACTGCCCCAATATGAGTCAAGCACCCTTGGCAATACAGCTGTTAGCACCCCAGAAGCACTGTGTGGCAGCGATGAGTCCCCGGTCAGCCACTTATGCCAGCTGGGATCCCTCCAACTTGTGCGGGCAGCCCTGCTCAATCTGCACAAGATCATGATCGGTATTTTTTAGTGTCTAGCTGTGTCTACATTAGCCCCATCAGGTTTGATACTACTAATTAATTACTTGCTTATGAATACATTATTATTCAAAACATAAAAGGTCTAATCTCATTTATGTGATATCATGTATTTCTATTTACATCATAAATTTAACTAATCTCTAAAATATTACATCAGTTACATCACATCAATAATCTGTAACAAATGATTAAATAGTTGATGAGGACCTGAGATTTTAAAATAAATAATATAAAACCACAGAGTGTAGTACTATTAACAGTAATATTTAGGAAGTTATGTTTATCAAAATAATTTGAGTAAACACTAAATTATTAAAAACGTAACTAACTTAGAAAGTTTATGAAGCATTAAAATTAAACACAACTTAATAAAAAAAGCTAAAGTAAGAGAAATTACTTGTCAATGATACTTGATAAGTTCCAAGACACCAGAGAACAAGTGGCTACATTGGCAGTTGGTCTACAGAACAAGTTTTTGTTGTCCACCTTCCTTTTCAGTTGTATCATTAAAAATGAAAACTACTTTAATCAACATGAGAAGTAACAACTCCTAGTAAACTTGTTCCTATGGTATCTTGAACCAAATCTGTAAAGACCTAATCCTTCAAGTATAGAAGAAATAAAGCATCAAAAGTAAATAAATGTTTAAATGTCACAATCTAAAGTTTCATATTAACATGATGTTTCAGATTTAGAAATATAGTCTGAAATCCTTACAAATGTTTGATGATTTCAAATTAAATATAAACTAAACCGGAAAAAGAAATTAGGTATTATTATTGCTAGCAAACTATGTTGTCTTCCTTCTTGTGTTAATAAAAATTATTTCTTTTTTTATAGAAAAATGAATGTTGTTCTAACAGAACTAGTATTCAAAGTAATAACAAGGAAGTTCTACAAATACATGAACTGTTTGGTATACAATAAATAATATTATCCAACTAATTTTTCAGTGAAGGGTTTGTGAGGATCGGTCAAGAATATAACACAAATTTTAACTTATTAGTGCCAAATGACGATCCTCACAAACCCTTCACTAAACCCTTCACTGAAAAATTCATTGATTGACATTCACTATGAATTTAAGGATTTAATAATCCAACTATAATAGACAGCTGCTGGGACAAGTTAGTCAACTGGTCATTTCTGGCAGTGCAGTTGCAAGTTTTGTGTGTGACATGAAATTTATTTTTACTTGCAGTGTGATATTGTCATTAATTTAATACAACAAATGGTTATCAATAATTACAAGCTGTCTGCTTACAATATTAATCAAATCAGGATTAAATAAAGATCTGTATTCTATACAAGTACAGAAAGGTAGCCATCTTAATACTCATTGAATGCTAAACAAAGCATAGTGTAGTCGAATTTATTGGATTAATCTGTGAGTGAAGTGATAATGCAACTAACATGTGTCCACACACACACACACACACACACACACAACTTTCAAACTTCAGAAGAATGGGGAAACTTTCTTTGGTTCATCTGACATTTAATTTATGACAAAATATATTGTACTCTCTCAACTTATTAACATTAACAAAAGACACTTACTTATTATTTTTAACAGTACATTAACTCACAAACACCTACCTTTTATGGGTCCAGGATTCTGTTACATGAACTCACAGCCTGTAAGAGAGGTTAACGGGTTCGTTACGTAAGAAACACGCTTTTGACCATATTAATCAGCTCTATTTATTATTTCATTTCAACATTTTGTTTACTTTCTTTTAACTTTACTTAGTATTCATTTTCGTCTCAAAACTACTACTATGCATCTCAATTGAATCGGTTATTGCAGAAAGGGCATATTTTACATTTTAGAAAAACGGAGAAAAACGGTAAAAACCGCCCATGTGAAACAAATATTGCCTAAAAAATTCGTAGTTTTTACTGGAAATACTTTATATACTTCTCCTATTTTTGCTTCAGTTTCCAAGATTTTTAGTTATTTGTTATGGCTAAAATAATTAGTTAAAAAAACACACATGTGCCCTTTGTGCAAAAAATGCCTTTTTTTAAGGTTCAAACTTGAGAAATAAACCAGAGTTGAAAGGTAATATGCAAAATTTATTGAATAAACAAAATATTTTTGTTAAGAAAGCAAACAAACAACACTTCAAAACCAAAATGTAAAAATTTTACAATATTTAACAAACAAATTAATTATTTATAGGCCTAACTATAAAAAAATAAGCCTATTCTGGGTTTTCCCTTTCTGAATCATCATGGTTTTCTGAAGCTGTTGTTGGCCAGGATAGTATTTGATTGTAAAAGTCTTCATAACCGCACAAATAGGGGGTCAACTTGTTAAGATCGGCTATTTTCTTATGGCTGATCGGCACACGGCTCTCTGGATATGCTTTTCTTGATGGAAGAATGGGTTGGTTGTCAGTCTTTGCCAAACTAAAAGTGTTTGTAATAAGTCCTCCAATGTGTTCAGCAGCTACAATCTTCCCCTTTTTCGTACTGTCGTAGTTAAACTGCCTAAAAGAAGAAATTTTAAATACAATTCGGTCTTCTCTTTTTATACCTCGTCCAGATGTCTCATCCGAGATAACCAATTTTTTGTAGTAGGTGGGCCACCATGATTTGAATGAAAGTATGTCATCTGTTTGTATGTGGCAAGTAGTAAATCTGTCCCTTGTACTACTGCGCTTGAACAGCTCTCCGTATTGGTCTATTGTAAAAATTCGATCAGTTTTCCTCATGACTCGTTTAATCGACCCAAAGTCACGGTCGCAGGGCATAAACGAGTGGCCTCACACAGGGAAGTAGTGTGTAATGCTTTCAAACCTGCCAGTATCACATAGGCTAAGTAAGAATCTGGTGACTGCATGGTTTTTGTTTTGTCCACCAGTCCCATCACTAAACACTAGTAGTTTCTTAACTGTATTAGGTAGAGTTTGTATGTATTTGAGTAGAAATGAACATACTTCGTCAGGCGATTTATGTGCTTGACCTTCATGGTAAAGATACAAGTTAGCATAATTTGTCTTAAGGTTATGTATGCAGAAAATGTTCACCCATAACTGACTTAAATAAAATACTTCTTGAACAGGGATATGGGGAAGAGGCTGGTTTTGCATATAGTCAAATGCTATTGCAACTGTATCATCATCTTTATTTACAGAGGCATCTTTTAATGCAGTGTACAATTTTTTTGCACGTCTCTTATGTATTATTTGCTCAGCAGCAACACCTCTTTTCATGTTATCAGACAAACTTTGGTCTCTCATCTGTGAACTAAATCTTTCACAAGTCGAACATACATCTACTTGTGGTCTTCCAAAAGTTAGGGAAAAATTTTCCATAAAATATTTTCTGTAAAATGAGTATGTAACACTATTACATTCTGGATATGATTCAAGAAACATGTTATGCATTATTTTGACATTCAATCTAGCATCCAAATACTCTTTGGGCTTTCCTCCATAATGTGTTTTTTTAGCTTCAAATTTAGCAATATGTTCGTGAATTTTGATGCAAACTTCTCCTTTTATGGCATTACAACTTCTCATTTTACCCCTGAGGTCAACTGGAGATTTTCCAGCCACCAGTAACATACATAACCGTCGAACACGCTTAGCTGTAATGTCATGCACTTTCATAAACGTGTTCTTACAAACAACCTGTAGTTCACCATCAATTTTTAGGTAGTAGGTAAAAAAATTAGTTTTCATTTTAGTAGGCCTACTTACTTTTTCATCATCAGTTGCCATCTGATTATCATCTTCACTTAAGTCTAGGTCTTTCTTCTTAGAACGCCTCCTTTTTGCTTGCCGTTTCTCAATGAGACCTTGCAAATATGTGTCCTGGACGTTTTTGTTTTCAAATGAATAAAAGTTGTTCCAAATGTCACTTTTGGTTTCATCTGTTAACTTTGCATAACACTTTACTGCACACCTACAGTTAAAACATTCCTGAACTCTTTGGTCAACATGTTTGCCCGAGTATGAAGTGTAAGCCTGGCCTTTAACCTTAGCAGTTTTAATAACATTTCTTTTATATTTTGCTTCGTTGCTAACTCCTTTTTTCTTTTGGATGGAACACCATCTAACTCACTTTCACTTTCACTAGACATCGTAACTCACAAAGATAACCTAAAACATGAAGTAAAAGTTCTGATGATGACAACAACAAACTAACATGCGTAACATGAACTGACAGCTGGTAACACCAGATAATAAGCCGACAGGTGTACCAACTTACGTTTCAAAGAAACACAGTTTACCGCATAAAGGACACATGTGCCTTTTCTGCACTAAACAAGAAATTCATTATCGATTTAAATAGTGAATAAAGAATGGCAGATGTGTCATTTCTACACTAAATGATGCGTCAAAGTATGTACAACAATATTGTGTATCTAACTCGTATACCGTCAAAAATGTTACATGTGCCCTTTCTGCAATAACCGATTCAATTATCTTTTCTTCAAAAAATACAAAACCTTTGGGTTACTTTTACATGACAAATATTCTAATAGCTAGCTGCAAACTTTAACGTAAATAACTAATCAAACTGATTAATTAAACTATAAAAGACAACCCAGTAATTGCTCATACACACTCATTCTTATAAAACCCCCCTATTTATTTAGAGCTCATGATTTAAAATTTTAGTGAAAATTTATAAATATTGAAATTTAGTTGGTTACTTAACGATAGTCGTCTTTCATTGACACGTACAGTACCGAGTATATGTCCAAAGGTTCGTTCGTTCGTTCACCACATTGTTGATGTTCTTCTGTCGTTACACTTACTTTCTTCACAGGGACTGTTTCACTTATTTGTGAAGGTCTACTACCTTCAGTTAGAATTTAAAAGATTTCTTGGGGCCCACAAATAGTTGGTTTGCCTGGCCAGGCGAAAGGTGGTTAGGTAACTGCGCCGAACATTAACCAACGTGTGCCCCACCACTGTGAGTCAAAACGGAAAAAATCAATGCCTTCTGGTGTCAAAATGTTCGTCACTGTACACAAAGTATGGGTTGTTAATGTTCACAATGCGTTGATGATATTGCACTGCCACTCGTCACGTCACCCAGGTAGGCAGGGTTTTACCTGTATTTCCGTCCGCATATGCGCACGTGGTGAAATAATGTTAACAGCTTCGACATCTTTGTTGGTTTTGATTCATTCAGCGTAGCGTCCTATCCACGCGCGTGCTCAAGTTGCGCGTTCGCGTGCTTCACACAACACTGGAATTCTTGGAATGGAAATGCGTTCTATGGTCACACCTTGCAAAACTATGTTACTGCGTTCTTTGTCTGACTGAAACTGTTTTATGTAGGAGACGTGCTGCCGTATTTATACCTGGGAGTTACAATTGAAAATGAAATAAATTTAATAAAATAAAATACCCCCCCCCCAATGAGAGATCTTCTGCCGAAACAGGAGAACTCTCATTGCTAAACCCCTAAGAGGATCGGTGAGGATGTGGTGCCAACAACAACAACGTTAATTTCTTAATGCATCATGGGTAAACTACCCCCCTAGTTCGGCGACTATGGCTGCACCTGACCGAGATTACTGGACTTCTCTACTTGAGATCCCAACACCATAAAATCGAACAGATACGCACCATAATGCACCTAATCTTCTAACATTCCACCCCCAAAATCAAAACCCTGGCCTTATACCATGCCAGGTCCTCAACCAATATGTTTCCCCTTACATGCATACTGGGTTGCCTTCAGCAAGTACTGGGTGCGTACACATACTCATTAATACCTTCTAAACAAATTCAATTTTCTACTAATACATATACAAATTTTCTGCTTCAACTCACTCCTAAAAGATTTCATTTTTCAAATTTCAACTTCTTTTCGCAAATTAACTTTACGTTTTTAACTCAAAACACAGCAGCTAATTAAATTCAAATCATTAAGTTTCATTCAAAAATCCATTTAAGTTCAAAATCAATCTGTTATATTACCATTACTTTCATCAAAATAAAAAAATCTTTTACATGAATCTATCAAATCTATCAATTTTCTTCACTACTACTAATAATCATAAAAACAAATAAACTGAACATCTTATTAAATCATGAATTCACTTACCCTAACATTTGTTTACACATACATACTAAACAATATAATTCAATAAACACACTATTAATACACATAAACAACAATATACTCAGAGAACCGCAAACATCATCTATATGGTAGATATAGAAAAAACAAAATTTTTTTTTTTCAAACAAGTTTGAATTTCCCAAATATTTCTTTTATCAATCTCAAAATAAAATCATTTAAGTTAATTAAGTAACACCATGGTGTGAATTCATTATCAGAAAATGGTTCTGTCTCTAACATCAGTCATCAGCTGATCTCTCTGGGTCAAGTGAACGACCTTGACATATATACACTACACAAAGCTACACTGTAATATACATGAAACATCTTTAAACTGTTTTACCTTCAAATATAATACAACATAATAAAATAGAACATTCAAAATTAACATGGTTGTTATTATCTTACAATAAACATTAAAATTTACATTTAAACTGACCAAAAATTACACATTTTATAGCTTTATATTACTCTCAAATTCTATTAAAATCTGACACTTGTTTCAATTATTTTTACATTTTAACTATGACTTTCTTTCTTTAACATTTTCATTCTCAATTAGTTTTGGTGACTCTCAATTATTCAGCATGATTTGATTTACTAACTTGGCATTTACATATAATCTTACCCCTTTTCTGACCCTAATATTCACTTAACAGATTTTATCTAGTATGACACCCCTCTATCCAAACATCTACCAACCATTCTCTACCTCCCACTTACTACTCTAACTCATTTCGAATAATTCTAACATTATAACAAAATATTCTCTACCCCTTTGTACTAAGGACGTGTGTTCCCTTCCCAATGCTCATTCCCTCATTTGGTTCCTGGACCCTCCCTAGGTAACCCTTTCTGGCGCATATCGGTTCCCCTCCCACCACAACGCTTTTCGTTGAGGACTCCTTATCACACCACCCCCATTACAAAATTCCTCTATCAACTAATTACTCTCCCATTACCTCCCTTTCATATTCTACATATACCCACTATCATTACTGTGTCACTATTACTTCTCAATTCTACATTACTTTTACTCCCACAATCTTATTTTGTTCAACGCCCCTCTAAACTTAACTTGGACTGGTTTAAATGTCCTAACGAAATAATAATCACCCAAATTCTAACATTTACCACATTTCACATTACACTAAGCATTGAAAATTCAAAACTATCTCAAATCAATTCCATCACTTACTTAAAACATTACAAGTTTATTATTGAAACATTTAATTACATTGAAAACTCTGCAAATCAGTGAAGTATTACATATATAACACCAGTAATCAGCTGATGTTCCTGGTCAGGTGAATGACCTTTCTACAGATACATTTCAACAATTATATAAAGTACACATTTTATAATCCTTATCCCTAACTTACTGCATACAATTAACACAATTACACAAATTTATATAGTTATCATCCTGCAATGTTATTTGAATTCATTACAATTAAATCTGGTATTTAAAATCATTTTACTCTCATGCATGAAATACATTGATATTACTTGATTGATAATACTTCACCTTGGACTGATTAAATGTCCTATTGAAATAATAATCACCCAAATTCTAACCTTTATCACATTTTACATTACATTAACCCTTGAAAATTCAAACTATCTCGAATACATTTCACCATTTACTTAAAACATCACAAGTTTATTATTGAAACATTTAATTACATTGAAAAATATGCAAATCATTTATAAGTGACATACTACATTTATAACCCTAGCAGTCAGCTGATGTCTCATCATCATATGAATAACCTTTCTCTAACTAAATTTCAAAATTATAGAGATTACACATGTTTACAATCCTTATCCCTAACACATGGCATACAATTAATACAAATACACAAAACTACATAGTTATCATCATAAAATATTGGTGGATTTAAAATCCTTAACATTAAATCTAGTACTTAAAATCTTTTTGCTCTCATAGGGACATACATCGCTACTCATTGAGTCATAGTTATAGCAACAGTTACCGAACAGCTCTTTGGATTGTCAACCCCCAACTCTCTCTATAGAGTCGTGTTATAAGCTGACTGCCCACTGTTTACAGAGGTCGTCACCCTCTCACTGAATTTACAGTTACCCTCCTACTACATCATTTACTTAAAGTCCCCCCTTATACCCCTGGCTTGTAACTGCCAGCTCCTTTTCCACACACACTATTGTTTCCTGCTGCTGGTCCATTTGCATCCCCAAGAACTGAAGTTTACATATATAAGGTATAGACGCTGCCTATACCGTTCTTGGTTCAACGTTATATAAAATTCGGTATTACTGATGTCCGAGGACACCAGTAATCCTACTAAAATGATTCACACACCCTTATTACGGCACTATCGACACCTTCGACGATAGCCGCGGTTTCATAGTTATGTAGTTTCCCCTGTGTTACCCTCCAGTCAATTTCAATGTTCACCAATTTAGTATCTACTTACATAATTCCACGGTCAGGGTCTGGTGAAACCGTGACCGCCCGAAATGTGGGGAAACTACCAAAAGACATATAAGGCTCACTCTGACACCGTTACTACAATTCACGGAAGGTCAACTCTTATATGTTTGGTTATTTATTAATTGATTAATTTCATGTTTAATACCTTTTAGATTAGTCTACATTTTCAATTTTTTTTTTTAAACAGCAAACCTTTCACTTTTCTTAGCTCGTACTACAAATTTCATAATTATATATGGTCACTTATCTACTAAAAATAAAATATAACTACTGACATAGATTTTAAATTATAAACATTCCAAATTATATTTTGATAAGTATTTACATTGGAGGCTCTAGCCCGGAAATGGGGTTTTTGTTGCAAGGGAAACTTGGCGACAAGATAGATACACTACGTGAATTCACATCCCCTTTTTACACCAAATCCACTCCCTCTATTCTACCATTTATCCAAACCCGCCGTCTATCTGGTCACCAACCCCCTCCCAACAAAACTCATGTCCTTAATTATTCTGAAACTACTGTCACTGGCTAAACTTAATTTTCCAATGACACAAAAATATTTTACTTGAACGCACTGCCTTGTTAAAATATAGCCTCCTTTAAATTATATACATTCACTCTAAGGCAATGCTGTTACGTGGTATGGTGCACCTTATCTATGCACCTTGAGTGTAAAATATTTTATATCACGTACCTTTAGGGGTCCCCCTCCCCGTTCAATAATGTGGTGAAATTTCTAGTGTATACCAATTTTGGTGGAGCCGGACCATCGTCGTTTCACCACCCGAAGGATGTTCCGCCAACCATGTGCGTTGTTTGATTGCATAATACATAGGCATTATTCATCTTTATTTCTACGATCTCATAAGGTCCTTCATATAATAGGAAAAACTTCTTTATTTCTTTATCTTGTGCGCTAGACAAATCATGTCTCCTTACCAACACTAATTGCCCTACCTCGTATTTGACCCACTTACCCTTTTCGTCGTGTTTCCGCTTTCTTCGCTCCCCTTTAGTGAGTAGACTCTCGTTTGCAAGCTGTATTTTCACATTTCTGTCAATGGTCCTTTCTTCCGGTGGATATTCGAAAAGTTGTTCTAGTATTCGAGGTGGTCTGGTTCCTTTTATTAGCTCATACAGTGTAAACCCTGTAGAATCGTGGGTAGTGCTGTTTAACCAGTCCTCCACTTTCTTTACGTATAAAGGCCATTCTGAGTGTTTGGAGTGACAATACGCCCTGAATATCCTGCCGATTTCTCGCATCACCCGCTCTGCCTGATTCGACTGTGGATGATAAACTGCCGTATGTTTGGGTATGATGCCTTCCCAGCCAAGAGTCTATCTCCACTTACCGCTGATGAACTGTGGTACATGATCGTATAAAATTACTTTCAGCTTACCTATATTAATCATGTAGTCCTTGATGATTTTCTCACTTAACACTCGGCTTGTAGCTCTCTTTATGCTGTACAACCTAACAAACTTAGAAAAAGTGTCCAACACAACAAAAACATATACCACTCCACCTCTACCTTTTGGCAATGGCCTGTACAAATCCACAGCAACTAAATCGAACGGTCTTTCAACTTTAATATAATTCATCTCCCCTTCAACCCTATAATTTACTACTTTTGACTTTTGACACAAATCGCAAACTCTTAACACTCTTCTAACTCTCCTCTCCATATTTCTGAATACACATGACTCTTTTAAAACATTAGTACACTTTTTTGCCCCAAAATGCCCATATCTTATATGACAATCCCAAATAATTTTATCTACTAACTCTTCAGGTACCATCAATCTCCAATCACGTTCACCCCCTCTACTTTCTTGAACAAAATTCCCTGATATATTTGGAAATGTGTGTTATACTCAGACCCGTTTACATCTTCTTTCAAAAGTAGCGATTATTTTACCCAATTTATTTTCTGATCTTTGTATGTTCTTAATATCCCTTAATTCCTCCCCAAAAATTCTATCTTTCCTTGTTAATCGAAAAATTTCTATTTCTTTGAGATCCCTCCCTGTTTTGTTATCTATTGCATCTACCCTGGAAAGAGTGTCTGGTACTTTATTATCTGTCCCCTTAATGTATTCCCATGAAAAGTGATATTCTTGTAATGCTAGCACCTACCTGGTTAATCTGCTATGGGTTAACTTGCACGTCTTCAAAAATGATAAGGCCTTATGATCTGTCCTAATGATGGTCTGGTTTCCTAGCAGGTATGTGCGAAATTTCTTTATTGCGAAGACAATGCTCAGCAACTCCTTCTCCGTTGTCGTGTAGTTCCTTTCCGCTGCTAATAATAAAGTCCTGCTGGCAAAAGCTATGGTCCGGTGTTCCTTATCCTCACCCTCCTGGTAGAGTTCTGCGCCGAGGGCTATGTTGCTGGCATCTGTCTGTAAACAAAATTTTTTCTGAAAATTGGAATGATTCATCATTATCATATTTATAAACTTCTCTTTGATTTCATTAAAAACAACTCTTTCCTCCTCACCCCATCTCCATTGTTTATTCTTTTGTAAGACTGCACTTAACTTAGAGGTTACCTGTGCATAATTTCTCTGAAACTTCCGATAAAAGTTGCATAATCCCAAAAAGCTTTGTAACTGTTTAATATTTTTAGGTTCGGGAAAATGTATAATAGCTTCTACTTTATCTGGGTTTGCTAAAATACCGTCTGGAGTAATAATAAAACCTAAAAAATGTATCTCAGTTTGTAGAAATTTTGACTTCTCCCAATTAACTGTTAATCCCCCATGTTGCAATTTATTTAATACGTATTCTATATGTTCTAAATGTTCCGAGAATGTTCTTGATGCTATTAGTATGTCATCAACGTATACAGTCAAAAAATCTAAGTTCTTGGGTTGTAATATCATATCTAAACATTTTATAAAACTGGCCACACTAGTGTTTAATCCGAATGGTAAACGCTTAAATTGATAGTTCTTACCATTGAAGAGAAATGCACTATATTTCCGGCTCTCTGGCGCTAATGGAACTTGCCAGTACCCTGCTGTCAAGTCTAAAGATGTCATATATTTGACTCCGCTAAATTTCTGAAAAATTTCATTCATGGCTTCCGGTGACTCCCGGTAAAAAAGTTTCACTTATTTGTGAAGGTAAAAAAGTTTCACTTATTTGTGAAGGTCTACTACCTTCAGTTAGAATTTAAAAGATTTCTTGGGGCCCACGAATAGTTGGTTTGCCTGGCCAGGCGAAAGGTGGTTAGGTAACTGCGCTGAACATTAACCAACGTGTGCCCCACCACTGTGAGTCAAAACGGAAAAACCAGTGCCTTCTGGTGTCAAAATGTTCGTCACTGTACACAAAGTATGGGTTGTTAATGTTCACAATGCGTTGATGATATTGCACTGCCACTTGTCATGTCACCCAGGTAGGCGGGGTTTTACCTGTATTTCCGTCCGCATACGCGCACGTGGTGAAATAATGTTTACAGCTTCGACATCTTTGTTGGTTTTGATTCATTCAGCGTAGTGTCCTATCCGCGCACGTGCTCAAGTTGCGCGTTCGCGTGCTTCACACAACACTGGAATTCTTGGAATGGAAATGCGTTCTACGGTCACACCTTGCAAAACTATGTTACTGCGTTCTTTGTCTGACTGAAACCGTTTTATGTAGGAGACTTGCTGCCGTATTTATACCTGGGAGTTACAATTGAAAATGAAATAAATTTAATAAAATAAAATACCCCATTCTGCCCCATTACAATATATACTATTTACCGTATTTCTTCCGTCGTGTGACTTCATGTGTGACATGAAGTCACACGTATTACACGACCGTATTTCTTCTGGCGTGTAACTTCATGTCACACATGAAGTCACACGACAGAAGAAATACGGTAAATATTATATATATTTTGTCAATAAGTGACTTGGATACCTATTCAAACATGTTTTTTCAAGTTGAATTTATGAGTTTATCTTTCAGCTCAATCATACCATCACCATCATTCACATGCAAATTTAAAATATAGGCCTACTTTTCCGACATCTATAAATGTTTCTTTACCTTCTAGACCAGCGGTTCCCAAACTGTGGGGTGCGCCCCCCCCCCCCAAGGGGGGCGCGTAAAGGTGTCAGGCGGGCATGGAGCTCGTTCAAAAAGCAAAATTTAAAATTTAAAACAAATTTATATTTCACATAATTAAGTCGTCAACATGACATAAGTAAAATTAGGAATGATGAATAACTCATTTTATTAATGAAATAGCATGAGTGTTGTGGTCTTATAATTTTGATGCACTATTTGTCATGTCGTAGGTTAGCGTTTACGAGGAGCTCGTCCTTGTGTGTACCATGCACAGAGTACGAATATTAACGGATTGCACACAATTCTATATAGGACAAACTACGTTATAGTTCAAATTACGTTATAAAGAACACATCCCAAGCTCCAAGTCAAATGTAGGAAGATCTACATTTGCTGAACATTTAAGCTCACATGACCATAACATAAAGAGTATTGGTGATAATTTAGATATCTTACATAAATGTAAGAAATCACTAAGGCTAGACACTCTCAAACGGTTTGAGATATATAAAGCTTTAAAGGAGGATTACAATCGCGCCCTAAATGAAAAATCAGTACATACAAATAATATTTTGTTTAATAGAATCGATCATATAGAACGAGAAATCGGCTATATCAGATCGATAAAATTGAACGAAGTTCAAGCCGGTATTGATTAGTTTTACCGTGGGAGCGTTCCTGTGCAGGTTCGTGACGGCCGCATGTTGTTTTTCATTCATTGTTATTTTGTTTTAATATGTGTTAACTATTTATTATTTTGTGCATTGTATGTGTTGTTTTTTTATTATTTGACGAGATGAGTACACATTGATAAATGATGTTTTAACCTTAATCATATTGGATCTGACAATGACACCAATGGTGTTGAAACTCGAGTAATCCCGTAATTAGGATTCAAAGAAACGCGACAGCAGGTAATTAACCTATTTTATAGTAATAGACATGGTGTCAACGATGATAGGTGAAAAAGAAGCAGAAACTTTGAAAACAATTCCGCTGTCAAACAATACAGTGGCAAGACGAATTTCAGATATATCTGAAGATGTATGTGACCAGTTATTAGAAAAATTAAAAGGAAAGGACTTTCCAATTCAAGTTGATGAAGCAACAGACATACATAGGGATGCACATTTAATTGGTTACGTTAGATTTGTTGACAAAACCATACTCCAGGAAGAGCTCCTTTTTTGTGACCCATTTTCAAATAATGCAAATGCAGAAACGATTTTTGATATAACTGATAACTTTTTTAAACAAAGTGGGCTAACTTGGGATAAATGCATTGGGCTTTCTAGAGACGGTGCTCGGGCAATGTCTGGTGAGTACACTGGCCTACGGGCAAGGATCAAAGCTGTGGCTCCAGAGGCTGTTTGGACACATTGCATTATTCACCGGGAGGCTTTAGCTTCAAAAGGACTAAGTCCTGAACTGCATGATGTGTTAAAGACTGTTGTGAAAATAGTAAATTTAATAAAAGCTCGCCCTTTAAATTCAAGAATTTAAAGTTCTGTGTGAAGATACGGGTGCAGAACATGTTTCATTGCTCTTTTACACTGAAGCAAGGTGGCTGTCCAGGGGTAAAGTGTTGGACCGTATTTTTGAACTGAGAAATTAAGTTTTTTGTTTTTTAAATAAAGATAACCATTCCCTAGCTGAGTTCTTTTGTGATGAAGATTTTCTTATAAAATTGGCTGACCTCAGTGACATTTTTGAGAAACTGAACATTTTGAACTTCAGATACAGGATGCAAACATACTAACTTGGAATGATAAGATTCAAGCATTCATCAGAAAGCTTGATTTGTGGGGTCAAAGCATGAAAACCAACAATCTAGAAATGTTTCCAACATTATTAAAAATCTTGGACGAATTTAAAAAGGATATTTCTGATGGGGAGTTAAAAAATGTGTTTTTAAATCACATTGTATCTCTGAGGTGAGGATTTGACCACTACTTTTATGAGGATTTGAGTAATTTTGCTTGGATTAGAAACCCATTTGAAGATGTCTCAAAAATTGAATCACTGAGTGTTTTAGAAAAAGAAAAACTTATTGATTTGCAATGTGATCCTTCTTTGAAGAAGACACTTACTGACTGTTCATTACCAGAGTTCTGGATTAGCATTGCCAAGGAATGTCCGGAGCTGAGCGAAAAAGCAATGAAAGTTATAATTTCATTTGCTACCATTTATTTGAGTGAAACAGGTTTCTCAGCTTTGGCTGCGATTAAAAATAAATACAGAGCCAGACTAGATGTGACCAAAGAAATGAGAGTTGCTCTTACCAATATAACACCTCAATTTAACAAACCTTGTGACAAGAAACAGGCCCATCCAAGTCATTAGTTTTAAAGACTGCTACAACAACTATATGATATTATTGAAATATTTTGATTTACCATTTTATACTTCATGCTGTTAATGAACGTAACTATTGTTATATTTAAAATTCTGTGTAAAAAAAGCTCAAGCAAAATAGTTGATATTTTTCAAAACAAATACTTCTGAATGAACAGACAATATTTAAACTCTCTGAAACACTGATTCTTAATTGACGTTATTTATTATTTATTTGCAAAGTAATAATGATTTTTTATCAGAAACTGTGTATTTAAACTAAGAATACTGTAACTTTCATAACTGCAACAGTATTTAAATCAAAAATGTAATTGAATATTTACAACTGTTGTCTGTATTTATAATATTATATGTAGTATAAATGGTGAAAATTTACCTAATAAATGACAGTTATCAAATACTTATATTTGTTATTTACCTTATTAATACCTTGTTAAATGTACATGGCTACCACATTATGTGAGGGGGCGCGTTATGGTTCAATATTTCAAAGGGGGGCACAAGACAGAAAGTTTGGTAACCACTGTTCTAGACAATGGTCTATCTTCCATATATACTATATTGTCCCATACGTGTATGTTCATTGTGGCAAATAAAACCATCCTGGGAATTGTCACAAACACTGTCCATAGTTTTTGACTGTTCTCTTCTTGCTAATATCTCTATTGTTGCTTTCTCAATGTCTGACCATTCCAGCTCCACATTATCCACCATTAGAATCTACTGAAAGTTTAACATAAGGTTTAACATAAAGTGGAACCTATCACCATACAAGTCACTTATACTTCTTTTTTCCCATATAGAATAAATCCGGAAAATTTGCAGTCTTGTAGAGTGCAGGCAAAGTAAAATTGTTGTGTTTACTTGTTTGTTTTTGTGGGTGTCAGCATTATATAAGATATCTAGAGGAATTCATTATCTCTCATTAAATGTGCTTAGGTAGAAATCTTTACAGAACTTACCAAAAACTGGTCGCAATTACAAAGTGTAGACTTCATTATGAGTGGTTTTACCATCTTCCTACCAAGTTGTGCTCAAGATTAAACAGTCACAAGGTGAGGCACCTCTCCCTTACAAAGTGGGAGAGACACCACAATGTAATCAGGTAGACATGCTTGAGTTATGAATGTAGTAATTTTGCCTTCAGTTATTGTTTACATATGGTTTATTAAATTCAGTGTCTTTAATTTAACAGTCAACAAATTCTAAAAAATATGTTCCTTCAATTTTGGTGATAAAGTGGCATCAATATTTACTTTTTTATTACTCTAATTCTTAAGATTGTTTTGATATATTATTTTAAGCGGGTTTTATTATGAATTATTATGAAAATTTCAAAAATTAAGAATTTAGATGATGATGCAAATTTAACACCATATTGTTATAAAGTGTCATTAGGCCCCATTTTTGACATGATAATGTCTTTTAGCTGGACATCGTTTGAAACTTTCTGTAACATTTTATTTACCGTCACGCTGTATGACGTCGTTTCCACACTTTCGATTCCCCACAGTCTAGAAATCTTATTTTTAAAGCCTAAAAACATTATCATGCTTCGATGTTTCGGTTTCGTCGAAATTCTTTCTTTTTCTTTTCAATTGCAGTAAAAACTGCCAACATTACCCCACTGCTACAACATTGCAGCAAAAAAGACAATATTACCCCAGGGTCATCTAAATTCGCCTTTTCTTCATTTGCTGAATTTAATAGTTTTTAGGTCATTTAGTAAAATAGGTTTCCATTTTATAAAATGACTAAATCGATATAAAATACAAAGTCTAGTAGTATCAAGACAAACAGTTTGAAAAATCATTAAAAATTTGAACATACTGGCAGTGAAGTAGGTTAATTATAATACAATTAATATATGATTATATTATAATTAATTATAATATAATATAAGTGCATATTATGCAACACATTTTTACATAGTAGCAAATTACAGCAGAAATATTTCACAAAAAATTAAAAACAATTTTTTTATCATAATATTGTTACTGATACTATGTACTGGTATTACGATACCATCAAATGGGGATACTTGAGACTATGGGGCAACTTCAGACAAAATACAATAATATCTTTAATTTTTGTAGTGGTCACACTGTTTGAGGTTTTGGATTTTCAGTGTGTGGTTACTGTTAACATCCTATCAGCTTTGTTAGGAATTATCATCAGGTCATTTAAACTTCAGGTAAGAATATTAAAAATTATCAAGAAAATTAACGCTTTTTTTAAATAACTTTTTCATCAACTAACTGCCAAGGTGCAACTTAACTGTTTTATTTTAGGCAGAAACAAAGTCAGTGTTGGTTAACCTCACTTCCTTAGCTTACTTTCCCTCCAATAATTCCAGCAGTGCCACCACTCATTTTTAATAGAAAGCAAAATTTCTCTAGAGTGGTAATTTTTGGGGTAACTTGAGACAAAAGAGTTGGGGTAAGTTGAGACGTCTCAAGTTCCCCCAAAAATGATTTTTTTATGAAATACTGGCCTCTTTCATTGTTTTTCAATGACAAACAAACAAACACAATGTTTTGTTTTGTAAAATGTTGAAATGCATATTAATTAAATAAAGTACTGATGTGGGTTAATGAACAACAAATTCAGTACCAGTATTAACAAAAAAAGTTCACTTTTTTTTATAATTAATACCATACCCCTATAACCACCTCTCTTATCCTGGTTTTGTTTCTTTCAGGTATCATGCCACGAAATTATATCAGAAAGGTTGGATCCAGAAAATATCGGAACTTCACAGATGATCAGATGGAAAAGGCGCTTAAGGGTGTACAAGAAGAAGGTCTAGCTATCAGGAAAGCAGCTGAGAAGTATGGTGTCAGTAAAGACTCTCTTCACCGCCGATTAAAAGGTAAACTCACAGGTAAATATGGAAGACCAGCGGTTTTCAACGATGAAGATGAAAAATCTATTGTTGAGTGTATCAAGCTTGCAGGGGAATGGGGTTTCCCCCTAACTAAACTAGATGTTCGTCTTGTAGTCAAGGGCTTCTTAGACCGTAAAGGATGCACAGAGCTTCGTTTTCGAAACAATATGCCTGGTCCAGATTGGGTTGAGTCATTTCTGAACAGAAACAAAGGGGATTTGACCCAGAGGTTGTGCCAAAATATAAAAAGATCCAGAGCTAATGTTAACAATGACATTTTAAACAAATACTTTGATGAACTTCAGAAGACTTTAAAGGATGTTGACCCTAGTTTGATCGTAAATTACGATGAAACTAATATCACTGATGACCCACAGTGAAAAAAAGTCCTTGTGAAACGTAACTGTCATCACCCAGAGCGAATCATGGATTCCTCCAAGTCCAGCGTATCCGTTATGTTTTCTGTCGCAGCCAATGGGGTTCTACTGCCGCCGTATGTGGTATACAAAGCCAAATGTCCCCCATATGACACCTGGACAATGGGTGGACCACAGGGCTGTGGTTATAATACTTCACCAAGTGGCTGGTTCAATATGCAAGTTTTTGATGACTGGTTTGAAAAAATAATCATGCCATATTTCTGGAGATCTCCCAATGAAAACCCCAAAATTCTGCTTGGGGATAACCTAGCTAGTCATGTTTCCCCCTTCGTGATAAGACAATGTGAGAAAATGAACATTCGGTTTGTCCTTTTACCTCCAAACAGCACAGGACTGACACAGCCTCTGGATGTGGCATTTTTTAAGCCACTCAAGTTAAAGTGGGCAGAGGTTCTAGAAGGATGGAAAAACAAAAATAAGGGACCATTCCAAAAGACACTTTCCACATCTGTTGAAGTCTTGTCTGCAAGAACTAGAATCAACAACTCAAAAAAACATTCAAGCAGGATTTAGGGGCTCAGGGGTGTGTCCACTGGACAGGAACCAAGTTTTGAAAAGGCTGCCATTGAACACAACCATCCTGACCACATCTAATGGAGAAGAAACAGCCAATAAAGGGGAATGGACTGCAAGTTTTCAGGAGTTTCTAACTGAATTAAGATGCAAAGAAACCCAACCCTTAAGAGTAAGAAAGAAGAGGCTAAATCTTCCACCTGGGAAGGGAATTGTTGGTGGAATGCTTGAAACAGATTCCCCCAAGAATCCCACAACTCAAAGAAACTCAAAGCGTTCAAGAAAAGTTTTGGTAAAAAAAACTCAAGGCAACAGGATTCTGAAGATTCCGACAGAGTTGACGTCCTTTCACTGCCAGAAACGACATCTCATTCAAGTAGGAACTCCACTGTGCAGAAGAAAACAACAGGTGAAAGATCCCAAGCAATTAATCCGTTTTCAAGAATATGAACAATATATATATATACTAGTACAAATGCTTTCTTCAAGAACAGAGGACGTAAACACGTATGGAGTTCTGAATCAGAAAACAGTTCCTACTCATTGCATGATTCGGACTCGGATCTTGATGTACATTTCACCAGCGATGAGGAGTTGCTAGATCTGGCTCAAGAAGGAAAACAAGAAGAGTCTACACCAACTAGACAACATTCTGTGACCATGGCAGAACTCACTAAAGATACTTTTGTGTTAGTTCGGCCAGGGACGGATTTAACATTTTGCCGCCCGTAGGCAGTATAAATTTGCCCCCTCCCACAAATCTCTGTTGGGGGGGGGGGGCATCATTATATTCCCTCTTTGGTTTTACAGTCCGCACTAGTGTTCTGTTTAAATCCAAACTTTGCTACATAATCGCGTGTGCTCTCGTTCATTTGCCAATTAATAGGATCAGAATCTAAGACCTTCCCTACCTGATTTGATGACATTTTATCATTATTTTTGACGTGAACTGGCTCTTCGTTCTTCAAAAATGAAGTTTCCTCCACAACGGACCTCTCTGGCTGAACTGTGTGAACAGTATCTTCACCTTCACTGCTATCACAGTTACTGTCGGTATCACTAGAATGTCTCGATTCCTTAAATATTAGCTTGCCTCGGTTTCTGAAACCAACCTACAATTCGGTATTACATTGACAGATCTACATTTCTCACTTTGATCTGGATTGCCAACATCTAAAATCTCTCGGATGATCAACGCCAAATATTTCAATGGTTGAAAACATAAACATTCGCCCGTATTACTTTTGGGTGATAAACGATAACTGCATTATAGTTACAAATTAATTTAATAATATATATAAAACTTTCACTAATGAACTTACTGTTGTCACTTCCCAAACGTTTCGAGATGTTGTTTCTCTTCTTCAGTGGGTGTCATACTGACTGTCGATTACAGAATAACCGTTACAGAAAAATGGGTTTATAAATTAAATTGTAATGATTGCCAACAATTCTACATCGGCCAGACGGGAAGATCTTTTTCTTCCAGATTTTCTGAACATTTAAAAGCCCTCACCACAAACTACATACATTCCACATTTGCCACACATTTACATAACGAAAACCACAGTTACACAAACATAGAACACAACATGGAAATATTACACTACTTACCTAAAAGTAGAAAACTAAACACAGCTGAACAATTTGAAATATACAGATATCACACACTACAACCAAACAACATATTAAATGAACAAATACATTATAAATCACATACACTATTCGATACACTGATCCACACACACAATTCGAACCTCAGCGCCAATCCCTTCCCACCATCAACCCCCACCACACACACCATTTTTCCGTAACGGTTATTCTGTAATCGACAGTCAGTATTACAACCACTGAAGAAGAGAAACAACATCTCGAAACGTTTGGGAAGTGACAACAGTAAGTTCATTAGTGAAAGTTATATATATATTATTAAATTAATAAAGTGAACGAAGAGGATGCAACAACAAGATAATTTTTACAAATTAAGTGAAGATAATTTTTATATTCGTGTTTGCTTAATTCAACTGGCTTTTATACTTGTAAATTTGTTTGAATCTAAAAATATCATTTCTTAACTCAAATTTTGCCGCTCCCCAAAATTTGCCGCCCCAGGCAAGTGCCTAGTCTGCCTGTGGGTAAATCCGCCCCTGAGTTCGGCTTATGTATGATGTTGGCACTAGAAAAGAGTCTGCAAAACACTTCATTGCCCAAGTATTGGACAAAGATGAAAATCAAACCAAAGTTAAGGTCAAGTTCCTTAGGAGGTCCTCAAAAAATGACAGTGTTTTCATTTTCCCAGACATTGACGATGAAAATGAAGTAGACATAGAAGTTATTGTTCGTAAAGTTACACCTTACAAAATTATTCGAGGCCGTCATTTTTTTTTAATATTTCATAAATTTTATGTGTTCTGAAAAGTAAGTGAAAGTAGGTTATAATATGTAAAGTTACACTCAATAAAGTCATTCAAGGGCTTTTATTTTTTGTATTCACTAAATATTAGGTACCACTTGGTAATATGGTAACTTGTTTAGGTCTCAAGTAAACCAGGCAATGCCTTACTTGAGACATCCAGTCAAAATCATTGCTATATATGGTGTTTTAGTTCATGTCTCATTTTACCCCCAACCCACTGGGTAACTTGAGACACAGTATATTAGTTTGTGGAGGGGATAAAAATAAAAATGTAGAGAAAATGTTAATATATATAGAAACTGTAAGCACAGACTGTAGGTCTTGAGGTGGAACAATCACATTTTTTCAAAAGGGGAGTAAATGGCATCAAAGAAAAAATAAAACTTGTCTCAAGTATCCCCATTTGACGGTACATCGAAAGTAATTTTAAAGGTATTTTTATGACCTTCTATTTAGGTCAAATGCACTTTTTTTCATACCCATAGTTTCTGAGTCACCAAGAGTCAAACCTGTTTTTGGTTGAAAATAAATACAAACGTCAATTTTAAACAATAATTTCTCCCAAAGTATTGAATCTACAGGAAAAAATCTACCTGTTTCGAATACAATGAACTTTACTTGGGTCCCTATCATTTTTTTTAATAGATTAAACATTTTGCGAGTTATTTAACAAAGACTGTTATGAGGTAACAATTTTAGGGGGATAAAAAATAGAATTTTTACTCCCAATAACTCGGAAACCATTGGCTACCATCTACAATCCAAAAATGTGTAGCACCTTTCTTTCTTGGAATTTCATAGTCTATTGATTTTATGGGTTTTTTACCTTTTTACTTTCCATTTACTGAGAAGGGGTAGGACCAACCCCCTGAAGAATATCAAAATTTGTTTAACTTTTATTTAAGCACTATGTAGAAGATATAACAAAAGGTTCCATGCCAATTAGTTCTCCTACAGAGAATTCCGAGGTTTGGCGTTTCTCTGGCTTCATTGACTCGATCAATATCAAAAGGACGAAAGTAATATGAATCAGAACTACTACATCACACGACCATATTGTGTCGGAACAGTGAACTACTTTCAATATCGCCTCATATAGAAATATGACCAACGCAAGAAATTTTCAATTATTTTAGATACCATTGGATTGTATGTTAATTCATACAATAATCGGGAATCCAGAGTGCATTGTGTAATTATTAAATCATTAGAAAACGTTAAATCGTAGCTTTTAGATAATGTTCTGTGATGTGAAATGTGTAATGTGAAAATTGTAACAATTTTTAAAATGCAGAAATATAATCATCAATATTTTCACATTATAATAAGTATATCTTTCTTTTTTAATGCTCGAATAGTCATTTTATGTATTTTACAACACTTGAATGTATAGACGTCAAACTAATTAAAATTTATTCCTTCGTTTATTCGTTATCCATCATATATCACTCATGTATATATATGGGTGCTCTATGGTCAGGGGAATTGTTTCAGTTTCAAATGATTTTCCCGCTGAATATCGTAGCATCATGTCAATACAATTACGAAATGGTAGATATAGGTTAACTTGATAATCGTTTGTAACTGAGATTTAATTGTACTATTTCTTCCTTACGATTAGCGAAGTAAAGGCGAAATGGAAAGCTCAGTAAGTAATTATCTACATAAAATACATTAAATAATGAACTGTAAATATGTAAGCTAATCAAATTCAGTGATTAAGAAACCTAACCTTACCGTTAAAAAAATTATAAACTTAATTAAAAATGAATGTTGACAGTTTTCGTATCAATATAACACAAGGCGCAATCCACTAGCAGCCATAGGACTGCATACGTATGCAGGACATACCTATATGCAGGATATACCTATGTCCTCTGTAAGACAGGCCTAAAGATATAAGTATCTATTAATGTGTTAAACCAGCAACCCCTTTTTTATGTAATGAAAATGCATACCGATTCTGCAAATTACCATTGTTTTAAGCGTGAAGTTGATTGTGTACGTCTTGTGTAATAGTTTATTTTGTCGGTGGTATATGTTACACCATTTGTAGCAAAACGCACCTACACCAATTAAATTTGTACACAATTTATTTTTTTTTTATTTAAACATTAATTTTTCAGTTATACAAAATCTATAAAGAACCAGTACGTATAACTTAACCTTTCCCCAAACTTAAATTGTATTTAATGGAAATATATTTTAGTAACAAATTGTGTTTCTGTAATTAACAGTAGGCCTACTTTGTGGCACAACGACTGCATAACACACAACCACTGTTAACCATAGTAAATTTTGACTACAGAATTTTTCACTTTAAGAATTGTAGTACAGAATATAGAACTTAAGTAATAAAGGCCAATAATTATAAAGACTTTACTGATAAAAACTAGTATTTAGAGTCTATGGCATGACTGTAAAGTTTGTGGCTTGTCATTACAGAGAATCTGTGGCTTTATTCTGTTGAACAAAAAAAAATTAATGTTGGTTTCAGAACATATGGAAATCTTGCTTTAACTGTTCCATTATAGGCTAAACAGATTTCCAGGGGGCGTGACAAAAAAATTATGATGCATCTAAGGGAAAATATTAAAATATTCTATAAAAAAATTCAAAAAAATATTTATAGTTTATGCAGCATGCAAAGCTAAAACAATGTATCCATATAGGTAATGTAAAGCTAAAATAAATATTGTTAACATAATACTTGTCTGGTAGGAAGTTCAAAGTTGACATAAACAGGTTTCTTGAGCTAGGAATATAGTGTAATTTACCCCAAGATTTGCAGTATTTGCATATTTCCCCAAGGATAACTGTGATCATGATTCACATGTGAACACTAGCCTACTAAAAATTAAGACTGTTGTGGCAGTATCAAGGTAGTTAGGCTTTTATTATTGTCAGAAAATTTGACAACCCATAACAGTGAATCACAGATAATTCACGTACTCAGTATTTCATTAAATTTATGATCCATCAAAAAGTTGTAAGTGTTACTGTGAAATATATTAAGAAACAGTGGTGTGTGTGTGTGATATCCATATTTTTTTCATATTCATAAGTAAAATCTCATCCATACTAATTTGTTGAAAGAGAGGTTTTACTAATAAGCTTTATGAAATATTGTATTAAATTGCATTTTTAAAAAAATATGTCTTTTAACAATTAAAAAAACATTTAAAATCACGTACTTCATTTTTAAGACAGTTGTTATTAACTTCACTGTTACACTTGTTGATTGTTGACATGTAGTCCCCACTCTGAACAAACCAGTTTTCATAAATTTAAGATGTGAATTTGCACTTAGCATAAAATTCATTAGGCCTACACAGAATGATTTAGTTTCATTAATAATTTTTTATTTTTAAGAGCACGTGTTTAATTTAATGTAAATTGTGATTGTACTGGAAATGTGGATTTGGAGGCAAGTGGAAGGAATAAAGAGGGTGGATAAAATAAGTAATAAAGAGGTACTTAAAATAATTTGAAGAAGGCAGAATGCTTCCGAAGGTTATAAAAAGTGTAGTAAGGGAAAGTAGATGGATATATCCTGAGGGCAGATCAGTGGTTTGGAGAAAATAGTGGAAGAAGAAAAAAAGAGAGCAAGGGTTAGATTGAAGCTCATGGATGACACAATGTGGGGTGTCATACAGTGGCGTGAGTAAACTCACCAGGGGTTCACACAGATAAATAATATTGTACGTTATTAATCCATGTGCCTGCTAATATTTGCACTGAAAGTAGCATTTCCAATAATTTTTCAACATTAAAGTAAATGACGTTACTAAGAAATTTTAAATAATTTTACTAAGTAATATTAACAAAATGAATCTAACATTGTAGTTTACTAAGCTTCAACTGGATTCTTTATTTAATTAATCTTAGAAAAATTAAATTTAGTAATAATGATAGCAATCATGTTCTGAAACAATAGTAAATTATATACATACTACTTACAAGTATCAGTAGGTTAATCGGATCTTTAACAAAAACTAAGTGAACTTCTTATAAACAAAGTCCATCCTTTGGTCTTTCTTTGAAACAAATCTATCAATCACTATTTCATTAAACTTAGGGATGGTCTTCACCAGTTCTTTCTCTATTGATAACATGGCTAAGGCATTAAGTCTTTATTGAGACATCGTACTTCTCAAAACTAAATTTTGGAGGAACAATAACGGATACGGCTGAATGGTGCGATGTAAATGAAAACCGCTCTTTTATTTGCGTCAAAATTACATCACATACTTCTTTAGCCGCGATCGTCCTATTAGCATGACCGCCTTCTTCGTGTCTTGCTCTTTTGCGTTGTAGAGGCATCTGGTCTACAGCACTTTTCACGGAGTTCATTTTTTCTCTTTCTTTATTTATTTCCCTCAGAAAGGTTTCCACGTCCTTTTTTGTTCGCACAGGATCTGTATAGGTAAGCTGAATTTGTCTGTATAAAATGTTGACGTGTGGCATTATATTATGAAAAACTTTAAGCCAAAACACAAAAGTTGGGTCTTCCAGTATTCGCCGGATTGCTCCAGCTTTGGTAATAGAAGATTCTTGTTTAGAGGTTGATTCTATTTCCTCCATACAGGTAATAAGGTCTTCCCGATGTTCGAATACTGTATTTACAGTTCTGCTTTTAAAATTCCATCTAATGCTTGAAGCTCGAGGGATTCTTTTCCCAACAATATTATCCAAAATTTCTGCTCTTTGAGGTGAATTGCTGAAAAAGTTTGTTACATCGCTCAAATTCGCGAAAAATATCCGCACTTGCTGATTTTGGCTAGCAGCTCGAGCAATCACTAGATTTAATTGATGAGCATAGGAATGGATATAAAAAGCATACTCGTAATGTTGTTGAATAATTGTTTGTACACCGGATAGGTGTCCACTCATCACGTTTGCTCCATCATAACTCTGAGAGATTAACTTTTCCGGTTTATGAACAACATTTTTTAGGGCGCCAAGAATGCATCCAGCGATCGAGTCTGAGTCGTGTCCGGGGGGATGTATAAACCCCCAAAATCTTTCTACTGGTTCTCGATTAGGTAATACGTAGCGAAAAACAATAGCTAATTGAAATGTCAAACTAACATCTGTGGTCTCGTCAGCGATTACAGAGAAGAAATCTGCAAATTTTATTTCCTCCTTAATCTTTTCCTGGCAAACAAGAAGCATACAATCGAGCAGGTCTTTTGAATTTCTTTTGATGTTCCTTTAAAAACGGTTGCATCACGTAAGTGTTCTCTTAGTGAGGCATCAATCTGAGCAGCAAAATCCACTAAGCCTCGAAAAATCCTAGGATTTGAAGAATCATCTCCTTCCCTGTGTCCCCGAAGTGCCAGTTCAAAAGTGCCGCAAAATTTAATGCAGTCAATTATTTTTGACAATGCATAACGATTTTTCTCTACTTTTTCATTATGTTCTTTTACATTCCTCCGATAAGCGCTGTTCAACTGCTGACGTTTGTCGACTTTACCAAGCAAGTTAAACTCTAGCAAAGAGTTCAAATGAGTTTGAGAACATTCATGTTTTTTTAATTTTTGAGAGTAAATGACCTAAATCATTCACACCATACTTAATCCAGTTTAAGTTTTCAGAGCTTCGTTTTGCAAATAACAGACAAGGGAAACAATATAGTTTATTTGTAGCTTCACAACCACAGAGCCAAGAAGTCTTTTCATTTAAAGTTTCTTTAAATTCCTTTTTGAAATCTCTATCTTTACCTTTGGTCACTTGTACGATATTAAGCTTTGGGGTCGGACGACCACGTTGTTTTATTTCGAGTTTCTTTTCTAATGAAATACTTGAAAAAATTGTTTCTTTTAACACAGACACAGGGGTAGCAGCCATTGCTAATCGATCACCAACATTAACACAACACAAACACAACTGCACTGGGCGTGAGCGACACTGGGAGAGCGAGTAACGTGACGCCTACAACGGCTAGAACAGCACTGGTTCACAAACCGAATGTGCGCACAATCTTTACATGGGAGAGGTTTGCCCCCACCACCACGCCAATGCCGCATCACGTCACCGCTCTCATTTGATCCAGCAGCGCACATAGAGAGCTGTGCGCACACCTTACGCCACGTCGACTGCATGACTGTTTTACCAGAACTAGCATTTTGTTATTGCATCATAAAACTAAACCAAATTATTTCCCGTTTATTTAGTGTTTGTTAAAATTAATTAATTTATATTTATTTATGTAGGGGATTCACGTGCTCATGTGCACCAATTAAGAAACCGCCACTGGTGTCAAATGAAGACTCAGTTTTGGTGTAGATACAAGTGAGATGGTGATACTGTCTGGGACCTCCCTTATGGCAGAACACCATATAATAAATGCAATTTTTTTTATATATCTGTATTTTATGTTAATTATACTGTATATGTCAAAATGTTATGTGCTTATATATTATTATTTTTATCCTCTGTGACTTTTTTAAATCTTTGGTCCGAAGCCATCTAGAATATGCTTTACTTGTATAGTGTAAGAACCCTGAATACAGAGCTAACTCTACTGAATAAGTTCAGAGAAACTTCTTGCACTGGATGACAAACAGATTCACCTTATTGGGTCATGATGTAGAAGTCATGAAATCTCTTAGTCTTCCTTCACTCTTGACTAGAAGAATTCAAACGGACCTGTTCCTCTTTCATCAAGTTCTTTGTGAAGTTGCCCATAACCATTGGTGTGAATGTTCATATTTACACTTTGCATAAGGTCCAGGTTTATTGATGGACATGTAGGATCACACAGGCCAGTTGTGAGATGCGTTGAAGTTGCCAGCCTCTATGTTGACATTCTCAACTTTCTTTAGTAACAAAAAGAAGTTTTAATTGACAGTGAGGGATGGAATTTTCTGATTGCGCTTGTTTGTCCTCACATATCAATTTGAGGCATGATTTGTTAGAGGCATAGTATGTACTTATTTATGCGTTCTATTATTTCTTGTCACAGTCACCTTCGTACTTAGCACACTAAATAACTCAGATTTGTCTTTTTCAAGTGTGATATACTTTGGTTCTAATGAACCATTCTATCATACTTGTACCTTGTTCCTCTACTGGATGTCCTTCTGTCCCGTGGGTGGATCGGCAGGGTGTAGTAATGTGTGGGAGCCCTGCAAAATTGAAAAACAAATGATTGTTTTGACGGTTTCACTTCCCCCCTCAACTACATCTAAACTTCATCTAAAGATCCATGGTCATCTGAAGAAATGTCCATATTTGCGGAGCCCACCAGATGTAGAAGAAACAAATATAGCCTGTCTATTGAACATTGTTTATGCTTCCTTATTTCAGTCAAGTGTTAACAAATATTAAATTGTAATGATTATGTCTGGATGTTATGCTAGAAGAAGAAAATGAGGACTAGATGGGGAGAGTCGGTGTTTAGGTTGATGAAATAGAAGAAGCAGTTAAGCAGAAAAAAAACTCATATCAAAAGGATACGAGGATATTTTAGAATAAAAGTGTCCACAACATAGTATTTGCAGATACCAGAGTCACCTATGTAAAAATTAAAGAAGATGCTTGTGTATACAAGAAATCAAGGCTGTACGCCAAGATGGGATAAAGACAGAATTGATAATATATGAAGGATTTTTGGTGACCTATAGCTCTTGTATTTCTTCAAATCTTTGATGGGAGAATAGGCAGATTCCAGAGGCCTGGTAAATAGATTCCTAATCTTGATATGTAAAAAGGAAAAATGATGTGACTGCAGTAATTATAGGGATAGCTGTTTATTGAACATTAGATTCAAAATATATACTTAGATGATTTATATGCCAAGAGTAGAAAAAGTAGTGATCAGGACAAGATTTGATTTATTGTAGCCAATTTCTCTAAACCAAAGAGTACAGTAAGGGTGTAGTGTCTCACCAAGTTTGTTTAATATTTATGCTGATGAACTTTTGTGAAGTTAGAAGTCTGTCCTCTGCTGCAAAGATTGCATGTCACAAATTGTCATAATAAATACTATGATATGTGCAGATAATGAGTATAATTAATGCCAGTGATGCTAAGCTGCAGCTGGCAATATATAAGGTGCGTAGATTATCCACTGAGTACAATATGATAATATTGATACAGAAATTGAAAGTAATGGCCTATAAGGGGGATCAAAGCCTGTGTGATATAAGATAGTCATCAGTACTCAAATGCTAGAACAGTTTAGTTATTTTGATTATCTTGGTAAAGATTTATGATTACATTAGCTATATTGACAGCAAAGTCAAGCGCTTCCTGATGATAAGCTGAACTACCAATAGAATGTTAAAACATGATGTTAGAAAGGACACAAAGCTGAACTCCTAGTTAAGTCAAACTGCTTCTCTTGGACGGGTGTGAAAGTTCACCTCACCATTGATAAGAAGGCTCTGAAAATTAATTGAGGTGTCAGAGATATTTTTTGTAAAGTTGACAGTTGTATTCTACTGGATAGACCAAGGAATGTGGATAGAATATTAGAACACCTGGAAATCGAGAGTGTAGTGGATGATACAGCAATTTATTAGAAGAAATGGAGACAATGTGTTTAGAGAATGCCCATGGCTAGATAACAGGATATGAAAGAGATTGGAAGATAGCCTTTGAAGTCAGAACAGACAAAGTGCCTAATCCCTGACATTGCAAAAGAAGATGCCTGGGTATTGCATTCTAGTGATGTTATGTGAAATGTTTGTGTATATGTTTTGTAGTGTGTACAGCAGCTTTCATTTGCCTTCATAAATTGATGCATTCAAAACACATAAGTGCCATAGTATACACACAGTATTTGGGCTGCAAAACTATCACACAGGGTGTGTACTACTCTGATTTATCATTCAGTTGGTAATCAGAAATCAGTTGGTAAACTTATATTGCTGTAATTTCTTATTAAGTAAAGATAAATGTAATTACAATCACTGGTATGAAACACTTGCCATCTAGTGTAATTTAATTTATCTGTAATTTGTTTACATTGTTCAACATTTATTGTGTTCTGTAGGTAAAGGAACATAGTGTGTACCAGACAGTAACAAAAATGTGTAGACATTTGGCTAGGAGCTGCAGTCATGATTCCTTATACACAGAACGTGTTGCTAAACGTATGAGAAGTCTTGCATTTGAAACACTTCTTTTCAAATGTAATGCACTTTCAAGCTGTTTTGAGAAATGCAATGGTATGTAAATACAGAATTGATATGTTTAATTTAAGAATATTGAGCATGATACTAACACATACAGGGTGTCCCGGGAGGAGAGGGAAATAATTTGAGAAATGGTTCTATAGTGTAAAAGAAGAAAAAAAGTTCATATAAACATATGTCTGGAAACGCTTTGTAAGCGAGTTACGGCTAGGGAAAGTTTTCGCCCTGGTTTCGGTACCCCGGGTAAATGAAGACTTTCTAAAATTCTGGGAAGGGGCGAATTCTGTTGTTTCCTATGGTTTTTGACCTGAAAAATCGAATAAAACAGGTCGCAGAACTGTATCTCCCATAAGTTTCATGATATCCGACGTAAAACAGAAAAATCTTTGCCTAAAAACAAATTTTGGAAAATTGGAAACAATTGGAATTTTTTGCTGATTTTTATTGACTTTATTTACACCATTTTTCTCAGAATTAAATTCTTTACAAGTTTTGTTTTTAACTTTTATGCATTTCTTTGTCATTTAACAAAGTTATTGTACTTCTAACCTAAAAACACGTTTTTGTAGGTTAGAAGTACAATAACTTTGTTAAATGACTAATAAATGCATAAAAGTTAAAAGCAAAACTTGTAAAGAATTTAATTCTGAGAAAAATGGTGTAAATAAAGTCAATAAAAATTAACAAAAAATTCCAATTATTTCCAATTTTCCAAAATTTGTTTTTAGGCAAAGATTTTTCTGTTTTACGTCGGATATCATGAAACGTATGGAAGATACAGTTCTGCGACCTGTTTTATTCGATTTTTCAGGTCAAAACCCATAAGAAACAACAGAATTCGCCCCTTCCCAGAATTTCAGAAAGTCTTCATTTACCCGGGGGAACCGAAACCCTGGGGAAATCTTTCGCTAGCCGTAACTCGCTTACAAAGCGTTTCCGGACATATGTTTATATGAACTTTTTTTCTTCTTTTACACTATAGAACCATTTCTCAAATTATTTCCCTCTCCTCCCGGGACACTCTGTATATTGCATAACAGACTTTACGTCACATATTACAGTTGCTCATTATTTTTACTTAAATTAAAAATTATAGTTAGTATACTACATAAGAACATGCCATTTTGTAACAGAATTAAAGAGAACTTTTATTTATATAAATGTTGAAATATGTTACTTTATTTATAACATTTAAGCTTTCAGATTTGTGGAAGTCACTAAAATTAAAATTATTTTTTACCTGATAAATAATAGATGTACTACAGACTCGTTTTGAGAAAGTTTTAGAACATTTTGGTCAAAAGCAGCACATTAGTTTTCACGTAGAGGTCATGGTAGTTGCCCAATGTTTGCATCCCAAAACGTGCCCAAAATAAAATGTTAAACATTTTTTATTTCAATAAATTCAGTATAATAAGAATTTTATTATAAGCTACAAGGAGGTGAAATAATTAGCACAGAAACAAGGTATGGATTGCTGCAACAAACCACATTCAGGACTGACAACAGCACAAGGAAAGAAGAAAGTATCAATTTTAAGTACACTAACAAAAATCTTCTCTTTAATAGTAGTTCATATTTCATTATTCCTTGACTTTTTAAATCAGTTAAAATATGCTATTAGCAAATTCATGGATAAAACTGTGTACGCACACTTTCCATCAAAAACAGTGTAATTATTAATGTTTTGAAAGTTTTATTCAGTTTGAATACTCATAACATAACATAGTTTTAAAATTAGTTTTTCATAGCTTAGTGTACCATAACTCCATGTGCAAAGACAAGCATTACATCTGTGAAAACCTATGTGGATGACCATTTGAAGCACTGAAGCTAAGGAGCTCAGTTATCCATGTGGAGAGTAAAGATTTAAGATTCATGACAAATGTAGTAAATCTTATAATAAATATATTGTAAAATGAATATTAACAAATTTAAATTTGTTTTACTTTAGGTACCCTGGAAGAAGAGTCAGATACAATTCTAGGAGACATATTATTTCAAGCATGCCAAGACAGTAATAAGAATCCAGTGTATATCAATAAAACAAAAAACATATTGAATGTTGTTAAGAAAATGAACGAACTTCTCCAGGAGAATCCAGAATTGGCCAGAATGCTGAAATTTTTACTCCTAATGGCAAACAATGAGACAGTTGATAAAAATGAATTAGTAGGTATACAGTATTCTTTTGATGATGTACATTTATTGTTATTATACAATGAGTGTTTCAGAACTGCAGCTTTACTACAACTAAAGTGTTACGTGTGTGTGTGTGTGTGTGTGTTGTGTGTGTGTGTGTGTGTGTGTGTGTGTGTGTGTGTGTGTGTGTGTGTGTGTGTGTGTGTGTGTGTGTGTGTGTGTGTGTGTTATACATATTGAGCCCTGATGAACTATTTATATTTATAGCTTATGCAATTCTGTATGTATTATGAAATTATGTGTTTACCCCGTTTTTTAAACAGCTCATTCATATTTTGACTACTCATTGCATTGTGATAAAAGTTTACTTTATTTGTTTTAAAAAAGTACAAGACATTCAAATTTGAGACATAATTGTTTTCAAAATAGCCATACTTAAATCACCTTCTTTTCACATGTTTACTATTAAGGAATTGATTCTGATATATATCCACTGTATGGATGGGGAATGTCATACTTCACAGATTGCAATGTACCACAAGATGCATTAACACAATGGAGTTATCACTTGTTCTCTCACTTAATCTGGTCTTTTTGAGAATTCTCCTCCTCCTCCCCCCCCTTCTTCTTCTTCTTCTTCTTCTTCTTCTTCTTCTTCTTCTTCTTCTTCTTCTTCTTCTTCTTCTTCTTCTTCTTCTTCTTCTTCTTCTTCTTCTTCTTCTTCTTCTTCTTCTGTGATAGTTTTGCTATAATAATAGTATAATAATAAGGAGAATAAGAATAATGGCTCATTTTGGATCCCTAATGTAATTTAGGAATTATGCAGGATAGGTTGTCTTATTTGAACTGTTCAGCGCCAAGGAGGGTAATGTGGCTACACTACACTTCAGCTGCCCATTATTACCTGAGGTTGTTATCCCAAGTACCCATTTCCTCAGGCTGAATTGACCTTAAGTTGCAAAATGCATCTTTATTTTACCATGCTAAGCCCCATAGTGTTACTTCTTTTATAAATTACCATTTTTAATATAGCGTTCGTAATCTAACATATAATATAATATAGTCACTGCTATGTAGGTCACATGGGCAATTAAAATAATATTGTTAAACTGTGTGTTCTACAAGAGTAGTTACTTTTACTAGATTAAACGAGGTGTAATAATAATCAGTGTAAACTGTGATTGCATGATTCACACACAGCTGGTAATAACAATTGATAATTGGCAGTAAAGCCCATTTAACTTTTTTAAATTCAGTGTTTATTTCCTATAAATAAATTCGCTTTGTTTGTGTGACTGCTTCACATGAGTGTGAATTAAAGGTTGTGTGATGTATTGTATATTTACAAATGTTATAAAGCCTGTGTATCATAACAATAAAATAGAGGGAATCAGATTACAGTATTAGAATAGTAAAATAAATCATAAAATGCTGAAAAAAATTACAATTTTTTTCACACAATAGTCACATTTTTGTGTGTGTGAAATTACAATAGTCACAATTTTTATTAACACACTTATAAAAATAATCATACTCTTATTATATTTATCCTGATAATATGTATAAAGGTATTATTACACACTGTACTCAGCAGATAATAACACTCATTTATGGTAGTTTGGTAAATTAAAGGTTTGCAACAATATTAAACAAATATTACATTAAACGACTCAAGTAATACTGCACTCGTGATACTGACTGAAGTGTATAACTATTAAAATCATTAACCCTGTAAAAATCACTACTGTATAACCCTGAATTAAAAATCGCTAACATTTTATTTACTAAAAATAGGAAAATTATTCAATTCAATACAGATACAGTACAGTGTTTGAATTGTGCTCATCCACTTTCTCTTTTAATCTGAGTGGCATGCGGTGGGTACAATTTTTGGTGAAGTTGAGTTATATCCGATAGTGTACTTCAATTTCAAAAATATGGCAGAAGTGCAATTTATAATTAAAATTAACGTAAATATTATGGTGGCTTATCTACTAATCTGTCTTCCTGTTAGTAGGCGGCACACACGATTATGCTTTAATTTCAGGTATACGATCCATTATTAAGTCTAATATCTTAATATTTTATAGCATGATAAACTATTTTGTTCAACACAGAATACATAGAACATATACACACCGCGGTCCCACATCTGTAGTACCGAGTTACTAATGATTTAAAAAACACTGGCACAATACAAGCTTTAACTTGAGATGCAGATTCTTTATAAAACACACGGCTCTATAAATATAAATACTGAAATAACACATATACAGTGGTAAAATATCAACTTTTTTTATAAATGAACACAGTATTACATTGTTAAAGCATACTAATAACTTTCCTGTATGTGAACACATTTCCTTTAATTATACAAAAATGTAACTAGTTTTCAATATCATATTAGAATTTAAAAGCTTTAAATAATTGGATACTCTTTTTCCTTCAAACTCTTCAGTACTGTGCAACACAGTAAGTTCATTTTTTAAATGCACACTGTCAATGTATTTGCCATATGTTTCCAAAAGCTTTGAAAAGGACATTCAGGACCATCTTTCTTATACTGCCCACATTTTTCATATGAAAACAGTATAAAAATTGGAGTTTGAATAATCTTGAAACAGTGTATATATAAGTTATTGTCAGTCTTATCAAATACTTCACAATAAATACACTTGTAATTCACATTCCTTCTCTTTGATGATTCCCCTACTACAGATAGTTTGCTGAAAAACTTCTTCAAAGTCATCATGGAGAGATGCTATACTTTGTCGAGTTTCTGCAATTTTCTTTCGGCAGTACAAAATGTCACTGGCTTGACTCTGAAGAATATTAAATTACACATCTGTATATAGCTCTGCGATATCTTGGGACATGTCGATCACAACTTACATCAGTGAATTCTAAAAATCTCTTTTGCTTCTTCATTATACGTATAATGCAACTATAGATAACTGTGTTTTATTTGAAACATCTGTGATTTCATTGAATAATACAGCTACAAAGTGAGCCTCCTTTGTTTCATTTTTTATAGTCACTAAAAGATCTGAGCTAATCACTTCAATGAGATCATTTGTATTCAGTTAAACAGTTCCCTAAATACAGTAGATGTTTCCAAATGTTCCACAAGAAGAGGATCATATTCGGGTACAAGTTCTATATAATTGCCTCGATTAAATGACTTACATTTTGGCGTGTCCCCGAAATGCTAATTCTCGTGTACCTAGAAAACAAACAGCATTAATTAGTTACCTAAAAATCTGTCTATTGCATTGAACCTTCTGGTTGTGACCCAATGTCTCCTATTTAAGTTGGTCATCTAACGTATTCTATTCTAATATGACCGAAAGCAGCAATATACAATGATGAACAAAGATGATTCACAGTAATTTTATGGTTGGAAATAGACTTAACTAGGTTTCCTAAATGTTTGAAACCAATCTGGGCCCAGGTGGTGTTTCTGTCCTTTCCAAACAACAGGCAATACCAGCAAAATATTGCATTTAGTTCACCACTAAAGTAAATAACTTTTACTTACTCGTACTTATGAGGCCAATTTGCTGTACAATGCTAGGCTGGAAATATCTAGTATACTTTCCAGATTGTTTGAAAGATTCGGGGTCAGCCTACTAGTTTTTATAATTTCAGTTTTTTTCTTTAATGATAGGGAAGAAAAAGGTTTTTCAAAAAGGTCTTTTATTATACAAACCGACACTGTAGAAAATATTTAAACTAACACTGAAACTATTCTAAAATAAATAACTGTAACTTCAAATACAATGCGTATCATTTGTATACAGTGTAAGTAAAATGTAAGACATGCTATTTAAAAAGGTTTAACTGTAACTTCAAATATTAAATGAAGTTAAACTGTATGGTTTAAATGTGGTACTAAATAAAACATTAACATGCACAGCAACACTCATCACATCACATATATCTGGGAATTCATGTCCAGTGTTTATTGCATGTGTGGCCAAATTAGATTTATATATTTATAATATATAACCAATATGACACTAATAAGACACATACCAGACAAAGGGACCATAATGAACATTTGGGAAAATTTACAAATATACAAACATATAACACAAAACAAACTAATACCTGAACACATGCAAATCAATACAAAACATGACACAATTTTCAAAGCACTCATCATAGAAAATGTAACGGGCCTATTTTGGGGTAATAAAGCAGTTTGTATTTTTTTTTTTAATAAAATAAATAACTTTTTTTTTTTTGAGTAATTGGGACAAAACGTATAAACGAAAAGGTAAATTCCGTGGTTGCAATGATAGCGACAGTGGCAGCACTGCTTGGGACATTAAATGTGTGACAATTATTCATGAATATCAAAAGACGCAGAAATCAACAAGCTGGAATTGAGTCAAGGTCAGCTCCAGTGACTCTAAACTGTCAACAAATTATGTAACGAATCGTCAGGCGATATTATGTCAGAGCGTTGCATAACGAAGAATGCAGGGTGTGTCAACACCAACAGCTTTGTGACACACAGCAAACAAAGGCAGTCGGAAAATAACATCTGAACACATCGGACGCAAACAACTGTCACGTCCGCCCGGCTCGCCGGCTTTAGGCGAAGTTTTGTGTGTTCGCCGGCTGTGCGTGATTTTCGCGCCCGCAACATATAAAATGTGATTTAAAGAATTATTATTATTTTTATTATTATGTCAGACTAACAATTTTAAATAAACGGAAAGTGAAGCAAAAGAAATGTGTCAAGTGAAAGGAAATACGCACAGAGACTGGATGGTTTCGGATTACCAAAAATGTAAAGTTAAGTAACATCAGAGAGGGTAAAACCAAAATTTCACCCTCATATCTTTTTTATTATCATTTCAATTATTGAGCTCATAAGGGAATTTTAAATATGTATCGTGAGAGAGTAAAAGGGTGTGTGTAATAATCATGTAATAAAATTAAGAGGCGCTGGTTTGTGATAATATGTTATTTTAAATATGTCTATAGTAATCAAAGTAATACTAGTATATACGAGGAAGTAATCATGATAATTTTTGTTTAAAATGATATCAAACTTTAAAGTGAGAAGGGATATTTCATATATGATGGGGTTGTAACCGTATCTAAAATTTTCTGTTGTTTATTTAAATGCAATTGAATTGTTTTAAGCTAATAAAGAAAAAGATGAGTATAATAGTAACAAATATGTTTAATTTCAAATAACCAGTTCTGCACTTCCCGGTTCGCTGATCCGAACCTTGGTAAATTATTAACAGTTGGCAATAAAGATGGCGCCCGAAGAAGTTATTCAGAAAATAATTGAGTGAAAAGTAAATTCCCTTAGGTTTAATATCAATATCAATAATTAGCAAACTGTACAAAAATGTACAAAATACTAATATATACACCACAATCACACACAATAATACCAATTTAAAGCACCAGAGACCAACAGGAAACCAAAGCAACAACCAGCCAACTCACAAATACCTCACAAGGTTCAACATTCGGAAGGCTGAGGATGGGAACACAAGGCTTCCCAAAACATGTTCCAAATAGGGAGAAAAAAATTGAGGTAAAGTCATTATAAAATATATATTATATACATCAACAAACGAACTGTACCAGAAAGTGTCTGAATATATTGCGACGATACAAATAAATATATTCGCATAGGATAGTTATGTGTGTATAAATTATGCACAAGTCTATATTGGAGGTGTAGAAAAATTATTTATTTATCACACAAGTAAATAATTGTTTATAGGATATATTTAAATTAAACAAAATGTCATGTATAGTATTTTATTTATTATGAAAGAGTTTATATAGTTCAGTTTTGGTAAATTTTACTTGAACATAGAATTCCTTTACACTAGGCGTGACGTCACTCGCTCCACCGCTGCTACGCTCCTCTCTGCAAATGATCTCCGCTCTCACACTCTCCCTCCGCGTTGAGGTTCGCCGAACAGCTGATAACACTGATACTGATTTCACACACAAATTGTCACTTTCCAAATCGTTAGTTTTATCGCTCGCAATTGGGTATTATTAATTATATTGATCGTTATTAATTATTGATACTCAGGGTGATAATGAGTGATATTCTTTAAAAGCGGTGTATGTTACTTACACCTTCCGGCTATTCTTGAAGTGTTCCGCATTAATAAAAATTTATCACGGTCGATAACTCTCCCTAAGCGGAAAATCTTCCACTAATACATAATAGCACTTAATATATTATAATTGGTAGTTCACCCACTTGGTTCTAATTGACAAACTCGAAAAAAGTCCCAAGACTTAGAGTTACTTTAGATTAGCCTGTTCGAACACGAAAAACTCTTGACGAAGAACACGCGTTCACTATGCAACGGCTTCCGATGAACTGCCCCTAAGTACACATGACAACCGACGGATCTGACTGAATTTAAGGGCTTCTGATTGGTCAATCGACTGTCTGTGTGTTAGATTGGACAAAAGATAGACGCGTTGCAGGCGAATCTTTGTATAATTCTGTGAGTGCCTGCTCAGATTTTATCTAGAATTTTTATTACTCTTCAATAGATAAGAGTGAAAAGTTGAGTTTTCAATTACTAAAAAACCACATTTAAAAAATAGCTGAGAACAACAGAGTATATAGAAAATGTAGCTATTTTCATAAATAATTCACTGTCCAAGTCTCGTGCCGATAGGATAACTCATGCGGAAGATATAACAATGAAGGTTCACCACACGCGCACATATTCACAAACAAAGTACATGACATTATAGAGCAAAAATTTACAAAGAATTTGGTATAACACAAGTCCTTATCCATCACTAAATACAAAACTTATAGCTAATTGACAAAAATTGCATAAATCAATCTAAAACATGCTAATTTCCATCATCCATACTCTGATATTCTTATTCATAGATCATCATCCTGTGTTTTGTTGCAATATATATATATATATATATATATATATATATATATATATATATATATATATAATTTCAATCACTTTCTGCTACAGTCCGTTTCTTGATGTATATAATACTTTAATATTTATACTAAATTTACCTCAAGATGTTTTTTCTATTTGGAACATGTTTCGAGATGGCGAAGGCTGAAGATGAGAGAACAGGAACTCTCGAAACATGTTCCAAATAGAAAAAACATCTTGAGGTAAATTTAGTATAAATATTAAAGTAATATATATATATATATATATATATATATTGTAACATCACAAGATGTCACCTAACCTAAGTGTATGTTATCAGATTTTATAAAAACAAAACAACCATGTAAATAGGTATATAATAGTAGAAATAACCAAGAAAGAAGAATGAAGCAGAAGTGCCACATGAAACAGTAACCCAAGGGCTGTTTGACACTACAACTAGACTGAGACTAAAACGAACTTGATGGACAGAATAAATTTACATTCAGCTGTCAATTCAGTAAATAGTTGATGTAAACCGAATGTCATATGTAAACAAAAAATGCACTAATGAGCAGTTAAATACTGTGAAAGCAGAATTAGCATTTTGCTGATAATAGATGTGACAATGACCAGTAAATTATGAATGCCAAAACTAATGTTAACAATGGCTACATAGTGAGAACTAAGATGTATTTCAGCATCAAATATACTTGGTAGAAAAGAGAACTATTTATAAGAGAGAATCTTATACAAATAAGATGTCTCCACAATTTACCGAATTGAGAACCAATAGGCATTATTAAGGCCAAATTTCAATGTAGGCGATATGTCTTAGCAAGCTTAGACCACACATTAGTCAGTAAATTGACTATTGAGAACTATCACAAGTGTAAAGTAAAATACACAGAACTATGGTTATGCCTTGACATAACAAAAAATATTATTAAAACAATAGGTTTAATCATAATTTTAATTGTTAAATAGTAGTTTAAAACGAATTAGCATAAAACGAAATGTCATAGTCAGTAGGATCATTTATTACAATGTATAGAGTTTAGGTGTACAAGTAATGTTCAGCAAAAAATGTCAGTACAGCATTAATGGTGTTCGCACATAAACATTTGACTAATAAAATGTTATGTGAATACAGGCAATATTAACCAAAAGTGTAAAATCGGCGACTCATAAATAGCAGACGACAGTAAAAGTAATGTACCCGAACGTTGGTTTTATAACAATGTCGGTCAAAGTGAAAGTAATTCGAGAACGAGTGATATCAAATTAAAGGAAAAAGAACAATCTTTAATTTGATAGTAATATTAACCCAATCGCAACTGTATTTAGTGCGGGAGAGATGTTAGCATCATTCTAAAAATGTACATCGGGAAACTGTTTAAGAATAATAACAAAAACAGCAACGAGCTGTCACCGCAACATTCGACGGTTAGAAAAAGCCGTTATCAACTGCCAAAAAGTGACACGTCACACCGACACACCTACCAAAGCCAATCAGAAAATTAGTTAGTAATTAACATTTTTACCTAAGGCCGATCAAAGAAAGGGGTATATAAAGACGAAACAGCGAATTTTGAAAAGACCTTTACTGACTAGCGTGCAGCACAGACGTGTGCCCGTCATCTCTACATTTTTTAATAACACTTAGCGTCATTTACATAGTACATTGGAACCAATAGTTCAACAACAAGAAACGACTACTTCGAGTTCATCCACAACAAACAACAGTGATTAAGTGCAGTTTCATTTTAATTTTGTGCGGGAATAACGAACAGAAAATAATTTATTGTTATTATTCACGATCCATTTTAATCAGAAGAGGATCGCATTATTCTGTTCTTGTGCGAATTTAGTGCCGAAACCCAGTAATCATTATAATCCGATTACTTAAGTGATTAATAAGTTTTAATTAAATAATTAAAACTCAGAAGGTAAAAGTGCAATCATTACTAATCTTGATCTGAGCGCCATAACCTGTACTTTTTTCAACAATAACCTGTACTGACGCAAAACACAAAAACATTATTTAATATTACACCACGTCTCGATTTATTATACAAATTTGTTATTAGTAATTTTAAGCTATATGTTAGTTGTAAGGGTTCTCACTTGATAAATATTGTCACTAAAAAAGCAAGCGTTGATGGAATGCGCGATCTTTCAACAGATCGTTTTTTTTTAATTACTTTGCGAAAGTAACCTAAAACTTTGTTGATCAGTTTTATATCAAAAGGATTATTGGATATTGTGTAGGCATAATTGTTTTCTTTCGTGTCTCAAAGAATTCACTACTGAGATTATAATAATTTTAATATTAAAAATAAATAGTATCTGGACTTAACCAGATTTATAATTCATGTTCTGAGCAAGCCGTATAAGGCATATAATAACTGACTTTTAATTGTACCACTTGGTACTACTGAGATTATAATAATTTTAATATTAAAAATAAATAGTATCTGGACTTAACCAGATTTATAATTCATGTTCTGAGCAAGCCGTGTAAGGCATATAATAACTGACTTTTACTTGTACAACTTTGTATGTTTGCATTATATTTGTTTTTTTTTTGAATTCTCTATAAGGGTGTAAATAAACCCATTATTAACAGCATCACCTGATTTCGATTTATTTCTCTAGGATAATTGAATATTTTCTTTTAATAAGCTTAAACAACCTTCTGTTGTGTTTAACATATTGGAATAGCATTGCCAAAAGGTGGTACTCAACTATTTAAAATTTTCTAATCATCCAGTAATTTTTATGTGTGGGTTTTACACGGGATTTTCCCTGAATAAATCCGTGTGGCGCCCACTAATTAATAAACAAGGTAACCTAACCTTGCAACCAAAGGGAGTTGGTGATTGTAAGCTGAGTTGACAGTTTAGTGAACTTCTAGTAAACACAATCAGGTACGTAAAAGCAGATATTTGTTTATGATATTGTCCAGACTTTACGAGACGTGACATACTCAGACTACCTGCAACCTGGAGAAGAAGTTTTTACTACCAGTTTCAACCAGACGAGAACTATTATCAAGCAACCAACTGCTATACTTCATGTTTTAACTTAAGTTAATCTAGCACTTAAGTATAATCAACCTCACTATTTTATTTATTTAATACAAGGGGATTTTTTTTAAACAAGTATAATTAAACCATTGTAAACACTGTGAGTAACTTTGAATGTTTTATTTTAAATTACTATACTACATTAGTAACCTTCAATTAGAAACAATCATTCTCAACATTGAGTTATCTCAAAAGAACGCTTCACACATAGTTGAACTTTGTTTTAACGAGACTTTTAATATTTTAACCACGAATATAAGTTTAAACAATAACAACTCTTTTATTTTGTTTCAAGTTAACTTAAACGTAACGTAAATTTGATTATAATAATAAACTATAAAACACCTAATCTCATTTAAACGTTATAAATTGGCGCACCAACTAGTGTGGCTTAAAAAATATTAAATAAATATATTTTTTATATTTTATATTAGCCCGGTAGACACGAAAAATTAACATGCCGCACACCCACCAGTACGATACAAGATATAAGGACAGTAGGGTAGGAGAAATGCAACGGGATGTAGATACATACGAAGAGCAACCCACAGACGAGATGGAAGTTATTACAATCAATAATGTCGAAACTAGTACCGACGAAATACCTCACGTAGAACCAGAGATAGAAGTGACTGTCGACAACCAACCCAGACGGCCTGAAGAACCCCCACAACCAAACAAGCTGACTGAAGAGATGAGATGGGATCACATGATGAGAATGATGATGGAACAATTCGGACAGGTGAAGGAAGACAGCCAGAAAAATATGGAAGCATTACAGGAAGATGGTAAGAAATCCCGGGAAGAAAATCAAAGGAATATCGAGGTGTTAAATAGAAATATAGAGTCGATAAGGGAGGACCATCGGGACTTAAATAGAAATATGGAATCACTGAGTAAAAATATGGAATCGCTGAAGGAGGACCTAAATAAAAGGATTGACAATACTCATAAGTCAATTTACGCGTTGAACAGTAAAATCGACGATAACCGTCAAGCCATTAGAGAAGAATTGAACACCACCTTGATCGAAATTAGCAGGAGGATGGAAGAAGGCAACGATAAGATAAACACAAGAATAGACGTGGAGATTGCCGTTGTGAGGGAGGAAATTGTCGAAGTAAATAAACGATGCGAACAACACGACCAGGACTTGCAGCGAACCAGAGATGAGGTCGACGGGAGACTCAATACCATGGAGGAGGTGACCGAAGCAAGAATAGAGTCTTTAAAAAGGACGAATCAAGATGAAATTAAACGAGTAAGGTTAGACGTAGGTGAGCGCTGCGAAGAAGTGAGTACCTCTGTAGATGCAGTGAGGAATTTAACGGTTGCAAATCGAGAGAGGATTGAAGAACTTAGACAGCAGGAAATAGTGCAAATGCGGGAGGAGATTGAGATTATCCGCAACTGTCCAATACCAGGTCAGTACTTACTACCGAATGATAACCGCGACGCTATCAATTTTAGAAATTATCGACGTAATCCCATCGAATTTTTAGCGCGTGTGGAAGAACACTTGGCGCGGATTAGAGAAACTAGGTGGAATAACATAAAAAGTTTGATCGACGAATACTTTAAAGAAATCTACGACAATTGGTGGACCGCAACGCGCCACGAGGTTCATAGTTACGATGAATTCAAAACTCAATTCCACGCAAAATACTGGTCCGAGGCGACGCAAAACATCGTACGAGACCATATATGTCACGGAAGATACGATGCGAACCGAGGAGGGACCATGACTTCATACTTCTTAGGTCAAGTATGTCTCGCAAGAAACCTAGAAACAAAGATACCGGAGGAATGTCTTGTCACAAAATTGTCTTATCACTTTGAAGAGGGTGTCGCAAAAGCACGTCAGTGGGGACAGATTAAGACAATAGCAGCTATGTCAGCGCTGCTCGAAGATCAGGAGCACGAGGGATATTACCGTAGGAGTCGTCGACGAAATGACCAGTTTAATACCATGGGCGGCAATACGAACAATAATAATAATAATAACTACCCTCAAAATTCTCGAAGTAATTTTAATAATAATGGCCAGACGAATCAAAATTATAATAACGCTAATCACAATAACAATAATAATAGGCCGAATAATCCGAGTAATAATAACGGCAATCAGAATAACAATAATAATAACAATAACCGACGACCCAATTTTAATAACAACACCAATCGACCACCAAACCAAGGCGGGAATAACCAACCGTCGCAATATCGACGAGCAAATTATGTACAAGCCAATTACGACTCCGATAGAAGGCGACGATACCAACGTAGGGACAGCTACAGTGGAGACAGAGGAAGCATGAGAGGAGGACGATGGAGGAGTAGTAGCATTGAGGGTGACGACCGCAATAGCGACTACCGACCGCATGTACATTTTGTTCCAGACCAGGAACCCGTCCAGCAAGGAGGACGTACCATGATGGATGATAGGAGTAGTGGGAATGATCAAGACCGACGCAACGAGGAGAGTACAAGCTCTTTAAACTCCTCGCGGCAGTGAACAATTATGGTAACATAAACCCTTCGCTGAACCAATTATAGACCCAATAGAGTGGAAGAGCACAAATAACCCCATGAATATCGACTAGTAAGAAATGATTAATATTAAGGATGGATAATACGTAATAGTAAGCAACATTTCTCACCCGAACGTTTAGGGTATAAAAGATAAAATATATATATTTAAAAAACCATTACTATAAACAAACTCATTTTTTGTTAAGCTACAAAATGTTGAAGGTAACTAATTAACTATAACTAGTCAATTTGCCTTATCAAGTTACAAAAGTGTGTAGATTTAAGATGTAAGCCAAACCATTTGTTACTGGTGAAAACTCACCAGATCTATCACACCAAGGGATAGAAAATTATATAATGTCAATCAAATGATTTAATAAGAAAAGACATCTATTATGTCACAAAGAGCCAGTAGTGACGTGTAAATACAACTACTGTACTATACCTAGAGAAAAAATATGTATCCAGATGGATATTCTATGTAACTTAATGTTTATAAAATCATTATTGTATACCTCTCATAAAACTCAAATGTTAAATTAAATCGTCCAGAATAAAGGTTCACCCAACTAACCTTTGAAGGAGTAGAGAGGCAGTATAACAAAGTGTGTAAAATAAAAAGAAGGACATTATTATGGAATGTAAGGAAAGGAAAAAAAATAATATTTGTGAAACAAACCATGTAAACCCCAAGAATGTCTATGAAATTAGATATTAGTATGTTATTATATTGTCAAATGAAATTGTAATTACAGCATAGTATATAGTATATAAAATCATCCAGAATAAGTGAAAACCACCATCACTTGAAGGAGTAGAGAAGAAAAATAACAAAGAGTGTTAATTGTAAAGATAACTATTGTTATAATGGAATGAAAGGAAAGAAAAATGTTTGTCAATTATCAAATATTGTACATCACCAGAATATGTCAGAGAACATCAAACAAAAAAAAAAAAAAACCCATTTAGTATACCAACAATGTAAGCCCTGATAATTCAGGATGAATATAACTTGTTAAGAAAGATTTAAGGAACTATTGTGAAAACAGAAATATATTGTAGACTCTAGATAGAACAAACCAAATGCATAAGTACTATAAGCATCAAAATAAGTGTATAGTCTTAAGAACATTCAAGTAAACCAAAGCAATTGTTAACTAGTACATAAGTAACTATATAGCTGATAAAAGCATAGCTGAAAAACATCAAGTCTAAAAGAAGTAATTACCTGTAAGAAATAAAGTATGTTAGCAAGTATAAAGATGGAAATGTGATCTAAATGAAAACCTCTGATACCTTGAATATTATAGTGAATATATTATATTATTGAATATGAATGATATGTGATATTTTTTTTGAGTTGTGATAGTGCAACTATTGCCAGGTGCAATGTTTATTTTTTTTCTCAGACAGAGAAGAGTAATGCCTCTGAATCTGAGAATGTGTAGTGAGGAATGGCAGAGGATGTTAGCCATAGTGAGCCACCCTGATTCCGAAACCTCTACAACAGTTAGGGAATTATATTGTTTTATTGTATCAAGGAATATTGTGAAAGAATCTGCGAGGTATGAATTATAATAACCATTAAGATAATCACGAATGCAAAGATATTGATGAGAAAGTAGAATGTGAATAAGACAGGGAATAGTTAACTTGAGAAACAAGATCAATTGTAGTTAAATGACTTAGAGAGTAAGCAACTTGAAAATACTAGTGAATTAAGGATTGTACCATTGGATAAAGAAAAAAAAACCAACCTAGAGTAATACACCAATAGTATGTTTAAAAATCAAAGAGTACAAGAGAAAAATTTTTTATTGAAGTATACTAAGAAACTGACATGAATTGATAATTTTACAAAAAATAAATTTTTTCAAATGATCAATTTTAAAGAGGGTGTATATGTAACATCACAAGATGTCACCTAACCTAAGTGTATGTTATCAGATTTTATAAAAACAAAACAACCATGTAAATAGGTATATAATAGTAGAAATAACCAAGAAAGAAGAAACCAAGAAAGAAGAATGAAGCAGAAGTGCCACATGAAACAGTAACCCAAGGGCTGTTTGACACTACAACTAGACTGAGACTAAAACGAACTTGATGGACAGAATAAATTTACATTCAGCTGTCAATTCAGTAAATAGTTGATGTAAACCGAATGTCATATGTAAACAAAAAATGCACTAATGAGCAGTTAAATACTGTGAAAGCAGAATTAGCATTTTGCTGATAATAGATGTGACAATGACCAGTAAATTATGAATGCCAAAAGTAATGTTAACAATGGCTACATAGTGAGAACTAAGATGTATTTCAGCATCAAATATACTTGGTAGAAAAGAGAACTATTTATAAGAGAGAATCTTATACAAATAAGATGTCTCCACAATTTACCGAATTGAGAACCAATAGGCATTAAGGCCAAATTTCAATGTAGGCGATATGTCTTAGCAAGCTTAGACCACACATTAGTCAGTAAATTGACTATTGAGAACTATCACAAGTGTAAAGTAAAATACACAGAACTATGGTTATGCCTTGACATAACAAAAAATATTATTAAAACAATAGGTTTAATCATAATTTTAATTGTTAAATAGTAGTTTAAAACGAATTAGCATAAAACGAAATGTCATAGTCAGTAGGATCATTTATTACAATGTATAGAGTTTAGGTGTACAAGTAATGTTCAGCAAAAAATGTCAGTACAGCATTAATGGTGTTCGCACATAAACATTTGACTAATAAAATGTTATGTGAATACAGGCAATATTAACCAAAAGTGTAAAATCGGCGACTCATAAATAGCAGACGACAGTAAAAGTAATGTACCCGAACGTTGGTTTTATAACAATGTCGGTCAAAGTGAAAGTAATTCGAGAACGAGTGATATCAAATTAAAGGAAAAAGAACAATCTTTAATTTGATAGTAATAGTAACCCAATCGCAACTGTATTTAGTGCGGGAGAGATGTTAGCATCATTCTAAAAATGTACATCGGGAAACTGTTTAAGAATAATAACAAAAACGGCAACGAGCTGTCACCGCAACATTCGACGGTTAGAAAAAGCCGTTATCAACTGCCAAAAAGTGACACGTCACACCGACACACCTACCAAAGCCAATCAGAAAATTAGTTAGTAATTAACGTTTTTACCTAAGGCCGATCAAAGAAAGGGGTATATAAAGACGAAACAGCGAATTTTGAAAAGACCTTTACTGACTAGCGTGCAGCACAGACGTGTGCCCGTCATCTCTACATTTTTTAATAACACTTAGCGTCATTTACATAGTACATTGGAACCAATAGTTCAACAACAAGAAACGACTACTTCGAGTTCATCCACAACAAACAACAGTGATTAAGTGCAGTTTCATTTTAATTTTGTGCGGGAATAACGAACAGAAAATAATTTATTGTTATTATTCACGATCCATTTTAATCAGAAGAGGATCGCATTATTCTGTTCTTGTGCGAATTTAGTGCCGAAACCCAGTAATCATTATAATCCGATTACTTAAGTGATTAATAAGTTTTAATTAAATAATTAAAACTCAGAAGGTAAAAGTGCAATCATTACTAATCTTGATTTGAGCGCCATAACCTGTACTTTTTTCAACAATAACCTGTACTGACGCAAAACACAAAAACATTATTTAATATTACACCACGTCTCGATTTATTATACAAATTTGTTATTAGTAATTAAGCTATATGTTAGTTGTAAGGGTTCTCACTTGATAAATATTGTCACTAAAAAAGCAAGCGTTGATGGAACGCGCGATCTTTCAACAGATCGTTTTTTTTAAATTACTTTGCGAAAGTAACCTAAAACTTTGTTGATCAATTTTATATCAAAAGGATTATTGGATATTGTGTAGGCATAATTATTTTCTTTCGTGTCTCAAAGAATTCACTACTGAGATTATAATAATTTTAATATTAAAAATAAATAGTATCTGGACTTAACCAGATTTATAATTCATGTTCTGAGCAAGCCGTATAAGGCATATAATAACTGACTTTTAATTGTACCACTTGGTACTACTGAGATTATAATAATTTTAATATTAAAAATAAATAGTATCTGGACTTAACCAGATTTATAATTCATGTTCTGAGCAAGCCGTGTAAGGCATATAATAACTGACTTTTACTTGTACAACTTTGTATGTTTGCATTATATTTGTTTTTTTTTTTGAATTCTCTATAATGGTGTAAATAAACCCATTATTAACAGCATCACCTGATTTCGATTTATTTCTCTAGGATAATTGAATATTTTCTTTTAATAAGCTTAAACAACCTTCTGTTGTGTTTAACATATTGGAATAGCATTGCCAAAAGGTGGTACTCAACTATTTTAAATTTTCTAATCATCCAGTAATTTTTATGTGGGGGTTTTACACGGGATTTTCCCTGAATAAATCCGTGTGGCGCCCACTAATTAATAAACAAGGTAACCTAACCTTGCAACCAAAGGGAGTTGGTGATTGTAAGCTGAGTTGACAGTTTAGTGAACTTCTAGTAAACACAATCAGGTACGTAAAAGCAGATATTTGTTTATGATATTGTCCAGACTTTACGAGACGTGACATACTCAGACTACCTGCAACCTGGAGAAGAAGTTTTTACTACCAGTTTCAACCAGACGAGAACTATTATCAAGCAACCAACTGCTATACTTCATGTTTTAACTTAAGTTAATCTAGCACTGAAGTATAATCAACCTCACTATTTTATTTATTTAATACAAGGGGATTTTTTTTAAACAAGTATAATTAAACCATTGTAAACACTGTGAGTAACTTTGAATGTTTTATTTTAAATTACTATACTACATTAGTAACCTTCAATTAGAAACAATCATTCTCAACATTGAGTTATCTCAAAAGAACGCTTCACACATAGTTGAACTTTGTTTTAACGAGACTTTTAATATTTTAACCACGAATATAAGTTTAAACAATAACAACTCTTTTATTTTGTTTCAAGTTAACTTAAACGTAACGTAAATTTGATTATAATAATAAACTATAAAACACCTAATCTCATTTAAACGTTATAATATATATATGTAATATATATTATATATATATGTAATATATATATTATATATATATATATTTTTTTTTTTATAATGATTTTACCTCAAGATGTTTTCTCCCTATTTGGAACATGTTTCGGGAAGCCTTGTGTTCCCATCTTCAGCCTTCCGAATTTTGAGCCTTGTGAGGTATTTATGTGTTGTGCTTTGGTGCTGGTTGTTGCTTTGGTTTCTTGTTGGTCTCTTGTGCTTTAAATTGGTATTATTGTGTGTGATTGTGGTGTATATATTAGTATTTTGTGCATTTTCTATGTTGAGTGCTTTGAAAATTGTGTCTTGTTTTGTATTGTTTTGTATTTGTTCAGGTATGAGTTTGTTTTGTGTTTTATGTTTGTATATTTGTAAATTTTCCCAAATGTTCATTATGGTCCCTTTGTGTGGTATATGTTTTATTAGTGTCATATTGGTTATGTCTGAGAATTCATGTCCAGTGTGTTATGTTTTGATTTATTCATATTAATAAAATAAATAAAACATAATTGATTTTAAATTTATTCAATTTTTACTGTCTAACTTTGTCGGGCGCCATCTTGTATTTATTAATTACAAGAAACAGAACAAAAAAATTTGTACTTACCATTTTTTCTCGGGTTCTTTTCGGCGAACAGGAGATCAGAATGGTTTGTGCTCAGTAAATAACTCTTTTATTTATTTGTTACCAAATGATGTTTCCCTTTAGTTTTTGATTTCACTCCCACAGTTGTACATTTTATTTCTTTTAAACCATTTTGAACATATTTGGCCACGAGGCTCAATTAATAAAACAACTAACTATTTAATTAATTATTAACTAATTGTAAAGCAACAAATCAAATGAATTTAATTATTATATAAATAATGCGCAACCAGCACTTCTATATTAACATCCTTCTCTCTCACTCACGCACACGCAAACATCCTATACCCTTAAGAGATCTCGTTTTTATTCTTTTTAAACAAATTTAAAGAAATTGGTATCATTATAATTTTAGTTTAGCCCATTTTTATGTTTTACTCTACCCCATTTATTACTTAACTGCTGCTGAGTTTCGAAGACGTCGCATTGTCCGTGCACTAGATAGATTGTTGTTTTCACTGAATTTATGTTTTTATCAAATTGACGTTATTTATTTCACATTCTTTATAACTTTAGGCGTATCTTATTTAAATTTATATGTTATTCACATTTTTTGGTGTGTTGCGGTATTCACATTTTAGGTACGGGCGACTAAAACTTCGCCCAAACCGCCCAGCCGGCAGACGCACAAAACGGCTCGCGTCCGACACTTGTAGTTGTTATTGGCCGACTGCCTTTGTTTGCTGAATGTGACAAAGCTGCTGGCATTGACACACCTACATTCTTCGTTATGTAAGGCGCTGACGTAACATCGCCTGACGCTCAGTTATATAACTTGTTTACAGTTTTGTGGGTCATTGTTTGACCTTGGCACAGTTCTGCGGTCTGTTGATTCGTTTTAGAAATTCACATAGAATATTTTCAATCAGTCGTACCACCTTCGCTACCACTGTCGCTAACAATAAATATACCTTTTGTTTACGTTTTGTCCCTATCATAGTAAAAAAATGTTATTTGTTTTATTTAAAAAAATACAAATTTCTTTATTACCTCAGGTAGGCCCAAAATGCCCCGTTACAATACCCCCTCAATGAGATATTTTATGCCGAAGCATAAAAAATCTCATTGACACATTCATACTTGCCAAAGGGATCAGCCAGGATATGTCGCCACAACCCCCTGTATGGTTTACAAAAAATATAATTAACTCACCCTTGGTCCGGTGACTGTGACCGCACCTGAATGACAATATTGGACTTCTCTATCGAGATCCCAACACCATAGAGTCAGACAGATGCTTAACGCCCCTGCTCTGACGCGCTGGCCAGCTCAGGTCCGCCGCCACAGCATCACCAAACACTGAAACAACAAATCAAATATCAAATAGTGGCCTTATACAACACCATATCCCCAACTGATCTGTTTCCCCCTAGCGGTGCTGGTTTGCGCTAAGAAGCACTGGTTTTGTTTTTTACTTACTTCTAACATATATCAGAATACCTAACAACAACATGATACCCATTTTAAAATCCCATAATCTCATTCTATCTACTTTCTCTTGTTAACTTTTATCCCAAAATTCAAAATTATTACCCTGATTCCCATCAGAATATAAATAAACATTTCCCATTACCATATCACATTTCTCTCATCCCCAATTTGCATTTAAAATATTTAAATTCATAAAATTCTCTTACACTAACAAACACAATATAACATAAGAAAACATAGTACATTCATAATTCACATGGTTATTATTATCTTAAAATAAACAATTTGTATTTAAAAATTTACACACTTTACATCATTAAATTTGCATATAAAATCATAAAATTACCTTTTAATCTCAGTTGACTTTTATTAATTCTCTTTCAAAAAAAATTATTATATATTTTTTTTTTCATGACATTGCAATTATTATTCCATTTCATTCATTTGGGTGATTCTCAGTTATTCATCATAATTCACTTTATCCACTTGGTATTTACTCATAATCTTACCCCTTTTATTACTCTAACACTCCCTTGCAAAATCTTTAACTAGTATGACACCCCTCTATCAAAAAATCTACTAACCCTTCTCTGCCTCTAACTACTTACTACTTTAACCTAAATCGCCACCTTCTCTCTATATATATAAAAAAATACTCTCTAACCCTTTGTACATAGGATATGTGTTTCCCCCCCCAAAAACTCAATTCCCTTATCTGGTTCCTGGATTCTACCTAAGGCAACCCCGTCTCCACTAAATCGGTACCAATCCCGTCCCAACTTATCATTATGTTGCGGACTCCCACATTACACTACCCCCTACTACAAAATTGCCATCCCCAAAATCTCAATCTCATTACCTCATTACAACTACAACAAAATAACAACATCAGTTTATAAACATCAATATATCACTCAAAACTCTACATATATTCTCCATTACTACTGTGTCCCCACTTATACTCAAATTCTCTATTACTTGTATTTCATCTCTCATTCTCTTTAATACCCCCATATATTCAACTTGGACTGACTCAAACATTTTACTCAAACAATTACTATCACCCACTTCTATCTTTTACAACCCATTGAAAATTTTAACTATCACAACTTTATTTCATTTTATTTTAAAATCTATAAACACATTGAAAACATATTATTATATTTTTATAATCCTTATTCCTAACATACTACATGCAATTAACACAATAAGACATAATAAACACAATATAGGAAGTATGTAGTGCATCTATTTTTTAAATCAAAACAAAATTATTTAGTAGCGAGTCATCATTATTAAAATACAACAAATTTCTAATTCGTTACCCCCCTGGATAACCTCCCTGCCACACACACTATGACCCCCCTGGACTGTGGCGTCCAGTTGCGTCCACAAGGACTGAGGTTTTGGAGGAATTTGACATCTCCGTGTCCGTGCTTCTGCGTTACATTTTAAAGGTTTAGATATCAACATATCTTTGTTCTATAGTTATGCGCCCTTAATGCGGGTCTACCACCTGGCTTTGCTGTTCCTCCTCGAACAGAGTGGCAGCCGCTGTTCCATAGTGCCGGGATTTCCCCTAATGTTCACCCCCCCATTAATTTCTAATATAGACCAATTTCAAGCCAGCTATGGTCAAGGGACTTAAATTATGGCCATAGCTGACCGCTAGCCAAAACCACGATTAGTGCTGGTAAGGCAGTAATCGCCCGAAAAGTCGGGGAAATCATCTCTTCCTTCAGGCATGTACTCCTCATCATTAATTTGCACGGCACGGCAATTTATCAAGTTACAATATAAAATTGTACAAAAGGGTGTGCCGTGCATTTTCGCCATGTTGGCCTCTGATGGAGGTAACACTCTCTGCTACCCCCAACACTTTCCGCTATCTACTGGGGCACATGCCACCCCAGCAATAGCAACTTAATAACTAATTAATTAAAATGGAAAACTAAACTTTCTACCATTGCAGTTCCACACTCCACTGTTCTATCACTTCTATGAGCACCAATCTACCCCCCAAAATTATCCCCACATCTTGTATTGATAACAAGTTTTTTATTTTATTACACATCTTTTAAACGTTCCCATTCTCACTGATACTAAAACTTGACAATTATATTTGGTCACTTAATTCTAAAATTTATTTAAATTTAAAATTATGCACATCCAAAATTACTTTTTTTTTTTTTTTTTTTTTTCAAAAAATTCTATTTACATTGAAGGCTGACTCTATCTATCCTTAACCATAACTAGTAAGATCGTGGCCGCCCGAAAATGGGGGAGGATCCCTTCTGTAAACATACAACAATATTTGAAATCTTATTTATAAACATAATTAAAGTGACCGATATAATTTTAAATTCGTCGCATTTTGAGTACCTACTATTTCCTGCGTCGCTGGGTTCCTCAGCACATACGCATTCTGCATTTTTATTTCTACAATTTCGTAGGGTCCTTCATACAACAAGAAGAACTTCTTTATTTCTCTATCTTGAGCACTGGACAAATCATGCCTTTTTACTAACACTAATTGACCTACCTCATACTTGGTCCATTTACCCTTGGCATCATGTTTCTGTTTTCTTCGCTCTCCTCTCGTGAGTAAGTTCTCGTTGGCCAATCTAATTTTCATGGTCCTGTCCAAAACTTGACCTTCTGGTGGGTATTTGAAAAGTTGTTCCAATATCCTGGGCGGCCTTGTTCCCCTGATCAACTCATGTGGCGTAAATCCCGTGGACTCATGGGTGGTACAATTCAGCCACTCCTCTACTTTCTTAACGTAGGATGGCCATTCTGTGTGTTTGGCATGACAGTACGCCCGAAATATCCTACCAATCTCTCTCATCACCCGTTCTGCTTGGTTCGACTGAGGATGATATACTGCCGTATGCTTGGGTATGATACCTTCCCATCCAAGCGTCTGCCGCCACTTGCCGCTTATAAACTGTGGACCATGGTCAGATAATATAATTTTCGGTTTTCCAACATTAAGCGTGTAGTCTTTTACTATTTTCTCACTGAGTACTTTACTCGTCGCTCTCTTAATGCTATATAACTTTACAAATTTTGAAAAGGTGTCTAGAACTACAAATACATATAACACACCCCCTCTACCTCTGGGTAATGGTCCATATAAATGTACTGCAACTAAATCAAAAGGTTTCTCTACTTTTATGTAATTCATCTCTCCTTCTACTTTATAATTCACTACTTTCGATTTTTGACATAAATCACACACTCTCAACACTTTTCTAACTCTCTTCTCCATATTCTTAAATATACATGATTCTTTCAAAACGTTTGCACACTTTCTCGCACCAAAATGACCATACCTTATATGACAATCCCAGACAATTTTATCTACTAACCCCTCGGGTATAACTAACCTCCAATCACGCTCCCCACTATCTACTTTTTTAAACAAAATACCTTGATATACTTGAAATCGCTCATTATATTCAGATCCTTCTACCTCTGTTTCTAAACTAACAATTACTTTACCCAGTTTACTATCAGATCATTGCATGTTTTTAATATCACCTAATTCTTCACCAAAAATTCTATCTTCTCTAGTTAATCTAAAAATTTCTATTTCTCTAAGATCCCTACCAGTTTTATTGTCTATAATATCTACTCTAGAAAGTGTATCAGGCACCTTATTATCTGACCCCTTTATATACTCCCATGAAAAGTTATATTCTTGTGAGGCTAATACCCACCTGGTTAATCTGCTATGTGTCAGCTTACATGAATTAAGAAATGATAATGCCTTGTGGTCCGTCCGGATTATCGTGGTATTGCCTAGGATGTAGGTCCGGAATTTACCCACGGCGAACACAATACTTAGAAGTTCTTTTTCAGTCGTCGTATAATTTTTCTCAGCCGACAACAGCGATCTACTGGCAGAGGCGACCGTTAGGTGTTCCTTGTCGCCACCCTCCTGGTAGAGCTCCGCCCCTAGCACTACATTGCTGGCGTCGGTCTGCAAATAAAAAGTTTTGTTAAAATCGGGATGATTCATCATGATCATGTGACTAAACTTTCTCTTAATTTCATTGAACGCATTTCGTTCTGTATCGCCCCATCTCCACTGTTTATTCTTCTGCAATACAGCACTCAGTTTGGATGTGGTGTGTGCGTAGTTCTCCTGAAATTTCCTGTAAAAATTGCACAGGCCTAAAAAACTCTTGTAATTGCTTAATGTTTTTAGGTTCGGGGAATCGCATTATGGCTTCTACTTTGTCAGGGTTGGCTAATATCCCCTCCTGTGTAATAATAAATCCTAAGAAATGTATTTCTGTCTGCAGAAACTTAGATTTGTCCCAATTCACTGTTAAACCCCCTCTTTGTAGCTTATCTAATACATATTCTATGTGTTCTAAATGTTCAGTGAATGTTCTAGAGGCTATCAAGATATCATCGACATATACGGTTAAAAAATCTAAATCCTTAGGTTGTAAAATATTATCTAAACATTTAATGAAACTGGCAACACTGGTGTTTAATCCAAAAGGTAAGCGTTTGAACTGGTAATTCTTACCGTTAAAAAGAAAAGCTGTGTATTTTCTGCTCTCTGTTGCTAATGGCACCTGCCAGTATCCAGCTGTCAGGTCTAAGGACATCATGTATTTGACTCCGCTGAACTTCTGCAAAATCTCATTTATTGGTTCTGGAGATTCCCTGTCAGGTATAATAATTTGATTAATTTTCCGAGCATCTAAACATAACCTTACCTTTCCATCCTTTTTTATCACTACTACCAAAGGGTTTGAGTAGGGTGATACTGAGCGTTCAATTATGCCTTCCTGCATCATCCGGTCTAGTTCCTCCTGTACAGCCCTCCTCTTCGAAAACGGCACCGGGTAGCTCCTCTGCATGTATGGTGCGTGGTCCCGAACTTTCAGCTCGCAGATGTAGTCCTTCGCTTTCCCTGGTGATTCATCAAACACCTCTCTGAACCGCTTCACAACTGCCCACAGCTCCTCTCGCTGAGTATTTCCTACAACTGTATCTTCATTAAAAAATTTGTCGGCTCTATCCGCCCACACACTCTCATTACGCTCATGCATTTCTCCCTCCTCATTCTCTAGGCTATCACTCTCTAGACATATATTTATTTTGGTTTCTATCTCTCTATCGCTTATCTGCTTATGTAACATTTTTATTCCCGTGACTTTAGCTTCATTTACTACTTTCTTAAACTCTATTCTGACTGGTTTATTCCCCTTCTCAAATTTTACTATTTGTTTATTGAAATCTATTACTGCTCCGTTTCTTTCCAAAAAATCATTTCCCAATATTACATCTAGACTCAACCCTTTAACTACTAGGAAAGTGTTTTCAGATTCAACTTCATTTATTAAAATATTTAATTGTACTTGTCTGGTTATTCTCTTACTTCTCACCCCAGTTACCCCCACTACTGTAACCCCCGCAACTGGTAATGACGGTATATTCTTGTTTAACTCTTTTAATTCACCCATGACATTTTCAGAAATTACTGAGATCTCGCTACCGGTATCAATTAAAGTTTTATAATTCTTACCTTCAATGTTAATTGTCACCTCAGTCAATCCTGCTCTGCGTTCCATCACCTTGTTCTCCTCTTCTTCTAACAGTTCTTTCGCCATGTCCATCTTGATAACGTTGTTTGCGTATTCATTGATTACTTGGACCCGGTTCTCCGTTGACAATGGTTGGGCCCACTTCTCCATTGTCTTCCTTAGTTTTCCGTGGATGGGCCTGCTACCGCCGGATGATTTCCTCCTCTTCCTCTACTATAATGTCCTCCTCCTCGGGGCGCTCCTCTATAAAATTCTCCTCCTCTCGACTGTTGATTTGGTGGTGGGTTCGTTCTCTCATTCCTAGCGCACTCCCTGTTTCGATGACATCTAAAACAATTTGCTCGATTAGCATAATTATCAGTTTCACAGTCTCTACACCTCCAACTCTCGCCCCTATTATCAAAACTTCCTCCCCGCGCTCCACGGTGAAAATTGTGTATTCCCCTTGGTTGATTATGATTCCCATTTATATGTGATACTGGTGTGTTTATCCGCCTACTCATATCCCGTTCTCTTATATTCTGGAATATGTCTAAGATTTTCTCTAATTCCGTGATTTCTACAATCTCTCGAGTCATTAATGTAATTTGTATTTCTCTCGGTAGGTGCTTGCTTATGTGACGGACGAATGACCCAAACGGTAACGGTGGCTCTAAATATTTTTCCTCATTATATAGTCGCATTACATACATAGTCACCTTACCCCCTTGGTTCCCAAAATTACCTGGTCCCATAATTTTACTCCGTAATATCTCTTGTTCCTCCTCCGACCAATATTTCTCTCTAAAAGCCGTTTCAAAACACTGATAATTTACCCAGTCTACTTTATGCACCTCCACCCATACCGCGGAATGCCCTTTAAAACACTTCATGATTTTTAACAATTGTACCTCCCAACTACTTCTACAAAACTGATTAAATTCTCTGACTATTCAAAAACTGCATAGGGTGTACCCCCCTGTTTTCGCAATAAATAACTCCAAATCAATATCGCTATTCACATCTTTAGCAATGACTATATGTTCAGTAACCCTATTAAGTTTTTCATTTATAGCTATATTCAATTCATCTTTAACATCAACTATACTCTGCTCAATTGACACAAATTTATTGTTATTTAAATATTCAAATTGTTTATTACTTGTATCTATAGTATTTACTGTATTTTGTATAGCTTGTATCTCTGTTTTGCAATTACTTTCTATTTCATTTATTCTGACATTAGTATTAGTTTCAATCTTATCAACTACACAATTCAACTTGTACTCATTACTAACGTTACACTCATCTATTTTACGATCAAAATTTTCGGTTACCTTCTGTATTTGTTTATTGGCTTTTTCTACCACACTACTCTCAACTTCGTCAATTCTAGTATTCATACTATCTAATGAGTGACGCTACGTTTCATTTAATTCATATTTTAATTTGTTACAGTTACTCTCGCATTTGATTTGTACTTTATTAATTTCAGTTTTGAGTTCATCAAATTTTACGCTAATACTTTGTTGAAACTGCGTATTCTGTTCTTCGAATTTTTTATTATTATCATTCTGTATATCTAACTTCTCATTTACACTACTTTCAAATTTATTAAAACTAGTACAGAGAAAGATCATTTTCATCATATCACTATTACTTTCTTTCTTAACTAAGGTCGGCGTTGACTGACTCGTCACACCTTCCATTATTTTCAATTCAGTCTCGCTTAAATTGCTATTTATTTGACTTTCAGTTTGACTATCAGTGAAACTGACTTCATTGTTAATATTTTCATTAGTATTCATCATTTTTATTTAATTCTTACTTATTTATAATACACATCTATCAATCATATTATAACCTTACTACTTATGTTTACACATTTTTTTAGTTACCTTAAACAACCATTCTGCTCTTCCAGTAGGCCTATATTTTATATAAATTTCTTTATATAAAATTGTCCATGTTCGGGCGCCAATGTTATGTTTTGATTTATTCATATTAATAAAATAAATAAAACATAATTGATTTTAAATTTATTCAATTTTTACTGTCTAACTTTGTCGGGCGCCATCTTGTATTTATTAATTACAAGAAACAGAACAAAAAAATTTGTACTTACCATTTTTTCTCGGGTTCTTTTCGGCGAACAGGAGATCAGAATGGTTTGTGCTCAGTAAATAACTCTTTTATTTATTTGTTACCAAATGATGTTTCCTTTTATTTTTTGATTTCACTCCCACAGTTGTACATTTTATTTCTTTTAAACCATTTTGAACATATTTGGCCACGAGGCTCAATTAATAAAACAACTAACTATTTAATTAATTATTAACTAATTGTAAAGCAACAAATTAAATGAATTTAATTATTATATAAATAATGCGCAACCAGCACTTCTATATTAACATCCTTCTCTCTCACTCACGCACACGCAAACATCCTATACCCTTAAGAGATCTCGTTTTTATTCTTTTTAAACAAATTTAAAGAAATTGGTATCATTATAATTTTAGTTTAGCCCATTTTTATGTTTTACTCTACCCCATTTATTACTTAACTGCTGCTGAGTTTCGAAGACGTCGCATTGTCCGTGCACTAGATAGATTGTTGTTTTCACTGAATTTATGTTTTTATCAAATTGACGTTATTTATTTCACATTCTTTATAACTTTAGGCGTATCTTATTTAAATTTATGTTATTCACATTTTTTATTGTGTTGCGGTATTCACATTTTAGGTACAGGCGACTAAAACTTCGCCCAAACCGCCCAGCCGGCGGACGCACAAAACGGCTCGCGTCCGACACTTGTAGTTGTTATTGGCCGACTGCCTTTGTTTGCTGAATGTGACAAAGCTGCTGGCGTTGACACACCTACATTCTTCGTTATGTAAGGCGCTGACGTAACATCGCCTGACGCTCAGTTATATAACTTGTTTACAGTTTTGTGGGTCATTGTTTGACCTTGGCACAATTCTGCGGTCTGTTGATTCGTTTTAGAAATTCACATACAATATTTTCAATCAGTCGTACCACCTTCGCTACCACTGTCGCTAACAATAAATATACCTTTTGTTTACGTTTTGTCCCTATCATAGTAAAAAAATGTTATTTGTTTTATTAAAAAAAATACAAATTTCTTTATTACCTCAGGTAGGCCCAAAATGCCCCGTTACAAGTGTTTATTGCATGTGTGGCCAAATTAGATTTATATATTTCTGATTTTTTGGTATGCATTTAGGTGTTCAAAATAACGTTTTTTGTTTGTCCTATGTAACATTTATTGCAATCTTGGCATTCAGTTTTGTATATACCATTGTGTGGGTTTGTTGTGTTTGGTCACCGTTGTATTATCTTTGTTGTGTGGGTTATTTAGTTTTTGTAAATTATTTTTATAAGTTTTGTATGCTATTTTGATATCTGTGTTTTTAAATAGTTTTGTCATTTTATTATTTATGTATGCACACATTTATGTGTTGCCTAATATTAGATTCAATTAAATAATAAAATGTTACTTTAATTGCAGTGCTTCACTTGCTTCCCTTGACCACATGCCACTGTTTAAACTTAATATTACAAAAATATGAATACTGTCATGATTCTGTATTACTAACCATTAAAAATTAAATATTCTCTATAACTTCAAAAAACTCAAATGAAATCTAAAACGCCTATCTAGCATGAGGACTTTGAACAAGAGTATACATTAAAACCATACATATTTTACATTACTTACAACAAGTACAGTTTATTTTATTCAGCTACAACTATTTTCATACAATCTAAATGTCAAAAAATTATATATGAACAGTAATCTGCCTTTCAGTTTAAACAGTAAGTAGCCTACACAGAAATGTATTTTTTCCTGTCAATTTTTGACATTGTTCTTATTGATGCTGCAGAACATTGGATCTTGAGGTTTTGATGGGGGTTACATGTTGAATACCCTTCTGTAGATGGTATGGTGTTTTATTGGTTAGGGAACAGAGGGCCAAGATATTCAGACTTCTTGACATTTTTTACTAGGAAGATCACTTTTACTTAATAAAAAACTGACTGGCTGAAGACTTGAGTGGGCAAAGAGAATAAACCATCGTGAATTAACGGTTGTTAACCATTTCAAATGAAAAATTATGTTGTGACTTGTAAAAGCCACTTTTTATAAACATTTTAAATAAAATGCAAATAAAGCAAGATGAATTAAATTCCACCTTTAAAAAATTAGTATCTTAAACATTTGTACTGTAAGAGTGGAACTGGATTTTAAAAGCATAAAGGCTGTAATAACTTGGATATTTTTTGGCACTTCAGTTACTGTACTGTTTTAACTGGTAATAGTTGTAATATAACAGTAAACGTTTTAGTAATACTAGTAACTAGTAAAGTGTAATTTAATTAGTAATTGTAGTCAGTAATTGTAAACTCATTGTATACAGTTTCGTGTTACTGATATTGTTACTTTGATACATATTTTTGTAGGAACCTTTGTATGGATTAGATCTCAGGAAATATGATTTTCTGGATCCTTTGTGTTGGAAAACAAGCTACAATACACAGTTATATCAGTTTAATAATGAACTTTTGGAGAAAAGGGATTCAAGATTTAAGACAATTACAACATTTCCATTTAATGAAGAACTTGGCTCTGGTCTTCAGTACAAAGAATACTTTGTTGTTCCATCAAATAAGGAAGATGCCAGGTAGAATGACAGAAATCTATTTTTAAAACAAATGTTTTAATGAAATTAATAATTGTTAGTACTAGTATAGATTAGATTAAATTCTAACAGATATATGAAAAGCCACAGAGCATGTCAGCCTTCTATTTTTACCTCACTCTACATCCACATTCTTAGCAATATTGTTATTGCTGTCAGTACAGGGATTTATTGTACTGATAGTACAGTAAGAAACAAGAAATGTTGATTGGCAATCCACTGACAACATCGAGACCAAAGAACTTGAATCTTCTTTTTATTCATACTGTTCAGCCATTCCTATAAGATATGGTCACCAATTTTTTCTCCTGAACACAGTTTGCAGAAAAGTTTCTGTTTTGTTTCCCCATCTTTGTCAAAAGCTAATTCAGCCTCTTCTGGTATGTGTGCCAGAATGATGTCCACCACTCATCTACACCCATGAAAGTTTTTCACTAACTTTTAATAGTGCGTATATCAGGGGTTTATCCAAATACAGTAAACCCCCTATGTAGCACTCCTCGATGGATCATCAAAAAAGAGCATTGTATGGGAGTCACATTAAAAAACAGTACAGAATGTCATAATTTTTGAAACCTCTGCTGCTCAAATTAAATGTTAAAAGCATGTCAGTTACAAGTTCAACTATGGGATCAATTTGGGTTTCACAAAGAATCCTTTGTCTCATTACATCCAAAGTAGAATCATTCTATCACTTTTATGTTTTATAAACTATCTATAGCGTCATAATGGTTATTATTTAAATAAATCCCTGAAACCTATCATCCCGTAAAACAAAAGTCCAGAGTTGCCAATGGCATTTGACAAGTCAGTTTGTGGAAACCGATCACTATCCTTGTTATTTTCAATTTCACAAATGTTCTCCCCTGAAAGAAATCCATCCAGATCCATTTAGATGTACCCACTGAATGCAGAATAGAATATGGTAGAGTGATGTCTAAAATAATTTAACTCGTACTTATTCCCAGTGATGGAAATGACAAAATATAAATATTTCTTTTATAAAGTTGCTAAACTGCTACAATTTTTGTTCAGACAAAGCTTTTCGTCATCTCTGACATCATCAGGTCTTGAACAACGTCTGTCGCCTGTGCATTGTAGGCTTTTATACTTTAAGCCCCTCCCCTTTTGTCATCGCCCCTCCTAATGGTACTTGCCGCTGCCGCTCTTCACAGGAACTTTGTCCACATTTTTCCGTTAGGCATTTTACCAATGTCCGTCTATTGTTTTAAGAATCTCCCGTTAATTTCTTTATGTTATTATTTTACTTTCTGACTTATAACTGTTTCATAATCTTTTATTACACTTCGTCAATTTTAGTGTATTCCTCTTATTGTTTTAATTTTATTTATTGTTTACTATATTTAAATATTTCTTAATTTGTAAATTCACTTTTATCAGTTTATTAAAGTCTTGCATATAGTGAGTTCATTGTTTTACCAGCTACCGCTATTCACGGGAACTTCGTCTATATTTTCCGTTAGGCATTTTACCAACGTCCGTCACTTATTTTATGAATCTCCCATTATTTTCTTCATGTTACTATTTTATTTTCTTGACTTATAACTTTTTTGTCACCTTTTATTACATTTCGTCAATTTTAGGTTGTTATTCTTTTATTTTAATTTATTTTTTGTTTATTGTTTAATATATAATAATAATATTTTAGAATTTAACCAATTCAAATAATTACAGGAAAATAAAGGAATATAAACCTTTTAATACAATATGAGATTATTAATAATAAATATAACTGAAAAATGGCTGAATTTGCATAATGACAGGAAGTTAATTTTTAATTTTTAACAAATACAAAATGAAAGTAAAATTACTAATTTTAGACAAAAAAACATTATAAAACGGCATTATTCAATCTTAAAATACGCCGAATGAACTGAAGGATTAATTTAAATTACATCTAGCAAATAAAATTGATTAATAACCAAAGTTTAGGCAGTTATATAGTGTATTTGGAAACATGCACAGGATGCAAAATTATATTTGAACAATGTAAAGAATAATATTGTATAGGCTAAGATTTTAGTCGAAACTGAAGGAAATAGAGAGTTGATTATTGGAATTTGTACGGAGTACTTGACGAGCGGAATATAACCAAGTTAACCTAACTAATCGTACGGTAATGGCGAGTCAGTGAACGACACGTTTTTTGTAAAATCGCGAGTGGCGAATAAAACAATTTTGGAACGTCTACATAGTGACAAAAACAATTGATAAAGAATAAATAACACTGAACAGCACCTAACTACACCGAATAACGCTATTAAACACAAGAAAACAGTATACAACATAACCGTTAATTAGTGCCAAATGACAGAAAAGTGAAATAACTTAATACATACACAGATATACAAAATACAACACCGAAACTTCACTCAAGACACTACACAACATCAGAAGGAAGATTTGCGGACACCAGGACGTGAATACTACCCAAAAATATCTTATTTGGAACGTCGCGTATACGAAGGACATTTTGACCGACTTGACGGCAGCCATTTGCATTCGTCGTGAGCAACGCCTCCTCGTTTCCGTCAACTGTATGGTGAAAACAAATTATTTTATATCAATTTATTTTCAATGTATGTACCTAGTATTAGTAATTACTGTTTGTAACGTTATACTTTTTTAATATTGGCCCGATTTCACTGACTTTAACCATAACTAGTTGTTTAAAGAACCCTATTGAATTTTATATATCAAACCTTGTAACTATTCGATACCCTGAGAGTCGATTTTATAATCGAAAAGAGTCCATTATTCAATTATTTAATAAAACCTTTATACTTTTCACTTCAAAATAGTTCTTTCTTTCATTATTATAACAAATTACAATTAAAATAATTTTAAGAATAATCTACCAGAATTTTACCACATACAAAGGAAGATAACCTCCAAAACGAAAAAGTAAACAAATATCGATTGTCCTGGAGACAATCTTACGAGTGGTTGTAGTTTATTGGAAAATACAAGAACATCAATAAAATTTCATAGAAAAGTGATACACGTTTTAAAACTTCACAAAACACCATTAATTAATTGATTTTAATTAATTAATTGATAAAAAGAAATTTTTTTTTTAATTATAAAATTTTTTTAACCACAATTTTTTTTTATTTCTTCAACAAGCAATATTTTTTTTTTAAACATTTTGTGACACGACACAGATATATCTTCAACAGCATAACACTATTTGACAGGTTTTGCTACATTTGGGACTCGATCAACTGGGAAACGAGAGGAAGTGTTTCACACCAGGAAGACTCGAGAGCCACACCAATTATTAAACACCATTCATCATCTGAGTTATTGAGTTTTATTACAAATTGGCGCACAACTGAGGGGCTTTAATTAGCGATTGAGAGGCCACTAAAATCTGCCCAATCACTAGTTGGAGTTCGGCAGCAGCTACAAAGCCAGAGAAATTGAAGGGAAAATGCAATGACGTGCAACATCCAAGAAACAGGCGGCGGAGGCCGAAAAAGCAATAGAGATAGATATGGAGAATAAAGAGGCGACGCCAGTAGATGTGGAAAGTTCGTTACCGCCGGTGTTGTCCAAACAAACTGAACAACCAGAGGAACGACCTGAGTTACCCACACAAACAGGGGAGGTCAATATCCAGGAGAAGGAGGTAGAGAAATCCAAGAATACTGAAGAAACAGATATGGATAAAATAATGGAATTGTTCGTACAGTTGAATAAGAAAATGGAATCCACAAGTAAGGAACTGAGTAAGAAAATGGACAAGAAAATGGATGAAAGTAATAAGGAAAGGAAAGAAGATAGCCAGTCTTTGAAAGAAGAATTGAAGAAGGATAACCAATCCACAAAAGAAGAATTGAGTGAAATGAACAAGGACATGGAGGAAAACAGTAAAAAGTTAAAAGAATTGAAGGAAGACAACCAATCTTTTAAGGAAGAATTCAAGGCGACTAAAGAAGAATTGATTAATAAAGTTGAAAACACCAATCGGAAAATCGATGAAACCAGAAAGAAGATAGAGAAGAACAACCAATCTTTGAAGGAAGAAATGAGGGAGAATAGCAAGAAGATGGAAGACAAATTGAAAGAGAATAACAAGAAAATGGAAGAGAAAATGGGGGAGAAATTACAAGAATTAAGAGAGGACAACCAAATGTTAAGAGAAGAATTAAGAGAGGTCAATCAGGAGAATCTAGACAAACTGGACGAAAGAATGGAATTGTTAAGAGAATAACTGAATAAGGAAATCAATGTTAACAAGAAAGCGATGAATAAGAAGATGGAAGAGGAAAACATAATGGTAAATCGACAGATACGAGAGATCTATGGGAAGTGCAACCAGACCGAAAAGGAGGTACAAGAGTTTAAAGACGTAGTGAACATCAAGTTTACAAATATCGAAGAACATAGCCGCAGGAAAGTAGAAGAACAGAGGAAGGAAACTCAAGAAGAATTCGGGAGAGTACGCAACCAAGTCGCGGAACGGTGTGATGATATGCAAGAGATGATGACCAATATCACAGGTCAGGTGCGACAAAGCCGAGAGGAGATGGAAGCAATAAGAAACAGACCGACTCATTTCACGGGATTGCCCATCAACGAAAGCCGAGAGTGGCTCAACTTCCGACAGTATAAGCGTAAGCCGATGGAGTTCCTGGCTAGGGTAGAGGAATACTTCGCTAAACATAAAATCACTCAATGGAGCCATAACAGAGAAATTTTAGATGAGTCATTCCGGGAAATGACGGGTAATTGGTGGATGGCCAACCGGAGTGAAATTCCCGACTACCAGCAGTTCCGGAGAATGTTTAAATCGAAGTACTGGTCTGAGACAACCCAGAACCTGATCCGTGATAATATATGTAACGGAAGATACAGGGCACAACTAGGCAGCAGCATGACAGCATATTTCTTGGGGAAGGTGTGCATAGCGAAACACCTCGAGCCGGCTATACCAGAAGAGTGCCTAGTGAATAAAATATCATATCACTATCATGAAGACATTGTCAGGGCCCGGACAGGTAGCCAGATCAAGACGATACAGGCAATGACCGAGTTGTTAGAGGGGTATGAAAACGAGGAATATTATCGGCAGAGCAGGAGGAGAAATGAAAGACCAGAGGCAAGGCCGAATCAATACCCAAATAACGGCAATAACCATCCCGGTAACCGGAACCAGCCCAGTAATTACGACGGCCCTAATAACCCGCCGCGTAATAACAGTTTTCACGGCAATACTAATGGTATTAGGAATAACAACCCCTATCCTAATAATAGGAATAATTATTATCAGCCTAATAATAGCCCATACAGTCAGAGAAATCCGTACCCCAGTAATAATGGTGACCGACCTTACCCAACCAACCGAAATTACTATAACAGTAATTATAGTAACAATAATAGTAATAATAATAATAACAGAGTGTCGCGCCCTAGGGTTAATTTTATAAGAGCGGAAGATCGCGGCCCAAGGAGATATTATCAACCACGGAGGAACAGCTTCCACGGCGCCGACAGAAGATGGAGGAGTGCGGAACGGGACGGTCCACGACACGAACAGGGAAGAAGAAGTACAAGCCTGGAGGATCTTGGCCGACAACAGAACAGGGCGCTAAACCTCGAACAGGGTACAGAGTGTCAGGAAACGAATCAGAGTTTCCCGAATGATGCCTCGGTCAATCCAAGTACTAACGATGACCAAAATGCTTTAAACGGGAGGAGGCAGTAATTAACAACAACGACCCGTTACTGCTTATACTTCCTGGGTTAGACACGGATGAGTTGCAACAAGCAACAAATAGTAAAAACATCACTATAATAAGTAACCACTACCTAAAAGATATTCGAACGGAACTTTTGGAAGAGAATGAGAAGAGTCTCAACAACAATAATAATGAAATACTCTATATAACAGCGGAGGTGGAAGGAGTTCCCGCTAAGATAATGATTGACACAGGTGCCAATATTTCAATAATAAACGCAAATGAATTGAGTTTATTAAACAAATAAATTCGAAAATAATTGTAAGCAAATCTTACTACCTATGATTTAGAAGAAATTTTATGGCAATTTAAAAGGAAGAATTTTTTTATAACCACAAAATTCTAAAATAATTGTAAGTACAACTTACTACCACTGATTTATGAGAAAAAACTTTTTGGAAGAATTAAAAAGAAAGGAATTTTGTATTTAAACTACAAAATTCTAAAATTAAGTAAGTACAAATTACTACCTAATATATTTTGAGAAAACTTTATGGAAGAAAATAAAAGAAAGGAATTTTGTATTTACACTACAAAATTCTAAAATAAGTAAGTACCACTTACTAACAAATATTTTGGAGAAAACACTTTATGGCAATTTAAAAGGAAGAATTTTTTTATAACCACAAAATTCTAAAATAATTGTAAGTACAACTTACTACCACTGATTTATGAGAAAAAACTTTTTGGAAGAATTAAAAAGAAAAGAATTTTGTATTTAAACTACAAAATTCTAAAATTAAGTAAGTACAAATTACTACCTAATATTTTTGAAAAAAAAACTTTATGGAAGTGAAAAGAAAGAGTTTAATACATAAAAATCCAAAAATAAGTAAGTACAACTTACTACCTATGATTTGAGAAAAAACTTTTTGGCAGAATTATAAAAGAAGGAATTTTGGAATTTATTAACCAACAAAATTTAAAAGCAAATGTAAGCACATCTTACTACCAAATATGTAAGAAGAAACTTTATGGAAAAATAGAAGAAAGGAATTTTGAAGTTAATATACAAAAAAAAATTTAAAAATGAAGTAAGACCAACTTACTATAACTAATTTTGTGAGAAAACTTTATGGTAAATAATTAAGAAGAATTTGAATTTAGAGAAATACCAAAACATTCAGAAATAATTGTAAGATCACCTTACTATAAACCATTTTGAAGGAAACAATTCTGGAAATAAATGAATCAAACAGAATTTGAATGTTGATAGAACGTCAAAACTTTGAAACAAGATAAGATCAACTTATTACACTGATTTATGAGAAATGTTTTGCCATTAAATAACAAGAAGAGTTTGAATTTTGAATAAAACTAACAATGTTCCAAAAATAAATGTTCCATTGATAATTGAATTTAGAAGAAAATAAAATGATTAATTCAGAAAAGAGAATTAACTTTAATCCAGAATAAATGCTAAATATTCACAATAGCATTTGAAGGAGTAGAGAAGAAAAACAAAAAGAGTGTAATATGCAAGAGAAGGAAAAAATTTGGAAGCAAAGAGACTAATTACTTATGAAACGATAATGAAAACAGTTAATTAAAAGCAAAGAAGAACAACTCATACCAAACATATGAAGAAGATGATTTTGAACTAATAATAATAATAAGACCTATATGAAATGCAAAGAGAAGAAGTACCACATGAAATATAATATAAATGAATTAATGTTAATGAAAGCGAAGGCGGATTAATAACTTTCTAAGAGAAAGGAAAGAACCAAAATGTTTAAACAAAATGATCAATATAACAACCTGAATATCTAATATAAAGATATAAATTTAAAAATTAAATATAATATATTAAGACCATTCAAATAATAAATAAGAAAATGCTATATGTAAAGACCATGCTAACACTGTAAGTAACCAGAAGGAAGTATAAAGAGAATTCAGATGGAGAAGAAAAAGAGTTACACTGTGACCAGTAATAAGAATTATTAAGAAAAGTTTTCACCCATAATTAAAATAAATATATCAGACAAGTTAAGAGTTTAAAAAAATATATATATAATGAGTATAATAATAATTATGAAGATTTATTAAGATAGAAAATGTGAGATAATCTGAGAAACTACGAAGTGAAGAATCCAAAGATATTTTTATTAGTCGAAAATGAGACTACTTTTTATTTATTTATTCGATGACTGACTGAAGATAATTCCAGCAGCATTATGTTTTTTTTGAGCAGAGATGAATATGCCTCTGGACTCAAATTGTAGAAGTGGTGTATGGCCAGCAGAGATTGTGTAGCGTACAGTGCCCCTCTGAACTGCCCCAGCCCACGTGATAGGGAATGTTAGGGAATTAATATCCCAAGGATGCAACACGAAGTTTATAAAGAAAGAAAATGTATTACAATAATAATAATATCTCAGAAGGCACTAACTATCCGAAAAGGATCAGTAGTAAAATAGTTAACTATATATATAAAATTAATTAAACTCTAATATAAAAAGTCGATATAGAAATAGAGAGGAAAATGAAATATAAGAAATGATGAAATTATCATAAGAAATTATTTCATCCATAAACTGTCTGAAATAATTACTTCTGGAGGAGAGCAATCTGTAACGTGACAGATAAATGCATAATAATGAATGGCATTGATCATTAGAAAAATAAGATTATAACATTTAAATCCAGAAAAAGCATTAAATTAAATATCAAGAATTAATTCGTAGCAACTGTGCAAAGCAATCATTATTATTTAAAAAAATATAAGTTCAAATAAAATAAGTTACTAGTGATGAGTCATCCAAAACCAGTCTAATAACCCAAGGTTTTTAAAAAATATAACCCAGGAAGGTAAGGAGGATATAAAGAAACAATAAAGTATGACCAAACCCACAACGAGGATATAAATTAAAAAGAAACCCTGAATAAGGCAAGATCCACCAATAAAGGTGATGTATTTCTAAAATTCCGAAGAAGATGAAGAAATCCCAAGAAACCCGAAGAAGATGAAGAAATCCCAAGAAACCCGATGGCATCAAGAAGAAGATGGAGAAGATACCAGTCCAAGAAGACAGAAGAAAGAAGAAGGTGGAGAAGATACCAGTCCAAGAAGACAGAAGAAAGAAGAAGAAGGCAGCATCCTGAGGAAGATGTTATGCTCTTATAAAAGACACCCATATCCCCATATCCCAAAATAAATAGTAAAATACAAATAAAAGTATAACGAGATAGTTTTGGACAGTAACAACATGTACAGTAAAATTAAGAGAGAAAAGTGTGTAGAGTAAGAGTTGCCAGTGAACCAAGATGAAACAATAATATAGTACCCAAGGAACAAATCTCCATTGTAACACACTAACCAATTTATTGATGTTAATAAGACTACACAACCATTTAGAAATAACAAAATAAAAGTGTAAAGTGAACCAGTGCTAGTTTTGGGCACATGGTTTATTCTTGGCAATCACAAACATTGAATACAATGAAACATGCAACTTTCAGTGACTTAAAAATTGTACCTTGTGAATATGTTACAGTTAATAATAACTAGATATAAATCTGTTTGAAGTGACATTTTGTTTTCTAGAATGAGTGAAAACAGATTTAATTATACGGTGACTGGGTACAATTACCCAATACAATATTTAAAAGACAGTGTAAAAAACTGCATAAGCCAACTTAGTATAATAGTTAGCAAATAAGAATATAGATATAAGGTTTTGTAAATGTAGGATAAGGATTTTAAAAATGTATTAGATATAAGGACATTTCTTTAAGTTTGCAACAACTAACATCACACCTGTAAATATATTTATTACTTGTGTTAATATTAATAAATAATTAAGATGTTAGTTGGTAAAAAACCTCCTTTCTGAATAATGTTTTATATGTTAGTAATAAGTATTGACTGTGAAAAATGTCTGAATGTTGGAGACAACCATCTTTAAAAATATTTCTTATTTGTTTAACTGTTCATTGTATTGAAACCAATACTAATTATTGTTGTGTTATTTGAAAAAATGTTTAGTTTATAATACCATATTTAAAAGTCAGAGAGGGTATAACACAGTATTTATTGTTTGTAGAAAAATTTTGTAAGAAAAAACTTGTTAAAAAATCTAGGCAAAAGAATGAAAACCAAACTTCATCAAAACAGAGAAATTACTCATTTAAATGCAATTAAACAAAAGGGATTTAGATAAAATAAACTTGAGATGAAGCCATATAATTACACATACCACTTAGAAAGATTTTATAAAATTATATTCAGAATTATAAATAAAAATGAAAATGACAAAACTCAGAAATTTGGAGAGGGGAGTCATATATTCCAAAATAATATTTTAGAATTTAACCAATTCAAATAATTACAGGAAAATAAAGGAATATTAACCTTTTAATACAATATGAGATTATTAATAATAAATATAACTGAAAAATGGCTGAATTTGCATAATGACAGGAAGTTAATTTTTAATTTTTAACAAATACAAAATGAAAGTAAAATTACTAATTTTAGACAAAAAAACATTATAAAACGGCATTATTCAATCTTAAAATACGCCGAATGAACTGAAGGATTAATTTAAATTACATCTAGCAAATAAAATTGATTAATAACCAAAGTTTAGGCAGTTATATAGTGTATTTGGAAACATGCACAGGATGCAAAATTATATTTGAACAATGTAAAGAATAATATTGTATAGGCTAAGATTTTAGTCGAAACTGAAGGAAATAGAGAGTTGATTATTGGAATTTGTACGGAGTACTTGACGAGCGGAATATAACCAAGTTAACCTAACTAATCGTACAGTAATGGCGAGTCAGTGAACGACACGTTTTTTGTAAAATCGCGAGTGGCGAATAAAACAATTTTGGAACGTCTACATAGTGACAAAAACAATTGATAAAGAATAAATAACACTGAACAGCACCTAACTACACCGAATAACGCTATTAAACACAAGAAAACAGTATACAACATAACCGTTAATTAGTGCCAAATGACAGAAAAGTGAAATAACTTAATACATACACAGATATACAAAATACAACACCGAAACTTCACTCAAGACACTACACAACATCAGAAGGAAGATTTGCGGACACCAGGACGTGAATACTACCCGAAAATATCTTATTTGGAACGTCGCATATACGAAGGACATTTTGACCGACTTGACGGCAGCCATTTGCATTCGTCGTGAGCAACGCCTCCTCGTTTCCGTCAACTGTATGGTGAAAACAAATTATTTTATATCAATTTATTTTCAATGTATGTACCTAGTATTAGTAATTACTGTTTGTAACGTTATACTTTTTTAATATTGGCCCGATTTCACTGACTTTAACCATAACTAGTTGTTTAAAGAACCCTATTGAATTTTATATATCAAACCTTGTAACTATTCGATACCCTGAGAGTCGATTTTATAATCGAAAAGAGTCCATTATTCAATTATTTAATAAAACCTTTATACTTTTCACTTCAAAATAGTTCTTTCTTTCATTATTATAACAAATTACAATTAAAATAATTTTAAGAATAATCTACCAGAATTTTACCACATACAAAGGAAGATAACCTCCAAAACGAAAAAGTAAACAAATATCGATTGTCCTGGAGACAATCTTACGAGTGGTTGTAGTTTATTGGAAAATACAAGAACATCAATAAAATTTCATAGAAAAGTGATACACGTTTTAAAACTTCACAAAACACCATTAATTAATTGATTTTAATTAATTAATTGATAAAAAGAAATTTTTTTTTTTAATTATAAAATTTTTTTAACCACAATTTTTTTTTATTTCTTCAACAAGCAATATTTTTTTTTTAAACATTTTGTGACACGACACAGATATATCTTCAACAGCATAACACTATTTGACAGGTTTTGCTACATTTGGGACTCGATCAACTGGGAAACGAGAGGAAGTGTTTCACACCAGGAAGACTCGAGAGCCACACCAATTATTAAACACCATTCATCATCTGAGTTATTGAGTTTTATTACAAATTGGCGCACAACTGAGGGGCTTTAATTAGCGATTGAGAGGCCACTAAAATCTGCCCAATCACTAGTTGGAGTTCGGCAGCAGCTACAAAGCCAGAGAAATTGAAGGGAAAATGCAATGACGTGCAACATCCAAGAAACGGGCGGCGGAGGCCGAAAAAGCAATAGAGATAGATATGGAGAATAAAGAGGCGACGCCAGTAGATGTGGAAAGTTCGTTACCGCCGGTGTTGTCCAAACAAACTGAACAACCAGAGGAACGACCTGAGTTACCCACACAAACAGGGGAGGTCAATATCCAGGAGAAGGAGGTAGAGAAATCCAAGAATACTGAAGAAACAGATATGGATAAAATAATGGAATTGTTCGTACAGTTGAATAAGAAAATGGAATCCACAAGTAAGGAACTGAGTAAGAAAATGGACAAGAAAATGGATGAAAGTAATAAGGAAAGGAAAGAAGATAGCCAGTCTTTGAAAGAAGAATTGAAGAAGGATAACCAATCCACAAAAGAAGAATTGAGTGAAATGAACAAGGACATGGAGGAAAACAGTAAAAAGTTAAAAGAATTGAAGGAAGACAACCAATCTTTTAAGGAAGAATTCAAGGCGACTAAAGAAGAATTGATTAATAAAGTTGAAAACACCAATCGGAAAATCGATGAAACCAGAAAGAAGATAGAGAAGAACAACCAATCTTTGAAGGAAGAAATGAGGGAGAATAGCAAGAAGATGGAAGACAAATTGAAAGAGAATAACAAGAAAATGGAAGAGAAAATGGGGGAGAAATTACAAGAATTAAGAGAGGACAACCAAATGTTAAGAGAAGAATTAAGAGAGGTCAATCAGGAGAATCTAGACAAACTGGACGAAAGAATGGAATTGTTAAGAGAATAACTGAATAAGGAAATCAATGTTAACAAGAAAGCGATGAATAAGAAGATGGAAGAGGAAAACATAATGGTAAATCGACAGATACGAGAGATCGATGGGAAGTGCAACCAGACCGAAAAGGAGGTACAAGAGTTTAAAGACGTAGTGAACATCAAGTTTACAAATATCGAAGAACATAGCCGCAGGAAAGTAGAAGAACAGAGGAAGGAAACTCAAGAAGAATTCGGGAGAGTACGCAACCAAGTCGCGGAACGGTGTGATGATATGCAAGAGATGATGACCAATATCACAGGTCAGGTGCGACAAAGCCGAGAGGAGATGGAAGCAATAAGAAACAGACCGACTCATTTCACGGGATTGCCCATCAACGAAAGCCGAGAGTGGCTCAACTTCCGACAGTATAAGCGTAAGCCGATGGAGTTCCTGGCTAGGGTAGAGGAATACTTCGCTAAACATAAAATCACTCAATGGAGCCATAACAGAGAAATTTTAGACGAGTCATTCCGGGAAATGACGGGTAATTGGTGGATGGCCAACCGGAGTGAAATTCCCGACTACCAGCAGTTCCGGAGAATGTTTAAATCGAAGTACTGGTCTGAGACAACCCAGAACCTGATCCGTGATAATATATGTAACGGAAGATACAGGGCACAACTAGGCAGCAGCATGACAGCATATTTCTTGGGGAAGGTGTGCATAGCGAAACACCTCGAGCCGGCTATACCAGAAGAGTGCCTAGTGAATAAAATATCATATCACTATCATGAAGACATTGTCAGGGCCCGGACAGGTAGCCAGATCAAGACGATACAGGCAATGACCGAGTTGTTAGAGGGGTATGAAAACGAGGAATATTATCGGCAGAGCAGGAGGAGAAATGAAAGACCAGAGGCAAGGCCGAATCAATACCCAAATAACGGCAATAACCATCCCGGTAACCGGAACCAGCCCAGTAATTACGACGGCCCTAATAACCCGCCGCGTAATAACAGTTTTCACGGCAATACTAATGGTATTAGGAATAACAACCCCTATCCTAATAATAGGAATAATTATTATCAGCCTAATAATAGCCCATACAGTCAGAGAAATCCGTACCCCAGTAATAATGGTGACCGACCTTACCCAACCAACCGAAATTACTATAACAGTAATTATAGTAACAATAATAGTAATAATAATAATAACAGAGTGTCGCGCCCTAGGGTTAATTTTATAAGAGCGGAAGATCGCGGCCCAAGGAGATATTATCAACCACGGAGGAACAGCTTCCACGGCGCCGACAGAAGATGGAGGAGTGCGGAACGGGACGGTCCACGACACGAACAGGGAAGAAGAAGTACAAGCCTGGAGGATCTTGGCCGACAACAGAACAGGGCGCTAAACCTCGAACAGGGTACAGAGCGTCAGGAAACGAATCAGAGTTTCCCGAATGATGCCTCGGTCAATCCAAGTACTAACGATGACCAAAATGCTTTAAACGGGAGGAGGCAGTAATTAACAACAACGACCCGTTACTGCTTATACTTCCTGGGTTAGACACGGATGAGTTGCAACAAGCAACAAATAGTAAAAACATCACTATAATAAGTAACCACTACCTAAAAGATATTCGAACGGAACTTTTGGAAGAGAATGAGAAGAGTCTCAACAACAATAATAATGAAATACTCTATATAACAGCGGAGGTGGAAGGAGTTCCCGCTAAGATAATGATTGACACAGGTGCCAATATTTCAATAATAAACGCAAATGAATTGAGTTTATTAAACAAATAAATTCGAAAATAATTGTAAGCAAATCTTACTACCTATGATTTAGAAGAAATTTTATGGCAATTTAAAAGGAAGAATTTTTTTATAACCACAAAATTCTAAAATAATTGTAAGTACAACTTACTACCACTGATTTATGAGAAAAAACTTTTTGGAAGAATTAAAAAGAAAGGAATTTTGTATTTAAACTACAAAATTCTAAAATTAAGTAAGTACAAATTACTACCTAATATATTTTGAGAAAACTTTATGGAAGAAAATAAAAGAAAGGAATTTTGTATTTACACTACAAAATTCTAAAATAAGTAAGTACCACTTACTAACAAATATTTTGGAGAAAACACTTTATGGCAATTTAAAAGGAAGAATTTTTTTATAACCACAAAATTCTAAAATAATTGTAAGTACAACTTACTACCACTGATTTATGAGAAAAAACTTTTTGGAAGAATTAAAAAGAAAGGAATTTTGTATTTAAACTACAAAATTCTAAAATTAAGTAAGTACAAATTACTACCTAATATTTTTGAAAAAAAAACTTTATGGAAGTGAAAAGAAAGAGTTTAATACATAAAAATCCAAAAATAAGTAAGTACAACTTACTACCTATGATTTGAGAAAAAACTTTTTGGCAGAATTATAAAAGAAGGAATTTTGGAATTTATTAACCAACAAAATTTAAAAACAAATGTAAGCACATCTTACTACCAAATATGTAAGAAGAAACTTTATGGAAAAATAGAAGAAAGGAATTTTGAAGTTAATATACAAAAAAAAATTTAAAAATGAAGTAAGACCAACTTACTATAACTAATTTTGTGAGAAAACTTTATGGTAAATAATTAAGAAGAATTTGAATTTAGAGAAATACCAAAACATTCAGAAATAATTGTAAGATCACCTTACTATAAACCATTTTGAAGGAAACAATTCTGGAAATAAATGAATCAAACAGAATTTGAATGTTGATAGAACGTCAAAACTTTGAAACAAGATAAGATCAACTTATTACACTGATTTATGAGAAATGTTTTGCCATTAAATAACAAGAAGAGTTTGAATTTTGAATAAAACTAACAATGTTCCAAAAATAAATGTTCCATTGATAATTGAATTTAGAAGAAAATAAAATGATTAATTCAGAAAAGAGAATTAACTTTAATCCAGAATAAATGCTAAATATTCACAATAGCATTTGAAGGAGTAGAGAAGAAAAACAAAAAGAGTGTAATATGCAAGAGAAGGAAAAAATTTGGAAGCAAAGAGACTAATTACTTATGAAACGATAATGAAAACAGTTAATTAAAAGCAAAGAAGAACAACTCATACCAAACATATGAAGAAGATGATTTTGAACTAATAATAATAATAAGACCTATATGAAATGCAAAGAGAAGAAGTACCACATGAAATATAATATAAATGAATTAATGTTAATGAATGCGAAGGCGGATTAATAACTTTCTAAGAGAAAGGAAAGAACCAAAATGTTTAAACAAAATGATCAATATAACAACCTGAATATCTAATATAAAGATATAAATTTAAAAATTAAATATAATATATTAAGACCATTCAAATAATAAATAAGAAAATGCTATATGTAAAGACCATGCTAACACTGTAAGTAACCAGAAGGAAGTATAAAGAGAATTCAGATGGAGAAGAAAAAGAGTTACACTGTGACCAGTAATAAGAATTATTAAGAAAAGTTTTCACCCATAATTAAAATAAATATATCAGACAAGTTAAGAGTTTAGAAAAATATATATATAATGAGTATAATAATAATTATGAAGATTTATTAAGATAGAAAATGTGAGATAATCTGAGAAACTACGAAGTGAAGAATCCAAAGATATTTTTATTAGTCGAAAATGAGACTACTTTTTATTTATTTATTCGATGACTGACTGAAGATAATTCCAGCAGCATTATGTTTTTTTTGAGCAGAGATGAATATGCCTCTGGACTCAAATTGTAGAAGTGGTGTATGGCCAGCAGAGATTGTGTAGCGTACAGTGCCCCTCTGAACTGCCCCAGCCCACGTGATAGGGAATGTTAGGGAATTAATATCCCAAGGATGCAACACGAAGTTTATAAAGAAAGAAAATGTATTACAATAATAATAATATCTCAGAAGGCACTAACTATCCGAAAAGGATCAGTAGTAAAATAGTTAACTATATATATAAAATTAATTAAACTCTAATATAAAAAGTCGATATAGAAATAGAGAGGAAAATGAAATATAAGAAATGATGAAATTATCATAAGAAATTATTTCATCCATAAACTGTCTGAAATAATTACTTCTGGAGGAGAGCAATCTGTAACGTGACAGATAAATGCATAATAATGAATGGCATTGATCATTAGAAAAATAAGATTATAACATTTAAATCCAGAAAAAGCATTAAATTAAATATCAAGAATTAATTCATAGCAACTGTGCAAAGCAATCATTATATTTAAAAAAATATAAGTTCAAATAAAATAAGTTACTAGTGATGAGTCATCCAAAACCAGTCTAATAACCCAAGGTTTTTAAAAAATATAACCCAGGAAGGTAAGGAGGATATAAAGAAACAATAAAGTATGACCAAACCCACAACGAGGATATAAATTAAAAAGAAACCCTGAATAAGGCAAGATCCACCAATAAAGGTGATGTATTTCTAAAATTCCGAAGAAGATGAAGAAATCCCAAGAAACCCGAAGAAGATGAAGAAATCCCAAGAAACCCGATGGCATCAAGAAGAAGATGGAGAAGATACCAGTCCAAGAAGACAGAAGAAAGAAGAAGGTGGAGAAGATACCAGTCCAAGAAGACAGAAGAAAGAAGAAGAAGATGTTATGCATCCTGAGGAAGATGTTATGCTCTTATAAAAGACACCCATATCCCCATATCCCAAAATAAATAGTAAAATACAAATAAAAGTATAACGAGATAGTTTTGGACAGTAACAACATGTACAGTAAAATTAAGAGAGAAAAGTGTGTAGAGTAAGAGTTGCCAGTGAACCAAGATGAAACAATAATATAGTACCCAAGGAACAAATCTCCATTGTAACACACTAACCAATTTATTGATGTTAATAAGACTACACAACCATTTAGAAATAACAAAATAAAAGTGTAAAGTGAACCAGTGCTAGTTTTGGGCACATGGTTTATTCTTGGCAATCACAAACATTGAATACAATGAAACATGCAACTTTCAGTGACTTAAAAATTGTACCTTGTGAATATGTTACAGTTAATAATAACTAGATATAAATCTGTTTGAAGTGACATTTTGTTTTCTAGAATGAGTGAAAACAGATTTAATTATACGGTGACTGGGTACAATTACCCAATACAATATTTAAAAGACAGTGTAAAAAACTGCATAAGCCAACTTAGTATAATAGTTAGCAAATAAGAATATAGATATAAGGTTTTGTAAATGTAGGATAAGGATTTTAAAAATGTATTAGATATAAGGACATTTCTTTAAGTTTGCAACAACTAACATCACACCTGTAAATATATTTATTACTTGTGTTAATATTAATAAATAATTAAGATGTTAGTTGGTAAAAAACCTCCTTTCTGAATAATGTTTTATATGTTAGTAATAAGTATTGACTGTGAAAAATGTCTGAATGTTGGAGACAACCATCTTTAAAAATATTTCTTATTTGTTTAACTGTTCATTGTATTGAAACCAATACTAATTATTGTTGTGTTATTTGAAAAAATGTTTAGTTTATAATACCATATTTAAAAGTCAGAGAGGGTATAACACAGTATTTATTGTTTGTAGAAAAATTTTGTAAGAAAAAACTTGTTAAAAAATCTAGGCAAAAGAATGAAAACCAAACTTCATCAAAACAGAGAAATTACTCATTTAAATGCAATTAAACAAAAGGGATTTAGATAAAATAAACTTGAGATGAAGCCATATAATTACACATACCACTTAGAAAGATTTTATAAAATTATATTCAGAATTATAAATAAAAATGAAAATGACAAAACTCAGAAATTTGGAGAGGGGAGTCATATATTCCAAAATAATATTTTAGAATTTAACCAATTCAAATAATTACAGGAAAATAAAGGAATATAAACCTTTTAATACAATATGAGATTATTAATAATAAATATAACTGAAAAATGGCTGAATTTGCATAATGACAGGAAGTTAATTTTTAATTTTTAACAAATACAAAATGAAAGTAAAATTACTAATTTTAGACAAAAAAACATTATAAAACGGCATTATTCAATCTTAAAATACGCCGAATGAACTGAAGGATTAATTTAAATTACATCTAGCAAATAAAATTGATTAATAACCAAAGTTTAGGCAGTTATATAGTGTATTTGGAAACATGCACAGGATGCAAAATTATATTTGAACAATGTAAAGAATAATATTGTATAGGCTAAGATTTTAGTCGAACACTGAACAGCACCTAACTACACCGAATAACGCTATTAAACACAAGAAAACAGTATACAACATAACCGTTAATTAGTGCCAAATGACAGAAAAGTGAAATAACTTAATACATACACAGATATACAAAATACAACACCGAAACTTCACTCAAGACACTACACAACATCAGAAGGAAGATTTGCGGACACCAGGACGTGAATACTACCCGAAAATATCTTATTTGGAACGTCGCATATACGAAGGACATTTTGACCGACTTGACGGCAGCCATTTGCATTCGTCGTGAGCAATGCCTCCTCGTTTCCGTCAACTGTATGGTGAAAACAAATTATTTTATTTCAATTTATTTTCAATGTATGTACCTAGTATTAGTAATTACTGTTTGTAACGTTATACTTTTTTAATATTGGCCCGATTTCTCTGACTTTAACCATAACTAGTTGTTTAAAGAACCCTATTGAATTTTATATATCAAACCTTGTAACTGTTCGATACCCTGAGAGTCGATTTTATAATCGAAAAGAGTCCATTATTCAATTATTTAATAAAACCTTTCTACTTTTCACTTCAAAATAGTTCTTTCTTTCATTATTATAACAAATTACAATTAAAATAATTTTAAGAATAATCTACCAGAATTTTACCACATACAAAGGAAGATAACCTCCAAAACGAAAAAGTAAACAAATATCGATTGTCCTGGAGACAATCTTACGAGTGGTTGTAGTTTATTGGAAAATACAAGAACATCAATAAAATTTCATAGAAAAGTGATACACGTTTTAAAACTTCACAAAACACCATTAATTAATTGATTTTAATTAATTAATTGATAAAAAGAAATTTTTTTTTAAATTATAAAATTTTTTTTAAACACAATTTTTTTTTATTTCTTCAACAAGCAATTTTTTTTTTTTAACATTTTGTGACACGACACAGATATATCTTCAACAGCATAACACTATTTGACAGGTTTTGCTACATTTGGGACTCGATCAACTGGGAAACGAGAGGAATAAAACTTCATAATTATTATTATACTCATTATATATATATTTTTCTAAACTCTTAACTTGTCTGATATATTTATTTTAATTATGGGTGAAAACTTTTCTTAATAATTCTTATTACTGGTCATAGTGTAACTCTTTTTCTTCTCCATCTGAATTCTCTTTATACTTCCTTCTGGTTACTTACAGTGTTAGCATGGTCTTTACATATAGCATTTTCTTATTTATTATTTGAATGGTCTTAATATATTATATTTAATTTTTAAATTTATATCTTTATATTAGATATTCAGGTTGTTATATTGATCATTTTGTTTAAACATTTTGGTTCTTTCCTTTCTCTTAGAAAGTTATTAATCCGCCTTCGCATTCATTAACATTAATTCATTTATATTATATTTCATGTGGTACTTCTTCTCTTTGCATTTCATATAGGTCTTATTATTATTATTAGTTCAAAATCATCTTCTCCATATGTTTGGTATGAGTTGTTCTTCTTTGCTTTTAATTAACTGTTTTCATTATCGTTTCATAAGTAATTAGTCTCTTTGCTTCCAAATTTTTTCCTTCTCTTGCATATTACACTCTTTTTGTTTTTCTTCTCTACTCCTTCAAATGCTATTGTGAATATTTAGCATTTATTCTGGATTAAAGTTAATTCTCTTTTCTGAATTAATCATTTTATTTTCTTCTAAATTCAATTATCAATGGAACATTTATTTTTGGAACATTGTTAGTTTTATTCAAAATTCAAACTCTTCTTGTTATTTAATGGCAAAACATTTCTCATAAATCAGTGTAATAAGTTGATCTTATCTTGTTTCAAAGTTTTGACGTTCTATCAACATTCAAATTCTGTTTGATTCATTTATTTCCAGAATTGTTTCCTTCAAAATGGTTTATAGTAAGGTGATCTTACAATTATTTCTGAATGTTTTGGTATTTCTCTAAATTCAAATTCCTCTTAATTATTTACCATAAAGTTTTCTCACAAAATTAGTTATAGTAAGTTGGTCTTACTTCATTTTTAACTTTTTTTTTGTATATTAACTTCAAAATTCCTTTCTTCTATTTTTCCATAAAGTTTCTTCTTAAATATTTGGTAGTAAGATGTGCTTACATTTGTTTTTAAATTTTGTTGGTTAATAAATTCCAAAATTCCTTCTTTTATAATTCTGCCAAAAAGTTTTTTCTCAAATCATAGGTAGTAAGTTGTACTTACTTATTTTTGGATTTTTATGTATTAAACTCTTTCTTTTCACTTCCATAAAGTTTTTTTTTTCAAAAATATTAGGTAGTAATTTGTACTTACTTAATTTTAGAATTTTGTAGTTTAAATACAAAATTCCTTTCTTTTTAATTCTTCCAAAAAGTTTTTTCTCATAAATCAGTGGTAGTAAGTTGTACTTACAATTATTTTAGAATTGTGTGGTTATAAAAAAATTCTTCCTTTTAAATTGCCATAAAGTGTTTTCTCCAAAATATTTGTTAGTAAGTGGTACTTACTTATTTTAGAATTTTGTAGTGTAAATACAAAATTCCTTTCTTTTATTTTCTTCCATAAAGTTTTCTCAAAATATATTAGGTAGTAATTTGTACTTACTTAATTTTAGAATTTTGTAGTTTAAATACAAAATTCCTTTCTTTTTAATTCTTCCAAAAAGTTTTTTCTCATAAATCAGTGGTAGTAAGTTGTACTTACAATTATTTTAGAATTTTGTGGTTATAAAAAAATTCTTCCTTTTAAATTGCCATAAAATTTCTTCTAAATCATAGGTAGTAAGATTTGCTTACAATTATTTTCGAATTTATTTGTTTAATAAACTCAATTCATTTGCGTTTATTATTGAAATATTGGCACCTGTGTCAATCATTATCTTAGCGGGAACTCCTTCCACCTCCGCTGTTATATAGAGTATTTCATTATTATTGTTGTTGAGACTCTTCTCATTCTCTTCCAAAAGTTCCGTTCGAATATCTTTTAGGTAGTGGTTACTTATTATAGTGATGTTTTTACTATTTGTTGCTTGTTGCAACTCATCCGTGTCTAACCCAGGAAGTATAAGCAGTAACGGGTCGTTGTTGTTAATTACTGCCTCCTCCCGTTTAAAGCATTTTGGTCATCGTTAGTACTTGGATTGACCGAGGCATCATTCGGGAAACTCTGATTCGTTTCCTGACGCTCTGTACCCTGTTCGAGGTTTAGCGCCCTGTTCTGTTGTCGGCCAAGATCCTCCAGGCTTGTACTTCTTCTTCCCTGTTCGTGTCGTGGACCGTCCCGTTCCGCACTCCTCCATCTTCTGTCGGCGCCGTGGAAGCTGTTCCTCCGTGGTTGATAATATCTCCTTGGGCCGCGATCTTCCGCTCTTATAAAATTAACCCTAGGGCGCGACACTCTGTTATTATTATTATTACTATTATTGTTACTATAATTACTGTTATAGTAATTTCGGTTGGTTGGGTAAGGTCGGTCACCATTATTACTGGGGTACGGATTTCTCTGACTGTATGGGCTATTATTAGGCTGATAATAATTATTCCTATTATTAGGATAGGGGTTGTTATTCCTAATACCATTAGTATTGCCGTGAAAACTTATTACGCGGCGGGTTATTAGGGCCATCGTAATTACTGGGCTGGTTCCGGTTACCGGGATGGTTATTGCCGTTATTTGGGTATTGATTCGGCCTTGCCTCTGGTCTTTCATTTCTCCTCCTGCTCTGCCGATAATATTCCTCGTTTTCATACCCCTCTAACAACTCGGTCATTGCCTGTATCGTCTTGATCTGGCTACCTGTCCGGGCCCTGACAATGTCTTCATGATAGTGATATGATATTTTATTCACTAGGCACTCTTCTGGTATAGCCGGCTCGAGGTGTTTCGCTATGCACACCTTCCCCAAGAAATATGCTGTCATGCTGCTGCCTAGTTGTGCCCTGTATCTTCCGTTACATATATTATCACGGATCAGGTTCTGGGTTGTCTCAGACCAGTACTTCGATTTAAACATTCTCCGGAACTGCTGGTAGTCGGGAATTTCACTCCGGTTGGCCATCCACCAATTACCCGTCATTTCCCGGAATGACTCGTCTAAAATTTCTCTGTTATGGCTCCATTGAGTGATTTTATGTTTAGCGAAGTATTCCTCTACCCTAGCCAGGAACTCCATCGGCTTACGCTTATACTGTCGGAAGTTGAGCCACTCTCGGCTTTCGTTGATGGGCAATCCCGTGAAATGAGTCGGTCTGTTTCTTATTGCTTCCATCTCCTCTCGGCTTTGTCGCACCTGACCTGTGATATTGGTCATCATCTCTTGCATATCATCACACCGTTCCGCGACTTGGTTGCGTACTCTCCCGAATTCTTCTTGAGTTTCCTTCCTCTGTTCTTCTACTTTCCTGCGGCTATGTTCTTCGATATTTGTAAACTTGATGTTCACTACGTCTTTAAACTCTTGTACCTCCTTTTCGGTCTGGTTGCACTTCCCACCGATCTCTCGTATCTGTCGATTTACCATTATGTTTTCCTCTTCCATCTTCTTATTCATCGCTTTCTTGTTAACATTGATTTCCTTATTCAGTTATTCTCTTAACAATTCCATTCTTTCGTCCAGTTTGTCTAGATTCTCCTGATTGACCTCTCTTAATTCTTCTCTTAACATTTGGTTGTCCTCTCTTAATTCTTGTAATTTCTCCCCCATTTTCTCTTCCATTTTCTTGTTATTCTCTTTCAATTTGTCTTCCATCTTCTTGCTATTCTCCCTCATTTCTTCCTTCAAAGATTGGTTGTTCTTCTCTATCTTCTTTCTGGTTTCATCGATTTTCCGATTGGTGTTTTCAACTTTATTAATCAATTCTTCTTTAGTCGCCTTGAATTCTTCCTTAAAAGATTGGTTGTCTTCCTTCAATTCTTTTAACTTTTTACTGTTTTCCTCCATGTTCTTGTTCATTTCACTCAATTCTTCTTTTGTGGATTGGTTATCCTTCTTCAATTCTTCTTTCAAAGACTGGCTATCTTCTTTCCTTTCCTTATTACTTTCATCCATTTTCTTGTCCATTTTCTTACTCAGTTCCTTACTTGTGGATTCCATTTTCTTATTCAACTGTACGAACAATTCCATTATTTTATCCATATCTGTTTCTTCAGTATTCTTGGATTTCTCTACCTCCTTCTCCTGGATATTGACCTCCCCTGTTTGTGTGGGTAACTCAGGTCGTTCCTCTGGTTGTTCAGTTTGTTTGGACAACACCGGCGGTAACGAACTTTCCACATCTACTGGCGTCGCCTCTTTATTCTCCATATCTATCTCTATTGCTTTTTCGGCCTCCGCCGCCCGTTTCTTGGATGTTGCACGTCGTTGCATTTTCCCTTCAATTTCTCTGGCTTTGTAGCTGCTGCCGAACTCCAACTAGTGATTGGGCAGATTTTAGTGGCCTCTCAATCGCTAATTAAAGCCCCTCAGTTGTGCGCCAATTTGTAATAAAACTCAATAACTCTCAGATGATGAATGGTGTTTAATAATTGGTGTGGCTCTCGAGTCTTCCTGGTCTGAAACACTTCCTCTCGTTTCCCAGTTGATCGAGTCCCAAATGTAGCAAAACCTGTCAAATAGTGTTATGCTGTTGAAGATATATCTGTGTCGTGTCACAAAATGTTAAAAAAAAAAAAATTGCTTGTTGAAGAAATAAAAAAAAATTGTGGTTAAAAAAATTTTATAATTTAAAAAAAAAATTTTCTTTTTATCAATTAATTAATTAAAATCAATTAATTAATGGTGTTTTGTGAAGTTTTAAAACGTGTATCACTTTTCTATGAAATTTTATTGATGTTCTTGTATTTTCCAATAAACTACAACCACTCGTAAGATTGTCTCCAGGACAATCGATATTTGTTTACTTTTTCGTTTTGGAGGTTATCTTCCTTTGTATGTGGTAAAATTCTGGTAGATTATTCTTAAAATTATTTTAATTGTAATTCGTTATAATAATGAAAGAAAGAACTATTTTGAAGTGAAAAGTAGAAAGGTTTTATTAAATAATTGAATAATGGACTCTTTTCGATTATAAAATCGACTCTCAGGGTATCGAACAGTTACAAGGTTTGATATATAAAATTCAATAGGGTTCTTTAAACAACTAGTTATGGTTAAAGTCAGAGAAATCGGGCCAATATTAAAAAAGTATAACGTTACAAACAGTAATTACTAATACTAGGTACATACATTGAAAATAAATTGAAATAAAATAATTTGTTTTCACCATACAGTTGACGGAAACGAGGAGGCATTGCTCACGACGAATGCAAATGGCTGCCGTCAAGTCGGTCAAAATGTCCTTCGTATATGCGACGTTCCAAATAAGATATTTTCGGGTAGTATTCACGTCCTGGTGTCCGCAAATCTTCCTTCTGATGTTGTGTAGTGTCTTGAGTGAAGTTTCGGTGTTGTATTTTGTATATCTGTGTATGTATTAAGTTATTTCACTTTTCTGTTATTTGGCACTAATTAACGGTTATGTTGTATACTGTTTTCTTGTGTTTAATAGCGTTATTCGGTGTAGTTAGGTGCTGTTCAGTGTTATTTATTCTTTATCAATTGTTTTTGTCACTATGTAGACGTTCCAAAATTGTTTTATTCGCCACTCGCGATTTTACAAAAAACGTGTCGTTCACTGACTCGCCATTACCGTACGATTAGTTAGGTTAACTTGGTTATATTCCGCTCGTCAAGTACTCCGTACAAATTCCAATAATCAACTCTCTATTTCCTTCAGTTTCGACTAAAATCTTAGCCTATACAATATTATTCTTTACATTGTTCAAATATAATTTTGCATCCTGTGCATGTTTCCAAATACACTATATAACTGCCTAAACTTTGGTTATTAATCAATTTTATTTGCTAGATGTAATTTAAATTAATCCTTCAGTTCATTCGGCGTATTTTAAGATTGAATAATGCCGTTTTATAATGTTTTTTTGTCTAAAATTAGTAATTTTACTTTCATTTTGTATTTGTTAAAAATTAAAAATTAACTTCCTGTCATTATGCAAATTCAGCCATTTTTCAGTTATATTTATTATTAATAATCTCATATTGTATTAAAAGGTTTATATTCCTTTATTTTCCTGTAATTATTTGAATTGGTTAAATTCTAAAATATTATTTTGGAATATATGACTCCCCTCTCCAAATTTCTGAGTTTTGTCATTTTCATTTTTATTTATAATTCTGAATATAATTTTATAAAATCTTTCTAAGTGGTATGTGTAATTATATGGCTTCATCTCAAGTTTATTTTATCTAAATCCCTTTTGTTTAATTGCATTTAAATGAGTAATTTCTCTGTTTTGATGAAGTTTTGTTTTCATTCTTTTGCCTAGATTTTTTAACAAGTTTTTTCTTACAAAATTTTTCTACAAACAATAAATACTGTGTTATACCCTCTCTGACTTTTAAATATGGTATTATAAACTAAACATTTTTTCAAATAACACAACAATAATTAGTATTGGTTTCAATACAATGAACAGTTAAACAAATAAGAAATATTTTTAAAGATGGTTGTCTCCAACATTCAGACATTTTTCACAATCAATACTTATTACTAACATATAAAACATTATTCAGAAAGGAGGTTTTTTACCAACTAACATCTTAATTATTTATTAATATTAACACAAGTAATAAATATATTTACAGGTGTGATGTTAGTTGTTGCAAACTTAAAGAAATGTCCTTATATCTAATACATTTTTAAAATCCTTATCCTACATTTACAAAACCTTATATCTATATTCTTATTTGCTAACTATTATACTAAGTTGGCTTATGCAGTTTTTTACACTGTCTTTTAAATATTGTATTGGGTAATTGTACCCAGTCACCGTATAATTAAATCTGTTTTCACTCATTCTAGAAAACAAAATGTCACTTCAAACAGATTTATATCTAGTTATTATTAACTGTAACATATTCACAAGGTACAATTTTTAAGTCACTGAAAGTTGCATGTTTCATTGTATTCAATGTTTGTGATTGCCAAGAATGAACCATGTGCCCAAAACTAGCACTGGTTCACTTTACACATTTATTTTGTTATTTCTAAATGGTTGTGTAGTCTTATTAACATCAATAAATTGGTTAGTGTGTTACAATGGAGATTTGTTCCTTGGGTACTATATTATTGTTTCATCTTGGTTCACTGGCAACTCTTACTCTACACACTTTTCTCTCTTAATTTTACTGTACATGTTGTTACTGTCCAAAACTATCTCGTTATACTTTTATCTGTATTTTACTATTTATTTTGGGATATGGGGATATGGGTGTCTTTTATAAGAGCAAAACATCTTCCTCAGGATGCTGCCTTCTTCTTCTTTCTTCTGTCTTCTTGGACTGGTATCTTCTCCATCTTCTTCTTTCTTCTGTCTTCTTGGACTGGTATCTTCTCCATCTTCTTCTTGATGCCATCGGGTTTCTTGGGATTTCTTCATCTTCTTCGGGTTTCTTGGGATTTCTTCATCTTTTTCGGAATTTTAGAAATACATCACCTTTATTGGTGGATCTTGCCTTATTCAGGGTTTCTTTTTAATTTATATCCTCGTTGTGGGTTTGGTCATACTTTATTGTTTCTTTATATCCTCCTTACCTTCCTGGGTTATATTTTTTAAAACCTTGGGTTATTAGACTGGTTTTGGATGACTCATCACTAGTAACTTATTTTATTTGAACTTATATTTTTTTAAATAATAATGATTGCTTTGCACAGTTGCTATGAATTAATTCTTGATATTTAATTTAATGCTTTTTTCCGGATTTAAATGTTATAATTTTATTTTTCTAATGATCAATGCCATTCATTATTATGCATTTATCTGTCACATTACAATATTCATTAATTTATTCTTTTCTTCTTTTTTAACTTTAAGTATTTCTAGTTCTTCTATTAGTTTTCTTTTTTGCGGATTGTTTTCTATTTTGATTATTTCCATATTTTCATTTGGATTTATGAATTTATGGCCTGATTCATTGAAATGTCTTGCGTATAGTGAGTCCGTTGTTTTAACCCCTTCTCCTTTTGAATGTTCATTCGTTCGAATTTTAAATTTTCTTCCGGTTTCGCCCAGATATATCTTATTACATTCCCCACATTTTAATTTGTATACGTCGCTTTTTTCTGTTATTGGAATTTCTTCTGTTTTAGCATTTTTGTATATATTCGAATACATGTTTTGTTTTCTTTATTCCTATTTGTAATTTGTATTTTTTCGAAGCATTTTTGTAACATTTTTGTTTGATATCCTATGTATGTTATTGCTCCTTTATATTTCTTTTCTTTATTTGTTTTTTCTTTTCTCTTTTCTATTTCTTTATTTTTCTTCTATTTTCTTAACTATTCTATTAATTTTTTAAGGTTGTAATTATTATTTTTTGCTATTTGTTGTATTTTCTTTAATTCTTTTTGTTTGAGTTCTTCATTTTCTAGATAATTTATAGCTCTATAGCAAAATGAATTTAATGCTGCCATTTTATAATTGACTGGATGATATGATTCTTGTGGAACTATTAAATCTGAGTATGTTTCTTTCCTATATATATCGAAATTGAGTTTGTTATCTTCAATTTTTATATTGATATCCAGGAAATTAATTTCTAATCCTCCAATTTCTTCTTTGAAATTTTATTGTTTTTTCTATGTTATTTAATTCTTCCGTAAATTTTTTAAATTCATTTACTTCACCTTCCCAAACTATTAGTATGTCATCTACATACCTGAGCCATTTTTTAATTCTTCTTTCTTTATCTACATCTTTTAAAATTTTGATTTCAAAGCTATTCATGAATATCTCTGCCATTAATGGTGAAAGCGGTGATCCCATTGGTAATCCATTTTCTTGTATGTAAAATTTGTTGTTAAATCTGAAGTAATTTTGGCTTAGGCATAATTCGAATCCTTCTATTATTTCGTTTTTCCATTCTACATTACTCAATTTGTTTTACTTTATTATTTCTAATGTTTTTGCTATTAGTATGTTAGTGTACATATTTTTTATATCTAATGACATTAGTTTTGTCTTATTTGTTATGGTTATTTCTTTTAACTTTTCTATTACCTTTTTGCTATTTTCTATGCTGTGGAGTTCTTCTTTTTCATATGCCATTTTGATTCTTTTACTTATTTCTTTTGATATTTTATATGTTGGCGAATTTATAAATGATACTATAGGTCTTAATGGCATTTATTTTTTATGTAACTTAATTTGACATCTAAATTTAGGAGCTTCAGGATTATGTTCTATTTTTTATTTCTTTTGCCATTCTGTTAAATATGTTGTCTTTTTTATCAATTTCTTTGTTTGTGCTTGAAATTTACTTGTGTAATCATATTTTATTTCTTTATATGGTCCTTTTTGTATAAATTGTTCTGCTTTTTTGATATAATCTCTTTTGTTCATTACCACTCCTGTGTTACCTTTATCTGCTTTTATAACTATCAAATTGTTCTCCGTGATTTTCTTTTTTAAATCTTATATTTCTTTTTATTTGTGTTTCGTTTTTATTTCTTGCATTTTTGTTTTTCTTACATATTTTTTCTATTATTTCTGTTACTTCACTTCTTAGTTGTTTTTTAGTTTCTTCATTTTTTATTTTATTGATTATTTCTTCACATTCTATTATTGTATTTTCTTTATCTATATTTGTTTTTGTTGCATATTTTAAACTTTTCCCTAATAATTTATGTTCATTTTCTGTAAACTTTGTTTCTGTTTAATTTAATACTTTTTCAGCAAATTTTATTTCTTTTTCTTTATTTTTATTTCTTGTTCCTTCTATTAATTTCTTGAGTTTCTTATTTAATCTCTCTTCCATTTTTCTTATTTTCTTTTCTATATATTTTTCATCAAACTCTTTTCTCATTTCTTCTATTTCTATATAATTGTAACTTGTATATAATTTTTTTGATGTAATTGATACATTTCTTTGTTATATCTATTTATTTTACTGTATAAGTTCTTTATTTCAAGTTTTATCCATATTTTTTCCGCCATATTTTTCACTTGGTTTGCTACTTTGCTTTTGTTATTAATTTTAATTTTTGCGTATTTTGGAGTTATTTTATTAATTAAACACTGTTTATTGAACCAAATTTTCCCTAGCATTTTTTTCTATTTTGCTTTAATTTTTAAATACTTAAAAAATTCCCTTACATTTTTATATTTATCTGCTTGCAATTCGCTTGTTTTATTCTTCGTATTATTTGAATTAGCAGCCATCCTTACTATTTCTTTTATAAAGTTGCTAAACTGCTACAATTTTTGTTCAGACAAAGCTTTTCGTCATCTCTGACATCATCAGGTCTTGAACAATGTCTGTCGCCTGTGTGTTGTAGGCTTTTATACTTTAAGCCCCTCCCCTTTTGTCATCGCCCCTCCTAATGGTTCTTGCCGCTGCCGCTCTTCACGGCAACTTTGTCCACATTTTTCCGTTAGGCATTTTACCAACGTCCGTCAATTGTTTTAAGAATCTCCCGTTAATTTCTTTATGTTAATATTTTATAAGTCAGAAAGTAAAGACAAGTAAGAAAATACGCAAGACATTTCAATGAATCAGGCCATAAATTCATAAATCCAAATGAAAATATGGAAATAATCAGAATAGAAAACAATCCGCAAAAAAGAAAACTAATAGAAGAACTAGAAATACTTAAAGTTAAAAAAGAAGATAAGAATAAATTAATGTATATAAAAGTGGATTTTACAAATGAAGAAATATTTTATTATATATTAAACAATAAACAAACAACAAATTAAAATAAAAGAATAACACACTAAAATTGACGAAATGTAATAAAAGGTTACAAAAAAGTTATAAGTCAAGAAAATGAAATAGTAACATGAAGAAAATAATGGGAGATTCATAAAATAAGTGACGGACGTTGGTAAAATGCCTAATGGAAAATATAGACGAAGTTCCCATGAAGAGCAGTAGCCGGTAAAACAATGAACTCACTATATGCAAGATTTTAATAAACTCGTAAAAGTGAATTTACAAATGAAGAAATATTTAAATATAGTAAACAATAAATAAAATTAAAACAATAAGAGGAATACACTAAAATTGACGAAGTGTAATAAAAGATTACGAAACAGTTAAAGTCAGAAAGTAAAATAATAACATAAAGAAATTAACGGGAGATTCTTAAAACAATTGACGGACGTTGGTAAAATGCGTAACGGAAAAATGTGGACAAAGTTCCCGTGAAGAGCGGCAGCGGCAAGAACCATTAGGAGGGGCGATGACAAAAGGGGAGGGGCTTAAAGTATAAAAGCCTACAACGCACAGGCGACAGACGTTGTTCAAGACCTGATGATGTCAGAGATGACGAAAAGCTTTGTCTGAACAAAAATTGTAGCAGTTTAGCAACTTTATAAAAGAAATAGTAAGGATGGCTGCTAATTCAAATAATACGAAGAATAAAATATAAATAACCCATAAAATTGGTAGATTATGAAATTCAAAGAAAAAAGTTGGTATGAATTTTTTTATAGAAGCCAATAATTTTTTAGTTATTGGAAGTTAAAATTTGTGATTTTTTTCCCTTAAAATCATTACCTCGTGACAGTCTTTGTTAAATAACTTGCAAAATATTATAAAAACCTATTATAAAAATAACATGAACTCAAAATAAAGTTAATTTTACTGGAAACAAGTTGAGATTATTTTAGATTTCTGTAGATCTAATACTTTGATTGAACTGTGATTGTTTAAAGATGGTGCTTAGATTTCTTTTCCACCAAAAACAGTTTTTGACTCTGAAAAATTAAAAACTGGTTTTGAAGAAAAGGGTCTATATAATCTAAATTGAAGGTCGTAAAATTATTTTGCTGGATTATCTTGAATTTGCTGGCTAATCTTATTATTTGCCAGAACATAGTCAATTATACTCCTACTCCTTCTAGCACTCCAGGCATACTTATTAATATCTTTTTTTTTCAAAAAAAGGTATTAGTGATTCTCGTATCATTACTAGTAGCACATCTTGTGAGGGAGTCTCCATTACTATTTCTGTGTTGTTCTCAAAATACTCCTACTGTCCCTGACACTGCCTTATTTCCAACCAGAGCATTAAAATCCCCAGTTACAATGAGGTAGTCTGTTCTGTTCCACTTATAAATTTGCTGGTCTAATGTTTCATAGAATTCCTCAGTTTCTTCTTTCCATCCCTCTTCTGGAGCATAAACTCCTACCACTGATAGCTGCGGCAGGTCTTGAATCATACAGTTAGTATTGTCTCACTGCTATAGTATAGCTTTCAATTCTCAACTTCCATTTTTGATCTATCACTATTGCTACTCAATTGTTTGCTCGCGTTTGTTGGTCAACTCCACTACAGATCATTGTGAATCCACTGAGGTCTTTAATTCCTCTTAAATTCTTCTTAGTTTCTGAAATTATGGCAACATTAATATTACTTTCTTTTAATTCCCAGCACAGTTCTTTTATTTTTTTAATAATAAATATTTTGTACGTTCCATGTTGCCTATTTTAGTCTTTCATTTATTCCAAATCACTTGTCCTTGTTGGGTTGCAGTCGTTTACCATTATCTCCATCCAGCTATGTTGGAATAACTTTTAACAGTAGAGATGTTTTTAATGCACAGACACATTTCATGATATTCAGTGTGACACTTGTTCTGAAGTCTGTTGTGCTCCTGGTGGTGGTGGTGGTGGTGGTGGAGATAGTATAGTAGTTTGGAATTTGCTGTGTAGTGTTCAAATATTGTGTTTGATTGGAAATGTTTTTATCACTTAAAATTAGATGGGGTTGGTTTATGTAGTGTTTGTATATTTAAAATTCTTCTTTTGTGTTTAAATTTTTTGCCTTTATTGTTGATGTGTAATATTTGTAGATTTGCGCTGATAGCTGTATACATATATTGTATGTTTTGTATATGAGTGACAGAACAGGAATTTGGATGAAACAAGCTATTTGAACACTACACAACAACACTGTCCCCAGCACCAGGAGCACAGCACACAATAGGACCAGTATCATGCTGACAGTGTAACGAACAGGGGCGGATTAACCATTAGGGCGACTAGGCTGTAGCCTAGGGCGCGGCACTTTGGGGGGGCGCAAAATTTTAGCTAAAAAATAATAAAATTTTACAGTTAAATGTAAAATTGGTAATAAATTACAAGGATAAAAGATCTGAGTTCACTTTGAACACACGCGCCTGTTTGCGACAAATTATGGTAAAACTGTTCATAAATAATAGAATTGCTTTCCAAACTGTTTTCTCCGGTTATGAGTCATCGGCGGCCGGCGCTCATAGAACTATGCCGCCGCTCGACTATCGTGGAATTGCCGACCACGTTATCTATTCCATCCACCTCCACCCCCCCTTCATCTTCCCCCCATCCCTTTTCATTGCAGACAAGTTCGGTATCGTTCATATTTGTGCATTAAAAACAAACATTTTGGTTATGGTTATGTCAATGTCATTACGTCGTAGTCACAGTCGTATATACAGGTCTGGAAACTTGTGGTGGGGGGAAGGTCGCTTATGAAGTCCAAAAATGTTTTATTTATTACCCACTGGAGGGTGTGTCGATGTAGAAGGCTTTTGTAGTGTGCATGCGTTAGGTATATCAACAAACGAGTGTAACAAAGACAGTGTGTTACTGTCTTTAAGTATGCATGTACCTTATAATACGCCTTCTGCATCGCTCGAGTGCATGTGCAGATGCAAGTAAAGCTCTTTACAAATCATACAATGAAATTATTTCCGCATTGGAAGATATTAGTACGGATAACAACCAGACAAAGTATGTGCAGTATGAAGCAAGGAATTTGACAGAAAAACTAAAAAGCCTGGAGATAACAACCATGATTTATTTGTGGCATCGCCTTTTGGAAAAGTTTCTCGATGTCAGTGAGAAGCTTCAAGGACAGAGCGTTGACATGGATAGTGTGATTGGCTTATACAGGTACTTGCAATCATTTGTTTCCACGCTTCAGGACAAGAGAGAATTTGAGAGTTTGTAAAGCGAGGCAAAGGAGATGTGCAAATCAAATGTCTACAAAAAAGATGTAACAAGAAAAAAAATATGAAAAGCGCACTTTGATGAAACATCTGAAGACACTGCTGCTGCCGCTTTAGATGGGAACAATGGGAGGCAATCTTTCATTGTTGAAAACTATTACGTTGCCTTAGATTGGCTTCTGCTTAATTAGAACAGAATAAAATCAATTTACAGTGATATACATGACAAGTTTGGGTTCTTATGGAAATTGCCTGAACTTTCTGAACTAAATAATGACATAATAAGACAACAAACTAATCACCTTCTAGAAAATTATGCTGCTGACGTGGATCAGACATTTCCTGATGAGTGTGTGTTTAGTTCAGTTTTTAAAAGGCTATGAACCTGTCAACCCAGAACAAGAAGGAGAAGAAAAGAAGAAAAAGCGATCTGAAGCATAACCACTGTTGAATTTTTTGAAAACGCTTAACTTAGAATCAATGTTTCCTAATGTTGAGATAGCTTTGCGCATTTTCCTTACTATGCCCGTCACTAACTGCAGTGGCAAAAGATCTTTTTCAGCTTTGAAGAGGGTGAAGAATTATTTACGCTCAAATTTGTGCCAGGATTAACTGACCAGTGTAGCCCTCTTGTTCATTGAAAGTGACTTTCTGCAAGGGCTTGATTTCAGTGAGGTGATTAAAACATTTGCTCAATCTAAAGCGAGACAAAAGAATCTAGCCTGAACTTTACATGAGTCTTAACAAATTCACAAAATATTTAACTGATTGTCTTCTTCGTGTAAATGATGTTAAATTTACCCTTAATAAAACTGTTATAATTCTGTAACTACTTTTCTTTCCTTATAAAAGCCATGCAAACTACAAATGGTTGAAGGTGTAACTCTAAAACAATCTCTGAAAAATAACCTCAGTTTTCAATTCTTGAGACTATTTCCAAAAACAGGAAGATATTTGACATATTTCTAACTAAGAAATATATTGTAGGATGTTTAAAGCTTCATTCAGCCCCTTGGAAATAAACGTAAGTACTCTGTGGGAGGTGAGGGGGCGCTAAAATAGCCTAGGGTGCCAAGATACCTTAATCCGGCCCTGGTGACGAACACCATTTCATAAGTTACCTGTGCCTGTGCATAAGTTAAAAACATTTCTACTTTCAAGTTATTGCAATAATAATAGTGATGTAATTTGTGTGTGTGTGTGTGTGTGTGTGTGTGTGTGTGTGTGTGTGTGTGTGTGTGTGTGTGTGTGTGTGTGTGTGTGTGTGTGTGGTAAGTTACTTTTTAAATTGCTATATACAGCTCTTTGCTTTCAGAAATTGGTCATATAAAAATCTGAAGGATTTTGGTTTTGATGATTGGACACCACCACCAGAAACAGAAGAATCTTTGGTAAAGGCTCCAAATTCGGTATGTAGGATGTAAATTCTCTGTGAGTATTCTTCACATAAGTATGGTATGGTAGTGCATTGTTTTTTGTGTAGTTAATATTGCCAAGTGCACAAACTTTGCATTGCCACAAAAGCACCTTCCAATCAGTGGCAGCTGGTGACATTTTTGACTGGGGAGGGGGCAAAATTTTGTTGGATGCATACATAACAAAAGTAATCAGTCACCAGTAGGAACAAAATTATTGGAAACAGAATTAACACTGTTGTACACCACTATAGAAAAATTATTCCAACTAGTGCTTTCAAGCTTCACAGCTCATCGGATCTGAAAAAAAATGTTTGTGCCACAAAAGATTTTTTTTCCAGTCTGATGATGAGCTGTGAAGCTTGAAAGCGCTAATTGGAATAATTTTTCTATAGTGGTGTGCAACAGTGTTAATCCTGTTTGTGATTATAACCACTAACACAACTTTATTAATTAGAAATTATTGCAGTTATTATGAAATAATAGTGAAATTGAACCTTTTGCTTTAATACTAAAAGGAAAGTATTGTTAATATCTTTTAGTGGATGGTTAGTGAGGATCGGTCAATAATACAAATTTTAGCTATTTTGCGTCGATGTTTCGACAATATTTATTGTCATCTTCAGGACCTGTGTATGAAATACAATAGAAATAGTTGAATAAAAATTTCTATTGTATTTCATACACAGGTCCTGAAGATGACAATAAATATTGTCGAAACATCGACGCAAAGTAACTAAAATTTGTATTATTGACCGATCCTCACTAACCATCCACTAAAACATTCATTGATTGACGGTCACTAAAAATTTAAGGATGATTGTTAATATCAAAAACCTACCTTGCAAACTACTTATATTTAAACAGTGTTCGAAACTAAAAAAGATTTATAACCCTTAAATTATTGCAGTTCATGTTCTTAAAGTTAAATACTAAATCAACTGAATTATTAAATGCATACTTTACTAAAGTAAATATATTTGAAACAGGCTGGAATAATTTAATTGAAAAATGTTGACCAAAAATTAAAATCATCATTATTTAATGTGTTTTTCAGTCCTAATGCTTTCTGGTCAGTTGACTTGTCACTCTCATCATCATCACCTATGATTTTTTCAAGAGCAGTGGAAGTGTCATTTTTATGAATAATACTGTTGTCACACAATGGGATTTAAAATTCCACCTGGAATTCCATGGGATTTTGTTACACATTTTATTACTACTTCATCAAGTATGTTTAGAAGACCTTGAAAAAAATGTAAAACTATCGAACTTACAGGAAAATATTTTTACTTGTTTGTTTTGTAATGCAGCACACTCAGTAATTAAGTTTAGTTAGTAGGTATAGCAATGTATGGCATTCTCGTACATGGCTTTAACTTTTGCGTGAACATCGTTATTTTTTCAACCCGTTACTGCTCCTTCATTGCAACCTTGTGCAACAACTTTACCAGGCATCTTATTAAGTTAGTATTACTAATATCTTTAGCAGAGTGATATTGTGGACTGACAAAACTGATTAACCTCTCATGTAATTTTCTGTTCAATTCATACCTCACAACTAATACCATTTGTGACAGAGTGGCACAATCCATGGTTTCATCTGGTTCAGTTGCAATGTAATCAGTTTCATTTACTTCTTTTTTATTAGTTCAATGCACATTGCATAGATAGAATCTAAAATTTCATTTTGAATTATTTTAGAAAGACCAACGAAAACCCTATTGTTAATTTTTTTCAATATGCTCTATTAAGGTGCTATATACGCCTGCCACTAAATTTACTAAGCCCTGAAAGATATCTGGATGCTCAAGTGTGTTTCATCATGTTCAAGCTCATTCAAATATTCCACAAAACTTTACACAGTTAATTTACTTACTTAGGATACATCTGTTCTTAGAGACTTTTTCATTATGCTGTTTAATTTTTAACCTGTATGCACTGTCAAACTGCCAACTAACATTGACTTTTCCTAACATTAAATATTCAGTACAATTGAGCCGGTTGGAATGAAAGTGGCGTAAGTCCACAAATTACAAAAAATGAGATAAGTGCAGTTTCATAACCTCTAACAACTGTTTAGTTTAGAATGAAGTGATGGAAGTCCCTAGTACAAATATCTGCCACCAGGAGCAGCACATACTTTTTACTCTTAGCAAAAACCCTGTATTGTTGAGAATGACAGTGCTGTAAGTCCACCAATCTTTGTCAGCTGATGGTTTGTTGTTGTTTTGCTGCTGAAATTCAGTACTGTTTGATGTTATTGTAAACTAGTGAATCTTATTATGTTTTTATAATACTACTAAAGTGCTGTGGGCCTAGTGAAGGTGTAATTTGATTTAGATTTCGCGATCAAAAAACAAAGGAAAACTGACGAAAGTTGGAAATTATTTAATTTTCAGAACTTCTGTATTTACGATTGAGGTTACGTTTTTACAACTTTCTCAAAACTCCAAAAGTAATAAAGTTTACTTTTTTATAAAGTTTATATTACTTTATATTATAAAGTAATCTTTTGTTAGTATGACACTCAAACTCAGTAATAGGTTAGAAGTTTTAAGTGACTCTGATTCTTTTGAGTTCACCAATGTTGTTGCCATGGACCCTGACTACAATGTAGATGAGAATGATAGGCCTAGTTTTCTGAACAAAACTTAACCCCATAAAAAGCTTGTGTTATATACAAGTTCTTCAGAGTCAGAATCTGAATCCTCAACAGGTACGCCTAGTTTAGTTAGTCTCGTAAATTTAGTAGGTCCCATAAACAAACCAAAATCACGAAAGCAAACCAGAAATCCTGATCAGCATAAGCAAAATATTACAAAAAGATGCAGAAATTCAAGGAAACAGTATGTAACCAAAAATAGAAAAGTTTGTGAGGGTAAAGTTTCTTCAAATATTCCATGTAACTGTAGAATGAAGTGTAATAACAAAATATCAAGTGATGAGAGGAAATCTATGTTTGAATCATTTTGGAATATGGCTGAATTCGGTAAACGGAATTCTTATATTTGCGGCTTAGTTCAAAGAAATGAAGTGAAAAGGAGGCGCCCAAGGAAGGAAGGAAGCTCACAAAGGAAGGGTTCAAATAAATATTATTTAAAAACAACTGAAGGACTATCGATTCAAGTATGTCAAAGTGTTTTTTGAAAACATTCCAACTGTCTGAGGGAAGAGTTAATAGAGGTCTGTGTAAACTTGTGGATGGTAAGTTGCCAGGTTAAGATCTTTGAGGTATTAAAGGCTGTTTTTCTAGAAAAATATCAGAAAACGATACAAAGTATATCATGGAACATATCGCCTCATTCCCATCTTATCAGAGCCATTACACGAGAAAGCATAATGAAAACAGAAGATACCTGTGTGAGTCCCTTAATATAAAGAAAATGTTTTTATTGTACCAGGAAAAATGTTTAGCAGAAGGAAGATCGCCGAAGAAGGAGCATTATTATAGGTCTATATTTAATACAAAACGCTGAGATAATCCCCATCTATAAAAAAGGAAAACCTCGAAGCAGCCTGAGCAGCTACAGGCCCATTTCACTAACCAGCGTGTGCTGTAAAATAGCGGAAAAATGGTGGAATGCAGACTAAGAACTTTCCTAGAGTCAAGTGGTGCAATCAGCGATGCTCAGGCGGGATTCCGTCAACATCGCTCTACAATAGACCAAATAGTTAAATTCACTCAGGCAGTTAAAGGCGGCTTCCATCGAAAACAATCGACACTGGCTGTGTTGATCGATTTCAAGGCTGTGTACGACAAAGTTTGGCGCGCACTACTTCTATACAAACTCAGAGAGCTCGGAGTGAAGAACAACATGCTCACATGGATAAAAAACTTTCTAACCGAACGCTACATCAGAACTAAATTTGTTAATACCACTTCTAAGTACAAATTACAGCGACAAGGACTACCCCAAGGCGCAGTAATCAGCTGTCTGCTCTTCAACAGTATGATCAATGACTTAACAACAGCGATCAATAAGATACCTGGACATCTGTCTTCTATATGCAGATGATGTCATCCTGTGGGCAACTACAAGCAGCACCTCCCACCTTGAATCAGTAGTCAACTCTGTTTTAAAAAACGTCACAACCTGGGCAGACAGCAACAAAATGGTAATAAGTCCTGATAAAACGGGTTTTCAACTTTTTACCCTCTCTACTAAACCTCCAAAAATCGAACTTCAGTATAAAGGAACTAACCTGCCTGAAACCTCGATAGCAAAATATCTGGGCATCAAGCTAGACACAAAACTGACATTCAACAGCCACATCCAGGAAACCGCTGAGCGGGCAGGGAAGCGCATAAGCTTATTGAAACGGCTAGCAGCGACAAAATGGGGATATACCCAAGATGTGCTAGCAACCGCATACAAATCATACGTGAGACCCACCATGGACTACGCCGGAAAAGTAACCTCCCTTGCAAGCTCCAATAACCTGAAGAAGCTCGACAAAGTCCAGAACGACGCGCTCAGAATCATCACAGGTGGCGCTTTCTCAACACCAATTCAAGCGATGGAAATTCAAACTGACATAGAGCCACTCACTTCAAGAAGGGAGAAATTTACACTCTTGTTCTGGGAAAGATCTAGATGAGTTGACCGCAAACACTGGAACGGTTTTACGCCAGCAAACCATAGATTAAAAACACAAAGTACCCCTATCCAATGGGCTGAGACACTCAGAGACAAATACAAGGTCAATACGGGAAACCCTGCACCCCTGCAAGTATACAACACTGTTTCTGATGCAACGCTAGTGAAAAGACTAATTCTGATTGACAAATCAGCACCAAAATACCTTACAGATCCACATGAACTCAAAAAATCCGCTATAGAAACAATCCACACCCTCTATCCTGAAAAGGAATGGTTACATATTTTTACTGACGGATCAATGTTACCCAACCGTGGAACTGGTGCCGGAGCATATTCTCAAATTTTCCAAATAAGCTGTGCTGTGGGACTGCACTCCAGCAACTACGACGGCGAAGTCAAAACTATCCAAATGGCCGCAGAACAACTAGCTAAATATCAAAGTATCCAACTAAATCGAGTCGTCTTCTTTATCGATTCTCAAGCTGCCATTGTCGCACTAACTGGAAACAGTCCCACGGACTGCATCTTGACGCTCTGTACACGTGAAGTTCTCGCTACCCTCATACATGGCAACTGGGTTGTCCACCTACAATGGATCCCCAGCCATGTTGGAGTTAACGGAAATGAAGAAGCGGACAAGCTTGCAAAAAATGGAGCCCTAATGCAGCAACCTGACACCCCCACTAGCCTATCATCGGCGAAATATCAGATTGACATGGCTGTAAAGAACTACTTGAAACAAATACGTACAGAAGCCGGCAGAGGCAAAAAGTGGGAGTCACTTCTTACAACACAAATTTCACGAACCCTCAAGAGATCGACCGCGGTCGCGGAGTTCAGACTATGCACTGGCCACGACTACCTCCAAGCCCATTTACACCGATTCGGCCTGGTGAATTCCAACATCTGCCCGCTGTGCAATGGAGGAATGATGGATGGACAACACCTACCTGTCTGTGTCCTGAACTGGCGAGCCTGCAACAGCGAACTTTATCCTGTCTGTACTGGGAGGCTCGCCGCCGAATGGCTGAACTGCCGAGAGCGGGGATTGGATAAAGTAAAGTAAATATTTAATACAAAATTTAACTTACTTTTTTAGATTTCCAAGAAGGACACTTGCAAAAAGTGTGACATTTTTAAAATAAAAATTAGCAATCCTGATCTAAGCCAAGAAGAAAAGTCAAAATTACAAATTGACCATGAACTTCATTTGAGGAAGGCGGAGTTGGCAAGAGAGTGTATTAAAAAAGATGCTGAATTTGTTAAAAACAATCCTGATAGTTATGCTTGCAGTGTGGATTTGCAGAAGGCTCTCCCTTTTCCAGTTTTAACCGTATCAGATGCATATTACAAACAAAACTTATATTGTTACAACTTTGGTGTACACAATCTTGAAATAGATACTGGATATTTTTATGTATGGGATGAAACAGTAGCCTCTAGGGGAGCTCAAGAAATATCACCATGTGTCATAAAACATTTAAAAGTACAGGCTAGCAACAAAAAAAGAGTTACGATTTACAGTGACACCTGCACCAGGCAAAACCGGAATATCAAAATGACATTAGCATTGATGAGATTTGTCCAGAATAATGAAACCAGCATTGAGGTAATTGATCAACAATTTTTGGTGTCTGGCCGCTCATTCTTGCCTAATGACTCCGATTTTGGATCTGTAGAGTTAGCAACTAAAGGCAAATCAATCTATCTCCCACATCAGTGGCATGAAATTATGTCCTCTTGTCGATGCAAGAAAAAATTCATGATTTCTCAAATGAACAGTGAAGAGTTCTTTTCCACCAAACTTTTAGAAAAAACAATAACCAGAAGAAAAAAAAATGTAGACAATTCTCCTGTGAACTGGTTGAAAATGCAGTGGATCAGAGTTGAGAAAAGTTGTCCTTTTGTAATAAAATACAAAGAAACTTTACAAGATATTATAGATTTTGAAGCCTTAGACATAACTCCAAGCAAAAGGAAGGGTAGACCAACAGCAACTTTGAGTAATGTACCTGTGGAAAAACTGTACACAAGCAAGAGACCAGTGAATATATTGAAAAAGCAAGGCATGTTGGATCTCGTGGCTTTTATACCTCCAGTATACCATGACTTTTTTAATAACTTAAAAACTACTGGAAATTCAGAAGAGGAGATTGGACCATTGCTTTATGAAGAACCACAAATTGTTGAAAACAATGAAGAGTTTGAGTGTGTTTAACCGTTTTATGAAGTATAAGAAACGGACAAAAATTAATTTCTTATTACTTGAAAATTAAATGTTTTACAAATTAAAAAAAAAAAAACTTTTCTTGAATAACATTTTAAAACAAGTTCAATGTTTATGCCTTATGGTTAGTTTTATATTTCTGTATTTTGAAAAAAAGTGATGTGAATTAATCCAAAGTTTAAAATTAATGTTTAGGCAGATTAAGATTTGGACAGATGTAATAGATTAATAAATTTTATTAACCATACCTACGATGTGCTGAGAATGACAGTGGCATAAGTCACATATTTGTTTTTTGTTTTTAAAAGGTAATTTTCAGGGGAAACTTTTGATATCAACAATAAATTCACTTTTATACAGTAATAACTCAAACATAAGTAAAAAATTCACATTTTATACCTTTATTTTTTTATAGTGTTATAAACAAAACACTCAATATCTCAAAACTACTCAAACTGGACTTACTCCACTTTCATTCTAACCGCCTCAATTGTTCATATGTGTTTCACTAATTTTATGTTTTTTAATTTTTTCTCCCAAGTGTTTCAAGTCCCTAATTCCATTTTCAGTCCAGACTGAATCACTGGGTTCGTCACCAAACATATATAACAAAAAAAAGGATTTCATCACCTCATAGCCACATATCCAATCAGCATTTAGGTAACAGTTTCTATTAAATTTTCTTGTGTAGTTTTTATTTTTACTTGTTGGTGGCCTATCCATTTATTTTATTTTGCTGTGTGTTATCTAAATTGGGTTTTGGTGGCCCTAATTTTCTTAGTTCTGTTTTCTTTTCACACGTTATGATCAAATGTTTGATATTACTTACTGAATTCATAGCTATTTTTTATTGTTTCTAACAAATACACACAGGCTCAGGCCTACACAGAATAAGTTCCACATTTCTGTACACAAAGTATGACAAAAACACTCTCTTACACAAAATACACAGCCTAATAAAGAATAAATTATTAGAACACCATGTGTTCATATAAAATACAACAAAAACACAATCAAAACTATATAAAACACAAGTGAAAATATATGCACTTAAACAGTAACAGAAATCTTTTAAACAATGCTCCTGTTCTCTGTGAAAAGAGCTGGGAAATCAGTCACCGGGCAGAATCCTACCTGACATGGCTGCCCCTCATTCAAAAGTATACAAATGAGTATACATCCTCTTTCCACGCTCCCCGTAATACCACCTATGGGTATCATGTTCCATTTTATCATCATTCACACATGACACAAGAAATTATAGACATTTTAAAATAAGAATATGCCTTTTAGAAATTTTTACTGTTTTATTGTGTACTTAACTACAGATACTGTATATAATTTAGACTATGTAAAGTAAGGAAAAACTCTTTACAAAGTTTTATATATGTTTTTGTCAAAAGTAATCAAGAATTAGCTTCTTTTTATGTTACACTTATTATCTCGCCATTTGTAGACAACTGTTGTGGAATATGGTCAATGGATCTCTTATCCAAGATTTCTGGTATCCAGCTCAGTGAGCTTGGTTAAAAGAGCTTAATGTATAGCTAAGTGTCTATTACAAGAGACAGCACTTCAATTTATTTATTTAAAAACTGTACATACATCATTTTTCCACATACTTTCCATTAACATCCACACACTCTTTCCAATAGATTGGCATTTTTTAAATTCCATCCTCATAAAATGTTTTGGGAGATGTCAGAAGCCAATTGAGCACAAATTCTTCCACCTCTTTATTATCTGAAAATCGTTGTACCCCTAACGCTCCTTTCAGAAGTCTAAACAAATTGTAGTCACTTCGTAACAAATCGTGACTGTAAGGAGGATGTTCAGTAGTGGCCCAGTAGATCTGCTGCAATTTCTCTTGAGTAATGGCAGCAGTATGGGGTGTAGCGTTATCATCTAAAAGCAACACTGTGGATCGGGACACCATTGCTTTTGGACATATGTTGCTTTCACATTGTCCAGCAGTTTGCAGTAGTGTGCTGCATAAATTGTTCTTTGATCGAAAAGAAAATCTGTATAAATAACGTCTCTATAATCCCAAAACACAGTGGCAAGAACCTTGCATGCTGACAATCTTGCCTTTTCCATGACAGGAGTGGTTTCATGTTGCGAACACCATTCTATATTCAACAGCTTTGTTTCAGGCAAATAGTGGACTCGTCACAAGTAAGAGTGCGCTTCAAAAATGCATCCTCTTCAGCTTAATATCGAGTCAAAAGTCTCTGATGAATTTCAGCTCACTCAGCTTTTTGAACGGCATTCAAAATGTGGAGAATCCATAGTGCAGAAATTTTCCAATAATTCAACTCATTTTTAATAATAGATTGCACAACACTCCCATGAATTTTTGCACTAATTTGATCTACTGTTATGCGTCATTCACCTTTAATGATGTTATGAACTTCATTAATTTTTTCAAGTATTATGTTAGTTTTGGCCAACACAGATTAGTCAAATTTTACACAAAATTCCGACTTCTAGAAAAGGACTTATGGCATGCAAACACTTGTGTTTCTGATAACGTCTCATCACCAAACTGTGTTTGTAATCTTTGCAAAATTTCACTTGGTTTAACATCTTCATTTGTTAAAAACTGAATTATAATATGTTGTGCAATGGCACTAGGCACTGGTTGCTCACTTATCTTTTAATGACTAACAGAACGATAGCATGGGGATGCAATATACACAAATACATATACAAGATGACCCTTGTATATGTATATGTGTCCTAGTGCGTAGTGCCATTGCACAACATACAATTACATTTTTAAGAAATGAAAATGTTAAACCAAGTGAAATTTTGCAAAGATTAAACTCACAGTTTGGTGATGAGATGTTATTAGAAACACAAGTGTTTGCATGGCATAAGTCCTTTTCTAGTAGAATATCTTCATATTCCATGCAATGTATATTTTGTTACGACGGGCTACTTGATCGTCGTAGTTACAGTTGAAAACAAAATACAAGACACCAATTAAGTCACTAATCACCAGCTTTAATATTCACAGTTAAATAGTTCGTAATTAACAACACTGTCTCTTATAACAAATCAAATAAAAATTGTTCACACGCAAATAAATGTCAACTAATATTAAAACACAATTGTATTACAATATACCGGCCGATTATAAAACACAGCACTTCACTAATATCCACTTGAACGCACACAGTAATATCGCTTGTAATCGCCCGACAATAACTGAACTGAGCGTCCCTGAGTAATTGTATTTATAGCCCGCCGAAAATCTAGACAATTCCACATACTACATATTACCTCTAAACTACGACGTAATTGATTGCGGCCTTGACACAGTGCGAGCGGCCGCGTGAATTCTGGCACCGTCTAGCAAATGCGTCGATAAGCACGTACACCACACGCATTACATTCCGGATCCCTCTGGAACATTCGATAAACACTTAGATTGTTCTGTGATGTCGTAACACTACCCCCTCCTTAAGCCTGTTCGTCCCGAACTGGCAAACCGTCTCTGAAGTAATACTTAGGTAGGCAATCTAGGTGGACGACCTTGAGCTTTCGCTGTCCTTCCTGTTGAATCCGATAAACAACATCATTGATTCTTTTTATCACAGTATAGGGTCCTTCCCAGTTAGTTTGCAACTTAGGTGAGCGACCACGACGGTGCTTTGGGTTGAACAACAAGACCTGATCTCCTTGGAAACCCACACTATTGCTGCGATATAGTGCTATTGACACTGTGTCACATTGAGTTTTCATTTTATACTGGCAATCTTCAGCTGTCCTCTTATCAAGCGATTCGTTTCTCGCAGTTGGTTTTCTAATTACGAGGAATAGTTCTGTGGCTCTTGGGACTGAGTCTCAGGTGATCCAAACATCAAGTCCCCAGGAAGACGAATCTCCCGCCCAAACACCAATTTTGCTGGAGTCATGCCTGTTGTATCGTGTACTGATGATCTATACGCCATGAGGAATAGTGGTATACGTTAGTCCCAGTCTGTTTGGTTCTTGTCAACAGCCTTCGAAAGATGTTGCTCAAATGTTCTATTAAAGCTCTCAACCATCCCGTCAGACTGAGGATGCAGAGGCGTTGTCCTGGTCTTTTGAATTCCGAGTAGACAGCAATTCTTTAAACACTCCTGATTGAAATTTCTCCCTTGATCGTTATGGATTTCCATAGGGGCTCCATAACGGCAACAGAAGTTGTGAACTAACTCCTTTGCCACAGTGGTAACCTCCTGATTTGGAATTGCGTAGGCTTCCACCCACTTAGTAAAGTAGTCCCCTACAACCATGATGTACCGGTTTCCATCATCAGTAACTGGGAATGATCCAGCAATGTCTATGGCAATTCTCTCGAAAGGCAATCCAACGTTATACTGTCTCATTTTTTCCCTGCTTCTGGTTTGTGGGCCCTTGCTTGCAGCACATATTTCACACGTCCGAATTCATTCCTCTACGTCGTGGCGAAGATGAAGCCAATAGAATCGCTTCCGTATTTTGTCAAGAGTTTTCTTAACGCCAAGATGGCCTCCAGATGTTCCATCATGCATCTCCTTCAAAATAGACTGCACTTTACTTCGGGGAACTATCAACTGCATGACCACGTCTCGTCCATCTGCACTTTCCCAAGCCCTTTTCAGCAATCCGTTTTCTAAGGTGAGAGATTCCCATTGTGCCCAGTAGCCCTTCAGCATTTCGGAACCATGGCAGATATCTTGCCAATCCGGGCGGCGACCTTCCTCTTTTGCTGTCAAGATCGGTCCAATGTCTTCATCAGTCATCTGTTCTTGTCGACAGTCTTGTGTTGTCCAGCCGTCAGCCAGGAAATCTACAGTGATGGCTTGAACATGTTCGCTTGAGTTTTGTTCTTCCTTTCTGTGGCAATGTCGGCAGTCTTCTGGGCACGGTCTTCGTGATAAGGCATCTGCATTACCATGCAGGCGCCCCCACCGATGTTGTACCTTGAAGTTGTACTCTTGCAGACGTTCGAGCCACCTTGCCAACTGTCCTTCCGGATTTTTAAATCTCAAGAGCCATGTAAGTGCTGCATGGTCGGTACGTAGTGAAAACTCTCTCCCATAGAGGTATTTATGGAAGTGCTCCAAAGCTCTGACAATTGCCAACAACTCTCTTCTTGTAGCAATAATTACATTGCTAAGCTCATGTAGTGGTTTAGCAATACTAGGGAAGCGTTTTACAAAACGTCGGTAATATGAGCATAACCCCAGAAAACTCCGAACTTCATGTTTACTCTTCGGAACTGGCCAGTCTCTTATGGTGTCTACTTTATTAGGATCCATGCTAACACCCAATGCCAAAACCAGATGGCCCAGATACTGTACTTCCTTCTGGAATAGAGAACACTTCTTCAGGCTCAGCTTCAGTTGTGCACCGTGAATTCTAGTTAGAACCTCCTTAAGGTTTTCCAAATGGTCTTTGAAAGTCTTCCCAATCACTATGACATCATCTAAGTAAACAAGGCAAGTTTTCCACATCCAGGTCCAATGCGGAAAACCACTGTGCTCCAGACAACGTGTCGAGTGTACCGTCAACGCGAGGTAATGGATAGCAGTCTTTCTTTGTAATGTCATTTAACCTCTGGTAGTCTACGCAGAAACGTAATCCACCATCCTTCTTCACTACCAGCACTACCAAAGAAGACCAAGCACTTGAAGAAGGCTCGATTATTCCCTTTGTCAACATATCCTGTACTAACCGAGACATTTCCTCTTGCTTAGATAATGGAGGCCTTCGAGGAGGTTGGCATATCGGTGTTGTGTCCCCAGTATTCATGTGATGTTGTACAAGAGAGGTTCTTCCCAGTGACTATCCCCGAACTGCAAAAGAATCTTTGAATTCATATAAAAACTGTCCAAGTTCTTTTACCTCACCACTCGAGAGGTCGTTAGAAGATCTGTTCAATAATCCCTGCAGTTCCTCTGGTAATTTGGAATTATCCGAAGCACTGGCTCTTTGTTGCATCGTTCCGGCTACCCAGGCCACAGGAGTCAATTTGCTTAGGAGCGTATTGCTTTGTAAAGCGACAACTAGATCCAAAATATTCGCCACTCTAATAGGTACATTTTCGGTTTCGTCAGGTTTTACTAAACTTCTGGCAATTAGTATGTCCGGTGTGCTGACTACCTGGGGCTCGAATGTAGAGCACTGGTTGCCCCTAGTATCTACCTCGGTTCTAACCATGATGATCTTTTCGGAGTTTGGTGGCACAATTACGGCCACTTGGTTTATGACGTCCATCGATTTTTCTGATGTAGTCATTGTGGAGAACATTACCTCTTCTCCTCCGATTCTCAAGACATTGTTTTTGAAGTTGACTATGAATCTGTATGCGTTCATAATGTCCACACCAAGAATTGCTTCATCCACAATGTCCGCAACAAGTACTTAATGATTAAACTCAAGTCGACCGAGGCGTAGGTGTATCTCCACTTTTTCAAACACTTTTACAGGCCATCCAGTAGCTGTTCGCAAGCTGCAAGAGCACCAGATTGGCTTGAGATCTTTCACCACGTCGGGGCGCACAATAGAAACTGTTGCGCCTGTGTCAACTGTAATCGAGGTTGGCCTTTCTTGAACAAATCCTGTAACTACGAAGCTCCCGCTGTTTTTCTGAAGTGTAGAAATTGTGTATTGTCTAGGGGCTTTGTTCCTCCAGTTAGTCAGCACACTGATGACAACTCCAGTTGTACCGACTACTGCTCGTTTCCCTGCTGCTGAATTCTAACCCGACAATCTCATTGTAGATGTCCAGGTTTCCCACATATGTAACACTTCAGTCTTCCATCCTTTCGTATTTTATTCTGTGGTGCCGACCATCAAGTCTGTTCCTTGTTCTTCTTCCTCATCATCTGTGCCGTCGTGATCTTTTAGCGCACACACTTTATGACTTGTCCAACCAGATGCTGATTTGGCTCAAATTGCAAAGCATGTACTGTCGTATGTTAAGCTTTGCAACTCAAGAAGGAATGCGGTGACGTATGCCATTCCACTGCACGTATCAAGGTACTACTACACATTTAAAATACGTTTAACACTGCCTCTCGCACTGTATTTTTAACTGCATATAGGGATAGCCATTATGTTTTATCTATGCCTGTTTCATTTATTGCTTACACTTTTCAGATCAATATTAACTACCAATAAAAATGTTACTTTAGGAAGTGTAATTATATAGATACCTAAACGGATTTAATGGCAATATAAAGCATAGTCATCTAATAACAGAAATTATAATTAACAGGTAAGATGGTTGAGTAAGTTGTGACTTACCTCATGTAAGTGGTTGGGCCAATTCCGAATCTGTTTCAGAGTCCTCGCTATCACTGTTGTCACTGGCACTTTCACTGTCATCACTGATACCTCCTGTTTCAATTACAAAACTGTCATAATGTCTGACGTAATGCCATCTTTATCCCAGTAGTAGTCCTCCATTCGTATAACGTAGTTTTCATATCCTGTCCAATCGCAAGGTGTAACTGAATCAATTGCCATTTCAGTAATTTTCTTAAGCGCATCTAACGATAAATCTCCTGTTGTATTATTGTCCCGTATTATACGCTTCATTTTTGCCCATGCTAATTCAATAGCATTCAGATCGCACATATACGGTGGTAATCGAAGAGGTGTGTGACCAAAAGCTTTCAAAATAGCGTCTATCTTAAATGTTTTTTCTTTTGGTCTATGCGCTTCTATAAGACAGTAAAGTTCTTGTTTGCACATTTTTTCATCATAGTAGATGCCGTTTCTAAAAAGCCACTCTCTCATTTCTTCTTTTAGAGCGTATTTTGACGGTACCTTGTCAGTTTGGGTATAGTGGTACGGAGCATTGTCCATTATAACTATTGATTTTGCTGGTAAATTTGGTAAAAGCTTTTCATTAATCCATTTTTCAAAATTAACACTATTCATCTGCCCGTGATAATCTCCACTAGACAAACCGGCCTTGAATACAAGTTTCGCGTTAGGTATAAATCCATTTCTGCTCCCTGCATGCAATATTATTAATCTCTTCGAGCCACTCTGATTAATATGAATATTGCATTCGTCACTTCGCCATCCTCTCTGATGCGTTAAGTTACTGTCTACCCATGTTTCATCTATGAACACTATCTCTCTATTCTCTTTTCGATAAAGTTTAAGCTGTGTAAGATAACGATGCCGCCACATCACGATTTGCAGTCTTTCAATTAGTAGACTTCTTTTATTACTAAATCTTTTCCACTTAACCCCTATTTCCTTAATTATTTTTAGTAAAGAACTGTTACCCCATGGAAAATATATTTTTTCTTTCACCACGGGTAGAAGTTTTGCCACTGTCGGCACTTTTTTCTGCACTGTGTAAAAATCATAATAATTCTTCTGATTACACACCTGTCAAACTCGTCCACGCTTACCACAGTATGATTCGGTCTAGTTTTTCTCCGTTTCCCTGGGGTACTTAAACGCTGATCCGGGCAATTTTCTAGACGCGTATTGTGTTCTTTCCGGATTTTTTTAAAAGTAAATTCTGAAACGCCAGTGTAATACGCTGCTCTTGCTGTAGCGTTTTTAACTGTGAAGGAATATGCCCCTTTCCTTGATGATTCTTCATCACACTTTTCAAAACAGACGATATAATTTCACGTCCTTCCGAATGAATTGTTTTGTTACTTTTTTGCTAAGTCATTTTAATATTATTTTTTAACAGAACTACTCATAAAATATAATTATTAATGTCAAATTCACTGCTTAGTAATTGACAACGAACAATAAAATAATTAAACGATAGGCTAATAGTTAATTTGTACCGATTAAGAAAACACAAACAAAATATTCAATAGATTACACTGACATATAATGTACGAACACTCAATCTAATACGCACACAAAATAACAACTGAATACGTCTTCTGAACAATTCCATACAGAACAAATACGTACTGAACAATGTTTACAGAACCAGTGATACCGCACTAACACAAGCACGCGTTATGATTAAGTACTAAGAAGTAGACCCCCCGCTCTTCAGACGTCTCGGCAGCACAGCTTGTACGAACACAGTACCAGGGCGTCCGCACTGTTCTGGTGGTTTGCCTGTCGTAACACTTGCTGTAGTTCGTTATCTCAGACACCGGCAGTAAGTGTCTGCATCGCAAAACTCGTTCAATAATCTTCTGGCACTTCAGGATAGGCCCGTCTAATTAGTCTGTCGATACTTGCTTCAAACTCTTGAAGGCTCTCCCCGGAATGCTGTTGCCTTGCTCGCAACTGGGTGCAGTACACATCTTGCAAATGTTTATCACCATACTGTAATTCTAGATCTTTTATCAACTTGGCATAGATGTTCTGGCTGTCAGGTGGCACTTTCTGTAGTAATTCTGCAGCAGGTCCTTTTAATGAGATAACGAGTGAAACAGCCTTGTCTTTCTCTGTCCAATTATTTGCGCATGCAGCAGCTTCAAATTGGCGGAGGTACGTTGCCCAGTGACTGCTTCTGTCAAAGGTTGGAGCTTTGACATGAACCGTCCCTACTTCAGGCAAAGTGGCTTTCTCTATTAACTTATTTTCTGTGTCTTTTTCTGTCTTTATCATTAGTACAGTCTGTTCATAAAGTTGTTTTGGTTGTATCTTCAGGCACTGCACAACTTCACTTTTAATTTGTTCTCTTATGTTTGCCATTGAGTTTTCTACTGCAGATATTTTATTTGACACAGATTCTTCTATGACATATATTTTTGTAGACATCGATTCTTCAACAATCGAGCAGATTTTTCTACTTCAGCTGTTTTTAATGTCATTGATTCTTGTACCTCCAATATTTTAGTAACTTGCTTAATAAGCTCACCTCGTAGGAGTCCCAATTCTGTGGTACTGTGTTCTTGCAACTGTTTTTGCTCCTGTATTAATGCTTTGATGTCTTCTGTTTCTTGCTTACGTTTTTCATCTTGTCGTTTTTCTGCTTCTTCTCTTTCTTGTCTTCATTCTTCTTTTCGTCGTCTTTCTGCTTCTAGCAGGAGGGTTTTCTGTCTCTTCCACTTTCTCTTCATCCTATCGTCGTCGTTCCTCTGTCTGCAACAACAGCGCCTGGAAATTTTCCATCATCTGACTGGCATCCATTGTTTTCCGATTAATTATGAATTACACTTGTCTTGTACAAAGTGTCCACTGTTTCCACTGTTAACCGTTCTATCCCACTTCTGACACCACTGTTACGACGGGCTACTTGATCGCCATAGTTACAGTGGAAAACAAAATACAAGACACCAATTAAGTCACTAATCACCAGCTTTAATTTTCACAGTTAAACAGTTCATAATTAACAACACTGTCTCTTACAACAAATCAAATAAAAATTGTTCATACGCAAATAAATGTCAACTAATATTAAAACACAGTTGTATTACAATATACTGCCCAATTATAAAACACAGCACTTCACTAATATCCACTTGAACGAACACAGTAGTATCGCTTGTAATCGCCCGACAATAACTGAACTTAATGAAGAAATTTGTGTTAGTGGTTGAAATCACAATCAGAATGATCAATATTGCACACCACTATATAAAAATTATTCTGATTAGCGCTTTCAAGCTTCACAGCTCATCGTCAGATCAGGAATAGGCAGAAAATATGTAATACCCAACCCTTCACCCCTCTCCCCCACCCTGCTCACCCACAACAAACTAAAAATTAATGACCCTTCCCCACCCCCTAAACTCTGTCTCACCATCTGTACAGTTACATATTTTTCTAGTAAATCCTTGTGTTTCAGTGTGTGTGTGTGTGTGTGTGTGTGTGTGTGTGCATCCCTTTAAACTACCCTCTTCCTCTCCACACACGTGGGTCAGTCACACACCCTTATTTTAAAACAACCAATTAGTACTATGAAATATAATTCTTAATCTTATCTATCTGCCCTCTCTCATTTACTTCTTAATCATGTTATAAAATATTTCTTCATTATCAAATTTAATTTTAATATTAATTAAATTGTCTAACCCTTTTTCTCTTTCTTTCAATATTTCTAACTCCTCTCTAAGCTTCCTTTCAACTGTGTTATTTACTACTTTTACAATTTCGTATTCTTCCAAAGGATTAACAAACTTGTGGTTGTCTTCTATGAAATGTCTTGCATATAACGAATTGGTTGTTCTATTACCTTCTCCACGTTTGTGGTCAGATAACCTGCATGCGAATTTTCGTCCTGTCTCCCCTAGGTACACTTTGTTGCAGTCTTTACATTTTAATTTATAAATTCCGCTTTTCTGTAATACTGGAATTTTTTCTATATTCTTATTCCTTGTCTTATCAAATACCGTTTCACATTTTTTAATAGCTATATCTACTCCATATTTATTAAAACATTTTATAATTTTTCTAGTATGTGAACCTGTGTATTGTCAATGACCCTGCATAATTCTTTTGTTCTGGTTCTATTTTAGCTTTTTGTATGTTGACCCTTTTCATAACTTTATCCACTATGTTGGTGCTATAATTATTATTCCTTACAATTCCCTTTATCGTTTTTAACTCCCTATCTTTTGATTCGGTCTCTTTTAAACACTTCTGAGCTCTGTAACAAAAGGAATTGATTGCCGCCATTTTATATCTGTATGGGTGGTACGACTGTCTTGGTATAATTATATCAGAATACGACTCTTTCCTAAATATCCCAAACTGTAGTTTTCTCATTATCTTTAATTTCTATGTTTAAATCTAAGTAATTTATTTGCTTACCTCCTATCTCTTCCTTAAATTGTAAGTTTTTATCCTTATTATTTACCTCCTTTATAAACTCATGCACTTCTTCTATGCTTCCTTCCCAACTACTAATACATCATCAACGTATCTAGACCATAATTTTATATTGTCTTTATACTTAGTGGAAGTTATTAATTGCTTTTCAAAATCATTCATGTATATTTCAGCAAGAATAGGGGATAATGAAGACTCCATAGGTAAACCTTTTTTCTGTATATAAAACTTGTTATTAAACCTAAAATAGTTCTGATTTACACATTCTTTAATTACTTTCATCAACTGCTTTTTATACCTGTATTCTCCCATATTATTATCGTTTATTAACTTAATAACTTTATTTACTGTGATATTAGTAAACATGTCCTTAACATCCAGTGATATCAATTTTGTATTTACATTAATGCTAATATTTTCTAATTTTTCTATCAATTTTATATTATTCTCTATGTTGTATTTTGTCCCAAATTCATATTTCTCTTTCAGTACTCTGCTAACTTCCTTTGATAGTTTATAAATAGGTGCATTAATAAAAGAAACAATCGGTCTAATTGGTTTTCCTTCTTTATGTATCTTAACCTGACTTTTAAAAGTTGGTGCTGTTGGATTACTTTCCAATAAATACTTTTTCTTATTTTCTTCTATAAATGTTATCTGTTTCATCATTTGTTTTATCCTTGACTGGTACTTACTTGTATAATCATACTTTATTTCCTCATATGGTCCTTCCCTTATAAATTCTTCCGTTTTCTTTATGTATTCTTCCTTTCTCATTAGTACCATTGTATTTCCTTTATCCGCCTTCGTAACTATAATATCATTCTTCTTTATTTTAGTCTTTAGTTTAGTTACAGTTGCTTTGATTTTTTGTTCATTCTTTGAATTATACAAACTTTTCTTAAATATTTTATCTACTACATTCCCTACTTCCCACCTTATTCTTTTTTTATCATTTTTATTTCCTAGTTTTTGTATTATGCTTTCGCATTCAATAATCGTTTTTTCTTGATTTAATTCTGGTGGCGGTGCGTATTTTAAGCCTTTCACTAACATTTCTTTTTCTTCCGTATTGAAATTTACCTCTGTAAGGTTTATTACTCTTTTTTCATATTTATTCTTAGAGAGGTGTTCCTTTTTTACTTCGTTCTTTCTTATTAATTTATTTAACTTATCTACCATTTTTTTATTTTTCTTTTCCAATTTCTTTTCTATGTACCCCAAACCAAAATTATATAATATTTCTTCTAACTCTACATACGAGTATATTATTAATAATTCTATGTGTCTGTCATATAATTCCCTATTATATCTATTGATTAAGCCGTAGAGTGACCTTATTTCCAGTTTTATCCACAACTTCTCGCTTTGTTCTTTTACTTTTTTGGCTACACTGTTCTTATTTTTAATTTTAACTTGAGCGTACTTTGGGATGACATTATTATCCAGACATTGTTTATTAAACCATATTTTACTTAAAACCCTCTTCAATTTAACTTTTAACTTAAGATATTTAAAAACTTTACTTACCTTATTGTTGTCGTTTATTACCTCATTGTTGTTGTCCATTACCTGTAGTTGATTGCACATCTTAACAGACGTTTAATGAAGAAATTTGTGTTAGTGGTTGAAATCACAATCAGAATGATCAATATTGCACACCACTATATAAAAATTATTCCGATTAGCGCTTTCAAGCTTCACAGCTCATCGTCAGATCAGGAATAGGCAGAAAATATGTAATACCCAACCCTTCACCCCTCTCCCCCACCCTGCTCACCCACAACAAACTAAAAATTAATGACCCTTCCCCACCCCCTAAACTCTGTCTCACCATCTGTACAGTTACATATTTTTCTAGTAAATTCCTTGTGTTTCTGTGTGTGTGTGTGTGTGTGTGTGTGTGTGTGTGTGTGTGTGTGTGTGTGCATCCCTTTAAACTACCCTCTTCCTCTCCACACACGTGGGTCAGTCACACACCCTTATTTTAAAACAACCAATTAGTACTATGAAATATAATTCTTAATCTTATCTATCTGCCCTCTCTCATTTACTTCTTAATCATGTTATAAAATATTTCTTCATTATCAAATTTAATTTTAATATTAATTAAATTGTCTAACCCTTTTTCTCTTTCTTTCAATATTTCTAACTCCTCTCTAAGCTTCCTTTCAACTGTGTTATTTACTACTTTTACAATTTCGTATTCTTCCAAAGGATTAACAAACTTGTGGTTGTCTTCTATGAAATGACTTGCATATAACGAATTGGTTGTTCTATTACCTTCTCCACGTTTGTGGTCAGACAACCTGCATGCGAATTTTCGTCCTGTCTCCCCTAGGTACACTTTGTTGCAGTCTTTACATTTTAATTTATAAATTCTGCTTTTCTGTAATACTGGAATTTTTTCTATATTCTTATTCCTTATCTTATCAAATACCGTTTCACATTTTTTAATAGCTATATCTACTCCATATTTATTAAAACATTTTATAATTTTTCTAGTATGTGAACCTGTGTATTGTCAATGACCCTGCATAATTCTTTTGTTCTGGTTCTATTTTAGCTTTTTGTATGTTGACCCTTTTCATAACTTTATCCACTATGTTGGTGCTATAATTATTATTCCTTACAATTCCCTTTATCGTTTTTAACTCCCTATCTTTTGATTCGGTCTCTTTTAAACACTTCTGAGCTCTGTAACAAAAGGAATTGATTGCCGCCATTTTATATCTGTATGGGTGGTACGACTGTCTTGGTATAATTATATCAGAATACGACTCTTTCCTAAATATCCCAAACTTTAGTTTCTCATTATCTTTAATTTCTATGTTTAAATCTAAGTAATTTATTTGCTTACCTCCTATCTCTTCCTTAAATTGTAAGTTTTTATCCTTATTATTTACCTCCTTTATAAACTCATGCACTTCTTCTATGCTTCCTTCCCAACCTTTACTAGAAAAATATGTAACTGTACAGATGGTGAGACAGAGTTTAGGGGGTGGGGAAGGGTCATTAATTTTTAGTTTGTTGTGGGTGAGCAGGGTGGGGGAGAGGGGTGAAGGGTTGGGTATTACATATTTTCTGCCTATTCCTGATCTGACGATGAGCTGTGAAGCTTGAAAGCGCTAATCGGAATAATTTTTATATAGTGGTGTGCAATATTGATCATTCTGATAATAACTGAACTGAGCGTCCCTGAGTAATTGTATTTATAGCCCGCCGAAAATCTAGACGAGTCCATATACTACGTATTACCTCTAAACTAACGTAATTGATTGCAGCCTTGACACAGTGCAAGCGGCCACGTGAATTCTGGCACTGTCTAGCAAATGCGTTGAGAAGCACGTACACCACACGCATTACATTCCGGATCCCTCTGGAACATTCGATAAACATGTAGATTGTTCTGTGATATTGTAACAATATACAGTAGAACTTGGCTAATTCAAAGCTGAAGGGACCAGTAAAAATTCGAATTAGGAAAGTTTTAATAAGGGTAGAAAAATCAAATCAAAAACCGAAATTCAGTAAAGCAATATGTTATTTTATTAAACAATTTTCTTATACATATGTATTACAAACGTATAAACACGTTTCAGTACAAAATATAGCATTTACAGTTTTTTAAAAAGCTAGAAACTTTTGATTGCATTTTGCAGTTAATACACTGAGTTGTAGTAAACTCTTCAACTTTATTAAGTGCTTGGAAAATAGCGTCACTTACGTTCTGCTGTCCTTCAACAAACCGTCTCAAGTCTTGAATGTAATTTGATGCCTGTGAAGCCGTTGGAATCGGTATCTCTGCAAGTTCTAGCTGGTCCCCTTCTTCATCTGAAGATGCACCATCATTTCTTTTGTTCATAACATCAGCCATGATCTCCGCATCTGTCTGTTCACTGCACACCGCCAAGTCTTCATCCATGTTTACAAACTCTTCGTAACAAATGCCTGCGTCATGTCTAACATCTTCCCAGTTATCCGCAATGGGTACGACTTCTCTAGCAGCTTTATTCTCCTCTTCACCTTCAATGTGGCAGAAACCACCTTTACGAAAGCAGTTAGCAATTGTTTTTTGCATAACTTGGTCCCAAGCACTGTTGCACATGCGGGCAGCTTGAAGGATGTTAATCTTGATAGTATTTTCGTCCTCATCTAAATAAGCACCTGACAGAATGTTTTGGACCACATGCCGTCTGTAAAAATGCTAAAAATTTTTTATTACACCTTGGTCCATAGGTTGAACTACTGAAGTCATGTTTGGGGGGGGGGGACACAACCTTTACATTTTCCATCACAGGAATAGTGTTGTGCACTGTACAGTTGTCAATAAACAAGATGATTCTTCTGCTTTGATTCCGAAATTTCCTGTTGATTTTCAAAAGCCATCTTTCAAAAATTTCACCTGTCATCCAAGCTTTATTGTTTGATTCATATTCAGCTGGTTTTGTTTTACTTCCATGTTCCTTAAGGAAATGGAAGTATGGTGATGGCAAAAAAAATCGTGTTCGAGATTATTGCAGATTCTGATTGTACTACACTCAAAACATGAAAAAAAGTCGTTTTTCGAAAAGTGTCTGTGTGTGTGTCTGTCTGTCTGTCTGTCTGTCTGTCTGTCTGTGTGTCTGTAGATTTTTTTTTCTATGGCAAACAATAACAGCCGCAACTTCAAACAGAATCAAATAATTTTCTGCATGCAGCCCTGATTTGTAGAGTACTCGCGACTTATTGTTTTTGGTGAAGATCGGTTGAGGGAAAGGGGTAGTTTACCTGCAACAGTTTTTTTTATCAAGGGTAATTTTGTTTGTTTGGCAAATGATAACAGCCGCAAATTCAAACAGAATCAAATAATGTTTCGCATACAGCCCTGAATTGTAGATTTCTCAAGATCTGTTGATTTTGGTAAAGATCGGTTAAGGGAAAGGGGTAGTTTACCTGCAACGTTTTATGTTTTAACAAGGGTATTTTCTATGGCAAACGATAACAGCCGCAAATTCAAACATAATCAAATAATGTTTTGCATACTGCCCTGAATTGTAGAGTTCTCAAGACCTTTTGGTGTTGGTGAAGATCGGTTAAGGGAAAGGGGTAGTTTACCTGCAACGTTTTATGTTTTAAAAGGGTATTTTCTATGGCAAACGATAAGAGCCGCAAATTCAAACAGAATCAAATACGTTTTTGCATACAGCCCTGATTTATTGAGTACTAAAGACCTATTGTTTTTGGTGAAGATCGTTTAAGGGAAAGGGGTAGTTTACCTGCCACGTTTTTTGTTTTATCAAGGGTATTTTGTATGGCAAAAGATAACAGCCGCAAATTCAAACAGAATCATACAATATTTTGCATACTGCCCTGAATTGTAGAGTTCTCAAGACCTTTCGTTTTTGGTGAAGATCGGTTAAGGAAAAGGGGTAGTTTACCTGCAACGGTTTTTTATCAAGGGTAATTTTACTTCCATATTCCTTAAGGAATGGAAGTATGGTGATGGCAAAATATCGGTATGGAGAACCATACATGACTTCCATATTCTAAGATTTATATTTAAAATCATTTTCAGCCAAACAGCCAGGCTGTGTCTTACCTGCCTTTTTATTGCTGTATTAAATGAAAAATATTATATTACATTAAAATGCAAAAATTATAATTTTATTGCCTGGCAACAAAATTATTTTATTTTTAACAATTACCATTGTTTCAAAAAGTTTAAATAAATTTTCAAGTACTTTACTCTTGTTAAAACGTAAAAGGTTGCAGGTAAACTACCCCTTCCCCTTAACCGATCTTCACCAAAATCGAAAGTCATTGAGACCTCTACAATTCAGGGACGTATGCAAAAAATTATTTGATTCTGTTTGAATTTGCGGCTGTTATCGTTTGCCATAGAAAATACGCTTGATAAAAAAACGTTGCAGGTAAACTACCCCTTCCCCTTAACCGATCTTCACCAAAAACAATAGGTCTTGAGTACTCTACAAATCAGGGCTGTATGCAAAACATTATTTGATTCTGTTTGAATTTGCGGCTGTTATCGTTTGCCATAGAAAATAAAACGTAAAAGGTTGCAGGTAAACTACCCCTTCCCCTTAACCGATCTTCACCAAAAACAATAGGTCTTGAGTACTCTACAAATCAGGACTGTATGCAAAACATTATTTGATTCTGTTTGAATTTGCGGCTGTTATCGTTTGCCATATAAAATACCCTTGTTAAAAAAACGTTGCAGGTAAACTACCCCTTTCCCTCAACCGATCTTCACCAAAAACAATAGGTCTTGAGAAATCTACAATTCAGGGCTGTATGCGAAACATTATTTGATTCTGTTTGAATTTGCGGCTGTTATCGTTTGCCAAAAAAAAAAAAAATTTCCCTTGATAAAAAAAACCGTTGCAGGTAAACTACCCCTTCCCCTCAACCGATCTTCACCAAAAACAATAGGTCGCGAGTACTCTACAAATCAGGGCTGTATGCAAAAAATTATTTGATTCTGTTTGAATTTGCGGCAGTTGTCGTTTGCCATAGAAAATACGCATGATAAAAAACGTTGCTGGTAAACTACCCCTTCCCCTCAACCGATCTTCACCAAAAACAATAGGTCTTGAGTACTCTACAAATCAGGGCTGTATGCAGAAAATTATTTGATTCTGTTTGAATTTGCGGCTGTTATCGTTTGCCATAGAAAATACCCTTGTTAAAAAAACGTTGTAGGTAAACTACCCCTTTCCCTTAACCGATCTTCACCAAAAACAAAAGGTATTGAGAACTCTACAATTTAGGGCTGTATGCAAATAATCTTTTCATTCTGTTTGAATTTGCGGCTGTTATCGTTTGCCATAGGAAATACCCTTGTTAAAACATAAAACGTTACAGGTAAACTACCCCTTTCCCTTAACCGATCTTCACCAAAAACAATAGGTCTTGAGAACTCTACAATTCAGGGCTGTATGCGAAACATTATTTGATTCTGTTTGAATTTGCGGCTGTTATCGTTTGCCAAACAAACAAAATTTCCCTTGCTAAAAAAAAACCGTTGCAGGTAAACTACCCCTTTCCCTCAACCGATCTTCACCAAAAACAATAGGTCGCGAGAACTCTGCAAAACCGGGCTGTATGCAAAAAATTATTTGATTCTGTTTGAATTTGCGGCAGTTATCGTTTGCCATAGAAAAAAAATCTACAGACAGACAGACAGACAGACAGACAGACAGACACACAGACACACAGACACTTTTCGGAAAACGACTTTTTTTCATGTTTTGAGTGTAGTAGAATCAGAATCTGCAATAATCTCGAACACGATTTTTTTTGCCATCACCATACTTCCATTCCTTAAGGAATATGGAAGTAAAAAAATCGTGTTCGAGATTATTGCAGATTCTGATTCTACTACACTCAAAACATGAAAAAAAGTCGTTTTCCGAAAAGTGTCTGTGTGTCTGTCTGTGTGTCTGTGTGTCTGTCTGTAGATTTTTTTTCTATGGCAAACGATAACTGCCGCAAATTCAAACAGAATCAAATAATTTTTTGCATGCAGCCCTGATTTGCAGAGTACTCGCGACCTATTGTTTTTGGTGAAGATCGGTTGAGGGAAAGGGGTAGTTTACCTGCAACGGTTTTTTTTTAGCAAGGGTAATTTTGTTTGTTTGGCAAACGATAACAGCCGCAAATTCAAACAGAATCAAATAATGTTTCGCATACAGCCCTGAATTGTAGAGTTCTCAAGATCTGTTGATTTTGGTGAAGATCGGTTAAGGGAAAGGGGTAGTTTACCTGTAACGTTTTATGTTTTAACAAGGGTATTTCCTATGGCAAACGATAACAGCCGCAAATTCAAACAGAATCAAAAGATTATTTGCATACAGCCCTAAATTGTAGAGTTCTCAAGACCTATTGTTTTTGGTGAAGTTCGGTTGAGGGAAAGGGGTAGTTTACCTGCAACGTTTTTTTAACAAGGGTATTTTCTATGGCAAACGATAACAGCCGCAAATTCAAACAGAATCAAATAATGTTTTGCATACAGCCCTGATTTGTAGAGTACTCAAGACCTATTGTTTTTGGTGAAGATCGGTTAAGGGAAAGGGGTAGTTTACCTGTAACGTTTTATGTTTTAACAAGGGTATTTCCTATGGCAAACGATAACAGCCGCAAATTCAAAGAGAATCAAAAGATTATTTGCATACAGCCCTAAATTGTAGAGTTCTCAAGACCTATTGTTTTTGGTGAAGATCGGTTAAGGGAAAGGGGTAGTTTACCGGCAACGTTTTTTTAACAAGGGTATTTTCTATGGCAAACGATAACAGCCGCAAATTCAAACAGAATCAAATAATGTTTTGCATACAGCCCTGATTTGTAGAGTACTCAAGACCTTTTGTTTTTGGTGAAGATCGGTTAAGTGGAAGGGGTAGTTTACCTGCAACGTTTTTTTATCAAGCGTATTTTGTATGGCAAACGATAACAGCCGCAAATTCAAACAGAATCAAATAATTTTTTGCATACGTCCCTGAATTGTAGAGGTCTCAATGACTTTCGATTTTGGTGAAGATCGGTTAAGGGGAAGGGGTAGTTTACTTGCAACCTTTTACGTTTTAACAAGAGTAAAGTACTTGAAAATTTATTTAAACTTTTTGAAACAATGGTAATTGTTAAAAATAAAATAATTTTGTTGCCAGGCAATAAAATTATAATTTTTTCATTTTAATGTAATATAATATTTTTCATTTAATACAGCAATAAAAAGGCAGGTAAGACGCAGCCTGGCTGTTTGGCTGAAAATGATTTTAAATATAAATCTTAGAATATGGAAGTCATGTATGGTTCTCCATACCGATATTTTACTTCCATATTCCTTAAGGAATGGAAGTATGGTGATGGCAAAAAAAATCGTGTTCGAGATTATTGCAGATTCTGATTCTACTACACTCAAAACATGAAAAAAAGTCGTTTTCCAAAAAGTGTCTGTGTGTGTGTGTCTGTCTGTCTGTCTGTCTGTCTGTAGATTTTTTTTCTATGGCAAACGATAACTGGCGCAAATTCAAACAGAATCAAATAATTTTTTGCATGCAGCCCTGATTTGAAGAGTACTCGCGACCTATTGTTTTTGGTGAAGATCGGTTGAGGGAAGGAGGTAGTTTACCTGCAACGGTTTTTTTTTAGCAAGGGTAATTTTGTTTGTTTGGCAAACGATAACAGCCGCAAATTCAAACAGAATCAAATAATGTTTCGCACGCAGCCCTGAATTGTAGAGTTCTCAAGATCTTTTGATTTTGGTGAAGATCGGTTAAGGGAAAGGGGTAGTTTACCTGTAACGTTTTATGTTTTAACAAGGGTATTTCTTATGGCAAACTATAACAGCCGCAAATTCAAACAGAATCAAAAGATTATTTGCATACAGCCCTAAATTGTAGAGTTCTCAAGACCTATTGTTTTTGGTGAAGTTCGGTTGAGGGAAAGGGGTAGTTTACCAGCAACGTTTTTTTAACAAGGGTATTTTCTATGGCAAACGATAACAGCCGCAAATTCAAACAGAATCAAATAATGTTTTGCATACAGCCCTGATTTGTAGAGTACTCAAGACCTATTGTTTTTGGTGAAGATCGGTTAAGGGAAAGGGGTAGTTTACCTGCAACGTTTTATGTTTTAAGAAGGGTATTTTCTATGGCAAACGATAACAGCCGCAAATTCTAACAGAATCAAATGATTATTTGCATACAGCCCTAAATTGTAGAGTTCTCAAGACCTTTTGTTTTTGGTGAAGATCGGTTAACGGAAAGGGGTAGTTTACCAGCAACGTTTATGTTTTAACAAGGGTATTTTATATGGCAAACGATAACAGCCGTATATTCTAACATAATCAAATGATTATTTGCATACAGCCCTAAATTGTAGAGATCTCAAGACCTATTGTTTTTGGTGAAGATCGGTTAACGGAAAGGGGTAGTTTACCTGCAACGTTTTATGTTTTCACAAGGGTATTTTTTCTGTGACGAACGATAACTGCCGTAAATTCAAAGAGAATCAACTAATGTTTTGCATACAGCCCTGAATTGTAGAGTTCTCAAGACCTATTGTTATTGGTGAAGATCGGTTAATGGAATAGGGTAGTTTACCAGCAACGTTTTATGTTTTGTCAAGGGTGTTTTCTATGGCAAACGATAACAGCCGCAAATTCAAACAGAATCAAATAATTGTTTGCATACAAGCCTGAATTGTAGAGTACCCAAGACCTGTCGTTTTTGGTGAAGATCGGTTAAGGGAAAGGGGTGGTTTAGTAGCAACGGTTTTTTTCAAGGGTAATTTTTTTCCATAGTAGACGATAACAGCCGCAAATTCAAACAGAATCAAATGATGTTTTGCATACAGCTTTGTATTGTAGAGTTCTCAATACCTATTGGTGTTGGTGAAGATCGGTTAAGGGAAAGGGGTAGTTTACCAGCAACATTTTATGTTTTAACAAGGGTAATTTTTTATATGACGAACGATAACTGCCTTAAATTCAAACAGAATCAACTAGGTTTTTGCATACCTTTTTGAACTAAAGAGAACTCAAGGTCTGTTGATTTTGTTGAAGATCGGTTAAGGGAAGGGGTAGTTTATCAGCAACGTTTTATGTTTTAAAAAGGGTAATTTTTTTATGACGAACGATAACTGCCGAAAATTAAATGAGAATAAAATAATTTTTTGCACTCTTTCCTGAGTTGCAGAGAGCTCAAGGTCTATTGATTTTGGTGAAGATCAGTTAAGGGAAAGGGGTAGTTTACCTGCAACATTTTATGTTGTAACAACAGAAATGTTTCCATGACGAACGATAACTGCCGCACATTCAAACAGAATCAAATATTTTTTTGCATGCTTCCCTGAATTGTAGAGGACGGAAGGTCTGTTGATTTTGGAGAAGATCGGTTAAGAGAAAGGGGTAGTTTACCTGAAACATTTTATGATTTAACAAGAGTAAAGTACTTAATTTTTATAAATAAAGTATCCTGATAAGAAGCTCATAGTAATCCACTGTAGGAAACGTAGATGAGATATCTATAAATGAAGAGGTTATGTGAACCGGGTGGGGGTAATTTTCTATTATTAAAAATTATAGTTGAAGGTGGAGGGGAGAATTTTTTATAGGTGTACTACGTTATCGGCACCAAAGAAGTAGTTTTTTTGTTAAAATTGCTTCCCGGGCTCTTGAGCCGTAGTTCAATGTTTTCTGCAAAACCAAACTTTTCGGCAGTGCCATCGACTGCCATCATCGGTGAAAATTGAGTGCGAAAACGTGAGGTGGTATACGTTAGTGACCACAGTACTGTGGTTAATGCTGAAGCAATAAGTAGAAAGACGTAGTTTCTATGGAAATATTTCATTTCGAATATGATTTTAAATATAAATCTTAGAACATGGAAGTCATGTATGGTTCTCCATACCGATAGTTTACATTTTTGAAACAACGTGGGTTGTCTGACTTCCCTATCATTAGCAAAGGCAGTTTTTACGAGCCATCCGTGTTTGCTCCGACTAAAAGTGTTAACGCTCCTTGCTGTGTTTGCCGCCACTACAACTTTCTCCTTTAAAAGCAAGTGTTTTGTTGGGAGTGCATTTGAAGAATAAGCCTGTCTCGTCTACGTTAAAAATGTCTTTAGCGTCTCTATCAGAAATCATTTGCAACAAATCGTCTTTCCATGAATTTGCAGGTTCAACATCAACAGATCCACTTTCCCCACAAACAGTTTTGAAAGACATGCCATTCCTTTCTTTAAAACCATCGAACCAACCAGTGCTGGCCTTAAAATCATTTTTCCCTAAGCTAGATGCGAGTTCCTCAGCTTTGGCTCTGACGAGGGGCCCACTGATTGGAATTTTTTTGTCCCTTGCTCGCTTAAACCACTTCACTACACATTCATCCACGTCAGGATTTTCTGGTCGTCGCGCTCTATTCCTATCTTTGTTGCTGGCTTTACACACACTATTCAAAATCTTCTCTTTATTTTTTACTTCCATGTTTCTTAAGGAAATGGAAGTATGGTGATGGCAAAAAAAATTGTGTTCGAGATTATTGCAGAATATGATTGTACTACACTCAAAACATGAAAAAAGCCATTTTTCGAAAAGTGTCTGTGTGTGTGTGTCTGTAGATTTTTTTCTATGGCAAACGATAACAGCCGCAAATTCAAACAGAATCAAATAATTTTTTGCATGCAGCCCTGATTTATAGAGTACTCGCGACCTATTGTTTTTGGTAAAGATTGGTTGAGGGAAAGGGGTAGTTTACCTGCAACGGTTTTTTTTTATCAAGGGTAATTTTGTTTGTTTGGCAAACGATAACAGCCGCAAATTCAAACAGAATCAAATAATGTTTCGCATACAGCCCTGAATTGTAGAGTTCTCAAGATCTGTTGATTTTGGTAAAGATCGGTTAAGGGAAAGGGGTAGTTTACCTGCAACGTTTTATGTTTTAACAAGGGTATTTTCTATGACAAACGATAACAGCCGCAAATTCAAACATAATCAAATAATGTTATGCATACTGCCCTGAATTGTAGAGTTCTCAAGACCTTTTGATTTTGGTGAAGATCGGTTGAGGGAAAGGGGTAGTTTACCTGCAACGTTTTATGTTTTAAAAGGGTATTTTCTATGGCAAACGATAAGAGCCGCAAATTCAAACAGAGTCAAATAAGTTTTTGCATACAGCCCTGATTTCTTGAGTACTAAAGACCTATTGTTTTTGGTGAAGATCGTTTAAGGGAAAGGGGTAGTTTACCTGCCACGTTTTTTGTTTATCAAGGGTATTTTGTATGGCAAACGATAACAGCCGCAAATTCAAACAGAATCATATAATATTTTGCATACTGCCCTGAATTGTAGAGTCCTCAAGACCTATCGTTTTTGGTGAAGATCGGTTAAGGGAAAGGGGTAGTTTACCTGCAACGGTTTTTATCAAGGTGTGATGGTACAATTCTGGTGCAATATTAAATTTATAAAAACATGGTACAAAAGACCATAATTATTGTATTAATTCATTTTTAACAATTTGGTAATAATTATTTAAATATTTCATAATCCCTGTGAAGCTGTGGTGAGTGGACTATATAAATATTTTATAACATGCAAATGTGAATTGACAGGATTCTGACCGTTTTTCATTGCGGAACGACAAAACACAGCAAAAAACGTATGTCGCATACCGAGATAAAGCGACGAGCCCTGATGACGTTAGCGGTGAGGAATGTATTTCCGTAAACAAATCAAGGCTTGGCGAGATGAACAATAGCCTAATGACGTAGCTTTTTCCCCACCTACGCAATGTGAAACAAAGAGTCTTGGTCATTTTCTTCTAGAGCATGAACGTAGCCGGCCGGCAAGGGGGTTCACCGGGTGTAAATTTTAACTTTTACACCAACAAAAGTGGTTAACTACAAAAGTGTTTATTAACAGTGACACCTTACCATTCGGTAAGGTGTAATACTTCAGAATGTGACCGGTAGCAATCGGTAAACTCGCGGTGTGCGATATTTTACCGTACGAACAACCGCAGCTCAGTAGCGGTCAAATTTGGTGAGAACGTTCCAACATTCACTCAGTACATTCATTCAAAATTCATAATGACCAATTCTAAATCAATAAAATATTTTATTTAAAATATGAACTCAATAAAATAAATAAATTGTACCAGAGTGTGAGAGAGAGAGAGTGACATAAATCATGCTGGGTTGTGCTAGATATTTATACGATTTCAATGTTTAATAATCATATATCAATATTCCATGTTTAATGTTTATTTTGGAGGGTTAAAGTTTTGATGTTTGATAAACGCCCCATGGTGTAAGATGTACTTATACGTATATAAATAAATTGGGTAATCTCATTGGTAACAATTTTAAACAGGTATTATTATTTCACATAACAATTTCCGCTACTCAAGAGTTCGTTTAAACGAATTCCTGCCCTATAGTAACTTGTAAAGGTAAGTAAAAAACAAAGTTATTTACGTCTATATTTTCTTGCTAATCAAGATGGCGCCCGACCTTTGAAGTTATTGCCTAAGTAAAGACGTTATATCGTATATTTTATTATCAGTAATAAACGTAATATAACAAATGGCGCCCGTAAGAACAGGGACCTGACATAAAATTTTATGTGAGTAAGCCTACAAAGAGAGCGGAGTAGTTTATCTGAGGTAATAAACCCAATTTTAAATACGTAAACATAACCCAACTTTTACGAGGTTATGTTATAAGATTGTATGCATGCGTATATTATAAATAAGCAAAATGAATACTGATGAAGATAATACAAAAGTCAGCATAGCTGACGAAACAGTTACGAGTGAGATGGACGTTGAATTAACCCCAATTAGTCAGATCAGTGAAACCAGAGCCACTGAGTTAAACACAGTTCCGTTAACCTCCATCTCAACTAGTTCAGAAAGTAAACCAGGTGGTACGGCTGCTTTGATGCAGTTATTGTTAATGAAATTTGATAATTTAGACAAAAAGCTAGATGAGCAAAAAGTTGATTCTGATGTTCAATACACTAACTTGATGAACAAATTTGATAAACAGAGTGTAAGATTTGATAATTTTGATAAACAATTTAACGAGCAGAAAAATGAAATCAGAAATAGTCTTGATATCAAGTTTAACGAATTAAAGAACGAAATCAAAATTCGTAATGATAATCTCATTAAGCAGTGTGATAAAATGATTAAAAAATTGGATGAGAGTTTAATTCAAATAGAAAATCAGAAGGTGAGTAGTAGTGAAAATAGTATGAAAAACGAAGTACTGATTAATAACGTAAGTAACAGTGATAATCTGAATAATGAGTTTACAGGTAGTAAGAATATGATATTAGAAAATGATAATGAAAGTATTATGAGTGAAAATGAAGTGTTTGAGTGTATTGAGTCAGAGAGAGAGCTTGGAGAAAGTATTTTTGTAAAAGGGGTGCAGGGGTTAGAATTTTCTTTTGATGTTGTGTTAGGGGGTGAAGAAAAGTCTTCACGTATTTTTAAGAAGGACAAGAGTTCCTTAAATTTATATTTGGGAGACGATAGGTCTACAAATAAAGTTCCTTTGTGTTTTTGTGTACCTCATAAGTGGTACAATAATTTTGAGTTAGTGACTCCTGCATATTTGGAGAGAGAGAGTGTAACTTGGTGTTATAGTGAGAAATATATTAAGAGAGAAAGTGTAGAGAGGTATTGTGAGAGAAAGAAAGTAATAGATATTTTTAAAGTAAATAGAAAGTACAGAGAATTGGTAGAAAAGTTAGGAATAGAGATGGTGGATGAAAATAATGAATAATAATAATAGGTGATGATAATAATGGTATCAAGTACTTACCTGCGGTAGAAAATTATTATGATAATTACAAGATGAATAACAAGATTATAACATATGATCTTACTGATGTAGACAGAACCCTACTCGATCGTGACTTGATATATGAAATTGAAATTGTGAATAAATATGAAATAGTTGATAATTATTATGAATATAATGTTTCTAATAATAAAATTTATTCATTAAAAAATAAGATAAATAGACATAAGATTAGGATGTTATTCAACGATGGAGGATAGACTGTTGTATTGTGAAATGAACATTAAATATATGTGAGAAGTGGTTTTGAATTGGACTGCATATGCACTGATTTTGATTAATGACACAATAATGAAGTTGTATATTTTTCATTGTTTTATATGTACAGTGGAACTTGGTTATTACGGCCTCGGCTGTTACGTCAACTCGGGTGTAGCGTTATTTTGTCATAAGTCCGGTCAAACTGATATCTTTAACATTATAAAAATTCCCGGTTTTAACGTCACTAAATATTGTACTACTCTGTTATAGCGTCAACAATTTCTGAGATATTTTACTCTAAATTTCATATAAACGTATGTATGTGCGCGCGCGTACTCGTACATGAAAATTTACCCGATGATGACGAAGACGACGACTTGCCGCTCTCGGAGTGGATTAAGAAATTCGACATAAATGAATTTGGAAATGAACTTGATTCCTATGGATCAGTGGATGACCAAGTAGAAACATTCCAAGTGTTGAGTGACGCAGAAATTATCGCGGAAGTAAAAAACATAGAAGCAGAAGATAGTGTTGAAGAAGATGCTGAGCAAGAGGAGGATGCCGACATCGTTTGTCCGACAGTACAGGAAGCAATGAGAGCCGCCGAAACTCTTTCACGATTTTACTGCTTTAGAGAGACGTCTGACGACACATTCAATGCAGCGCAGCATCTCCACAGCACAACAGAAAGAATTTATTTTTTAGAAAGGAACGTTCAAAAAAGAAATACGGATTACTTTCGACAGTAAGCCTAAATGTAAGTTACATGTACTTTCTTTTTGATCTTTTAAAATATTCTTCATGCTGTTTGTATAAATGAAATGCAGTTTGTAAACTTTAGAATAAATGTCACGAATAATGTTAATAATGCAAAGATCTTTTTTTTATTTCTCCTTCCTTACTAGTGATTAAAAAGGGTCTTTTATAACGACTCTTTTATAACGTCACTCGGACATAACGTCATTATTTTTTTGGTCCCTTCAATGACGTTATAACCAAGTTCCCTGTATTTATGTCAATGTATTTATGGGTTTTGACAATTTTTGTGTATTACAGGTAATTTTTATATATGTATGTACACCATTTATGTAACAGCAAGTTTAATTGTTTAATAATTAACAATGAACATGTTTTGTGTAACTAAACAAGTAAAATTTTTTAAATAATTGAATAATAATTAAAGAGTAATTAATAATAATTAAATTCTTTATTACTGAATTAAAATGGTACAAAAGGAAGTTGTACTAACTGAAGTTGTAAATTATTAATTGTCATAGAAGTTTCTAATGAAGTTAAATTATTATTTAATTTGTAATGAAGGTAATTCCTAATGAATAATAATAAATGATTAAGTAAGAATATATATTTGAAAAGTGAGAGGTACTGTTATGAGTAGGGGAGAGATAAGTTTTATAAGACAATTGTCAATGATTACAGTAAGGTAAAGTGTTAAACAGGAATAGAGCATGGGTATAGATAAAGGCAGGTGAGTTATTTAATTAATGTAAATGGAGTTAGATAGTTAAGAAATTTTAATGTAAATAATACAAAGAAAGTATTAGATATTTAGGGACACAGTAGTTAGTGATTATTTGTAGAGGTGAGTAAAGTCAAGGTTAAACAAATATTTGTTGTTGATGATATTTTGTAGTGGGGGTGAGGTGATAAGGAGTAGCCAACGTATAGCGTTGTGGCAGGTAATAGAGTAGTTTAAGGGAGTGTTTGCCGAATTTTTTGGAAGGGCAAAATATTATGAATGTATATAGCCAGTTAGGGAACACCCATCTCTGTACAAAGACGCGCGGTGCTATAGGATTTATCGTCGGAATGAAATTAGTAAAGGTGTTTATAATTGAGAATTTGGTGTCATGATAGGTAAATTTGGTTGTTAGTTAGAAGAAGGTGAGTAAGATTATAATAAGTAAAAGCAGAGTGAATACAGGAGTCACCCAGACTAAACAATTATTAGAATGTGAAAGGTTAGGTAGTTAGGGAGGTAGAAAGTTCAGAGTAGAGAAATAATAATAATAATAATAATAATAATAATATGAATATTAATAATAAATTTGAAATAAATTTATAATTACAACAAATAATTGATGGTGAGTTAATGAAAGTTTGGAATTAAATATCAATTAAATGAAATTGTAATTTTTATAATTTTATATGCAACTTTAAATAGATAAAATGTGCAAATCTTAATCAAGGTTAAAATTTCAATGTATTACTGTATTAATATAATGATAATGTGTATTATTATATATTATGTATTATGTTATGAAATTTTAACGTGATGTATAGGAAATAGTGTGTGTGGAGGAGAAAGAGGGGTAAATATTGTTAACAGCGCCAATTATTACCTGTTAATAATAATAATAATTTTAATAATAATTTTAATTTCAATAAGATTTTATTAATTATTTTTTCTATAATTTGTTTTCTCCATGTTTGAGTAATATTGGGAATTTATATGGGGATTTCCATGTTTTCATTTATAATTAAATTAAATTCTTTTTTATATCAATATTTGTTTCTTTTATAATTATATAATAAAACAGAAAGAGTTAATTATTATCGATGGGAATCGAAACGATTTTTATAATTCAGGGTAGTCCATAAAGAGAATGGCAATTCTATGTAATTCTTGTATGTTACATTTTTTGTATTTATATTTTTAGTAGTTCAAGCAAACCCAGTGCTTGTTAACACAAACCAGCACATAGCTAAGGGGAAACAGATCAGTTAAGGATAGAGTAATATACCAAGCCACTATTTTGATATTTTAATTTATTGTTTCAGTGTTTGGTGATGTTATGACGGCGGTCCTGAGCTGGCCAGCGCGTCAGAGCAGGGGCGTTACGCGCCTAATTGGCCTTATGGTGTTGGGATCTCGAAGGAGAAGTCCAGTAAGGTCATGCAGGTACTGTCATCGTCATCAGACCACGGGTGAGTTATTGATTTTCTTTTATATAAATTCTAAGGGGGTTGTGGCGACATATCCTGGCTGATCCCTTTAGGAAGTATGAATGGGTCAATGAAAGTTTTTATGCTTCGGCACAAAATCTTTCATTGAGGGGGTTTTGTGATGGTACAATTCTGGTGCAATATTAAATTTATAAAAACATGGTACAAAAGACCATAATTATTGTATTCATTCATTTTTAACAATTTGGTAATAATTATTTAAATATTTCATAATCCCTGTGAAGCTGTGGTGAGTGGACTATATAAATATTTTATAACATGCAAATGTGAATTGACAGGATTCTGACCGTTTTTCATTGCGGAACGACAAAACACAGCAAAAAACGTATGTCGCATACCGAGATAAAGCGACGAGCCCTGATGACATCAGCGGTGAGGAGTGTATTTCCGTAAACAAATCAAGGCTTGGCGAGATGAACAATAGCCTAATGACGTAGCTTTTTCCCCACCTACGCAATGTGAAACAAAGAGTCTTGGTCATTTTCTTCTAGAGCGTGAACGTAGCTGGCCGGCAAGGGGGTTCACCGGGTGTAAATTTTAACTTTTACACCAACAAAAGTGGTTAACTACAAAAGTGTTTATTAACAGTGACACCTTACCATTCGGTAAGGTGTAATACTTCAGAATGTGACTGGTAGCAATCGGTAAACTCGCGGTGTGCGATGTTTTACCGTACGAACAACCGCAGCTCAGTAGCGGTCAAATTTGGTGAGAACGTTCCAACATTCACTCAGTACATTCATTCAAAATTCATAATGACCAATTCTAAATCAATAAAATATTTTATTTAAAATATGAGCTCAATAAAATAAATAAATTGTACCAGAGTGTGAGAGAGAGAGAGTGACATAAATCATGCTGGGTTGTGCTAGATATTTATATGATTTCAATGTTTAATAATCATATATCAATATTCCATGTTTAATGTTTATTTTGGAGGGTTAAAATTTTGATGTTTGATAAATGCCCCATGGCGTAAGATGTACTTATACGTATATAAATAAATTGGGTAATCTCATTGGTAACAATTTTAAACAGGTATTATTATTTCACATAACAATTTCCGCTACTCAAGAGTTCGTTTAAACGAATTCCTGCCCTATAGTAACTTGTAAAGGTAAGTAAAAAACAAAGTTATATACGTCTATATTTATTTTCTTGCTAATCAAGATGGCGCCCGACCTTTGAAGTCATTGCCTAAGTAAAGACGTTATATCGTATATTTTATTATCAGTAATAAACGTAATATAACAAAGGGTAATTTTTGTCTATGGTAAACGATAACAGCCGCAAATTCAAACAGAATCAAATGATGTTTTGCATACAGCCGTGTATTGTAGAGTTCTCAATACCTATTGGTGTTTGTGAAGATCGGTTAAGGGAAAGGGGTAGTTTACCTGCCACGTTTTTTGTTTTATCAAGGGTATTTTATATGGCAAACGATAACAGCCGCAAATTCAAACATAATCATATAATATTTTGCATACAGCCCTGAAATGTAGAGTTCTCAAGACCTGTTGGTTTTGGTGAAGATCGGTTAAGGGAATAGGGTAGTTTACCTGCAACATTTTATGTTTTATCAAGGGTAATTTTTTTTATGACGAATGATAACTGCCGTACATTAAAACAGAATCAACTACTCTTCTGCATACCTTTTTGAATTATACAGAACTCAAGGTCTGTTGATTTTGTTGAAGATGGGTTAAGCGAAGGGGTAGTTTATCAGCAACGTTTTATGTTTTAAAAAGGGTAATTTTTTTTATGACGAACGATAACTGCCAAAAATTGAAAGAGAATCAAATAATTTTTTGCACCCTTTTCTCAGTTGCAGAGAGCTCAAGGTCTACTGATTTTGGTGAAGATCGGTTAAGGGAAAGGGGTAGTTTACCTGCAACATTTTATGTTGTAACCAGAGAAATGTTTCCATGACGAACGATAATTGCCGCACATTCAAACAGAATCAAATATTTTTTTGCATGCATCCCTGAATTGTAGAGGACGGAAGGTCTATTGATTTTGGAGAAGATCGGTTAAGAGAAAGGGGTACTTTACCTGAAACATTTTATGATTTAACAAGAGTAAAGTACTTAATTTTTATAAATAAAGTATCCTGATAAGAAGCTCATAGTAATCCACTGTAGAAACGTAGATGAAATATCTATAAATGAAGAGGTTAGGTGAACGGGGTGGGGGTAATTTTCTATTATTAAAAATTATAGTTGAAGGTGGAGGGGAGAATTTTTTATATGTGTACTATGTTATCGGCAACAAAGAAGTAGTTTTTTGTTAAAATTGCTTCCCGGGCTCTTTAGCCTTAGTCCAATGTTTTCTGCAAAACCAGAGTTTTCGGCAGTGCCATCGACTGCCATCATCGGTGAAAATGGAGTGCGAAAACGTGAGGTGGTATACGTTAGTGACCACAGTACTGTGGTTAATGCTGAAGCAATAAGTAGAAAGACGTAGTTTCTATGGAAATATTTCATTTCGAATATGATTTTAAATATAAATCTTAGAACATGGAAGTCATGTATGTTTCTCCATACCGATATTTAGATACGTTGACAGTGTATTTGGCGGTATCCCAAATTCCTTAGCAATTTCAGATTTCTTTTTTGTCCCTTTTCCACTTCCCGAATAACGGCAACTTTTTCGGCAAATGTCAATGATTTGTATTGGGTCCGTGTTGGTTTTGAAAGGGCCATGATGAACATACGACACAATAAAACTGCACAATAAGCATCACTAAAACACACCAGTCTGTATATACAGTACTGTATAAAGAAAGGAACGGTCTGTCACTACAGGACACAGCTCACACAGTAGAAACTCAAAAAGACTTAACCCTTCCACGAATCCAGGCAGACTGAACTGAAACCAACAGTGAGGGTGGCTGACTGACAAGGCGTGGAACAAGGGACAATGGCGGATGGTACCGTTACACGAGCCAGTCATGTGTCATCGCGAGATACTGGCGCCAGTTCCACGAATTTGACACAAAGGACAAGCGTCTGTTCACAAAGGGCGATGCCTGCTTGTCTGTTTCCAGTCGTGTCTCTATTGTTACGTGGTCTAGCCCATACTCCAGGCGATTTTTTGTAGTTTGAGCAAAATTTTTATTTCGAATTATCCAAAAAAAATTCGAATTACAGACGATGTTTGTGCACGGTTTTATATAGGATATTCAAGGGACCACGGTAAAAGTTCGAATTATCCACGAATTCAAATTATGCACGTTCGAATTAGCCAATTTCTACTGTATATTCTCATAGTTATTCTTGTCATAGTATTATAATTATTATTAATAAATAAATTAGTGTAAATTTGAATATATTCTTGTACAAAAGTAGCAAATATTATTTATTATGTATAAAAGTAATAAAATAAAGAGTTTATGTAAACATGCAAGAAAATCCAAGTATAAGTACAATAAATGTGTGTGTGTGTGTGTGTGTGTGTGTGTGTGTGTGCGTGCGTGCGTGCGTGTGCGTGTGCATTCAAATAATTTAGACTAACAGTGATAATAAAATGTTTTCTAACAGGATGATGGCTATGTTACTCCAGACAGAGATATATCAGAAGATACCAAGAATTCAGAAGATATATCTTCAAAACCAAGAATTCAGTGGTCACAAATCTACAATATGAAAATGTCTGAACTTCGTACATGGGAAAATTTGGGAGGCATTTATACAGAGCCAGAATTACCATTTATATCTGTTTGTAAAGAAAGTACCATTCATTTATACAATTTAACAGTGAACAGAATATCAGCTATGTCACCACAACTTACAAATATCAGTATTGACAAATTTAAACTAGATGTTGTCAGACTTCTTTTTGGACTTGATTCTGAAACATTTTTCTATGACAAGGTAAATATTTAAAAAATTTTACTTCTTTATGCTTATTTACCAATTTCTGTACTCTTACATAGAAAATTTTTGTTCCAAACATACATATGCTTGTATTAGTTGAATGAATCAGGTTTTAATTTTATTTCACAACAGTATATTAATTATTGAATGGAGTGTGAATTATAACATGTAACAGTCTTAAAAAAATGTGTTCTATTAAAAAAGTATTTTCAAATTTATAATTCTGAAAGATTTCACACATGTTAAACACTACAGTCTTTGCTAACATTAATAAATAATGTAAATTCATAGAGGCATCTTTTGTGGCTGTAAATGATAATTGTACCGGTCAGCATAGTAAAGATTTGTCTAGAATCTGGAGTAGAGAGTATGTAGATTGTGGTGGGCAGGGTTAGCAATGGGCAGACCTAAGGTGCTTAGTTTTATATTTAAAGAGGGTGTTTGCTGATCTCTGACATTGTTCATCATGTGAACTTGTGTCAGTATGGTTGTGCTTCCCGGTTCTGTCCAGTGGACTTACAGTGTAAGTAGCAGTTCTTTCTTTTATTTGTATTGTTTTTCTATAGTTGTGTTTAACTTTGTAGGTGGTGGTGGTTTATTTATTTTTTTTTTGACCATTCACGCTTGTTAGGAAATGAGCCTTGGGTAGGCTGAAGTTTATATTTAATTTATTAGTTTAACTTACTCCTAAAGATGACCACAGATTGTTTGGTTGTCTAAACATAGGGTGGTAAATTCTAGTGATGGTAATAGTCCAACCTAACTTTTCTGATAATGTTTTTAGCATATACAGAATTCCACAGTTTGCAGCACTTCAACTATTTTCATGTATGTATTTTAGTATCTAGTGATTTTCACATTAATATGTAAAGTGTGTGTGTGTGTGTGTGTGCGCGCGCGCGCATTGCAACAAAACAAATTAAGGTTGCATAGATATGTATTAGAACTAATAATATATAACAGAGTCTCTTATCTGGAGATAGGAATTTATTAAACTAAAACAAATTTAAATCTTGTCTGTAAATTCCTTACATAAATTATTTATTAGTTATGTATTGTCTGTAAATTCAAATGAATGTTTATTTGAACAACCATCTATGTTACTTGTTTTACGAATTCCTTCTTGGAGTCCGGTGGAGCTGCGTTAACATCAACCTCTGGTCTCGCTGCTGTTATCACATGCAATTCACACATGCACGCCATTTATCTGCCCGATATGGTTTTTATGTTTACAATCTCAGGTTCGATAAGTGGGTTTGTGGTTATTATTTAAAATGCGGTGTATGTAGCTTACACCTTCCAGCTGTTTTGAAGTGTCCACTCGTTCATATAGTTGTACTCCGAGTGAGTACAACTGCCCTAAACGGAAAATCTTGACTAGCACGAGTTAGCACTAATAGATATCAGATACTTTGCTCTACGTTCTAATAACCCTACAATTTAGCTTACGGGTAACTCGTAGCTGAAATCTAGGACAGTCGTTACTTATATAGCAACGTGTTCTGGCACGAAGAACTCGCACAGAGAGTACATCTTATTAGGATGAGTTGTAGACGAGAACTGAACAAAATTTCCTTTAACAGCACACATCACAAATGAAAATTGAAGCTCCTGATTGGTTAAAATTTAGAACACGTGATAGATTTCTACCTTGATAGCAAGAAATCGTGTATGAGTATGCCAGATTCTGCAAAATCTTGTATAGATTTTATCTAAAAGTTTTATGACTTCTGCAGATAAGGCTTCTACAGAAAAGTGAATTCAGTTAAAAAATACATAGTAAAATTGTATGTTTTGAGTTTATGACATATGAAAAATGTAGTGTTATTTATGACGCATATGCTATCCAAGTTTCATTTTGATATGTTAATTATTATAGGAGTTATTCAGTAAAACACGAATAACTCGCACACAAAACTTGGACTTAACTAGAATAAGTTTATGGGCATTTTAACATATAACACATAATTAACCATCTCTTATTTCAAAACTTACAGCTACCGTATAAAATCTGAACAAAATCAATTTAAAACATGTCTATAACGTCATAAAGTGTGAAATAGCGTTTTCGCGTATTTAAAAAGATTCTTACTGCATGCCAGGAACTCTATAGTGTCTAGTTTAGTTCAGAGCTCTATAGGGTCACAAGTTTGAGTCTATATTACAACATCAAGGTTTTACTTCCATGATTTCTAACTACTGAGGTAAAGGTATGAACCTGGTAAAAATAAAAAAATAAAAAATAGGTATTGTGTGCACTTGCATTATTACTATTTTCACATACTCCACTATCCTGAGAACAAAAAGTGGAATGTGTTTGGTGGATGATAATTCTTACTCTCTATCCAGCATTGTCCCTTATTAGGAATCAACTATCAGAATTATTATCATAATTAATAATAAATAAATTATTTATTAGTTATGTATTGTCTGTAAATTCAAATGAATGTTTATTTGAACAACCATCTATGTTACTTGTTTTACGAATTCCTTCTTGGAGTCCGGTGGAGCTGCGTTAACATCAACCTCTGGTCTCGCTGCTGTTATCACATGCAATTCACACATGCACGCCATTTATCTGCCCGATATGGTTTTTATGTTTACAATCTCAGGTTCGATAAGTGGGTTTGTGGTTATTATTTAAAATGCGGTGTATGTAGCTTACACCTTCCAGCTGTCTTGAAGTGTCCACTCGTTCATATAGTTGTACTCCGAGTGAGTACAACTGCCCTAAACGGAAAATCTTGACTAGCACGAGTTAGCACTAATAGATATCAGATACTTTGCTCTACGTTCTAATAACCCTACAATTTAGCTTACGGGTAACTCGTAGCTGAAATCTAGGACAGTCGTTACTTATATAGCAACGTGTTCTGGCACGAAGAACTCGCACAGAGAGTACATCTTATTAGGATGAGTTGTAGACGAGAACTGAACAAAATTTCCTTTAACAGCACACATCACAAATGAAAATTGAAGCTCCTGATTGGTTAAAATTTAGAACACGTGATAGATTTCTACCTTGATAGCAAGAAATCGTGTATGAGTATGCCAGATTCTGCAAAATCTTGTATAGATTTTATCTAAAAGTTTTATGACTTCTGCAGATAAGGCTTCTACAGAAAAGTGAATTCAGTTAAAAAATACATAGTAAAATTGTATGTTTTGAGTTTATGACATATGAAAAATGTAGTGTTATTTATGACGCATATGCTATCCAAGTTTCATTTTGATATGTTAATTATTATAGGAGTTATTCAGTAAAACACGAATAACTCGCACACAAAACTTGGACTTAACTAGAATAAGTTTATGGGCATTTTAACATATAACACATAATTAACCATCTCTTATTTCAAAACTTACAGCTACCGTATAAAATCTGAACAAAATCAATTTAAAACATGTCTATAACGTCATAAAGTGTGAAATAGCGTTTTCGCGTATTTAAAAAGATTCTTACTGCATGCCAGGAACTCTATAGTGTCTAGTTTAGTTCAGAGCTCTATAGGGTCACAAGTTTGAGTCTATATTACAACATCAAGGTTTTACTTCCATGATTTCTAACTACTGAGGTAAAGGTATGAACCTGGTAAAAATAAAAAAATAAAAAATAGGTATTGTGTGCACTTGCATTATTACTATTTTCACATACTCCACTATCCTGAGAACAAAAAGTGGAATGTGTTTGGTGGATGATAATTCTTACTCTCTATCCAGCATTGTCCCTTATTAGGAATCAACTATCAGATGATGCTAAAGTAAGTTGTTATTAAGTCTCATGTCACCTAATTTTGTGAGCAGTTTTCCCCCAAAATCTGCATTCGTCAGTTTTTTATTCTGAATTTCTAAAGTTTGAGTATGTGCTAAGAACAATAGGGCATGTTCTCCATTTGCCTAGAACATTGCACTTGAGGACTAACATTTCTCATACTTTATGTGGTTCTAGGATTTCAATAACCTTTCTGGGTGCATCAGTTTATCTCTAAATTCCCTCATTGAATTATTTGCTCTTGAGGACTCGCTCTGTTCCATCTCCTTCAACATATGCTTTCCTCTTCTCCCTCCTGGAAGTTTTCATGACAAGTGCCCTGATGTCTTGATACTCTTTCAATGTGTGTCTTGTACTTGTGTTTAGCCATCTTAAACTCTGGTTAGTTCATTCTTGAAGTGCATTTTCATAGCTTTGAGTAAATCAATTACTTCCTTGATGCTGCACAAAGGATCAGGTTGCATATTGTTAAAGCTAGTAGGTTTTATGTTGAAATGTCTGTTAATTATGATTTATATTAATTATATAGATATCATTTATATATAAACAACTCTGTATCTTGTAATTGAAGCTTCTGTTGTCTTAAAAACTTAAAAATAGTAATAAACAACTGTTAACTGATAATAAATTGTGTCATTCTGCAAGTAAAAACATATGATTATTATTTGTATGTGTATAAAATATAAACACAGTCTGAAAAGTTGAGCTATGTCTTAGGGAACAGCATATTAATTTGTGTTATTTTGAAAGTGTTTTGTTGTGTAGTTTTCACATAAGTTTTAATTTTTTCTAAGATCAAAGTGCCTTTCTAAATGATAAATAAGAAACTCATCTACTACATGTCACTTTGTGTGCAGGGGTATAAAACCATATTTCTATATAAATGTTTCTCTGTTTCAAGTATTACAGCAATGACATATTTTCATGGTAAGTCACAAAAATTTAGTGATGTGTTAAATACTATAGTATATTACTTAAAATAATGTCTTAATTCTTCTTGTACTTACATGGATGTCATTTATGTTATTTAGTTTACTGTATTAATTTTAATTAATGTTAAAAAAACAAAGTAAATGTTACCACAACCCAATATAATATATATGAAATGAGACAACACACACGTGTCCTTTTTTGAGCCTCACCATGAGCTTTGTTTGTCCCAAAGCATTTTCTGCAACAGTTTGGCAGATCCATATCTGCCATCTTCAGGCTCATATGTCCTCGATTTTCGTGACTGAAAAGAGAGGTGTGTGTGTGTGTGTGTGTGTGTGTGGTCAGTTTTCTAAGTAAATATCACCTACAGTAATATTTTTTCCATACACCATTCACTGGTATTATTGATTTTTATTATTATTGGAAAATTTTAAATATTCAAAAGCAAGAAAACTGAATAACAAACTATAGGAATCCCTTAATTTCAAAATTATTTTAGGACACCATTGTAAATTTTATTTAAATTGAAATATTACTTGTTTGATGTATAAAATGGTCAAGTGAATTTTACAGAGTTCTTTATCCTTGCAATAAAAGTGTTTGCACATGAAAGTTCTGATTTTTTTAGATACTTTTTTTAACAAGGCCCTAATTGGTGCTACTTGTTAAATTGAAATTCTGAAGTATTATTATCTGTCAATTACAGGTACACTAAACGTGCATAAAAATTTAAATAAACATAATATTAAACAGTGTGTATTTATTTGTGTCTAATACTCGCATAATTTTGTACTGATATGAATTGTGTGTACATCTTTGAAAAGTATTGTTTTTTTTGTAGGAGAAAAAGACGTTTGTTTTGCAAGCTGGAATTTATTTGGATGGTATATCACCTAACACACTGCAAGACCTGTGCAATGATTTTATTACGTGTGCAAATAATTACTACATTCTAAGCAATTTCTTACAGCATGATTCAGATAGTTTAAATCTTACTCGTCGCAGTCTTGTGTTTGAGGTACTGATAATTTTTGTCTTTCCTTTGTTTTATAATATAGACCATATACAGCTATACATACGTAAGAATATTTTTATGTAGAATTAATAAATCACAGTGAAGTCTTCTTTAACAGAATCAAACTGCATTGTTTCTCCTCTGTTAACACTACTTTCATCATGCTACAAACAGCCAGTGGCGAAGCTAGTAGTTAATGAATGGGTAGGCAAAAATCTTACCTTAAATTATTTTTAAGGAATCACTAAAAGGACGGTGGTTCAAATCAGACGGTGACATAAAGTTTGCTGTTAGCTAATGGTTCCGCAAACTCCCGTAAGAATTTTACTAGCAGGGAATCTACGGATTAGTGCAACAGTGTGACTCATGTCTTAATGTTAATGGAGACTTCTTTTAAAATCGTTGAATGAAAAATGCTTACAGCTCTAAACGTGTTTCTATTCATCAATCCTTGTATAAGTCATACACAATAATACAACTAGAATTATCACTGTTGCACACCACTATATAAAAATATTCCGATTACCGCTTTCAAGCTTCACAGCTCATCGTCAGATCGGAAGTCTTCTGATCTGACGATGAGCTGTGAAGCTTGAAAGCGCTAATCGGAATATTTTTATATAGTGGTGTGCAAAAGTGATAATTCTGCTTGTGATTTTAACCACTAACACAACTTTCTTCATTAATCTGCTAATAATACAGCTGATTGAACTTCAAATTTTTAAACTTGATTAGTTTCTATATACAGTGGAACTTGGTTATAACGTCATTGAAGGGACCAAAAAAATAATGACGTTATGTCCGAGTGACGTTATAAAAGAGTCGTTATAAAAGACCCTTTTTAATCACTAGTAAGGAAGGAGAAATAAAAAAAAGATCTTTGCATTATTAACATTATTCGTGATATTTATTCTAAAGTTTACAAACTGCATTTCATTTATACAAACAGCATGAAGAATATTTTAAAAGATCAAAAAGAAAGTACATGTAACCTACATTTAGGCTTACTGTCGAAAGTAATCCGTAATTTTCTTTTGAACGCTCCTTTCTGAAAAATAAATTCTTTCTGTTGTGCTGTGGAGATGCTGCGCTGCATTGAACGTGTCGTCAGACGTCTCTCTAAAGCAGTAAAATCGTGAAAGAGTTTTGGCGGCTCTCATTGCTTCCTGTACTGTCGGACAAACGATGTTGGCATCCTCCTCTTGCTCAGCATCTTCTTCAACACTATCTTCTGCTTCTATGTTTTTTACTTCCGCGATAATTTCTGCGTCACTCAACACTTGGAATGTTTCTACTTGGTCATCCACTGATGCATAGGAATCAAGTTCATTTCCAAATCCATTTACATCAAATTTCTTAATTCACTCCGAGAGCGGCAAGTCGTCGTCTTCGTCATCATCGGGTAAATTTTCATGTACGAGTTGTGCTTTACTAAAGCATTTTGCTATCGTCTTCTGTGTTACACTCTTCCAAGAGTCGTCTAGGAATTGTATTGCTTCTAAGAGTGAAATTGTGGCAGGTTGCGCCGTGTCCATACAGAAAATAATTTTTTTTTTAAGTTGCTTGTGGTAGTAACACTTTAGGCTTCTAATGACGCCTTGGTCCATAGGTTGCAGGACATTCGTACAGTTGGCCGGTAAGAAGACCAGATTAATGTTTGTCAAATTTAACTTTGGATGGGCTGCACAGTTGTCAACTAGAAGTAGAATTTTTCTGGTTTTCGATGACAGTTCTTTATCCCACTTTCTTAGTTCATATTCAAAAATACAAGAAGTCATCCAAGCTTTTTTGTTGGCAGTGTAACTTGCAGGAAGTTTTTTGATGTTTTTAAAACATCTAGGATGCAAACTTTTCCCGATAACTAAAAGTTTCCTTTTTTCGGTTCCCATCGTGTTCGCACAAACAAAAACTGTAACTCTTTGTTTAGAGAGCTTCCCACCAACGCACTTTTCATTTTCAAATTTGAAAGTCTTATCTGGAGTTAATTTATAAAAAATTCCGGCTTCATCTCCATTAAAGATGTCTTCATCTTTATATGATCGTCTAATTTGTGGCCAAGTGTTACGCACCCAATCGCCTGTAATGTTCAGATCTACGCGTTTTGCCTCACCACAAATTTTTGCAAAGGAAATCGAGTGTCGGGCCTTAAATCAATCTAGCCATCCGTTGGAGCACGTAAAATCAATACCAAACAATTTTCCGAATTCTGTAGCTTTCTCTTTCAGAATTGGTCCACTCACAGGAATATCTGAACATCGACACTGTTTGAACCATTTCAATAATGCTGCATCCACATCACCATGTTCGCATTTCCTAATTTTTTAATTTTTTCTCCATCTGGCGCTGGCGCCGGCGGTCCTGTTACAGTGCTTATCGCTTGCATACAATGTATGTCTGTAGCCATGGACGTAGCGCGCACACATGTATGTTTATATGAAATTTAGAGTAAAATGTCTGAGAAATTTTTGACGCTATAACAGAGTAGTACAATATTTAGTGACGTTAAAACCGGGAATTTTTATAATGTTAAAGATATCAGTTTGACCGGACTTATGACAAAATAACGCTACACCCGAGTTGATGTAACAGCCGAGGCCGTAATAACCAAGTTCCACTGTATATGTTTTGTTACAAATAATTCAGATAACAATCTTGATCATCTGTAAGTTCAGCGGTATAACAGGCACACTTTTAATAACCGCATAAAATAAACACACTTATAACAACACAGCGCGCTTTAACTTAATTGTTTGGACCACAGAAGTGAGACATGCCTCAAAGCTCTGTGTACAGTGCGGGCCAATCCCCCTCCCCCGCACCACCCTATCGCGCCAGCACATTGCTTACATACGATGTATACAAAAAACGCTGAGGCAAATTCACGTTGCCTCATTCCCTTCAAACGAGCTATGCCGAATCTCACCTGTCACCATCTAGCGGTCGCTCAGTAAAACACGTTTCGGCTTAATAAATTCGATAGTCACAGTAACAATGTATAATCTTTACGTTACGTAGTTCATACGTATTTATAATTATTTTTATTCTACAGAAATTTTTTGGGTAGGCATTGCCACAAAAATGATAGTGTAAAGTTCTATGTGACCGCAATGTGACTTTAGATCTCTTTCCACAGCCACATGCAAATTATATAAAATTTAGTATTTTTTTAACAGAAGAACTACCCCCAACAGTGGCGTATCTAGAATTTGATCTGGGGGGGGGGGTTGAGTTAGCTTCATACAAAAGAAAAAAACAAGACTAATGAACATTACTGTCTTTAAAGTAGTTGAAAAATGTGTGGTAACATCCTGAAATCAATCCCATTAAAGTAAACGGTAATAACACAATAAAAATATGCATTATTGAAACATTATTTCGAAGATTGACTGAATTGATTTCCTATATTTCATATTTCAAACATATACGCAAATGCTGTGTAATAAAACTGTAAAAAAGAGTTACTACTATATTAGCATGCAAAGCAGAAAAAATAATAACACTGCTTGAAAATTAAGAGATTAACAAAATTCATCAACTTTTTTCTACCCTCTCGGGTGGGGGCCGGTCCATAAATACACCCCTAAACTCCATAAAAATGCTAAATTTTTAGTGAAAAGCCACCCTTATTCATTTAAAATCTCTGATTTAAATAACTAAAATTACAAGTAATGTGCAAATAAGAAAAAATCATGAATAAGATATGCAAAGAATATATTCAAGAACTGAAGTAACAATTACCCCTAAAATTATTAAATGTAAATTGTTATATATATATATATATATATTATAACTACACTACTACTATGCGTTATTGTAATGTAATGTTGTGTGTGAGTCCCCACCTGCCGTCTGATCTTGCAGATTCTTCCGACTAGGGCGTGTGGATTTTGGATTTGAAGTTCGCAAGCTAGTAATCTCAAATTATTACAACAACACACAAGATAAGTTACTTTTAAGGGGAAGAGTTTTGTGAGACTGGTAGGCTTTATCGTACAACAATAAAACACTGTTATATGGGGTAATGAAACGTTGTTTATTACACCAACAACACACAAGAATAGAATGGTTATAATCTTATGAATTTTCTTATAGTCTATACAATGAATCGATGTTTTTCGATTGTCTAATAGTTAAAAGAAACTGAACTCGTTCTTTGCGAGTTAATTTCAATTTAAATTTGACTTTATTAATTGATTTGAATTTAATTAAATTTATTTAATTAATTTGAATCTAAGTGTTCATGAAACAAAATATAAAACTCTAAAATTAATTTGAATAATTAGTTAAAATAAATTAGACGTGACAGTCTAGTTCACGTTATTTCATTTCTAGTGATTCTATTTCTGATCTACTGCAGTATGATCTAAGATTAGATTGTCAGTTAAGATTTGTATAGCGCTTTTATACTACCTCTATTTCTTAACTCTAACTTACTAAAACCTTAAGCTGCTATACAGATTATCACAACGAATTTACTTTTTAATTACTAGAGTCTTTGCTTTTTGTTTGGCACCTGAATTATTTTAATTACAATGTTTTAATTGAAAAATAGAAAATTTGATCTGAAAAATAAATAAATAGATTTTGCTTTCCTGTTACTGAAGAGGATGTCGTCCCGATTCGTCCCTCGTCGATTCGAGTCCTTGGTTAGAGAAAGTAATCTGCTTAGAACTGCTGGATTCGGTCGTGGAGTTCGAAATTCGGCAACACTCTGCTTTCCTGCTGTTTGTGAATATTTTAACGTCTGCTGTTGTCTGCTGGAACTGCTTCCTGTTCTCCGTCGATTTGCACGTTGCACGTCAGCGAGTGTGTGTGTGTGCTTCGTTCGGGCGGTCGCTCTGCTCGTCAGCTGTTAACCAATGATTTAGACGGCCTCTCTGTTGTATTCTTGAAGTCTGGTCTTGAAGTCGGGTGGATCTCTTGCGTGCTTATGACTAACTGGTAGTACACAATAAGCTTAGTTGATGTCTTGAAGAGTATCTCGCCTTTACGCAACAATTACGAGCTATACAGACGATCTGTAGTTAGTGTGTTCGTAATTGCGTGTGTGTTGACCACGTAGAGTCTTCTTGTTGATCTTCACCGCTTTGGCTACTAGACGATCGAAGGACTACGTCTTAACTTCGTGAGTACTGACAGAAGAGTGAATTTTTCCACCAGAAAACATCGCACTGGCCGGGGCTGCATGAAATGATTTCATTGGTCGAAACACTCTCCCTACCACATAAAATTTAGAATTCCCTTAGTCCGTGAGAATGAAGTCTGGTTCCCACAGACGGAGAATAGAATTATTATCTAATAATTAATTATCCGGCGGAACCAGTTTGTCGCTAAGGATATCCTGTACTTATTTAATTTTGCAATAACTTGGTTGCAAATCAAGTTGTGTGAAATCTAAAATATACAATCTGTCACAAATTATTATCTTTATAATATACTAAAATCTCTTTACTGTATCTCTATTTTTACATAAGTTATTTAATTATTTTAATTAACTCTTACAATTGTTAATTATATTGCATCAAATTTGCACACGTCATTATTAATATCTCGGCAAACATTTTGGCTATGTTAGATTTCGCCTTTATTTATTAGTTTCCGAGATATTAATAATTAACAGTTTGGGTGTGGTCGCTTCCTTGTACAGCGAACTGCTTACATAACGACCACGTGTGCGTTGCTTTACACAGCATTATTTTCAATGCTCTACATTCAAATGGAGTTTTAACTGTTAATTTTTATTTAAATATGGTTTCAGCATGCGGTAAACATATAACCCCAAATAGTTAATATTTGGTCCCGTTATATATTCCCACACCCGCTTTAAAAAAAAATGAATGTAATAATTACAGTTATTTTTTTTTTTTTAATCATTACACACATATTCTGTAATCATTATTCTTACTAGCTATACATTGTATTACTTATTCTGAAGACACGTACACAAGTGTTAATGTTATTGCATTATATACAATTTAACTCTAAATACATGTATTAAAATGTTATATTTGCAACTTATTGCGTATAATGTTTTTCAAACGAGTAGTAGCCTTTATTTGTATACAATGCCACGCGTACAAAGAATTTTGCTGACAGTATTTAAAACGTTATCGCCGGGCGCGCGGCTAATTGCTTGACCTAGTTTCATATGTGGGTCAGGTAGTCGTTATCGCGTGACGTAACTGTTTCCTGCCGCTGTTCTCGCTCACTCTATACGCTTATTATTTATCGCGCTAGGAAAACATTATTATTAGTACACAAGTTATCTATAATTATTATTAATAATATTATAAAACACAAATTACTTATTTTAATTTTAATTATTATAATACAATTATTATTAACTCTATATACTATTTATCTTTTTAAAGTCTTTTTATTTCGTCGCGACGCGCTTTGGAACGCCATGCTACTCAAAGTATTTTCTCAAAGAGCTCGCATGGAATTTACCGATCGTTTTCGTTCGGTCCAGAGTCGTAACGATGAACGTGTGAGGTGCGAGTTGTTGAGCCAACAGATAGGGTCCATTATATAAACGAAAGAACTTTGCAGCCACATTTATGTCTCGTCGGCCTACAGGATTCGCCTTGAGCAGTACTTTTTCACCTACTATAAAGTTCGTTAGTTTATGCGTCGTATTAAATTTGTCTGCCCTTTTTCGCCCTTTTTCAACTATTCTTTCCCTCACAAGTTGATTTTTACATTGCACCGGCAGAGGTAGATTATAAGTCTTTGGCTTACTTAAATAATTATCCCAAAACCTCTCTGGCGTGGTTCCAGAGTCTAATTCTGCTGGTGTGTATTCCGTGGTATCATGATAACTCTCATTTATTGCCTTTTCGAAGAACGGTAAGAACTCGGGCCATTTACTTTGTTCCTTATAGCAATAGATACGGAACATTTTACCGATTTCCCGATTCACCCTTTCGGCAAGGTTTCCCTGTGGTCGTCGTATCGAGGTTAGGACTGCTTTGATACCGTTACGTTCCAGGGTGGCTGCCCAGTGTTTGTTTTGGAACTGCTTTCCCTGGTCACTAAGTACGTTCCTTATTGGTCCATGTTGTGGGATATACTTATTAAGTATAATATTTAAAACGGACTTTGTGGTGGGCCTAGGGATCGCATAAAGGCTAACTTTTTTGGTAAACACATCGACGCAAACTACCATGTGTTTTAGATTTCTGGTAGCCTTGGGTAATGGTCCCAGAAAGTCGATGGCGATCATCTGTCCCTTACCTTCCGTTATCACATTGGCCATGGGCACGTACGTGTGTACGTTTGGTACTTTCGCTGTCTGGCATGGATAACATGTTTTTAGCAATTTCTTTACCCTACGGTACATGTTGGTAATTGTAAAATCCTCCTGCAATATTTTGACACATTTTACAGGAGATGCGTGCGCCATTTTTATATGTAAAGATTGTGTTATACACGCAAGCATCGCTGGAGACAATACCACTTTCCATTCGCCCTGTAACAATTTATACAATATATTGTCTTGTATAAGATAGTGAGGATTTGGGTGAGCTGCTAACATTAGCTTTTTAGCAAGGAGTGCGAGGTTATCGTCCTGCTCGCGTCCTAAGTTCTGTAGCATATTAGTAGCTTCAGGCGCGACAGTGTATTGCATGTTTAACACTCTCAACTCGTCGTCAGCTGCTTCATATACTTCCTCCTTTTCTACGGGCGGATATCTACTTAGAGTGTCTGCGGTGGTATTCTCTGATCCCTTGCAATATTTAATCGTGAATGAGTACTCCTGAATAGCTAACACCCATCGTGTTAGTCGGGAATTTGCTAAACGACATTTTAATATAAACGATAACGCCTGATTATCAGTGTGAATCTCGAAATGGGTACCGTATAGGTAGTGTCTGAATTTTCTGAGTGCGTTTATTATGGCGAGTATTTCTTTCTCGGAAGTACAATAGTGCAACTCAGCGCCTTTGAGCGTCCTATTGGCGTATGCTACAACATGAAGACTACCTTGTTCGTCTTCTTGGTGCAACACGGCGCCGATAGCGTACTCGCTAGCGTCAGTGTACATTACGTACTTCCTACCCTGCTGTGGATGGAACAATTGTAAATTAGATTGGAACAGGCCTTTAACCCTCTCAAACGCATCGTTCTGTTCAGAACCCCATTTCCACTTTATATTTTTGCGTACCAGCTGTAGCAACGGGACTGTATATTCTGCGTATTTGCTGGTAAATTTCCTGTAATATCCCGTGAGTCCAAGGAATGCTCGCAGTGCTTTGAGGTTCTTGGGCACCGGGAATTCCATAATACTCCTGAGCTTCTCTGGGTCCGTACTGATACCTGTAGCTGAGATTATATGTCCCAGGAACTTCATTTGGGACTTTACAAACTCGCACTTGTGTAGCTTGAGCTTGATGTTTGCTAACCTCAGCTTCTGGAAGACGCTCCGCAGGTGCTCGAAGTGTTCCTCCAATGTGCGGGATATGACGAGGATGTCATCCACGAATATTACCGTGTATGGGTCTACCTCAGGTCCTAGAGCTCTCTCGAGGCATCTTACAATCGCAGCGAGACTCGTGCTAAGGCCAAAAGGTACCACCTTGTGTTGATAGCATTTGTTATTAAATATAAATGCTGTATACTTACGATCTTGCTCACACAGCGGGACCTGCCAGAAGCTTGCTGTTAGATCTAGCTTCGTGAGGTACCTGGCTCCTTCACATTTAATGAAGAGGTCCTCCGCTGTCGGTGCGCAGTCAAACTCTTTCTCTACGAGACTGTTTAAGTTCCTCATATCCAGGCAGAGTCGGATCTCTCCAGTCTTCTTGCGGACGACCAGCAGTGGGTTGAGGAAGCTGCTATTAGATCTTTCAATAATATCTTCTTCCAACATCCGCTGTATCTCCTGCTGGACCTCGGCCTGGTATTTTATAGGGACCTGGTAGATTCTCCTTATGAACTTCTCCGGCTCTGAGAGGTGGATTCTGTGTTCATACACTGACGAGATTGAATGTTCTTCACTGAAGATATCGCTGAATTCTTCTTGCAGCGACGACAATCTCCGTTCAGTTCGGGAATCTAAGGTGGTCTCCCCCTCTTCACATTCTTTATAGTGAATTACTTGTTTTGGTGGCCGTGTGATTTTAATTGGGTCACCATGGTTTTGTGTGTGTGTATGTGTGTTCAATTTAAAAGTGTAACTAACATTGTCTATGGTACATTTTAATAAGTGTTCACTGGTGTTAATTTCCGCACGTATTTGTTCCAATACATCTACCCCCAATAACATATCACATATTAAATTGTTTATAGCCACTACACACACTTCAAATTGCACTTCGTCTAGCATGATAGTTAGATAGTATTGAGTGTCAATTTTTTCTTTTGTATCGGTAGCGGTTCGTATATAAAATTGATTGATTGGGAGTGATGGGGCCGTACGAAAATATTTTTTATTGGTACGCAGGAACCTTTCACTGACGCCGGATACAACACTACCGGTATCCAGCAGAATTCTCGTGGGAACGCTATTGACAAAGGCGTGTAACACCGGACACGCCGCGCTCACGGGCCTTTGTCGCGTGGGACCGGGTTCTAGCAACGGATCCCTGACATCCGGTGGGAACACATTATTAACGGGCACACAAGTTACATAATTAAAAGTACACATTTCACACAATATATAATCCTTATAATTAACATGCTTATATCTACACAATTTTGCCGAATTTATAGCGCGTCCTTGCTGGATGCGCATTTTGGCACGTTTTTTGTAGCTTGGTAACTTTTCGATTTATTGTTCAAATTTTTATTGCCGTGGGAGTCGCTGTCTTTTTCAGTTGTATCAGCTTTGGCTAATTCGACCGTTTGAATCGCTCTAATTTGTGCTCCATCGTTACCCTTACCCTGCCCCTTTGGTCTACCAAAATTTTGTTTTCCCTTGTACTCAAAGGTTTTATTTGGCTGTTTTGACGGTGTTTGGGGTGGAGTAGAACTGGTACTCGGTTTTTGATCCGTTTGCTGATGGTACTGTAGTCGCGTATTCTGCCCTTCATTATTTCGGCGAAAATCGGGATTATAACGCCACCCACCAAAATCAAAATCCGTCTCACTTTGGGACACTAGAATGAGGAGTTCGTCTACCGTGCGAATACCCTGGGTAAATACAGCTACTCTAATGTTATGATTAAAATGGTAGGCAAGCTTGGTGACTATGTCAATCTCCGCAAATGCTGGGGTTAAATGCTTCGCACGCTCGACCTGCTGGATTATATAATTTTCGGCGGTAATATTCATTTTCTTGTCAAAACGGCCATATTCCAGTTCATTGTGCAGAAGTCATTGGGTATGCGAGTTCCAGTACCGGCTTTCAAATTTTTGTTTGAACTCCGTGTATGTGGACACTCTATCGCGTACAATGTTATACCACTTACGCGCCGAATCACGCATCGCGTTAACCACCCACTGTATTTTGTCTTGATCTTCTAGTCGGGAACCTACTCTAGCCATTTCACTCTCACACGCTAATAAAAATTCAATGGGGTTTTCGTTATTTTCCCCCGTAAAATACACGCGATTTTTCTCGTCGACAGGGCCTTGTACCAAAATATTTGGAGCAGATCTCCTTCGTACCTCCTGTCGTACTTTCAAAATCTCGTTGCTTAACGTTTGTAAAACACTCTCTTTATTAGAGTCAATGTTAGATCGCGTCTCTACAATTGAAGCGTCTAATTTATCTACTCGTCGTTGCGTTTCGGTCACGTCCGCGTGAATTTTTACCTCTAGGGATTCCACCTTTTTGGAAACCTCTAGTGTTTGCTTTTCACAGCGGGTTATGTGTTCCTTAAACCGGCCCTCCATACGTGTTACTTGTTCAATAAACGATTTTTGCATTGTGGTCTCAAAAACCTTAAACCGTTCATTGATTTTAGTATCGACCGTATTTACTCTTTCACCGATCTCTGCGACCTTCTCCGTTAATTGTTTATTACTCTCACCGATTTCAACGACTTTAGCGGTTAACTCGTTTACGCTTTCGTCTATTTTCTCGGTGGTTTGTTTATTGCTTTGCTTAATCTCGGCGTTTATGTCAGCGTTACTTTGTTCTAATGCTTCGGTTAGACTAACTTTTTGTGCCTCGATTTTAGAAGTTAATTCCGCGATATTGAGCTCAGCTTTGGCTGCACTCTGTTCAAATTTCGCGTCTATTTTAGCGGTCAAATCCGCGTTAGCTTGTTTCATTTCCGCGTTCATTTGCTGTATTTGTTTAAGTATTTTATCCATATCCATTTTAAATAGACAACAATGTCAAATATACACAATTTAAAATACACAGAACAGTTTCAAATACACACAATAACTTTACTGTTGTACAAACACCAGTCACAAAACTCTTTGGGGATTGTTTAGTTGGACGCCAGCTGTTTTACGAGTTAAAACAGCAAAGTTTGTTTAACACGTGAAAATTAAATTTAAATTGAATTTAATTAATTTAATTTAATTTGATCGCGCCCCACGTTCCGGGCAAGCCATTTATAACTACACTACTACTATGCGTTATTGTAATGTAATGTTGTGTGTGAGTCCCCACCTGCCGTCTGATCTTGCAGATTCTTCCGACTAGGGCGTGTGGATTTTGGATTTGAAGTTCGCAAGCTAGTAATCTCAAATTATTACAACAACACACAAGATAAGTTACTTTTAAGGGGAAGAGTTTTGTGAGACTGGTAGGCTTTATCGTACAACAATAAAACACTGTTATATGGGGTAATGAAACGTTGTTTATTACACCAACAACACACAAGAATAGAATGGTTATAATCTTATGAATTTTCTTATAGTCTATACAATGAATCGATGTTTTTCGATTGTCTAATAGTTGAAAGAAACTGAACTCGTTCTTTGCGAGTTAATTTCAATTTAAATTTGACTTTATTAATTGATTTGAATTTAATTAAATTTATTTAATTAATTTGAATCTAAGTGTTCATGAAACAAAATATAAAACTCTAAAATTAATTTGAATAATTAGTTAAAATAAATTAGACGTGACAGTCTAGTTCACGTTATTTCATTTCTAGTGATTCTATTTCTGATCTACTGCAGTATGATCTAAGATTAGATTGTCAGTTAAGATTTGTATAGCGCTTTTATACTACCTCTATTTCTTAACTCTAACTTACTAAAACCTTAAGCTGCTATACAGATTATCACAACGAATTTACTTTTTAATTACTAGAGTCTTTGCTTTTTGTTTGGCACCTGAATTATTTTAATTACAATGTTTTAATTGAAAAATAGAAAATTTGATCTGAAAAATAAATAAATAGATTTTGCTTTCCTGTTACTGAAGAGGATGTCGTCCCGATTCGTCCCTCGTCGATTCGAGTCCTTGGTTAGAGAAAGTAATCTGCTTAGAACTGCTGGATTCGGTCGTGGAGTTCGAAATTCGGCAACACTCTGCTTTCCTGCTGTTTGTGAATATTTTAACGTCTGCTGTTGTCTGCTGGAACTGCTTCCTGTTCTCCGTCGATTTGCACGTTGCACGTCAGCGAGTGTGTGTGTGTGCTTCGTTCGGGCGGTCGCTCTGCTCGTCAGCTGTTAACCAATGATTTAGACGGCCTCTCTGTTGTATTCTTGAAGTCTGGTCTTGAAGTCGGGTGGATCTCTTGCGTGCTTATGACTAACTGGTAGTACACAATAAGCTTAGTTGATGTCTTGAAGAGTATCTCGCCTTTACGCAACAATTACGAGCTATACAGACGATCTGTAGTTAGTGTGTTCGTAATTGCGTGTGTGTTGACCACGTAGAGTCTTCTTGTTGATCTTCACCGCTTTGGCTACTAGACGATCGAAGGACTACGTCTTAACTTCGTGAGTACTGACAGAAGAGTGAATTTTTCCACCAGAAAACATCGCACTGGCCGGGGCTGCATGAAATGATTTCATTGGTCGAAACACTCTCCCTACCACATAAAATTTAGAATTCCCTTAGTCCGTGAGAATGAAGTCTGGTTCCCACAGACGGAGAATAGAATTATTATCTAATAATTAATTATCCGGCGGAACCAGTTTGTCGCTAAGGATATCCTGTACTTATTTAATTTTGCAATAACTTGGTTGCAAATCAAGTTGTGTGAAATCTAAAATATACAATCTGTCACAAATTATTATCTTTATAATATACTAAAATCTCTTTACTGTATCTCTATTTTTACATAAGTTATTTAATTATTTTAATTAACTCTTACAATTGTTAATTATATTGCATCAAATTTGCACACGTCATTATTAATATCTCGGCAAACATTTTGGCTATGTTAGATTTCGCCTTTATTTATTAGTTTCCGAGATATTAATAATTAACAGTTTGGGTGTGGTCGCTTCCTTGTACAGCGAACTGCTTACATAACGACCACGTGTGCGTTGCTTTACACAGCATTATTTTCAATGCTCTACATTCAAATGGAGTTTTAACTGTTAATTTTTATTTAAATATGGTTTCAGCATGCGGTAAACATATAACCCCAAATAGTTAATATTTGGTTCCGTTATAATATATATATATATATGTATTTCAATCACTTTCTGCTACAGTCCGTTTCTTGATGTATATAAAACTATAATATTTATGACTAAATTTACCTCAAGATATACTTTTTTCCTTTAGGAACATGTTTCGGGAGATCTTGTTCTCCCATCTTCAGCCTTCGCCATCTTGTTTCTGGTGAAGTATTTGTGTGTTGGCTTCTGGATGTTATTGAGGTAGTTTGTTGGTTTTTGGTCCTTTAAAGTTGCATTATTGTGTGGTTGTGGTATCTGTTTTTGTATTTTGTGTATTTTCGATGTTGAGTGCTTTGAATATTGTGTCATGTTTTGTATTGATTTGTATTTGTTCTGGTATTAATTTGTTTTGTGTTTTATGTTTGTAAATCTGTAAATTTTCCCAAATGTTCATTATGGTGCCTTTGTGTGGTATATGTTTTATTAGTGTTACATTGGTTATGTCTGGGAATTCATGTCTTGTGTTTATTGCATGTGTGGCTAAATTGGATTTATATATATTTGGTTTTTTTGTATGCATTTAGGTGTTCAAAATAACGTTTTTTCAGCTGTTTTTTTGTTTGTCCTATATAACATTTATTGCAATCTTGGCATTCAATTTTGTATATACCGTTGGTTGTTGTATTATCTTTGTTGTGTGAGCTATATAGATTTTGTAATTTATTTTTATTAGTTTTGTATGCTATTTTTATATCTGTGTTTTTAAATAGTTTTGTTAGTTTTGTCATTTTATTATTTATATATGTGAATGTGGCCCATTTTTTGTTGTTGTTATTATTTATGTGTTGTTCAGTTTGATTAATTCTTAATTGTTCAGTTTTTATTTTGTATTTGATTTTATTTTCTATTTTGATCATAGTATTTTTATTGTATCCATTTGCATAACCAATTTGGTATATTATATTTCTTTCTTTGTCAGTTTCTTGTTTGTTTAGGGGTATTTTGTACATTCTGTTAAATAATGAATAAAATGCTGCCATTTTATGTTGTGGTGGGTGGTCAGAATGGTTAGGTATAATGATGTTAGTGGAAGTTGGTTTTCTATATATTGCTACGACAGCATAGAACAATCTACGCGTTTATCGAATGCGCCAGAAAGATCTCGACGTAAGCGTGTGGTGTACGTGCTACTAAACGTATTTTGCGAGAATTTTCTCGACTGTGCCAGGCTCCACTCGGGCGCTCGGACTGTGTCAAGGCCGTAGCAATTTACGTAGTTCGCGAGAGATAAGACGCAGTTTGGAAGCTTCTGGTGTGTGAGCGTAACTATAAATACATCGCGTCGCGGCCTTAGTTTTCAGTTCAATGCGAGATTTTTGACTGTGCGGTTCGAGAGTATTAGTGCGATATATTTACAGAGCGGTTCGAGTTATTACGGTGTACGTTCAAGTAGTTATTAGTGAAGTGTTGCGTTTTATATTCAGACGGTATAATTGTAATACAGTTGAGTTTTAATATTAGTGGACATTTTATTGCGTATGAACAATTTCATTTGATTTGTTGTAGACACTGTGTTGTTAATTACGAACTGTTCTACTATAACAATTAAAGGTGTGATTAGTGACTTAATTGGTGTCTTGTACTTATTTTGTTTCCACTGTACCTACGACGATCGAGTAGACCGTCGTAACAGTGGTGCCAGAACTGGGATAGAACGGTTAACAGTGGAAACAGTGGATACTTTGTACAAGACGAGTGTAATTCGTAATTAATCGAAAAACAATGGATGCCAGTCAGATGATGGAAAATTTCCAGGAGCTGTTGTTGCAGACAGAAGAATGACGACGACAGGATTCAGAGAAAGCGGAAGAGAGACAGAAACCCCTCCTGCTGGAAGCAGAGGAAAGACGCAGACAGGAGGCGGAAGAAACAGAAAGACGACAAAAAGAAGAATGAATACAAGAAAGAGAAGAAGCAGAGAAACAACAGGATGAGAAACGCAGACAGGAGGCGGAAGAAGCAGAGAAACGACAGGATGAGAAACGCAGACAGGAGGCGGAAGAAGCAGAAAAACGACAGGATGAAAAACGCAAGCAGGAGGCAGATGACATCAAAGCATTAATTCATGAACAAAAGCAGATGCAAGAACATACTACCGCAGAATTGGGTCTCCTACGTGGTGACGTAGGTGAATTACGAGGTGAGCTCAACAATCAGATTACCAGAATATCTGACGTAGAAGAATCCATGTCAAATAAAATAGCTAAAGTAGAAAAATCTGTCTTGACTGTGGAAGAAGTTATGTCAACAAAAATATCTGCAGTAGAAAACTCAATGGCAAACATAAGAGAACAAATTAAAATTGAAGTTGAACAGTGCATGAAGATTCAACCAAAACAAATTTCTGAACAGACTGTACCAGTGATCAAGACAGAAAAATACACAGAAAATAAGTTAACAGAGAAAGTCACTTTGCCTGCAGTAGGGACAGTTCATGTCAAAGCTCCAACCTTTGACGGAAGCACTCACTGGGCAACGTACCTCCGCCAATTTGAAGCTGCTGCATGCGCAAATAATTGGACAGAAAAAGACAAAGCTGTTTCACTTGTTCTTGCATTAAAAGGACCCGTGGCAGAACTACTACAGAAAGTGCCACCTGACAGCCAGAACACCTATGCCGAGTTGATAAAAGCTCTGGAATTACGGTATGGTGATAAACATTTGCGAGAGGTGTACTATGCTCAGTTGAGAACAAGACGACAACATTCCGGGGAAAGTCTGCAAGAATTTGAAGCAAGTATCGACAGATTGATTAGATTGGCCTATCCTGAAGCACCAGAATACTTCCGAATAAGGTGTACGGTGCAGACATTTATTGATGGCATCGGAGATTGTGAACTTCAGCAAGTGTTACGAATGGCAAGACACCGAGATAGCTCAGAAGCTCTTGTTCACGCCCTAGAGTTTGAAGCTGCCAAGTCAGCGTCCCGCTACATTAATGGGTTTGTGCCATCACGTTGCAGTCAGAAGATCCCTGTATCACATTACCGTTACGATGGGTGCAGAAAAACAGTGTTGTCGGACAAACAATTCAAAAGTTCAAGAGAGTCGCAACGATTTGAAAAAGACAGAAGACCGAAATGTTACAACTGTGGAAAACGTGGTCATCTACAGGTAGACTGTTGGGAGAAGAAGATACAGAGAGAAGAGACTGATCGCACCAATTGGAGAAGTAAAGGCCCAGAACAGCACACAGTTTCCACGCTACATAAGATCAGTGGAAACTTGATTGTTAGTGGATTTGCGGATGGTAAACCAACATCATTTACAGTTGACACGGGCGCAACAGTGTCCATTGTGCGCCCTGACTTAGTCTGTAACCGCCATCCTCTAATTAGCTCTTGTACAATACAGACTGTGACTGGAAGCCCCGTCAAGGTGCTAGGAAAGGTAGACGTACGTGTACGCCTGGGTCTTCTTGAGTTTAGCCACCAAATGCTCGTTGCAGACATTGTCGATGAATTGATTCTTGGCACGGACATTATGAATGCCTACGGATTCGTTGTGGACTTAAGAGAGAATGTCCTGAAAGTTGGCCAAGAGAAGATAAAGCTTTGCATGGCTAAAATGACAGGGTCTACCAACCATTCGATTAAGCGAGTGGCATTAGTCGAAGAAAAATTCAACAAGTCTGGTCAAGAGGAAACCTCCCTGTTGCAAGCGGAAATGGAGGCAGAACTAGCAGAGGAAGTACAAATAAGTATAACGACAAAAGAAGTGATTGGAGAGCCAACTATGGGTGTCGAGACAAAACTCTTGCTTGTTCCTGAGCTGATAGAAGCGGCCGAGGGTAAAGTGGCTGAAGATGAGGTTACGCAAGAGGTTGTTGACGAGAACCAAACAAACTTGGATCAGCCAGTGGTATTTAGGTCATTAGTACATGACGCAACGAGAGTGATTCCAGCAAAGCTAGTGGTTGCGCGAAAGATCCGCATTCCTGGGAACGTGATGTTCGGATCACACGAGACTGAATTCGAAGAACGGGAAAATTATCCTTCGCAAGGATGGCCACCTAGATCGCCTGGTCGAGTATTACTTCGAAGACGCTTTGCCAGTTCGGGACGAACAGGCTTAAGGAGGGGGCAGTGCTACGACAGCATAGAACAATCTACGCGTTTATCGAATGCGCCAGAAAGATCTCGACGTAAGCGTGTGGTGTACGTGCTACTAAACGCATTTTGCGAGAATTTTCTCGACTGTGCCAGGCTCCGCTCGGGCGCTCGGACTGTGTCAAGGCCGTAGCAATTTACGTAGTTCGCGAGAGATAAGACGCAGTTTGGAAGCTTCTGGTGTGTGAGCGTAACTATAAATACATCGCGTCGCGGCCTTAGTTTTCAGTTCAATGCGAGATTTTTGACTGTGCGGTTCGAGAGTATTAGTGCGATATATTTACAGAGCGGTTCGAGTTATTACGGTGTACGTTCAAGTAGTTATTAGTGAAGTGTTGCGTTTTATATTCGGACGGTATAATTGTAATACAGTTGAGTTTTAATATTAGTGGACATTTTATTGCGTATGAACAATTTCATTTGATTTGTTGTAGACACTGTTTTGTTAATTACGAACTGTTCTACTATAACAATTAAAGGTGTGATTAGTGACTTAATTGGTGTCTTGTACTTATTTTGTTTCCGCTGTACCTACGACGATCGAGTAGACCGTCGTAACAATATTGCATATTGTATGTGTTTGTTGTATCTTGTGATGGTTATGTCTAAATAGTTGATTTTGTTATGTTTTTCTTTTTCTTCTGTGAATTGTATTTTGGGATGTATGTTATTGATTTGTTTCAGTATGTTCTCTGCATTTGTGTTTTTGTTATTTGATACATATAGTCCATCATCTACATATCTTATCCATATGCCATCTGGGTCATGTTTTTTTATGATATTTTGTATTTTGGTGTCTATGTGTTGTAGGAATATTTCTGCTATTATGCTTGATAATGGTGATCCCATTGCTAAACCTTCTTTCTGTTGATAAATTTTGCTATTAAATTCAAAGTAATTTTGTTTTAGTATTAGTTGGAGACTATTTTTTATTTCGGTTATATATTGTTTGTTTTCATTTTGTTCTATAATTTTGTTTATTATTATGTCAATTGTTTCTTCTACTGGGATATTAGTGTACATGTTTGTTATGTCATATGATGTGAAAAATGTATTTTCATTTATATTTATTATTTTTAGTTTGTCTATTAATTCGTATGTATTTTTTATGTTATGATGGTTATTTGTTATATGGTTACTTTTTAGTTTTTGTGCTATTATTCTAGCTATTTTGTATGTAGGAGCTTTTTTGAAATTGATTAATGGACGTATTGGGTTGTTTAATTTGTGTATTTTTATTAGGCTGTTCATAATGAACATTTGGGAAAATTTACAGATTTACAAACATAAAACACAAAACAAATTAATACCAGAACAAATACAAATCAATACAAAACATGACACAATATTCAAAGCACTCAACATCGAAAATACACAAAATACAAAAACAGATACCACAACCACACACAATAATGCAACTTTAAAGGACCAAAAACCAACAAACTACCTCAATAACATCCAGAAGCCAACACACAAATACTTCACCAGAAACAAGATGGCGAAGGCTGAAGATGGGAGAACAAGATCTCCCGAAACATGTTCCTAAAGGAAAAAAGTATATCTTGAGGTAAATTTAGTCATAAATATTATAGTTATATATATATATATATATATAAACTTTCACTATGAACTTACTTTATGGTTTATTTCCCAAACGTTTCAACGTGGTATACGTCTTCTTCAGTGGGAGTAAATACTGAATGTCTTTACAGAGTAATGGTTATGGACTGTAGGTATGTGTGGTGGGGGTTGATGGTGGGAGGGAATTGGCGCTGGGGTTCAAATTGTGTCTTTGAATCAGTGTATCGAAAAGTACGTGTGATCTATAATGTAATTGTTCATTTAATATGTTGTTTGGTTGTAGTGCGTGATATCTGTATATTTCAAATTGTTGTTGTGCACAACATGGAAATACTACACTACTTACCTAAAAGTAGAAAATTAAACACAGCAGAACAATTTGAAATATACAGATAACACGCATTACAACCAAACAACATATTAAATGAACAATTACATTATAGATCACACATACTTTTCTATACACTGATTCAAACACACAATTTAAACCCCAGCGCCAATTCCCTCCCACCATCAACCCCCACCACACATACCTAACCTTACCCCCTCCTACAGTCTATAACCGTTACTCTGTAAAGACATTCAGTATTTACTCCCACTGAAGAAGACGTATACTATGTTGAAACGTTTGGGAAATAAATCATAAAGTAAGTTCATAGTGAAAGTATATATATATATATATATATATATATATATAATCACGTTTATCCATCATGACCTAAACACGCAAGTTTTGACCAGAGAAGTTGATCTTTTTGAGACCCCATGTATAAAAGTTATGAGTAAGCTTAGACATTTTATTCTTACATATTCATAATCAGCATAAAAAACCGTAAAAATATATATCTGTTTCAAGATAGTTTGTTGAAAAAAATTGAATAATAATTACCCTGTTAACTTAGTCGTTACAAACGACTCACACGTTTAAAAAAATGCATTACTATTTTGTCACGGAAATCGGTTTAGCTTTTAGTGATAAAATATATGCACAAAATGTATATAAAGTCACGAAGGTCACAACGTTGCCAAGTCTACTGAACGTAAGCAATTGCTGCAATATTAGCAGCTGGTGTGTCTCGGCTGTTTATACAATTACTGCTTCCAGTCGCCTACGTTTAATTCCTGTATACGATCTTAGCTATTTTTAATTTCAGTACCGTAGTAAAAATAATCTTTGAAAGACGTAATCAACTATTTTTCAACGCTGTTATTAAAAAGTGGGTTTAATCATTCAATGACAGAAAACATATAAGGTATAAAATGTTGTGATCACTTTATTCACACGTTCTTTTCTTGACGCGTAAATAACTATATACTAAATAAAGATATAATAAGTATATCTTCATTGTACATTAGTATAATATGTACTAGTATTAGTATTTAGTATTAGTTAAAAAGTACAGTACAACCTGTCACATCCGGACCTGTGATATCCGGAACCTCCCATATCCGGACGTATCTCCAAACTAATTTTTGCAATTTTGGTTAGCGAAATGGTTAGGGATGTAAAGATACTACTCTTGATGTTTTGGCTGTTCACCACTTTTTCTTCACTACACTTACGTCATTCTGCGATATGGTTCACTATATTTTAATATTTAAGTTTTTACAATTGAAATACTTTATTTGGGGCAACTGAGTCTGGGGCAGCGGCGTTAGGTCGACTCACTTTGGCTTCATGGCTTCCAAAAAACGTGTGCATTGTGTGAAGCAGCCGAATCACAAACTTTTTCAAAAACTGATGTAGGCGTAACGTCTAAAAAAACACGTTCTTCTTCTGTGTATCTTCTGTAATTGTTAATTATATTAATTGAGATTTTGGTTACTTATAGAGCTTTAATTACTGAACACAATGCAGTTTTCAGAATTGCTGTATATTTATTGGTTTTGAAGTTATCGCAGGTTGAACTGCAAAAATAAATTCAAAAATTCATGTCTGATCTGACCGCGAGGCTTCACTGTGACGAAGTTAGAGTGAGATAGTTGCTTATTATACGCTCTCTGTCTTGCATATGGCGCACAGTCTGTCCCTTTCATATAACGCTCAGATATGACGACATATTATGAATCGTTATATATACCCCTCCTCGGTATAAAAAAAATTGATTATTTATTAGTTTGCTCTATCTTATTATTAACATCATTAACTCCAACTTGCCTAATGTACTGTATTTGATTGTTCAGAAGAAAACTCAACCGTAATTTTACGCCAAATGACGATAACTTCAATGAGTTGAACTGATTTTGTGTATAATACAGTATATTTTATGTATCTTTTAAATGTCAATAAATTTCAAATGAAATTTGCGTATATCTGAAATCCTTGAATAATTTAAGCACCCGAAATTTTTGCCAGTATTTTTCGTCAAAAAAGTGCGTTAATTATGCGAGAAAAAACGGTATTTATAAATGACCTTGTGATATCCGGATTTTTCCATATCCGGATCGGCCGGTCGCAATATTAGTCCGGATATGACAGGTTGTACCTGTACTGGTAAAAGTATGAATACAGATAGACTTTTATTACAAATATTTTTTGCTACGGTTTTCTATAAATAGTAACTATTCTCGGTAAAATAAAAATAAAATAAAATAAAAGATTAAATACAAGTATCTAATATTTTCTGAATAATATATATGTATATTTTAACAAATAATAATTATGTAACTCTGAAAAAATTTAAGACAAATCTTCATTAACTCTTTAAAACTCTTGTAGGGAATTCGTTTTACACACTTAGGGCTATATGTATTGAACATAATTATTATAAAACCATTTATTATTAAAAGGGATTGTTTAAATTACATATTTATTCCTACCATTCGCCCACTCCGATTATTTCTTTTGTTAAATAAATCTTATGACATGTCTTTTATATGTTTTGTACACCTCAGATTTTGTGTACACTGTATATATTTCGTATTTTGAATGTTTTTAGCTAAGTTTTCGTTGGCCTAGGACCCCTGTTCTTCTCAAAATTTGCATATAATTATACCCTGATTAACGAAACAGCTCCTCTCTGTCTGTGTACCTCTCTCTCTCTCTCTCTCTCTCTCTCACCCCCTTCTCACTAACTCCCCCCCCCTCTCTCTCTCTCTCTCTCTCTCTCTCTCTCTCTCTCTCTCTCTCTCACCCCCTTCTCACTAACTCCCTCTCTCTCTCTCTCTCTCTCTCTCTCTCTCTCTCTCTCTCTCTCTCTCTCTCTCTCTCCCTCTCTCTCTCTCTCTCTCTCCTTATTCGTTCTATTTCTTTCCCTTATTTTTATTAAAGAATGAGCGAAGGAGGTTATGTACATTTACACCTGCCGGACACCTGTAAGGTTGCCTCTGTAAGAAACAATAAAATTTCTCAAGTGTTTATGAAATAAGAAGGACACTGGAACATGGTAAACGCATAGTAATGTTTATTTGGCTGAGACAAGATAAACGAGAAACGTGATTACATTTCTGGTGGGAACGATGATGCATCTTGCAAACTGGCGTCTACGTCACACACATCCGTCTTTTCTACAAACATTGTGCACAGTTTAATCTGAGTTTGTGGTATCGTGAACTCAGAAATGGTTAATATACGTCAGCCACTGCTATGTACAGTGATATGTGTTGTGTCTATTCAGCGTTAACACCACAGGTCTCCAGCACAGAGACAAGATTTCTCATTCCCGTCAACACGAGTACCTACTCAAGGTCAAATAACATTCTTAATGTTTTAATGACACAGAAGTGTATGTTTACAAAACATACGACTGTTTTGGCTGACATATATACACATCTACGTCTGAACTCGCAACCTCTTATTTATCAGCTGTCTTGTTTTTACGTTTCCACCAAACATGTTCCAGAAAATCATATTAAAAAAATATGAATATTTTATAGTAAAAACATAATAAAAATAATAATAATATAAATTTAAAAAGTTAATACACTACCTCATGCTTATCCTAAGTTTTGTGCGGAGAAATACCTGACCCAGTCAGTTTTCCAAGGATTCATAAAATTGTTATCTCGAATGATACATGGATCTTGTAGAGCTCGTAATCCTAATGTTCCTTGCATGATTGATGGAATATGTACACATAATAACCGAGCAACATTTTACGTTAAACTATTGAAAATAACAATGGTTTTCCAAAGTACCGGAGACGAGATGACGGAATTGTTGAACTAAAAGGAATATATCATTTGATAATCGTGATTCGTTCTCTACAATCGCTTCCTAATTCTACAGTACAATGCTCACATCAATATTGAAAACCGATAAATACATGTATAAATAGGCTTACCATACGTCCCGGTTTGACCGGGATTGTCCCGGTTTGACGACCTGATCCCGGAGTCCTGGCCAGTTTGTCAATTGTCCCGGTTTGAAAATTGACGAGAGTAGTTTCCGTCCGGGCGAAGACGTTGTGCAAGCTAAGCTCCCGATTTTTGGTTAAACCAATAGAAAAGAGAGTTTGAAAGATTAAAAGTAATTTTTCATGAATGGAAAATTCAAAAGCTGCAGTAGTCACTTTGCACGAGTATACACATTCAAATGACTTAGGGAGCACAAAAATCCTAATGTGTGCTATACTTGCTTTCCTTCGAAAAGATGTAGAATGTGGCTGGCAGTATATCCATGGTCAAGTTCCGGAGGAAGAGAAACTCGATTAATTCTTTAATTATTTCGTAGAACAATAGCTAGACAATGATTAGTGCCACAGGAGTTACGGAACTGCTACTTCCGACGTCATAGAATGAATAATACCGTACAAGCACGCATCAGAAACTAAACAGCCACGTTGGAAGACCACATCCAAGAATAAAAAACATTATCAAATGTTTATAATCTGAGGCAGAGAAATCTATTCAGAACACGATGTAACGATGGAGTGAAATTTTTAAGCTATGAAAAGGACGAAAAAGTATACTGAATTAGATAAACTAAAAGATATGAAAAAGATTCTGAGGGATGTTTCTCAAGATCACGTCGTCCGTTCTACAAGTTGACTAATAAAAATAAATAAAAAATAACCTTCCTTTTTAATTTAGAGAGAGAGAGAGAGAGAGAGAGAGAGAGGCGGCTATGCAAGTGTGTGTGTGTGTGTGTGTGTGCGCGCGCGCGCACGCGCGTTTTATAAAAATTGTGACTTGGTAAACGTAGTTGGTAACAAAAATGCATTTAACGAATTATAAAAACATAAACACAATTGAATCATTAAAAAATAATTGAAATCATAAAAATAATTAATGAAAGTTAAATTAAATACAAATTTAAAAATAATAAAAAAAAACAAAAGAATTTCGAAGTTAGAAGACAATATAGATGCTTTACGTCAGCTGTTATGACAGGCGATATCAGTTTTTAAATTGGTTTTTTGTACTTGTATAGGAGAAAATGTAAATTGTACTGTTTTCATCTTTCGTTTAAGAAGCGCAACTTCAACAATTTCACAACTTCACGAATAAACAAATAATCCCCCTTCATGTACAGGGTGGATGTACATACATCGTTGTTTGTGTGTTCGCAAGTGGAACGTACTCTCACGTATCAAAAATTAATTACGTGTCTTATCTACTTGAGTGTTCGCAAGTGAAACGAGATGCAAGTGCCACTGTTCGTAAGTGGGAGCACACCATCATCGGCCGGATACGAAAAGCCGATTAATTTACCTGGTTTCTTCGAGTCAAAAGCATCAACATGGATCAAAAAATTTAACTTGCAACCATTATTTTAGTAAAAAGTAGATGATTGTGAGTACCATAGCTTAGGCTTTTAGAGCATAGGCTTGTACATTTATCTAGGATTTACACGTAAGTGGATTTACATTATGTAGCTGATGATAGAAGTTCAAATGCGAGTTCCTGGTCTCAGCTGGGAGAGTGAACTCCAAGACAAAATACTGATCCTTCAAATGTGTGTGTGTCGGGTAGGTATAGGCCTACTCTGGGCTCCTTAAAAAAGCTACTGCTAAAATAACAGTGATTTGTTCTAATTTTGTTTGATACATAATAAGGTGACGCCGTATAACATTAATATTTGGGTTTGGCAATGATTATCAGAATTGGCACATTCAACAATTAAAAGTTTTGTACGAATGAACAGAAAATAATGGTATTTCAAAGGAACTATAAAGACATATCTTGTGGTCATAAACTAACCGCAGAAAAAATTACTATTTTAATCAGTATAGTCATATTTGGACAGGTGTAGAAAAATATGGAGAAGCCTGTACAGGTGTGTTGGTGCTGATGGGAACACACATAAAAACGTTTGTATGAGATTAAACGTATGTATCCAAGAGGAATACCGTTTTATCTACAACAGGTGGCTTCGAAATATGAATATGGGGATTTCCCTTTTATTTAGGGGGAATTGTTATAAGGTAAATAAATTTAAGTTTCTTCTTTCACACAAGTGACCAATAATTTTTCTGGTTTAGGCACATCGATTAAACTATTACAAAATGTGTCTAGTTTCGATCTAATTTGACATATAGGTTAGGATTTGATGGAGAAGTTAAAGTGTGAGGGGGCAGGAAAAGGACAGTTGGGATTGTGTGTAACATTGAAATTGTGACAAGAAAAGAAGAAACTGTATGAGTGGCGATCGCGTGTGTGCGAGCGATCGAGAGAGAGAGAGCGAGAGAGAGAGAGAGAGAGAGACTGACAGAGAGAAACAAAGGCAGAGATAAAGAAATCTGTCTCATTAATCAAATTCACGCCAACAACATTCTTAATGTCATAATGACACAACAGTCTATGTTTACAAAAGTACTACTGTTTTGGCTGACACATAAATATACAGATCTAATGTCTGTTGGCAGGCTGACGTGTTCGTACTACTAATTCATTCGAAGGCTGTATTCACTCATGTCGGTATTAAAATAATACAAATGTTATTTTATAAATATCACTATTGTAATAACGACTCGGAACACTAAGCTTACAATAGTGATATTTAGTTAAGTAACGGACACGTCATGGACAACGAAGTCCAAGTTGTTTTATAGTAATAATATAATAATAATAACTATCACGATTTGTAGGCTTAAGCATTCATAACATAAACAGTTTTCTACCGTTCCCTCCTCTCAAGACTTCTACGAACTTTTTTTAACCTATTGATTTTACTCCATTTTTAATAATTCCATAATTATCTATATACATAAATTTTATAATTAAATAATTAATTTCTTTTTACAAAAAAGTCAACCCTTCCCACCCTTTTTGTTTTTCATTATATAATCTAAATATTAACTTGATTTCACTGTACATATGCTAGATTTGGTAACTGAAAATTACCAAGCAGTTTTTGGTAACTTAGTTTTTTTATAGACTCTCACCAGGGCCGTATTTAGGATCTGTAGACCCCTAGGCTGAACCTGTGGTGCAGGCCCTACCGGGGGTCTGGGGAGTATTCCATACCCCCCAGTAAAACGGGGGGTCCAGAAATTTTTTGAAAATTAACCTGCAAAAATCGAATTTTAGAGCAATTTTCTAACTAAAAACCTAAACAGAAACATTTAAAGTTTATTACTAATTGTAGAAAATGTTACTGTACAGTATTTAGAAGTTAATGAATTGATGACATAAAAATGAAAAGAATTGAAAATCATTAAGATATTCAACACGATTTATTAACATTGCTATGAACAACTATATTAAAAAAAGAACACAAAGTTTGTGTCTTACACAAATATAAGCAAGATGTCTTAAACCTTAGAACCATAAAAAATAAACTAGAAGATAATGATGCAATTATAAGTAAGACAGACAAAGGTAATACTTTAGTGGTCATACAGAAAAAAGAATATACACAAAAGGTCCTTGACTTCATACGTAATAATAATCTTAAAAAATTAGACAGAGATCCCACAAAGGCCTATGTAAAAGAGTTGAATAATGCCATTAATCAATGTAGGGTACTCTTGGATGAAAAAACACGCAGATACCTAAAACCTATTAACGCTAAGGTGCCAAAATTCACAGGATTACCCAAATTACACAAAGAAAATACACCAATCAGGCCAGTAATAAATTATACCACAGCCCCCGGTTACAAAGCTGCTAAATTGTTAGAAACCATAATTAAAAATAATATTAGGATAAAAAATAATTATAGTATCAAGAACAGTTATGAGTTCGTTGAAAAACTTAAAAAAATGAAAATGATCCCGCAGTATAAGTTTGTTTCTTTTGACATAACCAATTTATATACTAATGTTCCAGTGAAAGAAACTATTGAAATCTTAACCAACAATCTAAATGAGTTGGCACATCTTGGCACACAAGAAATTAATGAACTTGTAAAACTCCTTACGGTGGTCCTTGAACAGAACTATTTCACATTTGATAACGATTTTTTTATACAAAATGACGGTTTAGCTATGGGTTCGCCGTTGTCGGGGCTTTTAGCTGATATTTACCTAAACTATTTCGAGAATGCAAACATAATAGATAATAGATTATACAAAGATAAGATCATTTTTTACTGTAGATATGTTGATGATACATTTATGGTAGTTAACGGAACTAGAAGACAAATAGAAAACTTAAATAGTCACCTAAATAGTATACACCAAAAAATTAAATTCACGTCTGAGATAGAGGCAGAAAATCAATTGAATTTTTTAGATTTAACTGTTACAAAAAACGCAGGACAACTTCAGTTTAAAATCTTTAGAAAAGCCACAACAACGGATATTACAATACATGCTGATTCGTATCATCTCGTTTCACAAAAGATGGCAGCGTATAATAGTTTTGTGCACAGGTTGTTGACAATACCGCTAAGTAAAAACGACTACAATGAAGAGGTTGACACCACCAAGTACATAGCAGCGGCAAACGGTTATAAAAGCTCTTTAATAGATAAATTAATTAACAAACACAGAAAGAAGAAGGTTAAAAAGTTGGCCAGTGATGACTTATTACCGGCTAAGAAATATATATCTGCTGACTATACAAATATTTTACCAAATATTATAATGAATGAGTTTAAAAAACACCAGGTACATGTAACGTTCCGCACAAAAAACAGCATTCAGAAGTTCCTCAGCCAGAAGAGCACCGTACCAAATAAAGAAAGAACCGGCGTATATAAGATGACTTGCAGCTCATGCGATATGTTCTACCTGGGCCAGACGGGCAGACCGTTCGAAGAACGTTATAAAGAACATCTCCCTAGGAGGGATCTACAGAAAACAACATCAAATTTTGCCCGACACCTGATGATGAGTAATCATATATATGTCGATTTCGAAACAAACTTTGTGCCTATGCATTACTGCAGGAAGGGGAAATACATGGACGCACTTGAGGAGTATGAAATATATAAAGCAGCTAAAATTAACAGTGGTTGTGTTTTGAACGATAAGCTTGCGTTTTCGTCTAATGTATTGTATGATACGGCTATACGTGTGCGCGGACAACAATAAATAGATACATACAGAGTTTGGTAAACAAACAGTTTTATCAGCGTACATTCTTACATAAACACTAAGTCTAGTCGACCGTTAATACCCGCATGTATAGCACTGGCCTGCTCATGTTCGCGTATGTTGAAAGTGCACTTTTGACTTTAAGTTTTAGTGTTTTAATAATTTATTTTACTTTTTAACGACCTCGTTTTGAGTGAATGTTTTACCTGAGGATGGCAACTTGTTGCCGAAGCGCATAGTGAATAAATAAAATATACGAAGTCGCACGACGGAAAATAAAAATAGGTAAGTTTGTACCTTTGTATTAGAGCGCGACTTGGAGACAAAACAATAAAATGTATTATGTAGTTTTACTTCGATTGCAGCTTGGATTCACTAAATTCTGTTGCCTTCTGTGCGAGTGGGTAAATTCTATGCAGGAATGGGAAAATTATTATGTAAAAAAAGCAGTGATCATTAAAGACAGAGACACTGAATGTAGGAGATCAGACCGTTGTAGGTCAAGTACTAGTAAAACCAGGAAAAGCTTATCGTCCACTACTACATATTAAGTAGGTTTAATGAAAATTATGTAAATGGAACGGATGTAATTTCGAAACTGTTAATTACCTTCAAGTGTGTACTAAAGTAAAGAATGTTACAATTTATAAGTTGGTAATTACACCAGGTAGGCTTAAACAGGTAATACTAACAACCAGTAGGCTACTGATTCGAATGCGTGTGTGAAGAGGGCTTTTGAGTCGATAATAACGCTATTACCTACTTGACACAGAAATTCCCGTGTCACCTGCATTTTGTATTATGCAAACGTTCGGAGGATGTAAATTTTTCAACAACATTGTTGGAGTGCCAACCTTTAGAGTGAACCATTGTGGCGGAATGCAAGATTGATTTAAAGAATTCAAAAATTCTTGGAGATAGTACACTATATTTTCAATATTAAATACGGTGTTAATAGATTCTTTGTACTTTTTATTATCCCCAGAAAATTTTTCCAAACTTGTATCATTATTTTCCTTTACAGATTCGATTCTTTGGGAATAACCACTTGTAATTTTTATCAAGAAAACACTTGACGTTTTGCACAGATTTTAGCAATTAATACAGTTGTACCAGTTTTTCGTCAATTTCTGTGAAGCTATCGTCATTAGGAACACTACCGTCACCGAGGTGCAGTAAGTTTGTAGAAAAATCACCATCTCCTCCTCCTAAATGGGCTCTCATATTGCTTTGCAAATTTAGTCTGAATAGCATTCCACATCGCCGAGGACTTTAAACACACTGAGACAATATCAGCGCGGGTTCCTCTTGCAGTTACCGGTAATCTCTAGCGAGAATCCTCTGAAATAACAAAAGTTACGCTACCCACTAATTTGTTACAATTTCTTAAGTCTTGGAGAGTTTGATTGACCGTTTCTATACAGTCCACAAATCGCCTTCATTTTATCGTTCATGATTAGTTTCCGTTTTGATCGCTCTTTCTTTTGTCATCCCTCCTCTTCAATACAAAGTGTTTTTTTAATAGGAGTCAGTGAGAATACTTGACTTTTTCTTCTTGGCGCATTTTTATTTTATTTTTACAGTCGCTTTCGGATAAGGGCGAATTTATTCTGGTGTCAATTGTGATAAGGTATTAGCAGATGTCTCGTTTATTCCCGACGTGGGAGGTCCGGCTACTGTGGTCTCTTGACAATCTTTTGTTGGTGTTAATCTTCCTTGATAATTACTTTTGTCTCCTATCTCTCTGTCAATTACAGGTGAACACAGAAACTCTTCGATACTGAATATATTTTCATTTAATGGCCAAATTCCAGTTGAACTAAAACCTGCTGTCAGTTAGATGGTGTAGCTGCCTTTGAAAGAGTATCTTTTGCTAGCCCAGGTATGTCATGGTTTTACCTGGGTTTATTGTCATCCAGCTCTCAGCGGCTGCACCGAAACAGGCCATATAAACACTTGTCTAATGGCTGAAGTCAGATTGTAACGGGTATGAGGTATAAACTGTTTCATAAATAGTAAAAAAAGAGAGGCTGTAATTTATCTTGATGGATGTGCTAATCCAATACAACTTGCTGGTCCATAAATAATCAAAGTGATATCAACATAACACTCTGGGGATAACGATAAGTGGTGGTTTCCAGCTGCCATCTATGAAAATACCACTGGTTTCACCCTTTTCCAAAGGGGTAACCCTGCTGACTTGTTTATTTCCCTTCAAACTGACAACTTTGTTAGGACAGTGCACTGTTGTTATGCTGCCTGGTTTCCTTCACATTCCAAATATTGTGACAATAAAAATGAAGGCGACTTATCACAGAATTCCAATATTGAAGAAAGTTTTATGTTATGTTTATTAAAACTAAATGCTATTGCAAAACTTGTTGCTTCAGCCTCTCTAAAAGACAACCTTGAATGTTGCTGCATGAAGCCAGTAAAACAATCTTTTACCGGCCCAGTTCACCAGAAAATCGACATTATTTGCAAACACGTATTTGGAGGCTAACATACGAATATTCTTAGGGTACAAACCATAATAACTAACAGAATAGTGCAGATCATAACACAGAAATCTGATTTTTCTTTTTGTTCTTTCCTAAATACAAGTTGTGGAAAACGCTGAGTCTTTGTAGGGTTTGTGAGCTACATCGCCCCAGAAAGTTTTTCACTTGTACGTTTGAACCAAATATGAAAAAAAGAAAACAGAACAAAATGTTTTACTTACATTGTACCAACATACCACTTTCCTTCTGGTGAAATTGAAGGTACACCTTTAATTTTAAAATTAGTGGCTGAAGTGTAGTGCTGCTGGCCACTCTACCTTTAGTGCGTGTGTCGAATACTCACTTTAGGCAACCTATTCTATCTCCTAAATTTCCTAGGCGGCATAAAAAGGAGCCATTATTACTATTATCGTTTTAAAAATTTTAGTTTTTTAGGATTTAATAAACATATAATCTTCATTATAGGATCACAAGTAACTGACACATAATTAATTCTGAGATCTGTTAGGTTATGAATTAGTTTTCTTTTAAGAGTTATAGAGAAACATAACTTGCCCTCATGCTGCCACATTGCTTTTGTATTAGTATGATTCAATTGTACACTTACCATGGATCCAACAAAGTACATAGCTGTAAACACCCATAGCAAATTAGTGACAAAAAGGTTGCTTTACACGTTCTAAAATACAAAAGGGAACAAAGACTCATTTTACTGTACACTGCTATAATCAGACTGGAGGAGCACGTACTACAAGCTATAACAAAAACGTTATGCAGTTGCAGAGGTGCTGTGACTAAGGGACACTTGAAGAAGTACAAAGTATCAACTTATGTCTCTCTGCTCTCCCCTATATGGTAATACTGTCTTATAATGACTGTTAAACAAATCAAATGTATTGTATACCTTTATATGTGTATTTATACACAATATATCATAAACGTTTTTTGTGGCAAAAATACCTTTATATGTGTATTTATATACAATATATCATAAAAGTTTTTGTGACAAAAATATCTGTCAAATTTTTGTATGTTGTAATGGTACATATAACACTACCAACACCAGCATACCACAAATACGTTGAAAGCCACTACAATTAAGAATACCTACAAGGTCAAGCATATGATCATGGATAAAAAAGGAAATATCATAAGCCAAAACCAAGTGAATTAAAATGAAGAAGGAATTACCAGTAAATGTGCAACTAAAGAAGATAAAGCAAGACTAACGACGAGACGACATACATAATTACCCAATAGATCAAACAGTGAGAAGGAAACCCATGAAAGACAAAATCAAGAAGAAACCTATTAACCGTGAGAAGGAAACCAGTGAAAACAACGCCATGAAGAAACTTAGTAAGAGGGAGGAAGGAATCAGTGAAGAGAAAAAGAAAATATCCAGATCAAACACAAAAAAGGGAGATAACATGAATTATAATAAACTAACATATGCCAATAAAAGAATAATTATAAAAGAAGAAGGAATAAATGGAATAAACAACATGATTTAAACCCCTAAGCTGTAAAAAAATTGACACTGACCAAAACTTATTAAGTGAATACCTTCCTTGACAATGTAATACAAACAATAATCAATAAGAATGAATTATTGAACATAAAAAGTAACAAAGAGAATGAATAACAATAAGTTCTTAGCTAAATGATGTGTAGACATGAAAAGAGGACTATGTCCAAAACATCAATGACCAATTGTAAAGTGGAATTGATATTAGAAATAACCACTAATTACCAATAGTAAAGACTGTAAAAGATAAACAAAATGTAATCTAATAATAACCAATAGATATACCAGTACTACATAAAGTCAAATAAATCAAATGTAATACAGAAATACAAAACCGACAATAATCCATTGTTGTATATTTAGAATGTAACATAACCTAATCTGGACAACTAGTTTTCACTAAAACTATAGAAAAATAAGGCCAAAGCAATGTTAAACTAAAATGTATTATAATGTGACATAACTAGATAATATAAGGAATGATTTTTGTAAAACAGATAATGTAATAAGTAAATATAAAAGCTGTATTAATGTGATTTAATATAACTATATGCTTGCCATAGAATGGATACATGATGAACAAAATTATCTTGTAAACTTATCATAAAAGAGTAGGAACTCAACCAACAACATTGAATGAGGCAGAATACTATTCGAATAAGTAAATTCAAGGATTATAGCCACCCAAATACTAATAATAACAATAATAATAATAAATAAACCATGTTGACAGCTAGATGCAAGTAATCTTGGTAACTTTAAACCAAAGCAATTATCAGTATAAATGCAGAATGAACTACTGCACAATAATAACAGTGCTATCAAAACAATGATAAGAGATATTCAAGCAATATTGAGAATAATTTGATAGGATTACAACCCATATAAAAAGTTAACTTCTTAAAGTATAGTAAACTCACTTAACAAACTATAGTTATGGTAATAAAACCACAAGATGAAGAAAAAGGACACTATCAGAAGTGACAATGACCAACGCAGTATGCATAGGCCTTAATAAAATGTTATTAACTATTAATGTTAGTATAATAGTAAGTATCATGTACATGTTGTGTTTATGTTAGTGTCTATACAGGAAAGTACCAAGCAACACACCGCAGCTAATAATAGAAGAGTCGACGCAACTTCTTCAGAATCGAACTCAAGAAATGGAACAAAAAACATTCTAAACTATTTAAACAAAATTAATAAACGACGTCAAAGCGTAAGTAAACCGATTTATTCATATCGGATTCGATAATAGATTGAATTGGGTAGAATAAATCAATAAACCAAAACGTTAAGTATAATAATAAAACAGACGATCTCGTCATGCTAAAATGTTCATACACACTTTTTAAGAGAAAACTACTTAAAACTTCGAATCTAACAAGAAAAATATTGTGTCGAGTATTCATAATACAAACCATTAGATATCAAATATGAAATGAAAATATAAGAACCAAGTTCAATGTGTATTCTATAGCCGGCAGAATAAGGGAAGGACAAATAAAATAGAGGCAGGATATCAAGAGAATGGAAAACATGAGACTACCTAAACAAGTAATAAGATACAGACCTCACGGAAGACGAGATATAGGTAGGGCAAGGAAAAGAGATGCCTTCAGTGAAGGCAAAACAGGCTGTAATCCTATACCTTGACATGGAGAAGATTCATAATACTTAATAGCACACTTAAGAACAAAATATTGGTATGGAGAATCATACACGACTTCCATGTTCTAAGATTTATATTTAAAATCATTTTGGAAATGAAATATTTCCATTGAAACTACTTCTTTCTACTTACTGCTTCAGCCACTTACTGTGGTCACTAACGTATACCACCTCACGTTATCGCACTTGATTTTCACTGATGATGGAAGTTGATGGCACTGCCGAAATGTCTGGTTTTGCAGAAAACATTGGTCTACGGCCAAACAGGCCGGGAAGGAATTTTAAAAACAAACTGCTTCTTTGTTGCCAATAACGTAGTACATATATAAAAAAAATTATCAGGTAAACTATTACGTTACAACAACAAATGTTTCAGGTAAACTACCCTTTCCCCATAACCGATCTTCACCAAAATCAATAGGCCTTGAGTCCTCTATAACTCAGGCACATATGTAAAAAATATCTGATTCTGTTTGAATTTACGGCAGTTATCGTTCGTCATGAAAAAATTTCTCTTGTTACAACATAAAATATTGCAGGTAAACTACCCCTTTGTCTTAACCGATCTTCACAAAAAACAATAGGTCTTGAATACTCTACAATTCAGGGCTGTATGCAAAAAATTATTTGATTCTGTTTGAATTTTCGGCTCTTATCGTTTGCCATAAAAAATCTACAGATAGACACACAGACACTTTTCGAAAAATTACTTTTTTTCATGTTTTGAGGGTAGTACAATCATAATCTGCAAAAATCTCTAACACGATTTTTTGTTGCCATCACCATACTTCCATTTCCTTATGGAACATGAAAGTAAAATTCTGATGGCAACAAAAATCAAATATTCCATCAAAAATTGGGGATATACATTTTTGGTAGGTATTTGGTAGGCCTACTTGCATTGCACAAGGAATGTGTTATTTTCACTTGGTTAATGATAAAAAATGACTTACTAGTACATTGATTTTTATTACAAAATTTATACAAAACAGTTTCAATTCTATGGTATCAATAATTCATAAATATTAAGGATAATGAACAATTTATTTCTTCAGAGAAGATACATAAAAACATTGCAAAAATAATACATATCAGACAAATATTATTATAACAAAAATACCACACAGACATTTGGGCTTTGTTACTTTATCAGTAACTATAAGATTACATTAATAAAGTACATAGAATATTTATTTACAAGAACATAATTACAAAAAGTAAAAACACCTTTGATAAAATAAACATTTTATTTATTACATCAAACATAACTAAACTCAGATGACAATATAAATGAACTAAATATAGGTTTTTCTGCGAGGGAGTGTAGGATTGATTAGGGGTTCAATTAGTTCAAATTATTAAAAAAAATAGCATAAACTATAAATAGAAAAACTAGACTGGTATGTTTACAACAAAATGAAAACTTCAAGTTACATTTAAGAGATATTCCGTGTCACATCAACAAGTGCTACAACCTGACCCTCTTAGATTTATTTGAAATTAAGTATGCATGTAGTATTCATAAATAGTAACACAAATCAATTTTTTCACATTTTTCTGACAAAAGGTTACTGAGTAATGGGTGCTCAAAAATGAAAAAAAATCAAATTTTTGACTTGCGCAACAATATTGATTTGTTCACAACTTGTGTTCTAATTAAGCTAGAACAATGACATTGAGTTCATTTGAAAGCTCTTTTAAAGGGCATTCATATGATATAAAACATAATTAGTTGAAAATATATATACTGTATTGGTTGGGACACATATTCCATATGAATGTTACGAGGATGCCCAAAACTATATTAAGTGGAACGATACTGGGCAAAAGAAGAAGAGGAAGGCCTCGAAGAAGATGGCAGCAGGATGTGGAAGAAGATCTAAGAAAGATTGGCATTAGGAACTGGAGACTGAAGGCAGTGGACAGAGATGAGTGGAGACGGGTCGTAGCGGAGGCCAAGGCTCACCATGGGCTGTAGTGCTGGAGAGTAGTAGTAGTATATATACTGTATTTTTTATAAACACATCATTATTGAATTTACTGAATTTTGAAAATCTGTATTTTTAAAATTCGCAAAAAAATATATGTGAAAGATACTGTTTTCCTCTACATATTCTGAACGTTTCAACTTGGGATGAGCATGGGATCACTATCAAAAGTAATTTTATGTTTATCACGATTCTGTAAAACGTCATTCAGATCGGTGAATTATTATTATTTTTATTTTGCTACCCGTGACAATTTTACAGAATCATAGTTGGATTTATTACTTGGCCTACAAAATTGTACTTTTCATACAAATAACTGTGTTTTAAAGCTTAGCACTAGCTAAATTAATAGCTCAAAATTAATAAATTGACCTACATATCTAAAATATATATCTTAATACAGTGATCCAGGTTTTCCGTGTACAAGCAAAAAATCTCATTTTAAAGACTATATACAAAATGGTTGGTTGGTGTGACTATCTTCCATCTGTTTAGTATTTTGTCATCGGATAATATTCAGTCAGCTGTTGTCAACTGTTGTTGAAAGTGACCTGTACATTTTCTTTTGGTATGACATAATCTATAAAGTGAAAAAAATGTGATTAATTCTGAAATGTTGTGTTTTGAAATTAGCTTAAAGGTACTTTTGTACAATTCTCACAACAGTGTATAAGTTTATATGCCTACAACCAGTTAATATTGTAACAAGACATATGAGCCCAAATATTTCAGTAACCCAAAATATTAACACATGTCAATAATTGAGTGAAAGAGACAAACCAAGTGTTTCTTCTAAAAGGCCAAGCATGAAACTACATGAGCTACTCATCACCAAGGATAAACTCACAACAATAAGAGTTAATAAAACTAATGGTAACTAACGAGTGAAATAACATTATAAGAAACAGAAGATGCACCAAACAATGATTGTACCACAGGAACCAACAACCCAATAGTTTTCGGTCAATAAGGAACCAATGAAGACAAGGAAGAAACATACTACGAGAAAGACACCTAACAACCATGGCATAAAATATAGATTCCAAGAGCCAGTCAACTATAGAACAACATCTTACCCAAATATGCAATGACTGAACAACTTACAGATTGAAGAGATGGACAAGAACTGACTAACTGAGATGACCAATATACAACAGATAATATTATAAATGTATAGGACAAGATATGTTATAAAAGAATGAAAGTAACTATACTGTTAACTGAATAGAAGCTGTGAATAAAAGCATAGTAACATGTTATGCATAGCACCCATGTAACATAAAGAAGTATTAAAATTGTCTCATAATAATAACAAATATTAGTCAAATAGTCAAACAATCATGTAAGATAAGAAAAGGCAATAACTAAAGAGTTATTAGTTATCATTAATAAAACCAAACTTGAGAAAATAAGGTTAAAAGAATGTAAATTTGTATCAACCTAACATACACATTGTTGGTACAAATGATGAAATCACATAAATATCACTATAATATTGACGACTCGGAACACTAAGTTTTTTATAAGTAAAAACGTAAAGTTTTACCTTACAGCCTTAACCGGCTTTCACCTATAGAAGGCTTCATCAGAGGCTGTCGTTAGTAGCGCTGCTCGTCTTGTTGTTGGCGACGAGATAGTGTTTCGAAAGATTGAAGCTGTGTGTGTGTGGTGAGATGTGTTCGAATAATGCGTGCGATTTGAATTGTGTCTGTTCGTTTAGGATGTCATTTTTATTTGTTTTTGTGTGTTTGTATATTTCTAATTGTTCTAGAGTGTCTAGTTTTCGGCCTTTTGTGTGTACGTGTAGTATGTTCATGTTATTGTCGATGTTTTTATATGTGTGGTTTGCTTCAATGAGGTGGTTTGCGAAGGTAGATTTTGTAGTGTTGTGGAGTGCTTTTGTGTGTTCAATGTATCTCTGTTTGAAGCTACGTCCTGTCTGGCCTATGTAGAATTTACTGCAATTTGAACAATTTAGTTTATATACACCGGGTAGATCGAATTTGTTTTGTGCTTTGGGCATGCGTTTTGATAGTGTGTGTTCTGTTTTGTTAGTAGTTTTGTAAGCGATTCTGTATCCTGCTTTTTTGAATTTGTGGGCAATTTTTTCTGTTTGTTTGTTGATGTATGTTAGTGTTATGAATTTGTTGTTTTCTGTCTTTGTCTGTTGTTTGTCTTATCAAAACGCATGCCCAAAGCACAAAACAAATTCGATCTACCCGGTGTATATAAACTAAATTGTTCAAATTGCAGTAAATTCTACATAGGCCAGACAGGACGTAGCTTCAAACAGAGATACATTGAACACACAAAAGCACTCCACAACACTACAGAATCTACCTTCGCAAACCACCTCATTGAAGCAAACCACACATATAAAAACATCGACAATAACATGAACATACTACACGTACACACAAAAGGCCGAAAACTAGACACTCTAGAACAATTAGAAATATACAAACACACAAAAACAAATAAAAACGACATCCTAAACGAACAGACACAATTCAAATCGCACGCATTATTCGAACACATCTGACCACACACACACAGCTTCAATCTTTCGAAACACTATCTCGTCGCCAACAACAAGACGAGCAGCGCTACTAACGACAGCCTCTGATGAAGCCTTCTATAGGTGAAAGCCGGTTTAGGCTGTAAGGTAAAACTTTACGTTTTTACTTATAAAAAACTTAGTGTTCCGAGTCGTCAATATTATAGTGATATTTAGTTAAGTAACGGACACGTCATGGACAACGAAATCCAAGAATTGAAATCACATAACCTAAGATAGGTACTGTTCACCTAAATTCACATCTATCTGTAGGAAAAGCCTACCTAAACCAAAATGTTTTGTGCCTTAAACCAAGAAGAAATGATAAGCTTTCTACAGGTACCAATATAAGATACCCAAATGGATTTTAAATAAGAATTTAAGTAAATAAAGTGAACCAAAACCGACCAAAAGGGGATTCACTATGTAAAACTTGAACAAAACCACTTTATAATACCAAATAGAAGTAAAAGGTTAATGTCTATACCACAAGTAAGGTGTAATGCCACTAGTGTAATAGTATAAGAATATTATAAGAAAGGACATAATGTATTATAATCGTAATTAAGAACACCTGTCATGTGACACCTGGTGTAAGTAATGTTAGTCAATGATATACACTAAGGGACAGACCAGTGTACAAAAAACACTAAACCAATTATAAAGAGACTACTATGATTAAACTATTGTAACTAAATAATAGTAGAAAGAGATAAAAGAATACCAAATAAGAATGGAAATAAGTGTACACCTCGTAGTGCAAAATAGAGGTCAGAGAGAGTTAACTATATAAGAATACAGCAGTTCTATAAGGAGAAATTTACCTCCAAACTTTTAAATCTTGCACAACCATCTGGCGATATAAGAGCTTCTACAACAATGGACTCTGTAACAAAGAAAGAATTTTAGCTAACAGAGAAAAATAATTATCATTGCCAGTATCAACGAAAGTGCAAATTACTAAATGAAATAATTGCAGTTTTATGGGAAATAACGTTATTAAACTAATTATGTACTTTATTAAGAACTTTTGTTTTTCCAGCAGCTTCCAAAACTCTTTATATAAAAAATAATGTAAACAAACTTATTTAGAGCTTCAAACAATACTTATCTTAAAATTATCATATGATTATACTTTCCAAAGGAAGCCCCTGATTTGAAAGCATTGACACCCTATAATACTACTAATTAAAAATGATTCCAACTACTATGTTACTAAATTTTCTCATTTAAAATGTAAATGGGACTGTTAATAACTTTATATTGTTGTCATTAACAAGACAAAACAATCATTAATGGCTATTTTATCACAAACTTCAAAATCTCCTATAAAGCTTGCTCAATGAAATAGGACATTCCTGATGCAGAAAATTAACTTTGCCATAACACAAATTAAATAGGCTAACCCCCAAACAAAAAAATGCTTTAAAAACAAAACATTAATGAAATATGGTATGAATTCATTGTGCTACATTCAAAGCTGATTTTCTTAATTGATTTAAAGTATACAAGTCTAGTTTGTCAAGTAAAGATAATTTAGGTAAACCTAACACTACTTATGAAACAAACATTAAATCAGATATGCTAATGTTACAAAATTCACAAACAGAAAAAAAAATTTTAAATTATCTATAGGCTAAATTGCTTTGATTATATTACCTTCTCCACTTCATATGTTTTCCACATCAATATCATCTGATGTCGATACTACTGATGGTGCAATAATAGTCATTTTTTCCCAGTCAATTCTGGAAAGTTCAGGAGAAACCTGAAAGATCATTACAAAACTCATACATAGTTTTTCACTAACTTAATAATTAAGAACATTAAGCTAATAATTAAGAGAATAATTTATTTTCTTAACCTAGCACAATATTTGTAGGTTAGCACTATGAATTTACAAAAATTAATGGATTTTGTGTAAATTTATAAAAAAATTAAATTTACAGCATAATCTAGTAGTTATTTTATAGTAATCTATTTTAATTTAAATGAACTCAATTCTAAAAGTTAAAAACAAACTTACATACTGCAGATCCTCTTGTTGTTCAGCTAGCACTATTATTGGTTGGTTACATCACTGCACTGAAGATTCCTGAAAAAGATTTCTAATATAATCATACAAACTCGAAAAACAAAAACTGTTCAAATGATTTACATTGAATAATATAATCCTGATTATAACGGTATTATAACTAGCAAATACATTACGGATAATTCATCCATACTCTGTATCATTTAAATCTACTATTAAGTATAACACACCCCATAAAATATTTTAGAATATTAAGATATTAATTTTTTAAAATTTCATGTGATACTAGTTGAGTATCATTTAGGAGGTTAAACAATATAAACACAATTCTACACATTAAGTTACAGATTATAAATACAGATAATAAGAAATTAAATAAAAATAACACTATAGGCCTACATCAATTATCGGGTTTAAGAACCTGCTGCTGTAAGCAGTGATAATTTTAGTTTAGTGAGCTTTAATCAGACTTGCATGCAATAATAAATTTTACATAAGATGAAAGAACGATGCTTTCTTTAGTCACCAGCAAAACCTTTTCTGTCTGCAAGTTAATATTATAAAATTTAAAAACAGCACAATTTTATTAAAAAATTTAATTGAGATTAAAATGCATGTTTAAGTCAAAAATTAAATAAGTCACAGTTTAAATTCTCTTTTCACTTTTTCTTTTACCTGACAAATGTTAGCCCTTAATTTTTAAAGCAGAGCTGTGTTAAAACAATATTTTTATGACAAATATATTACTTTTTAAACATTTTTCTTGCCTCCAGAAACGATTAAGACTATAAAATAGGTTATTTACCTTCTGTCGACGTTTCTTAAAATCCTTTTAGGATGACTCGAGTTTCAACACCATTTGGTGTCATCATCAGATCAGAATATGAATTAGGTTAAAACATTTCGATGCATATGCATCTCGTCAGATATTTAAAAGATTAAAACAACACATAACATTATATAAAACAATAAATAAACTATATCACAATAAAATAACATTAATAAAAGAATATAAAAACAACGCGGCCGCAAACGAACCTGTACAGGAACGCACCCCACGGTAAGATTAATCAGTGCCGGTTTGACCTCGGTTCAATTTTATCGATCTGATACAGCCAATCTCTCGCTCCATAAGATCGATTCTATTAAATAAAACATTATTGTTAAGTATTGCTTTTTCATTTAGGACACGATTGTGATCCTTCTTTATGGCTTTGTATATCTCGAATCTTTCAAGGGTGTCCAGCTTTAGTGACTTTTTACATTTATGTAGGATATCTAAATTATCGTTGATACTTTTTATATTATGGGTATATGAGCTCAAATGTTCTGCAAATGTAGATCTTGTTACATTTGACTTGGAGCTTGGGATATGTTCTTTATAGCGTAATTTGAAAGAACGACCTGTTTGTCCTATATAGAACTGTGTGCAATCAGAACAATTAAGTCTATATACACCAGTACCATCAAATATATCGGAGGGTATATTTTTGTTGGTAAAAGTGAGTTTTTTCTCAAGTTTATTACTTGCCTTTGAGGCCAATGTAATATTATGCTTTTTTAATAGGTTTTTTAAAGTATGGTATAGATTTTCACCGGGGGCTGAAGGTGGGTTACAGGTCTCGGAGGTTGTATAGGATGCCGATTACTATGCAACACTAAAACTCTGAGAAACGCTGACTGTTTCTGACGAGAGAGTCAGAGGTTCCCGGAAGGGAACTCAGCTCTACCCACAAATCCTACTCTCACGTTCTCGAAGACGAAAGTTGCGTGGCCCCTGAGTACGTAATGTAGCAGACGAGAGAGGGTGAATGGCGAGTTCCCGGCGCCAGAAAACTGGGACCCATCGGCTAAGGGAAGGGAACCCTAACAGAAAAATCCCTGGTCCTCCAGGTTGGGGGTTGGGCGGTAGGCCGGTAACCTACCCCCGGAAAAAATACCACACCACGGAACCTTCAAGAAAGCCTCGGATTGGACGGAAACAATGGCAACGACTACGGCAAAGGAATATGGAATACTCTTTAGGAACATGGAACGTCAGAACATTGAACAGACCCGGAGCACAAAGAGAACTCTGTGATGAACTCGAAAGATATAAAATTAGAATTGCCGCAATACAAGAGACAAGGTGGTTAGGACAAGGAATAAGAGACACGAAGAGGCACACTATACTCCAAAGTGGAAAAAATAGTGGAACAAGAGAATTTGGAGTAGCCTTTATTATAGATAACAAAATAAAACAACATATAAAGGATTTTACACCAATCAATGAAAGGATGTGCAAAATCAGAATAAAAACTCATTTCTTTAATCTTACAATAATAAATGTGCACTGTCCCACAGAAGACCAAGATGAGATTTTAAAGACAGAATTTTATCAAAAGTTAGAACAAGTATATGACTCAGCACCTAGAAATGACATAAAAATGATTATAGGAGACATGAACGCCAAAATCGGGAAAGAAGAAGAATACATAAGAACAACTGGAAAACACAGCCTGCATGACGAATCCAATGAGAACGGAAACCTTCTAATAGACTTTGCGACTAGTAAAAATATGGTCATTAGCTCAACATACTTCCCCCGCCGCGATATACATAAAATAACGTGGATATCTCCAGACGGAGAAACAGGAAATCAGATAGACCACGTTCTGATAGACAAAAGGGCAGCAACAAGTATATTAAATGTAAGAAGCAGAAGAGGGGCATGCTGTAACTCAGATCATATGCTAGTGCAAACTACCTTCAGGTGCAAAATTAACCAGAACAAAAGCAGTAAAACAGAGAGAAAAGAAAGATTAAACATAGATAAACTGAAAGACCAAGACATCCGGGATAAACTTGAAAAAGAAATTAGCGAAAAACTTCAAGAGAAGGAAAACCCAACATTAGAATCACACTGGGAAAACATTAAAAACACTACAAAAACAGCGGCAAAAGAAATATTAGGAATAAACAAAGGAAATGAAATGGACCAATGGTTTGACGAAGAGTGCAAAAGGGCAATTGGAGAAAGAAACAAAGCACACAGATTATATATGACAAGACGGACACGAGAAAGAAAAGAAGAGTTCAGAATAAAAAGGAAGCTGGCAGATAAGACTTGCAGACAGAAAAAGAGAAAGTTCGAGAATAACAAAATACTGAAAATGGAAAAAGACTTTATAGAAAATAACTCACGAGATGCATATAAATTTATTAAAAATTTAAAACAAGGATATAAACCAAATACAAATATATGCAAAAATCAAAATGGAGAAATAATCAGTGACATAGAAGAAATTAAGATAACGTGGAAAACATACTTCAAAAGGGTCCTAACGGACGAAACAAAGGACAGAAATAGACAAGAGCCTAGAAGAGGAAATGAACACGATGACGAACCGCCACCATCAATGCAGGAAATACAAGAGGCAATTAAAGCACAGAAAAATAACAAAGTTCCAGGAATTGACGAAATTCCCTCTGAACTACTTAAGTGGGGGGGGGAAACTCGTGGAACAATTGCATGCCTTAATACTCACTATATGGAGTACAGAACAAATCCCTGACGATTGGAGGAAAACCATCATATGTCCTATACATAAAAAAGGGGACAAGCTATCATGCCAGAACTACAGAGGAATCTCTCTACTATGCTCCGGATATAAAATTTTTACATACATCATCAATAAAAGATTACAGCCATATGCTGAAGAGATTATCGGCGAATACCAGTCCGGTTTCAGAAAAGGAAGATCCACCATAGATCAAATATATACAGTCAGACAAGTTCTGAGTAAAGCGTGGGAACAAGATATAGACGTCTATAATATTTTTGTTGATTTTAGACAAGCCTATGATTCGATAGATAGGGATAAACTATCTAATATTTTATACGAATTCGACATACCAGTGAAACTGGTAAGGATGATAAACTTGACAATGACTAATACAGAAGCTCAGGTACGAATACAAGGACACAAAACAGAAGGATTTGTAATCAATCGAGGGTTAAAACAGGGAGATGGGCTGGCCCCGACCTTGTTTAATCTAGCTTTAGAATATGTGATCAGAAAACTGTCAGTAGGAAGAAACAACGTACTGACAAACAAATCGGTCCAATTAGTAGCCTATGCGGACGACATCAATATAATGTGTAGGACAAAAAATGCAGCAGAGGAAACGTATTCTGAACTCAAAGAAAATGCTAGCAATATAGGCCTCAAAATCAACATAGATAAAACAAAAATATTAGTGCAGACTAGAAGACAAAGAAACTACGGAACAATCGACAATATCGAAAAGGTGGACAACTTTAAATACTTGGGAACCATATTAGAAAAAAACGGCACAGAAGAAGCCGAAATCCGAAACCGGATAGTCCAAGCCAATAAAGCGTATTTCGCCACATCAAGTATCTTCAGATCCAAAGACATCCACAGAAACACGAAACTAAGGATATACAAATCAATAATAAGACCCATCCTAACATATGGTTGCGAAACGTGTATCCTGAACTCCAAGGCAGCAAACACTCTCGATACCTTTGAAAGAAAACTATTACGAAGAATCCTGGGACCAGTTAATGACGTACATGGCTGGAGAATAAGATATAACTATGAATTGTATCAAATGTATAAAGAACCACCGTTAACACGGTACATAAAACTACAGCGTCTAAGGTGGGCTGGTCATGTAGCCAGGATGGGAGAAGAAAGGATACCACAAAAACTATTGTATACCAGAATCCATGGAAAAAGACCAGTGGGAAGACCAAGGAGAAGATGGGAGGATGCGGTGGATGAGGATGCAAGAGAGATATTAAAAGTGCGTTCCTGGAGGAGGATGGCTGCTGACAGAGGAGAATGGGGGGAAAAATTGAAGGAGGCCAGGGCCCAACAAGGGCTGTAGTGCCATAGAAAGAAGATAGATTTTCACCAATAACTATTGATGTATCCAAAGAAAACAAATACATTGCTATAGAATATGGTGAAAATCTATACCATACTTTAAAAAACCTATTAAAAAAGCATAATATTACATTGGCCTCAAAGGCAAGTAATAAACTTGAGAAAAAACTCACTTTTACCAACAAAAATATACCCTCCGATATATTTGATGGTACTGGTGTATATAAACTTAATTGTTCTGATTGCACACAGTTCTATATAGGACAAACAGGTCGTTCTTTCAAATTACGCTATAAAGAACATATCCCAAGCTCCAAGTCAAATGTAACAAGATCTACATTTGCAGAACATTTGAGCTCATATAACCATAATATAAAAAGTATCAACGATAATTTAGATATCCTACATAAATGTAAAAAGTCACTAAAGCTGGACACCCTTGAAAGATTCGAGATATACAAAGCCATAAAGAAGGATCACAATCTTGTCCTAAATGAAAAAGCAATACTTAACAATAATGTTTTATTTAATAGAATCGATCTTATGGAGCGAGAGATTGGCTGTATCAGATCGATAAAATTGAACCGAGGTCAAACCGGCATTGATTAATCTTACCGTGGGGTGCGTTCCTGTACAGGTTCGTTTGCGGCCGCGTTGTTTTTATATTCTTTTATTAATGTTATTTTATTGTGATATAGTTTATTTATTGTTTTATATAATGTTATGTGTTGTTTTAATCTTTTAAATATCTGACGAGATGCATATCCATCGAAATGTTTTAACCTAATTCATATTCTGATCTGATGATGACACCAAATGGTGTTGAAACTCGAGTCATCCTAAAAGGATTTTAAGAAACGTCGACAGAAGGTAAATAACCTATTTTATAATTTTATAAATATATTACAATTTAATGGACTCAGTGGTATGAAAGTAACTATGTGTACAAAAAATTACAACAGTTTTCTTCAGTGAGGATATAGTACCCATAGGCCTATATTATAAATTTTGTTATATTAGGTCTTAAAATTAACCTTAACTTACTACCGTAAGTCATATCTTATTAAGTAAATACGTTTCTCTGAAAAATGCTGAATTTGAAAGTATATTTAGAGTAATATAGCTGGACTGAAGACTTAAATAAAATATGTAACTAGTTAAATACGAGCAGAGTTCAAATTAAATATATTATGGTAAGGCCTATCATCTTGTGTTAGGTAGGACGACATTTTACGAATAAAATGACTTACAAATTGGATACATTACACAAATATAGGTAGGCTAGAGTAGTAATTGTCAGACTTACAGGAGTATCTATAATAAAGAAAAATTATTTAATTAAATTGCAGTCAGTGCCTTATAGGGACTTTTTTTAAAAATGAGTTAATTACCCCTTGGGTAATTATGAAAATTCTCATCAATGCTGATATTGCGCTGATATATTTTTATTCTATTCTTCTATGTTATATAAACACGAGAAAAATAATTTTAAACGGCGGTCGAACCTATTTACAGAGACAAAAAATTAAATTTTTACTCCCATAAGAACGCATGGTGTTAGCCTAGGTATATTGTATTAATTAAATTAGAATGCTAATTTGCTCCATTATTAAATTTTGGACAGAACACAGTGATATTATGTATAGTTGGGTCTATAACAGGTAGTGTTATAGACCAAAAGTAATCTAGACAAAGTAATCTAGACATTCATACATAACCTAACACACCTAATTTGCTACAAACAATGGACAACATACACTAAATAAATGATCATCTTACCTTTCATTATTATTCCTAGCGCCTCCAACATATTTTTACTTCGACTTGCAATTGCAAACACTTCAATACGGACAACAAAATTCTGTCCCACACACCTTAACAAACGAAAACAAATTACTGCACAGCGCCAACTAAACTAATGGCTGGTCGCAATATTTTGTTACACCAACTAAACAGAGTAAAAACACATTTCCCTCTGTAGTGTCTGTCTTTTGTACACATGTTAAAAATTTTATAGAATAATTATTACGAATGCCAATATGGCCGACTAACTACCCATGTTTCATTATATACATTTGTATATTTCGATCAAGTTGCGATTGAGATACTATTACCCTCATTAACTTTATAAAAACACATAAATTAATTTGACCTACCTGTCGAGCTTCTATTTGGGGCCAGGATTCTCGTACGAACTAAGATGTTAGCGTGATTTATGGGTTACTGAAATAAGTACCTTGACTCATTTTTAGTGAAGAGAACTGATATTTCAATTTATTAAAAATTATTGAAAATTTCATCCAAAACAGTTATGCCTGTTTATGCAGATTAATTTACATTTTTTCTTTTTTCTTTGTTCACTTTATCTTCTACTACAGGTGAACTTATTCTAAACTCTTACCTTACTGATCACACTTCATTATAAATACAGACAGAGCCCAGCCTGCTCTCTCTCTCTCTCTCTCTCTCTCTCTCTCTCTCTCTCTCTCTCTCTCTCTCTCTCTCTCTCTCTCTCTCTCTCTCTCTCATTCTTATTAAAAAAACCTTTTAATTATTATAACCCCATATCTTTATTTTACACAAACACTACTACTTAGTCGTTCACGATCGAGACTCCGGCCGAACACGTGTTTCTTATCTCACCGATAAATTAACTTGTCACTGACAACTGCACTTCACACGCTATAAATTGTTAATCCCATTATTTCCTTGGGTCCCGGTCGGTATTAAAGCGGTATTATTTTTAACTGTTCCCATTTTATAAAGTTCGGCCGACCGGGCCAAAACAACACTATCTGCGTCTGTTAGCCAACTGGGAAGAAAATTATCAATCTGCCTCCCTCCAAACACTCGGACAGAGCGGATGTTTCAATGCCTCATGATCGGATCTTCCATCACTGTTCATTCAACACAGGTGTTTTTTGTGTGGTAACCGTGGACGATATTTGTTAAGCACTGTTGACGTCACTATAAGTGGGCGGTCCTTAGCGGCATTTCCTGCGGATCGGCTAAGGAGACGATGAATAAAATCGTTCCCCAGGCATCTTGGTTTTCGGATGAAGGCGTCATTCCGACCGCGTACTTGTACTGCGCGTGAGTGCGTGGTCACATTTATGCAAAGTTCTGAGAAATTTTAGGGTGGTGCAAATTCCTTGCCTGGTTACACAACAGAAACTGCGTCTTGCCTTTGTTTCAAACTGTTCTACTTGCCACGTGTTCTGTTCCAATGGAAATAACGTTTGCACAATGATTTTACAAAACCACAAAAATAAAATAAATAAAAATACAAATACCCCATAACTGTAATAAATGGAATGACCCAATTTTGACACGTTACAATACCCCCTCAATGAGAATTCTGCTGTCCAAAACAGAAGAAATCTCATTGATAAAACCCTTAAGAGGACCGGTGAGGAACTGGTGCCAACAACCCCCTTGTTCTTACTCTTCATGGGTACACGACCCCCCTGGCTTGGCGACTATGGACGCATCTGAACGAGATCACTGGACTTCTCCGTAAGAGATCCCAACACCAAAAAATCAAACAGACAAGTACCACGGCACACCTCACCTTCTAACATGCTACCCCCCAAAATCCTCAATCCCTGGCATAGATTATGCCAGATCCTCCACCAATATGTTTCCCCTTGTATGCAAGCTGGGCTGCCTTTAGCAGATACTGGGCTCACGCACACTCACATTACATATTGACATCACATATCATAAAATTGAAAAATTTTCAAAAGTTATTTAACTAGCAACCCATTGGTTGTTTTCATGTAAAATTGATTCATAAATTTTGTATAAATTCTAAATTATTCTCTTCATTGTTTCCTGTTTTTATTTAAAATAAGTTAATTTAAACATTTCTTCTAATTAAACATATCCTTAACCTAACATGTGAATACTTAGAGTCTAACAATACAAGTCCATACAATAAATCAGTAAAAATAAACATGGTTAGTACACAAACAATAAAATAATCAAAGCTTAAAATATTCATTACCTGGCAGGTGAAAAATCAAGATTTTTTTTTCAAAAAAAAAAAATATATTCCAAAAGATTTTAAAATTCAAAGAAAAAAAAAATTTTAATTTATTAAAATGTTTCCTTTACATACAGAAATTATTAAAATTTGTTTGAATTGATCAAAAAACACAAGTTGAATTGACTTCCTTATTATTAACTTATATGACCTCACTCTCAGCTGATCAAAACTAGGTCAAGTCCACAACCTTGACCTACATGTGTTATGTACAAGTTCTATCTGAAAATACATTCAACATCTGTAACATCCTAACTTGACACACAAAATATAATAAAATAAAATATTTAAAATAAACAAAATATTATAAATAACAATCAAATTGACATTAAGTTATTCAACACAAACATTCTCTAACTTTACCTCTTCAAATTCTATCAAAATTTTATCACTGGTTTCAAAATAAAAATTTTATATTCTTATAAATCTCTTTCTGTATTTGACAATCTCATCCTACATTACTTTAGGGGATGTAAATACTTACAACAATTTAATTTACCACCTGCTCTGTATACATATATAATCTTTACCTCTCTCTGACTCTAACCTCTAACAACTGTAACTCACATGACACCCATCTCTATCAAAATCTCTACCAATCAAACACTCTCTAAACCTACTTTATCATTAAACTCAAATCGCCACCTTCTCTCTATATATATAAAAAATACTCTCTAACCCTTTGTACTTAGGATACGTGTTCCCCCCCCAAAACTCATTTCCCTTATTTGGTCCCTGGATTCTACCTGAGGCGACCCCTTCCCCACTAAATCGATCCCATCCCGTCCCAACTTATAATTATGTTGCGGACTCCTACATTACACTACCCCCTACTACAAAATTGCCATCCCCAAAAAATCTCAATCTTATTACCTTACTACAACTACAACAAAATAACATCATTAATTATAAACATCAATATATCATTCAAAACTCTACAATTATTCTCCCTTGCTACTGTGTCAACATCAATACTTCTCAAAATTCTATAACATATATTAACTCAAAACAACATTACATTATTTTCATCTCCACTGTTTCTTTAACTTTGACTTCAAGTTGGACAGATCTATATGTCCCACAAACTAATCATCACCCAAAAGCTATCTTTTATTAACTGGCATAAATCATTACTGTACTTCGCACTTTATCAGATTACTTTTCTCATTACTTTAACATAGCATCGGTAATACATTAAAACATTACATTGAACATTAATTACTTGGAACATTTATAAACCATTTTACCAGTGACATGTTATTGCTAATCAGCTGATCTCCTAACACAATGAAAACACATCTCAAAATTGAACAAATTACATGAAATATATAGGTTTATCAACACTCACTTCTGACCTCTTTGTTTCCCCTCTTTCTGATTCTAATACTTTGTGTTAACCGCCTGCCAGACGGTTTAATTATTCACTTGGTTGCAAATATACACACATAATGAAGACACATGTTGTTATCAATGCTTATATCTAACCTACGACAATACAATACTACTTTTAAAATTTTATACCATGAACACCTTATTTTGAATGTCTGAGCGTATAGTTCTTTAAACAGAACACAAGCATTTTTTACGGGATCAAAATTTTAGTTAGCAATCTTTATGTTATAGCCTTTAAATTCGTGACTCATTTGGGTCACCTCCCATCCACACACTAAATTTTCAAATTTATTCTTAATAATTGTTATATATCATTTTTCAGTTATTATTAAATTTTTTAATTATTTTTATTGAACACAATTATTTCAAATAATCTCGCTATTGAATTAAAATCTTAGTTACACCTGTAAACATTTTATTATACATGATTCATACTGTAAAAGTTCTATACTTACATTCCATTTAACATGGTATACACATAACATCTACCCCCTACACCCCAATACTTTCAGCTCACTTCTGAAACATTTCACAAAAATATTAGTTTACATCAAACAATTTAGCCATCTATTATCAAATTCCCAATCTCGTAAAATAAATTGAATTCATTTAAAGAATTTAATTAATTAGCATTTACATAATCACTCAAAATATTTAAAACATATCAACTGGTTTGATTAAATTAATTACTGAAACTACAAATTCCATTATTATTGTTTGCCATTATACAAATTAGCCCATTACTGTTTCCAAAATTAATGTTATTATTTATTTAAATTGCAAAATATTAATTTTATTATTATCACTTACCTATATACATACATTGTTTAGCTGACCTTCTACAATACACATAAATAAATGCACTACAATTATTTACAAACTTTAGTTATTAACTGTTCAGTTTTTTCGCACTTCATTGTCCAAATCTGCCATGCCAGAACCATAAAACAAAATGTTTATCACTGTCTTTTATTGTTTTGTAGTTTAGCCTCCATCGTCCCAGATTAGCCTTGGTGTTATATAACATTTTTCAATCTCATTAACATACAAATCACTGTTTTGTGTGTTATAACCATAAAGACTAAATTCATTCATCTTACTCAAATACTCATTAAACCAGTCGACGTTAGGTATTTTCGTTAAGTCTCCGTCATTAAATTCACTCATTATCGGGTTAATTGCTTTGGTCAAATCATTATAGTCATTCTTATTCAAGTATACTTTTAAACTCTCTTTCCATCCGTCATACTTTCTATTCAAATTATACAATTCTGTTACTTTCTCCACATACACTTCTCTGCTTAACTCTCTCTCATCACCACACCACATCACACTCTCGCAATTATTCCGGACAGAGGGTACAAAATTACACAACAAAAATAAATACTTCAATTCATCTATTACTACGGGACTCTTGCCCTTCAACAATACTTGTGACCACATTAAATCATCATCATAAACATCATAAATAATAAAGGGAAAATTTACCCTCTGTCCCCATTCTACCACAACATTATTTTACCGCTCTCTCTCTCTAACTCATTAACACACATTAACATCTCATAATCGCATTCCACCAACTCATCAGTACTTTCATTATTTAGTTTCATCGTATCACTTTCTGATACCAATTCTTCAAACACATTATTATACTCAATATTATTATTCTCATTATTTTCAACATTATTGTTATCATTTATTAACTCTTTCTCTGATATATTTTTACACTTGTCATTACAATCTTCATTTGTTTTGCTCGTACTCGGTTCTACTTTATTCAAATTATTTCTTATTTTATTGGTACTTTCTAGACGTTCATTCTTGTCTTGTATATTATTTATCAACTCATCAAATTTTACGCTAATACTCTGCTGCAACTGAATATTCTGTTGTTCGAATTTTATATTCAAATTGCTATTCTGAACGTCAAAACGACGGTCTATTTTATCGAGTTTTTCGTCCCTAGAGTTAAAACGACTCAAATTTTTTGTCAATTGCATCAAACTTGTCATCAAATTTTTTATTAAAATTACTGTTTTGCACGTCAAATTTTACGTTAATATCACTAGACATGGTTCTCATGAAATTAAATAGATCGTCCAATGACAACTCTTTTGCTCTATTTGTTACAGGAGTAGATTCTGCTTGTGCTCCACTCATTATTACCGATTGTGTCAGATTATTCTCATCTATCAGGTTTGGAGTTGTCTCCAATCCTGAATCATTTATATTATTTGATTCATTGGAAACGCTTTCTTTGACCACCTTAGGGTCTGAATTAATTTCTCCCTCCCCCGTGATAGTTACATCACTCATACTAACTTTATCTCCGTCTTCCATTTTTCTTATTTATGAGATTTTGTTCTATATAACATTTCAATTTTAAATATTTCTGTATTATTCAGTATAATTTAAGTATCGCTTAACTACATCTTAACATCATTTACATATAATTGGTTCTCATTTCTACTTAACCTCCAAATCACGCTTACATCCTATTTGTAGGCACGGTTTTTACTTTATTTTTATTTACTCATAAAAACTGTCCCTGTCGGCTGCGCCACTGAGATGCTATTACCCTCATTAACTTTATAAAAACACATAAATTAATTTGACCTACCTGTCGAGCTTCTATTCGGGGCCAGGATTCTCGTACGAACTAAGATGTTAGCGTGATTTATGGGTTACTGAAATAAGTACCGTGACCCATTTTTAGTGAAGAGAACTGATATTTCAATTTATTAAAAATTATTGAAAATTTAATCCAAAACAGTTATGCCTGTTTATGCAGATTAATTTACATTTTTTCTTTTTTCTTTGTTCACTTTATCTTCTACTACAGGTGAACTTATTCTAAACTCTTACCTTACTGATCACACTTCGTTATAAATACAGACAGAGCCCAGCCTGCTCTCTCTCTCTCTCTCTCTCTCTCTCTCTCTCTCTCTCATTCTTATTAAAAAAACCTTTTAATTATTATAACCCCATATCTTTATTTTACACAAACACTACTACTTAGTCGTTCATGATCGAGACTCCGGCCGAACACGTGTTTCTTATCTCACCGATAAATTAACTTGTCACTGACAACTGCACTTCACACGCTATAAATTGTTAATCCCATTATTTCCTTGGGTCCCGGTCGGTATTAAAGCGGTATTATTTTTAACTGTTCCCATTTTATAAAGTTCGGCCGACCGGGCCCAAACAACACTATCTGCGTCTGTTAGCCAACTGGGAAGAAAATTATCAATCTGCCTCCCTCCAAACACTCGGACAGAGCGGATGTTTCAGTGCCTCATGATCGGATCTTCCGTCACTGTTCATTCAACACAGGTGTTTTTTGTGTGGTAACCGTGGACGATATTTGTTAAGCACTGTTGACGTCACTATAAGTGGGCGGTCCTTAGCGGCATTTCCTGCGGATCGGCTAAGGAGACGATGAATAAAATCGTTCCCCAGGCATCTTGGTTTTCGGATGAAGGCGTCATTCCGAGCGCGTACTTGTACTGCGCGTGAGTGCGTGGTCACATTTATGCAAAGTTCTGAGAAATTTTAGGGTGGTGCAAATTCCTTGCCTGGTTACACAACAGAAACTGCGTCTTGCCTTTGTTTCAAACTGTTCTACTTGCCACGTGTTCTGTTCCAATGGAAATAACGTTTGCACAATGATTTTACAAAACCCCAAAAATAAAATAAATAAAAATACAAATACCCCATAACTGTAATAAATGGAGTGACCCAATTTTGACACGTTACACTATGCTTCAGCGTACAGCAAAAATACGATGTATAAAATTTTGTATAAGTTTTTCGTACGCTGACACACCATAACTTGGTCAAGGTAACTTCAACACTTAAAGATATACATATATAAGTTCATCAAATTTGTTGTAAATACCCTGGGTATAAATTGGCATGTGTTGAAGAAATTACGGGCCGCTAAGTGTATATATATATGTAATTTTATAAAAGTGAACGAAGAGGATGTACCAACAAGATAGTTGTAAATTGTTAATTTATAATAACAAATAAATAATCAAACTCTGCGCATTTCGTAACATAAGCATAAAAGTATTAACTCTCAAGTAAAGAAAACATAATTGCAACTATGTATTCCCTGTACATAGCCTCATTATACTGGCCCATTGAATGTCACCGAAATAATATCAATATTTTTGAGAGCTCCACGTTTGTGCGCCAAATATAACTTAATTTTGGGTTCCCCTTTTATTCGAGGTGTTAAATATACAGAGTTTTAATTTTACGTTTGATGCTAAATATAAAGATTCTTAATTCTATGATGTGATCGTTATGATAACTAAGTATATCTGCTCGTTTAACTTGTGAAATCAATAATTACTGTTGGGCGCCAGATCAGAGTACCTCAGGATTTATCAAATAATGACACTTTCTCGTTCAGAATCTAATAATAGTCTATTGATTCATTCATAATACAGATATGTACATTAAAATTCTAATACTCCATACTACACTTTCTTTATATGGTATCAATTGATCTATCAAGCATCAAGCTTATAATTACTTGTTAAAACAAAATTTAATTGATTCACTAATCTTCAGAATTACAGTTACTCATAATATAAATTGAATTACTAGTTTGCAATATTACATTTACTCACACAACATAAATACTTAATCGATATCATTTTAAGGCATATCATAATATTCTATCAACCATTATGAATCTCTTAATATACTAACATTTGCGTGTAAATTAGCCTCTTACTTAATTCCAATGGTTACTATATCTTAATTTATTTATTACGTTTTGTTATATAGAGACTTAGCTATATTTACACATCTACTTATTATTCTTCTTGACATGTCATAATACATAAATTACTTTGCTTAGGATCTTAACGAACTATGGGATCTTTTAGAATGAGATGAGTTAAGTTCGGTAGACATTAATTACTATGTTTGACAATAATTTGTTTATAAATTGTTATTATAGTATTCTGTTACTTGTTTTGCAGGATTCCTCTGAGATGACTGGTGTCTCCACTTTGCTCAATGCACTTCACTCCACTAATAAACACATTTGATTTATTACTTTTGTATCACACATTCGCGTTTATAACTATCGTCACGCACATATGTATAAATATACTTCTTGTTTTGTACTTACGCGGACATATGTATAAATATACTTCTTGTTTCATACTTACGTGCACATAATAAATAATACTGTCTGGTCTCGTACTTCTGCGCACTAATCTATATGTTATTTCCTCCCACGGTATTAATTATTCCTTCCTACTCTTTATCATAACAATTTAGACATAATTTATAAGTTTGGAGTAACGTTGCCATTATAATTACATTAATGGAGGGTCATTCCATGTCAATTCAACCAGGCTATCTCACCCACCATTTTAGATTTTAATGAAACTTAGCTTGTTTGTTCTACCTATAGAGGTAAGGAACCACACCAAATTTGAACACTATATCTTACTTCGTTATCATGTTATGGCTATTCAAAGTTTTGAGGTTTTTTACATTTTGCTGTTTGGATCTCGCGAGACAAGAAGCGTCAGTAAATATAAAATAATTTGTAACTTGTTTATTTTACATCCAATCGTTGTGAAATTGTCAAGTTTTACTCTTTAAACTACAGGGATTCCAGAGAAAAATACAAAATCCTTCTAAGGTTAACCATTTTAGAAGAAAAAAATCTTATTTTTGCATCTCTAAAATTTTTAAAAACGAAAACATGGTTTAGCGTTAAACTCAATATCTTAAGAAGGGAAAGGGATAATCCCAATTTTTTTTCCTTCTAAATAATCCTATTGAAATGGGCTACAATATAAAATAATTAAATGTTTGGGGTTTTCATTCCTTTGTATAGTTTTTTTTAACTAAATGTAAATGTTTTATAATAACTTATTGAACCATTATAAGACCTAGGCCATAGCCTATGTCAATTATTAAACTGCCACTTGCAATATTAGCAATAAGCAACAAGTAGAAATAAGTAATAAGCAATAAATAAATGAGTAGTAAGTAATTATTCAATTACAATTAATTCTTAATTAAATTAAAAAAGTAAGAATAAAAAAATCTTATTTGAACTAATTGAATTCAAAAACAAGAAAGCTGCAAGTAGAAACAGGCCCAGCTTGCAAAGTGTGCAGTCATGTTTGTTTGTGTGCAGACATGTGTGGACAGGCAGGTTTAATCAGACAATCTATTCTTTGCTTGCCTAGTCAGTCTGTTACTTGTGCTTCTTGAGGAAACAGCATAGTGTATTACTGCTTAGTATTTTATTTATTAATTCTATGTGTGAGTGTATAATGGTTACTGTGTGTTTTAATTACTTTTATGGATTATTAACACTAGTAAACTGTAAGTAAGTGAACTTTCATAAGTATTTTAAAAGAAATAAACAATAACAATGAAAGTATATTTGCTAGAACATTTGTTTTAAATTACCATATGTATAAGAAATTTGAATTTGCTATTTCACTGTAATTTGAAATGGAAGATAAGTGCAGTGTAGGGATAATAGCACAGACAGAATGTCACAAAATAAGTTGTCACCAAAAAAGCAATAGAAAATGCATGTGAATTGTCTGAGGAAGAACTAAATTTACTACAGCTAAGAACTGAAGTACAGAATCTTACTACAGTTTGCCTTCACCATAAGAGTTTATTTTTAAAAAAGTATGAATTCCTACAAAAAACTTGTCGTGATCCTTACAAAAGGCACAAGAAACCTATAAACAAAACTTTAAGAGTGGTAAGTTTAGAACAGAGCAGGGTATGTGTAAAGCAAGGGCTTAAAATTAAACCTGGAGAAAAATTATGTTCCTCTTGTCATAAAATGTTATTTACTACTCCAGCTAATCATGGCAGCGATGAAGAAGACTTGCAGCTAAATGATGACGATGATTTTGAAGTTAATGAATTACAAAAAGAAGATGCTATTGATTCTTTAAGTGCTTCTTTAACAGATATGGGGTGTTCACCTTTAAAGTTACATGCACTTAATGAGAGTTGTAAAATAAGCTATCCACAACAGAAAATTGAAAAATTACAACAAAATGTGAAAAATAAAATTGAATTTGTTCTTGATGTTGAAGTACCACCAGAAGGAATGAAATTAGAAAAAGAAATGGAACAAAAAGCTGCTGATATGGACTTGCTGGTAGAAAACATCAAAACCCCAACTACCTCAACTGGCATCAAAGAAGAAAATCCAGCTACTAACAATCCCAGCATCTCTTAACTGGTCGAGAAAAAAAATTAAAGATACTTTTCAAGTTTCTGATTACTCTGTTTGGCAAGCCCAAAGTCTATTCAAAGAAAAAGGTTTTCTTGCTGAACCTGAACCAAAAAGAGGGAAGAAACTGAAGCCTGAAGTCATAATGTTGGTTGTAAATTTTTATCAAAGTGATGAACAGTCAAAGGTATTACCCGGTATGAAAGACGTAGTAAGTTTAAGAAAAAAACAATATGAGAATAAATGGTTAATTTTGAGTAACCTCAATGAAATATACTCAAATTTTAAATGGGAGTATCCTGAAGTGAAAGTAGGTTTTTCAAAATTCTGCACACTCCGCCCCAAATGGTGTGTTTTGGCAGTTGCCAGTGGAACCCACTCTGTCTGTATCTGCACCATTCACCAGAATGTCATATTGCTCATTCATGCAACAGAACTTGAAGAGGGATATAAAGAGCTCATAAATTTGCTGCTTTGTGAAAACCGTAATCGTGAATGCATGCTCAGACACTGTGGCAACTGCCCCTCTAAAGATAATTTAACAGGCTTTCTACAAACAAACTTTTGCGACTGTGATCAAGAGGACAGAATTGAATACAAACAATGGATTTCAACAGACAGGACACAAATGATCACATGTACAGCAAATGTTGACGAATTTATTGATGAACTCACTACCAAACTAGAAAAACTAGTTCCACATTCATACATTGCAAAGTGCCAATCAGAATATTTTAAAAGCCTCAAAGATTCCTCTGCATCAAATTTTGCTGTTATTTCAATGGATTTTAGCGAGAATTACTCTTTTACTATCCAGGATGAGGCTCAGGGGTACCACTGGACTTCAGACTCTTGTACAGTACATCCTCTTATTATAAACTTAAGTTGTGTTGCTAGTAAAAAAATAGTTTCATCACACTGCATCATATCAGATGACTTGAAACATGATGTCTGTATGGTGTACAAAATACAGGAAAAAGTGTCAGAATTTGTCAAGGAAAACTTTCCCAATATTACAGAAATTCACTATTATAGTGACGGTTGTGCAGCACAATATAAAAACAAGTTCAATTTTATGAATCTTTCTCTGCATGAAAATGATTTCATGTTAAAAGCTCAGTGGTCATTCTTTGCTACAAGCCACGGAAAAACAGAATGTGATGGAATTGGAGGAACTGTAAAGTGACTAGTACGAAAAGAAAGTCTCCAAAGGCCTCTTCAGAACCAAATACTAACTCCACATGATTTCTTTCAGTTTTGTAAATTAAACATCAAAAAAGTTAACTTTCACTTCATTTCCAAAGATTCTATAAATCTGATACGTTCTAAGCTTGAAGAACGCTTTCAAGACCTAACAACATTTCCGGGAACAAGAAGTTTCCATAACTTTAGGCCAAAAGATTATTCTGGGACTTTGGAAGCAAGAAGGATGAGCAGTGATGAGAAGCCCAGTCTCATTTACAACTTAAGAGAAGAAGTGATATCAAATGTGAAAGAAGAAGACTTGTATCGCTCTTGTTACATTGTTTGCAAGTATGACAATCTCTGGTACTTTGGGATAATAACTGAAGTGAGTAAAGAAGAAGGTGATGTTACAGTTAAATTTTTACATCCTGCAGGACCATCACCATCATTTTACTGGCCAACACGCGATGATGTCTGCCCGGTGTCAGTTCCTCACGTCCTTGCAGTTGTTGAGTCCCCACACACCTTTACTGGAAGAACATACCAATTCTCAAAGGAGTGTATGAATTCTATTCAAAAAGTAATGTCAGAAACCTTTTAAGTGCTTGAAACTGAAAATGGACCAACATAGAGTGAAATACTATCTAAAATAAATCTGGTAAGTTTTCAGACTTAAGTTCATAACTGCAGTGACTAAAGACATTTTTCTATAAATATGTTAATAGGATTTTCAACTTTAAATCTGTCCATGTCTATTTACTTATGTTTAAATATAATTCCTACCTGTCAAAAAATAAAGGTATTTAAAATAACAAAAATTATTTCCTTTGGAAAACAAGTCAACAACCAAGGGGAGCTGTACACAATGCTTCGCTAAAATATTAAAAACGTTTACATTTAGTTAAAAAAAAACTATACAAAGGAATGAAAACCCCAAACATTTTATTTTTTTATATTGTAGCCCATTTCATTAGGATTATTTAGAAGGAAAAAATTTGGGATTATCCCTTTCCCTTCTTAAGATATTGAGTTTAACGCTAAACCATGTTTTCGTTTTTAAAAATTTTAGAGATGCAAAAATAAGATTTTTTTCTGCTAAAATGGTTAACCTTAGAAGGATTTTGTATTTTTCTCTGGAATCCCTGTAGTTTAAAGAGTAAAACTTGACAATTTCATAACGATTGGATGTAAAAGAAACAAGTTACAAATTATTTTATATCTACTGATGCTTCTTGTCTCGCGAGATCCAAACAGCAAAATGTGAAAAACCTCAAAACTTTGAATAGCCATAACATGATAACGAAGTAAGATGTAGTGTTCAAATTTGGTGTGGTTCCTTACCTCTATAGGTAGAACAAACAAGCTAAGTTTCATTAAAATCTGAGATGGTGGGTGAGAAAATTGTTTTTTTTTGTGGTTGAATTGACATGGAATGACCGATTCTACTGAGTGACATAGACTCCTACCCCATCAGACTTTGATAGACTCCCCGATTTTTCAACATCTTCTCTTTTTATAGTTTACTTGGAGATACCCTCTCTTCCGTCATAGCTGATCTTTTCTCTTTGGTTCTATTTTGAAAATTTCCCAGGTATGTTTGAATATACCCATTCAGACATCATAACTCTTTCGCGCTTCCTACTGACGCTTCTGCTTATTGGTCAATTGAGTTCGGGCACGTTGTTTTATCGCGTGGCCATTTAACTTGTTAAAACGACGCTACTTTCTAACTTTCACACTTTATGTTGGGGTGAATCCCATTGTGTTTTGAAGGACATTGCCTCGCCTTTCTAACGGGACTTACGCATTTTTTGCTGTTCTGATCTTTTATGTTTTTATGACATGCAAGGTACAGGCTTCTATTATATTTCTATTTTGGCTGGTGACAGACTGTCGGCGCACTGGGCCTCACCCTGTCCATTCTTATTCTACGTATTTTCTTTTTACATACATAACAATTTCTTACTTACTAATACTATTCATAATTCAATCATACATTATTAATAATTGTATATCATATTTGCTTAATTGAGAACTTGTAAAGTTGTGTTACATCGTCCCCCAAAATGATTTGTTCACAATTGTACAACAAAATTTGGGAAAATCATTTTGTATTCCCCTACATATATATAGTCATTTAAACGAGGGTTTGTTTACTTTACCCGCACTGACCCACTTTCATAGCTCGGCTAGTAACGGTCTCCCCTCACTGTCTACTTTCACTTTCCCCTCTTTAGTTGTCAATGGTCGGTCATTCACATCTTACTGCTCTAACTATTCCACTACTTATTGTTTACAAATTTTGCTTACTAACTATATTGATACATGACTGACTCTATTATACTTACTTCTTACTAGAGACCGGATTATATGCAACATAAAAAGGCTGAAATATGCATGCAAATATGCATGAAAAATGCTTAAAATATGCAAGTAAAGTGTGAAAATATGCAAAAATATTACATCAACAATCTTTGTGTTTATAAATGTTTACAATCATGTATTTCTCTAAATTTTCAACAGTCTTTATTTTTAACAATCTTGTTTTTATAAATGTTCACAATCAGGTATTTTTCTAAATTTTCTGTTGTAAGGTTGTGCCTTCTATCAGTCAAAATATTTTTATAATTTGAAAATGAACGTTCCACGTCCACCGAGGTTACCGGGCAGTACTTGAACTTAGGTGCTACATTAGCGCATGTTGTCTCAGGTAAAAGTTCACCCATGCCATTAATAAAACTATTAATGGCATGTTGTTGTGTATCGAAGCCGGGGTTGTTGTGTAAAATGTTTTCAAACTTTTCTTAAAGTTTATGCGGGAATATCTCTGGCAATTCGGAGTTCAATTGACGGATTTTGCTCATCAACTGAATGGATTCATTCAATGTCAAACCATGAGATTCAAGCTTTTAATACTCTCCGGAATGTGGGAAAAATGGGTGCTAATCATAGCAATGCTCTTTTTAATAGAAGAGTCTTCAAGTGCTTCCTTTCACTGACGAACTATCATACAATCTGCGCTGTCGAAGTCATTTACTACACCTTTAATGACATCGAAATGTTGATTGTAGAACAGTACAGCTTCAAGCCACGTTCCCCATCGAGTTACCACTGGTTCAGGTGGTAAAGGCACAGTAGGAAGTTTTTCTTTATAGGCCTTAATGCGAGCAGGTGACTTGAGGAATACTTTCTTTGTTGACGAAATCAATTTATTTACTTTTCCAAACGTGCATCGTACTTCTTCGGCGAGTCGATGGACTCCGTGAGCAAAGCAGGTGACGTGAATCAAATTAGGATAAAATACCTGGAGGGCTTTGGCTGCCTTAATCATATAGGGTGCAGCATCTGAGAGAAATATGTACACTCTTTCATCTACAGATGGATCAGGAAATATTTTTTTAATACCCTCATTCACAAATCTGGCGATGGTAGAATGATTTTTCTTTTCAAGGTCTTTGCAGCCTACCAAATAAGAAGAAGAAGGCTCAAGTTTCAATTTCCCGATGATCAGATTTGCAATATTACGGCCACAACTGTCTGTAGTTTCGTCAGCTGAAATCCATATAATGCTATCATTAAGGTCATTCCGTATTTCGTCCAAGACATGTTGGTAAATTGTTGGTATGTAATTTTTACGTAATGTTGATTCATCTGGTACATTTTGATTCAAACAATATTTTCCTAGAAAACGTCTGAAAGTAGGATTTGAAAGTTTGTAAACCGGAATGTTGCTTGCAAGGATTGTATGCTTGCACATAAATCCATGCAAAACTCATTTTTTTGTTTGTCTTTAGAAGTAGAGACACTGGTACTTGCCTGTGTTAAAAGTTGTTGTCGCGGACCTTTGTTGTTCAACGCTGCGATATGATGACTTGTCTTAACATGCTGGTCTATTTAAAATTTTTTCGCGCACGAAACACTTTTCTCGCAAACTTGACAATATAAAATGTTTCCGTCATAAGTAAATATTCCAGGATAGTCTGCTATCCACGTTGAGACACTTTTTTCACCGGAGGCATCGTACACTTTAAAATTGGCACAAATATAAGAAAGACGATCGAACTAACATAAAACGTGCGTAGCATAGCCAGTTAATCTCGAAACTAACGTAAAACGTTCAGAGCCTAGCAAGTTATAATCAACAACAACGCGCGCATTTTGTTTTGACTGTCGGGTCGGAGTAGTGCGGTAGGCATGTCGCCTGTCCTTGTCTTACGCGGTTCTGTCACTGTGTTTAATTGTATAGACAAAAGACGCCCGGCTGCTAAGAGCGGTAGAGGGCTCGCTCATACGAGCCATGCGTTTCATTGTTTAGGTCGGCTACAACTATTAAGATCTGTAAAAAAAGCGCAAATATGCCCCATCAGTAGGTTTTCAGTAAAATATGCTAAAACCTGTAAAAATAGCCAAAACATGCAAATGCATATGCAAATATGCATTTGCATATAATCCGGTCTCTACTTATTACTATTACATTAGTTTTTTAATATTTTATCACATTAAGGAATTCTAAATGTTTGTTGAATTATTATATTCTCTATTCCCCATTTATTGTATTCTCAATTTCATGTAGCATTTCACTATTATCTGGGCATGTATCATTCTGACCATGATTATGATCATTTCTTTCTTCTGAACTACATAATTTTGGTCTTTTCACCTTTTTCTTTCCAGATTCCTCTGGACTGTCAGTATCAATAGACTGTATCAGTCTTACACCTTTTCCACTTGATATATTACTGCTGCCTGTTTCTTCTTGTTTCACAGACTTAGGAATGGCACGTATTTTGATTCTTGGTACAGTCTGTTCCCATTTTCTAGGACGGCCTCTGCCTCTTGCTTTCTCCCTAATACGTTCTGCCACAACTTTCCTTTTACCAATTCTTGTTTTTGTCACACATTCTGGTTTTATACGCACCATCTTATAATTCTCATTTTCAAAGCATTCATAATTACTATCTTTAAACTTATTGTTTTTGTATCTCACCTTTTCATCATCTCTCATTTCTTCTTTGTTTTCTGATAAATATCTGTCTCTTAATAAAGTCGCATGTTCGTCTGATTCTTCTATGCATATGGTGTTGAACATGGTTTGTGTCCGAAGACAGCTCTGTGTGTCTCGATGAGTATCCATATGTATTTTTAATCTGTACTTTGTTTTGAAGTTTTTGTTACACTTGGAACACTTCCATGGGGCTTCATCACTATGAATTGTTAAGTGCCTTTGCAAGATGCCTCTTGATGTAAAACTGTGTCGACACTGCTCACACACAAATGGTCTCTCTCTAAGGTAAATTGCCTTTAAATGTGCTGATACTGCTGACTTACTGCTAAACTTTTTATGACATAGATGACGTGGAAAAACAATGCGTTCTTCTTTTGGCACATGAGACCTAGCATGAAGGTTCAACAAAGACTTTCTGTGAAATATTTTTTCACATTTATCACATTTTATCTGAGCTCGAGTCTGATGAAATTCCATACAGTGTGTACACAATGCATTCCAATTCTTACAGACATAATCACACATGTGACACTGAAAACGGAACAGTTCAGGTACAAGAACTTTAAAATCAGACTTTTTGAGCTTCTTATACTGTTTGTATTTTTCCTCCTTCACTGCTCGTTCTAAGGGTTTATCATTAACATTACAGTCTTTATCTGATACTTCACTTTCATTTTCTTCATTCACCACTTCCCTCGCTTCCGATCTTAATTCTGTCGATAATTCTCGGTTCTCGCGCTTGTTCTCACTGATTGGCTGTTCTGCTTGTACTCTGTGCTCGCTTAATTGTTGTGTCATGTTCTGTTTAATGTCCTTTCTTTATTGAATATAGCTTTCATTAATGCTCTCTTTACAATCATCCAATTTTTCTTTTAGCCGTTCGGTATTTTCTACTATTTGTTCTGCCATTAGTTTATTAATTTCTGCCAGTTTTTCCCTTGTTTGTTTATTATATTCTGCTATTTGTTTAGTGTTTCCGCCATTTTTTCCATCAGTTTTTCCGTTGTTTGTTGCATTAATTGTTGTAGTATTGTGGCTATGTCTATGTTTGTTTTTGTATGTTGTATTGCGCTGATTACGTTTTCTTCTGCTCGTCCCCTTGCCTCTGAAGAAACCGGCGCGATTCCGTTATCGGTTAGTTCATCAAATATTTCCGTCTCCCCCATTTGGTTATTAATTTCAAAGTCCCCTTCATTACTATCATTTACATTATAATTACTCGCCATTTTTACCTCACTATTTTTAGGTTCTTTAAAATTCCTTAATTTCTTACTTTTACTACGTGTTAACATTAAATTTTACACATATATCATTTTAATGCCTACCTCATATCATTCTGCCGAGCTTTTTGATGATGAATTTAAGCTCCACGTTGTTGGGCGACAAATATAAATATTTTTGAGAGCTCCACATTTGTGCGCCAAATATAACTTATTTTTGGGTTCCCCTTTTATTCGGGGTGTTAAATATACAGAGTTTTAATTTTACGTTTCGTGCTAAATATAAAGATACTTAATTCTATGATGTGATCGTTATGATAACTAAGTATATCTGCTCATTTAACTTGTGAAATCAATAATTACTGTTGGGCACCAGAGCAGAGTACCTCAGGGTTTATCAAATAATGACACTTTCTCATTCAGCTTCTAATAATAGTCTATATTGATTCATTCATAATACAGATATGTACATTAAAATTCTAATACTTCATACTACACATTCTTTATGGTATCAATTGATTTATCGAGCATCAAGCTTATAATTACTTATTAAAACAAAATTTAATTGATTCACTAATCTTCAGAATTACAATTACTCATAATATAAATTGAATTACTAGTTTGCAGTATTACATTTACTCACACAACATAAATATTTAATCGATATCATTTTAAGGCACATCATAATATTCTATCAACCATTATGAATCTCTTAATATACTAACATTTGCGTGTAAATTAGCCTCTTACTTAATTCCAATGGTTACTATATCTTAATTTATTTATTACGTTTTGTTATATAGAGACTTAGCTATATTTACACATCTACTTATTATTCTTCTTGACATGTCATAATACATAAATTACTTTGCTTAGGATCTTAACGAACTATGGGATCTTTTAGAATGAGATGAGTTAAGTTCGGTAGACATTAATTACTATGTTTGACAATAATTTGTTTATAAATTGTTATTATAGTATTCTGTTACTTGTTTTGCAGGATTCCTCTGAGATGACTGGTGTCTCCACTTTGCTCAATGCACTTCACTCCACTAATAAACACATTTGATTTATTACTTTTGTATCACACGTTCGCGTTTATAACTATCGTCGCGCACATATTGTAACAATCTAATGGATCGCGTATTATATTTGCCACACCTTGATAGCGTCAAATCTATAACAATTTAAAAAGGTCCCGTAATGGTAATAACTATTACTGTGGAACTCACCTTTTTTCCACCGTTCATTTCAAAATTTCTGCTGAAATCGGCGTTGCCAACTCTTCTTTGTAACTCGAAATAGGTTATGTTTATTATATCAAAATCAATTCTATTTTTATAACTATCGGAAACCAAACATACAGTATTACAGATAATAATGGTTTAATTATCCATTTCTCAAACCCTTTAGTTACACAATAATGTTCCAGATTATTTAAGTCAAATTGCCTGGCTTACTTTATTTATTGCCGGTTGGCTATTCTGTTTATCAACCGGTGATAGCAGTAAAACGATGGTTGATTTCGTTTAATCTCACGGCGTGTAAATGTCCTTTTGGCTACAGAAAAAATTATTGAAACACAAATAAAAGTACAAGCTTCACAATAAATATACAAATATTATATATTTGAAAAAATATGGACGACTGTGGTCACAAACTACGTTTGAAAGAATTAGTGTTTCTAGGTTAAGTTGGTTAATACAGTATTGAATTAATTTACAGTTTTCGCACAAGAAATAACTAGAATAGTGGTTTTAGTGTTAGTTTTAATTGTTCATTATCAAAATAAATCCACAATTTTAATTAGTGAGTGTGAAATCAGTGTTATTAGTGTAATTCACTTTGTCTGTCTTCGTTACGTGATAATTCAAAATAGTTTATACTTGGCGACTGTTTCCTCATCTCAGGTCCAGTTAAAATGTCTTGGGTATAGTTGGTTTTCCTTTTGATTTATCCACTTCTGTGGTCCTCTTGGAAATGCTTTTTGGATTATTATTAATAATCTCTGATGCTATATTCAGATTTTTATTAGTTTGTTCGTTTTCTATTACTTTTTTTTTTAATCTCAAGCTCTGTAATTTCTTCAGTCTTTACTCATTGAATTTCTTCAAATTCTTCACTCATTACTCAATGGTTACTAAAGAACTCCCAAGATTGTTTACCTAAATTTGTTGTTGCTAGGGTTAAAATACGAAATTTTATTGGTGGACATGATGAGATATTGTCATTGAAATACATTGTCTTTCTGTACAAAATTGGTCAAATATCTTTAAATTGGTCTAATTCCCTTATACTAACTGTGAATCTAAATCTAATAACATCATTGTCTTGGTTTTTAACTTGTACATCAATTTGAAACCAAACAAGGTTACTTTTAGTTATAATGATTTTACATTTTTACCATCTAATTTTCTTAATAATTAATTTTAAACTACTTATTTCGAATACATTTTTGTTGTGCAGACTAATATCATTAAACCTATTCATATTACATTCATTATTTCACTAAACCTTGCTGTTATACCTTATAATTTTCAATTTTCTAGTTTTTTATATAGGCCTAGCAGCTAACATGTCTGAAATCCTATAACTACACTTATTCTAACAAATGATATTTATTCTTCGTATTGTTTGAATTAGCAGCCATCCTTACTATTTCTTTTATGAAATTGCTAAACTGCTACAATTTTTATTGTTCAGACAAAGCTTTTCGTCATCACTGACATCATCAGGTCTTAAACAACAACTGATCATCTGTTGTTGTTTAATCATCAGGTCTTAAAAACAAATTAAACTGACATCTGTTGTTTAAGACCTGATGATGTCAGTGATGACGAAAAGCTTTGTCTGAACAATAAAAATTGTAGCAGTTTAGCAATTTCATAAAAGAAGTAGAAATGATATTTATGTTGTTACTTTAACAAACATAAACATAATTACTAAACATCTACATAAACAAACTAACATAATTACTTAAAATACAACATTTGTTGGTTTCTAAACCTTATAAAACAATATAATCCTTTACTTATAGACAAAATACGAGGGTATTTCGGAAAGTAAGGTCTGAATCACCGTAGCTAATCGAATGACGCGCGAACATTGAAACGCGCATGCACCAACTCCCGGCAAGCCTTGCGCGTCAAACGATGCCATTTGCATTGGTATTGTTGCAGTGTGCTGTTTACAGTGTCAGTTCAAAATAATAAGTTCAAAACAATTGATCAGCCCGCCGACTGTGAAATACGTTCAGTGATTCGGTTTTTGACAGCAAGGAACGTTCCACCAGCGGAAATTCATCGACACATAAGTGAAGTGTACGGCCCCAATGCGATGAGTGACAGCAAAGTGCGTAAGTGAGTGAGAGCTTTCAAGGACGGACGGGAAAATGTCCATGATGAACCGCGATCAGGCTGACCATCAGTGATCACAGAAGATTTGGTCAATGTCGTGGATGAAAAAATTTGTGAAGACCGGCGATTCACAATTTCAACTTTAGCATTGGAATTTCCGAATGTGGCTAGAACAACTTTGCACAAAATTGTCTCTGAAAATTTGCAATTTCGCAAATTGTGCTCATGTTGGGTTCCCAGGCTGCTTACTGAGGAACACCAAATGAAAAGAATGGCTTGTGCTCTTGATTTTTTGGACCGATATCATAAGGAAGGTGATAAACTTTTAGAGAATATTGTCACAGGGGATGAGACGTGGGTTTCTCACATGACCCCAGAGTCTAAACGTCAGTCAATGGAATGGCGTCACACGACATCACCAGTAAAGTCAAGGCCAAGCAGACAATCTCAACACGCAAGGTTATGGCAACCGTGTTTTGGGATAGACATGGAGTCTTGTTAGTCGAGTTTATGCAGCAAGGGACAACAATAAATGCAGCCGCTTACTGCGCTACCCTGACTAAACTTCGACGTGCAATACAGAATAAGCGACGTGGCCTTCTGACGTCTGGAGTTTTGTTGCTGCATGACAATGCCAGACCCCATTCTGCCATTCAAACCCAAAATCTGATCAGATCTTTTGGATGGGAACAGATTGACCACCCACTGTACAGTCCAGACTTGGCGCCGAGCGATTTTCACTTGTTCCGCTACCTAAAGGAGTTTCTCGGCAGCAAGCGCTTCGCCACAGCTGACGAGGTGAAAGAAGCAGTTAAAGACTGGATATCCTCACAGGCGGCAGACTTCTATGACTTCGGCATACAAAAGCTTGTAGAACGTTATGATAAATGTTTAAACAAAAATGGAAACTATGTAGAAAAATAGAGAAAGATGTAAGGAATTAAATTAAAAAAGTTTTTTGAAAAAATCTGTGATGGTTTATTTTTTATAAGAAATCGGACCTTACTTACCGAATAACCCTCGTACATAATTTCCTTGGTCTAACTTTAGTACAACAGATTATGTATTGTCTATTAGTCTTAAAACTTTACACATAACTTCGTGAACATAAATAATTAAATATTACAATATATCTTAGCAGTTTTAAACACTAATAATAAACCTAGTACTCATAAATGACCTATGATTATTTTAAAATCATCACATAATAATGCAACTTAATATTTTACATTCATCTGCATTCTCCCCTTGACCTACTGATAATAAACTTTTTATCTTTATTTATTTGTCACTTTATCACTTCTCACTATTTTAATTCACTTGTAATAATGTTTTTGGGTCCCACATTAATTATACATTTATGATTATTACCATCACTTTAAATCAATTGTAATAGTGTTCTTGGTTTTACAATAAATATACTCTTATTTTATTATTATTATACTGGTTCATTTACACTTTCTATATCATTTCATTACATGTTTACTTACTACTTGTTATATAATTCCATACTCATTAGTTTGTACTTTTAGATGGTCATTACAGATTATAATTTACTTGGAATAGGGTATTTGGCCTCGAATATTCCTTCATCGTTCATTTTATGTTGCATTTCTCTTTCCCCATCACCTTACCTAAACATTTGGGTATAGCCAGTCATAGTTAGAGTCTGTCAAATATAGTCATTAGTGTTATGCTATCATTCTTTATTTATTACTTTTTTTTATTGTACAGCTTCTCATTCGCTTACTCTTGCAAATCTTACATGGTTTTATGTCATACCATTTGTCAGGTTACAATATGTATAAATATACTTCTTGTTTCGTACTTACACGCACATAGGTATAAATATACTTCTTGTTTCGTACTTACGCGCACATAGGTATAAATATACTTCTTGTTTCGTACTTACACGCATTCTTGTTTCATACTTACGCGCACATAATAAATAATACTCGTACTTCCGCGCACTAATCTATATGTTATTTCCTCCCACGGTACTAATTATTCCTTCCTACTCTTTATCATAACAATTTAGACATTTATAAGTTTGGAGTAACGTGGTCGTTATAATTACATTAATGGAGTTATTCTACTGAGTGACATAGACTCCTACCCCATCAAACTTTGATAGACTCCCCGATTTTTTAACGTATTCTCTTTTTATAGTTTACTTGGAGATACCCTCTCTTCTGTCATAGCTGATTCTTTTCCCTTTGGTTCTATTTTGAAAATTTCCCCGGTGTGTTTGAATATACCCATTCAGACATCGTAACTCTTTCGCGCTTCCTACTAATGCTTCTGCTTATTGGTCAATTGAGTTCGGGCACGTTGTTTTACCGCGTGGCCATTTAACTTGTTAAAAACGACGCTACTTTCTAACTTTCACACTTTATGTTGGGGTGAATCCCATTGTGTTTTGAAGGACATTGCCTCGCCTTTCTAATGGGACTTAAACGCATTTTTTGCTGTTTTGATCATACAAAGCATTTTATGTTGTTATGACATGCAAGGTACAGGCTTCTATTGTATTTCTATTTTGGCTGGTGACAGACTGTCGGCGCACTGGGCCTCACCATGTCCATTCTTATTCTACATATTTTCTTTTTACATGCATAACAATTTCTTACTTACTATTACTATTCATAATTCAATCATACATTATTAATAATTGTATATCATATTTGCTTAATTGAGAACTTGTAAAGTTATGTTACATCAAGGTGCAGGGATAATAACCTTCATTATTATAGTAGCATATAAAAAATACAAACACTGTAGTTGGTCCAATGCATGCAGATGCTATCCCTCATGATTCTTGACTGGACTGACATCAACAGTTTTGTCATTGTAGCAATAAATATGATTAAATAAATATAAATTTAGTTTACAAGAAATGTACATAAAAATATAAAAAGTAAAACAGTATTAGAAAAGGAAGGGGTTGAAATTGATTACAGGTTAGTAAATAAATAATTTTATGATTGTTTTGTATACAGTATATAACTGGTAAAATGAATAGTGTATTTCATTCTAGGCATTGTGCAACTGTTTACTTCACTATGTTCGTTGCTATCGAGGTGTTGTGCTGCGAATGAGCAGAAAGCTTACACTTATAGAAGGCTGCAATTGGATACAAACTCTGAAGAATCAACTGACCTTCTTGATTGATTTTTGTTGTTTGAAAACTTCCCAAGAATTTTCTGGACTACCATTAGGGGGTGCCCTGCTAGCTTATGTCTACAATTATTTGTGCCAGGTTACAAGAAAGGATATAACCTGCATTCTGTACTACATTTTGGAATCATGTTGTAATGTCTATTTCAGGTGAATTGTATTTTATTTAAAGTGTATCTAACTATATGCTTTCAATAAATTAATGTGTGTGTGTGTGTGTGTGTGTGTGTGTGTGTGTGTGTGTGTGTGTGTGTGTGTGTGTGTGTGTGTGTGTGTGTGTGTGTGTGTGTGTGTGTGAGGGGTGCTCTACTTCTATTATAGAGTATATTTTCAGTGGAAGGTAGTGATGGTGGTGGTTTTGTCATTGTCTTCATCGTTTTCTGCTCCTTTAATTGGCAGTACTGCTGGACCCTAGCATGTACCAATTTCTGACTCCAATACATCCTGTCCATCACTGTTCTCCTCCAATTGTGAAGTTATTTTTTACACATTTATATCATAATATATTTATCTCCCACTTACCTTTTGTTCAGCCCAGGGTTACGTCGCACGAACTGTGAAATACAAGTATGATTTCAAGGTTGTCTCAATAACTCACTCGACTCTCTTTTATGGAAAACAACTAAGATTTTATTTCATCATCTATATTTTTAAAAAGGCAGGAATTTTTACTTTTCTTTCAAAATTGACATATTACTTCTTCCTCAATCTATTAATAACCTAAACATTTATTTCGACATTGTAAACTAATATAATAATTAATTAATTAATCAAGACGACCCAGCTTGCTCACACACACTTTCATTCCATTACAAAACCCCCTTTTTATTTATTTAGGCCCCATTTTATTAAAAACGTTAATCATATATTTTGTTTAATACAGTTACTCAATGCTCCTGCCGGCAGCGTGGCGTCTCACTCAGCGTTGTCTCATTTGATGTAAAACAAAAGTTACGGTTTCACTGGTGTCACAATTTTCTTTCATTTAACACTGTTCCATGGGTGTTTAGATATTTTCACTATTTTAGACATGTGAATATGCACTGATTCGGTCGGTTTACTTCACTTGCGGCATCCCCCCAGCCACGTGTTGCTCTACATACGTCTCTGTTATTACGGTCGTTACAGTGTTATTGAATTTTCGTCGCGACAACCCGTTATGCTCCTAGGCCCGTCGCTGCCGCCTCGTAACTCACTACTACTTGATTCACATTTTTATTATACAGGTTAGATGAACTTGGGTTCAGCCGGTAGACGCACCACGGCTCGCGTCCGATATGTTAAGGTGTTATTTGCCGACTGCCTGACGCCACGAGGTGCGTCGGTGTTGCTCACTTCCGCTCGCTCGCTCTCCGATTGGCTGCTGCGCCCACGTGGTCGGTTTAATTAGTCACGTGTTGTTCAGTTCCGTTGCCGAGTTTGGCGTCGAGATTATTGCCGAGGCCCACGGGCGCACACTTACAGCTGCATTCCAATGTTTTATCTTTCTCGTGCCTTGCTCTGACTGGCACGGATTTGAATACAGGGTGTCCAACAAGCATGTCTGAGTGGCCGTAAAGGGTGTCCAAACAAATCAGTCCCAAATAATTAACAAATTGAATGAAAAATATACCCTTCAAAATAGCCCCGTTACACAATTCCTTGTTCCAATAGCCCTTACAATTTCCACAACACTGTTTTCCCTTCTTTTCCCGGATTTGCCTTTAAATCTCATCCCCTGCCAGGTACTTGGTACACCTTTTGGGGGTTTCAGCAACCCTCAACCCTAATGATATATCTGGCCTAGCACAATCTTTTATCTTACAAATTCTAGAGCCAAAACTTCTTTGTATATTTTATATAATTCACTGTTATACTTTACATAGGATGCCTTGTTGGCCAGTGTGATTCTTCTTTGGATTTTGGGTTCCTCTGATCCAATGTTTGATATATTAAATTTCAAACGTATGAAATTTCCTACCATTTCAATAATGTTGTCTTCTATAGTTATATGTTGATCTATCTGGTTCTTCTTATGTGACCAACCATTTTTGTTTCATCAGTGTTTATATTTATTGATAACTCAACTTCATAACTTTTATTTTTAATCTCTTTAAAAAAAATGGCAATTGTAATTTGTCTTCACATGACATTCATTTTTCCTGCCTAGGCAGCTATTTGTGTTGTTTTATTTGCCTCTACTGTATTGTCATTATTGCATTATTTGTACTGTTCTGTGTTCACACAAGTGGTTGCAGCTTCCCTTCATTTGCTTCACAACTTACATAATTTCTAATGATCCTAAGCTTAGGTAAAGAGTAACCAAAGCTGTCTTAGATCACCCAATCTGCCAGACCTTTTATTAGTTCTCTCTTCCTATCATCAGACAGCTTATTGATACCTTTAGATGTTTTATTCATGTGTACGCCTTGTGGACAGAATAATGCCTGAGACCAAATAAAGACATTTCTTCATAAAGAAATTGTTAAAGCTCTTTTTCAGCATTTAGAAAGCTATTGCAAAATGTCATCACAACAAATATCTTTGGATTATGTATGCAGTTAAAATTATGTACATCGGGTTCATATAAGTAAACTGTGTGTGTGTGTGTGTGTGTGTGTGTGTGTGTGTGTGTGTGTGTGTGTGTGTGTGTGTGTGTGTGTGTGTGTGAGAGAGAGAGAGAGAGAGAGATGAATTTTTTAACATGGGACTATCATATATATATTGCAACGTGACAATTTGGCAAATTTAATTTAATTTAAATTTGTGGAGTCCCTCGATCTTGGAGCACCAAATTTAAACAACGTTACATATACATAAATAGGCGTGAACGGTCTCACGTTCAAGATTGACAAATTCTTTAAACATATAACATTTAAATTGGGTGTCAGGTGTATCTGCAATAAGAACTCTACGGACTTGAAATGGTAATTAAAATTTATTTTATACTATAAAAAAATATGTGCACATGGCACTGACTTCGATTTTAAAACATTAGTTATTATTTGTTATTATGCCGTAAGGCTTAAGATATATACATCCTTACTAACTAAACATTCTATGCTACTAAATAGTATATAAAAGAAAAATCTCATTTTTAGACTACTCAGTCTATTAATATGTTTCAAAATCAATTTGTAAATCCTTTTTTCTATATTGTATGTACTCAAAATATTAATAGTTACTGTTTCTCAGTACTGTTTTCTCAAATACTAATTGTTTTTATTTAAATTCTTTGTAATCATTTTATATTATATTAATTTGATACTTGTTACGTTAATCGTATTTCTAAAACATCTATGATTTTTAACTCTACTATACAAGAAATATTACTCTTATTTTTAAATAAAATATTAATGTCTTTAACTGTCTTTGTATACTGTGTATGATTAAGATATGAATAAGTTGTCTATCACCTTATTGTCGTCAATCATACTCGATCATTTTTGTTCCATCGGTGTTCGTCTTCGTCTCGCCTCCAGCGTCGGCTGTCTCTCTTCTCCTCTTGTCCAGCGTCGGCTGTCTCTCTTCTCCTCTTGTCCAGCGTCGGCTGTCTCTCACACTCTCGTCCTCTCCTCTTGTCCAGCGTCGTATCGCTATGGAACTGCTTCTCTTGTCCAGCGTCGTATCGCTATGGAACTTCTTCTCTTGTCCGGCGTCGTATCGCTATGGAACTTCTTCTCTTGTCCAGCGTCGTATCACTATAGAACTTCTTCTCTTGTCCAGCGTCGTATCGCTGTGGAACTTCTTCAGTAGTGCTGTTATTAATTACAATGTTTGTCTTATAGCTTGGTTACGTATTTGTACATAACTGGCAATTTAAACTGTTTATAAAAATATTAATAAATTTGCCGTGCTGACGGGCATAAGCTCCCGCTGCATCGTGGATGATTCAAGAAAGAGAACCACTGAAGCTTGCGTGTCCTATTTATACCCATGTCTTGGTCGACACCCTTCAGTGATACAAAATCGACATGTTAGAAACTGTCTTTTGCGTCAGTTCCCCCACTCTTTGTCAAATTCACTATTTTTTATATTTCTGCGAATTGCAGAGTCCTGTAAGTATTTTTTTATACTTATCTTATAACTAATTTTACAACACATGTTCATTGTAATTTTGGACATTGCAACTTAACCCTTTTGATTTGTACACAGTTATTTCACTATTGCACTTGTACGGCGTGTCACTTTCGCGTGGGTTTCGCACACAGTATTTATTAAATTTATTTACATTTTATGGTGCTTTTGGATTTTAATTCTTAATTCTAGTTTATGAATAATTACGGAAAAACAGTCATTGTGCAATTATTCATACTGGGGTGGCAAACTTGCCTGCAGAGACCTGCGTTCACACACACTAGCAAAATACTGGTGTACACACTTTCAGTTACATTTGTGTGTGTGTGCACGTTGATTCAGGTCGAAACACCTGTTCATATTTTTGTCTGAGTCAAGCTTGCAATCCATAACATGCTTATTTCTAATATATTATTAATTATTTACAGTTTATTAAGTAAATTTAAATTTTTATATTTCATGCTCAGTACATCACTTATTTGTACTGTCGCATTATTCCTCTGCTTGGTAACAAAAAAAAATTTTAATAAATTTATTTATTATAAATTTTTTTTTTATCTATTTATTTATTATTATTATTTGCAAAAAAAAATATAACAAATAATAAAGAATAATATTCGTCATTTCACCCTTAATAGGAGTGTATATAAATGTCTTACCTGCCCTCTTTCGTACGCTCACTGCTCGCGACCTTGAATTAGGGTGGCTTTACAAACAGCTGATTTGACTGGTTTCAATGACCTCTGTTTTATGTGTAGAACTTCTTAAATGACGTTGCGTGGAATTTACCAATTTCTTTCTTCTGTATCTCATCATATACAATGAAAGTGTTCTGTCCTACCCGCTGTCTTAACGTATACGGTCCATTATAAAGTCTGAAGAATTTCTTCGCCGTATTATCACTCCTTTTTCCCACTGGATTTGCTTTGAGTAGTATACTTTCTCCCACGTTGAGTTGTTGTAACTTGTGAGTTAGATTAAATCTCTCTATTCTCTTGTTACCTCTCTCTCTTATTCGTTGCTTTGCGTATTCAATTTTCACACTTATTGGTACAGGTACATTTTGGTTATTAGGTTTGTTTAGATATTTAGTCCAAAATCTGGTTGGCTTCTTATCTTCTTCTAATTCCATTGGAGTGTATCCTGTTGCTTCACTATTATTTTCGTTAATGGCTTTTTCAATAAATGGTAAATATTATGCCCATTTATTGTGTTGATTATGGCAATATATTCGTAAATATTTACCTAATTCTTTGTTAACTCTCTCAGCAAGGTTTCCTTGAGGATGTCTTATGGATGTGAGTACTGGTTGTATTCCATTTTCCCTTAACGTCCTCTCCCATTTTTCACTTTGGAATTGCACACCTTGATCACTGAGTATCTTCTTCATTTTTCCATATAACGGAATATATTTTTGCAGTAGTATCTTTAGAACAACTTTGGTTGTGGGTCGCATAATTGGGTACAGTTGGACTGCCTTGGAAAACACATCGATACATACCAATATGTGCTTCACACCTCGACTTGATCGTGGTAATGGTCCCAGAAAATCCACTGCAATTAGCTCTCCTTTGTTTTCCTTCTGTATACTCTGCATTCCTACATATGTGTGTAAATTCGGTCCTTAATTTTACATTAACTTATTCATACATTCTTACCTTCGCTTCTAATCTTCCTTAGCTCTTTTCTTAACATGACATTACTTTATCTAATACATTACTTATACAATACATTAACATTCATTACCTTTTATTACATTTCTTTAACATTACCTTTCTGATCGCTACAACTTTCTTGAAATACACTTCCGTAACAGAATACTCTTTTAGCTCGTAGCGTGTCGCATGGTCGGTTACAGAGGAACTGTCTTGGAAAACAACGATATTTTTCTCGAAGTCCTTAATCCTAAGTAGTCTCTGTCCTTATGACTTTTCACTCTCGCTTTCTTCTGTGTCCTTGTATCTTCGATAAGTGTTCGCTTGATCAGCCGTTCTAATAATTATGGCAATTATTGCTCATCTTAATCATTTCTTCATATTTATAACATATCAATAACATTCCTTACTTTCTTAAATATTTCTCTACACATACCATCACTAATACATTTCTTAATTAACCCTTTCAAATAATATTCCTTATAATATTTCTTAATTATACTCTCTTATATTATTATACATATTATTTCTTATTATTAATAATTAATAGTTATTATTTTTCTCATTTAAAAATAATTATTTATTTTATTCGGGTATTGAGTTCAGTGTGTAGTTAGAACTTACACCCCTCTTTATAACAATTGCATTGTCCATAGTCTACCGGACGTATATTGTTCCTTTGTAGCGTAGTCGCAGCGTTTACTATTATTCTTACCCTCGTATAAACAACATCCGCGTTCCATTGTATTATCCCCTCGTTACCTTTGCGTTGCATAGCTGCGACGTTTGTGTTTATCGTAGAAGTCACCTGTTCATAGTGCAACGTTTTCATCTTGCCTCTCTTTCTCTCGTAACGGTCACATTCCATAATTCTCTCCTTCTCTCCACGTAGCTGCTTTTGACGAACGCATTTTTTAGTAGTTAGTCTGCGTTTTACATATACCGTGAAACATTCTTTTGTGCGTCGTTTATGATAATACTCACCATAATTCTCATACTTGCAGATATAATTGTCGTTACTATAATTATCGTGCGTATATCTAACATCATATTTACCACAATTTTGCGTAGTGTTTCGTCTAGATAACTTACTACGTTTCTTGTTAGGCCTACAGTGATATTTATCTCCGTAAGTGTGGTGTTTTATGTGTTTCAAATGTGTCATCTTGTGTGATTTACTATTGTGTGTGTGCCTCACACTTGGAATATCGCTATTAATAAGGTATGTTTTATTAACCTTTATTTGCTTCTCCTCCTTAATGTTAATTACTTTTTTACAATTATCATTAGTAATTACACATGTATTTTTAACTACTATGGTTTGTTCACCTTCTACTGACGCTATGTGCGTATTTGTGTCTCTAATTTTCTCTTTTGCTATCCTTTCTTCTCTTAATTCTTCGGTCAGTTTTGTAAAAAATTCTGTTAACTCTTCTATTTGAGTTCTAATATTATTTCCTTTACTTTTTCTGTTTGTTTGTTCTCTACTTCACCAAATACAGCTTGCATCATGGCTTCAAGTGCTTCTCCCATCCTCGAACTTCCCGATATTGCCATGGTGAATAATTATTAAAATATTTATTTAATAGTAATTCTTTAAAAATTATTATTGATAACCGTTCCCTACTTATTTATTTATTTCTGTATTTTTATTAATAGTTATTATTAATACTCATTACAGTTACACCTGTTACATAGACAACAATATTATTTGTGGTGGGCGCCAGCTGTGTGATTACACAACAATTAACATTACATTCAGTTACTGTTTACTACAAATAATAATTACATATTATACATTTTTCATTTAACACTCTTTATATATTTTAGAGCAACCATTTAGCTACATAAAAAAATTTTAATAGTCAAATGATGGGTATCGGGTCATACATTCATGATCTACAATTTATGTCACAAATTTTTGTACATAAATTTAGTCATGTCATGCCCCACGTGCAGGGCGACATTAATGCAACGTGACAATTTGGCAAATTTAATTTAATTTAAATTTGTGGAGTCCCTCGATCTTGGAGCACCAAATTTAAACAACGTTACATATACATAAATAGGCGTGAACAGTCTCACGTTCAAGATTGACAAATTCTTTAAACATATAACATTTAAATTGGGTGTCAGGTGTATCTGCAATAAGAACTCTACGGACTTGAAATGGTAATTAAAATTTATTTTATACTATAAAAAAATATGTGCACATGGCACTGACTTCGATTTTAAAACATTAGTTATTATTTGTTATTATGCCGTAAGGCTTAAGATATATACATCCTTACTAACTAAACATTCTATGCTACTAAATAGTATATAAAAGAAAAATCTCATTTTTAGACTACTCAGTCTATTAATATGTTTCAAAATCAATTTGTAAATCCTTTTTTCTATATTGTACGTACTCAAAATATTAATAGTTACTGTTTCTCAGTACTGTTTTCTCAAATACTAATTGTTTTTATTTAAATTCTTTGTAATCATTTTATATTATATTAATTTGATACTTGTTACGTTAATCGTATTTCTAAAACATCTATGATTTTTAACTCTACTATACAAGAAATATTACTCTTATTTTTAAATAAAATATTAATGTCTTTAACTGTCTTTGTATACTGTGTATGATTAAGATATGAATAAGTTGTCTATCACCTTATTGTCGTCAATCATACTCGATCATTTTTGTTCCATCGGTGTTCGTCTTCGTCTCGCCTCCAGCGTCGGCTGTCTCTCTTCTCCTCTTGTCCAGCGTCGGCTGTCTCTCTTCTCCTCTTGTCCAGCGTCGGCTGTCTCTCACACTCTCGTCCTCTCCTCTTGTCCAGCGTCGTATCGCTATGGAACTGCTTCTCTTGTCCAGCGTCGTATCGCTATGGAACTTCTTCTCTTGTCCGGCGTCGTATCGCTATGGAACTTCTTCTCTTGTCCAGCGTCGTATCACTATAGAACTTCTTCTCTTGTCCAGCGTCGTATCGCTATGGAACTTCTTCAGTAGTGCTGTTATTAATTACAATGTTTGTCTTATAGCTTGGTTACGTATTTGTACATAACTGGCAATTTAAACTGTTTATAAAAATATTAATAAATATGCCGTGCTGACGGGCATAAGCTCCCGCTGCATCGTGGATGATTCAAGAAAGAGAACCACTGAAGCTTGCGTGTCCTATTTATACCCATGTCTTGGTCGACACCCTTCAGTGATACAAAATCGACATGTTAGAAACTGTCTTTGGCGTCAGTTCCCCCACTCTTTGTCAAATTCACTATTTTTTATATTTCTGCGAATTGCAGAGTCCTGTAAGTATTTTTTTATACTTATCTTATAACTAATTTTACAACACATGTTCATTGTAATTTTGGACATTGCAACTTAACCCTTTTGATTTGTACACAGTTATTTCACTATTGCACTTGTACGGCGTGTCACTTTCGCGTGGGTTTCGCACACAGTATTTATTAAATTTATTTACATTTTATGGTGCTTTTGGATTTTAATTCTTAATTCTAGTTTATGAATAATTACGGAAAAACAGTCATTGTGCAATTATTCATACTGGGGTGGCAAACTTGCCTGCAGAGACCTGCGTTCACACACACTAGCAAAATACTGGTGTACACACTTTCAGTTACATTTGTGTGTGTGTGCACGTTGATTCAGGTCGAAACACCTGTTCATATTTTTGTCTGAGTCAAGCTTGCAATCCATAACATGCTTATTTCTAATATATTATTAATTATTTACAGTTTATTAAGTAAATTTAAATTTTTATATTTCATGCTCAGTACATCACTTATTTGTACTGTCGCATTATTCCTCTGCTTGGTAACAAAAAAAAATTTTAATAAATTTATTTATTATAAATTTTTTTTTTATCTATTTATTTATTATTATTATTTGCAAAAAAAATATAACAAATAATAAAGAATAATATTCGTCATTTCACCCTTAATAGGAGTGTATATAAATGTCTTACCTGCCCTCTTTCGTACGCTCACTGCTCGCGACCTTGAATTAGGGTGGCTTTACAAACAGCTGATTTGACTGGTTTCAATGACCTCTGTTTTATGTGTAGAACTTCTTAAATGACGTTGCGTGGAATTTACCAATTTCTTTCTTCTGTATCTCATCATATACAATGAAAGTGTTCTGTCCTACCCGCTGTCTTAACGTATACGGTCCATTATAAAGTCTGAAGAATTTCTTCGCCGTATTATCACTCCTTTTTCCCACTGGATTTGCTTTGAGTAGTATACTTTCTCCCACGTTGAATTGTTGTAACTTGTGAGTTAGATTAAATCTCTCTATTCTCTTGTTACCTCTCTCTCTTATTCGTTGCTTTGCGTATTCAATTTTCACACTTATTGGTACAGGTACATTTTGGTTATTAGGTTTGTTTAGATATTTAGTCCAAAATCTGGTTGGCTTCTTATCTTCTTCTAATTCCATTGGAGTGTATCCTGTTGCTTCACTATTATTTTCGTTAATGGCTTTTTCAATAAATGGTAAATATTCTGCCCATTTATTGTGTTGATTATGGCAATATATTCGTAAATATTTACCTAATTCTTTGTTAACTCTCTCAGCAAGGTTTCCTTGAGGATGTCTTATGGATGTGAGTACTGGTTGTATTCCATTTTCCCTTAACGTCCTCTCCCATTTTTCACTTTGGAATTGCACACCTTGATCACTGAGTATCTTCTTCATTTTTCCATATAACGGAATATATTTTTGCAGTAGTATCTTTAGAACAACTTTGGTTGTGGGTCGCATAATTGGGTACAGTCGGACTGCCTTGGAAAACACATCGATACATACCAATATGTGCTTCACACCTCGACTTGATCGTGGTAATGGTCCCAGAAAATCCACTGCAATTAGCTCTCCTTTGTTTTCCTTCTGTATACTCTGCATTCCTACATATGTGTGTAAATTCGGTCCTTAATTTTACATTAACTTATTCATACATTCTTACCTTCGCTTCTAATCTTCCTTAGCTCTTTTCTTAACATGACATTACTTTATCTAATACATTACTTATACAATACATTAACATTCATTACCTTTTATTACATTTCTTTAACATTACCTTTCTGATCGCTACAACTTTCTTGAAATACACTTCCGTAACAGAATACTCTTTTAGCTCGTAGCGTGTCGCATGGTCGGTTACAGAGGAACTGTCTTGGAAAACAACGATATTTTTCTCGAAGTCCTTAATCCTAAGTAGTCTCTGTCCTTATGACTTTTCACTCTCGCTTTCTTCTGTGTCCTTGTATCTTCGATAAGTGTTCGCTTGATCAGCCGTTCTAATAATTATGGCAATTATTGCTCATCTTAATCATTTCTTCATATTTATAACATATCAATAACATTCCTTACTTTCTTAAATATTTCTCTACACATACCATCACTAATACATTTCTTAATTAACCCTTTCAAATAATATTCCTTATAATATTTCTTAATTATACTCTCTTATATTATTATACATATTATTTCTTATTATTAATAATTAATAGTTATTATTTTTCTCATTTAAAAATAATTATTTATTTTATTCGGGTATTGAGTTCAGTGTGTAGTTAGAACTTACACCCCTCTTTATAACAATTGCATTGTCCATAGTCTACCGGACGTATATTGTTCCTTTGTAGCGTAGTCGCAGCGTTTACTATTATTCTTACCCTCGTATAAACAACATCCGCGTTCCATTGTATTATCCCCTCGTTACCTTTGCGTTGCATAGCTGCGACGTTTGTGTTTATCGTAGAAGTCACCTGTTCATAGTGCAACGTTTTCATCTTGCCTCTCTTTCTCTCGTAACGGTCACATTCCATAATTCTCTCCTTCTCTCCACGTAGCTGCTTTTGACGAACGCATTTTTTAGTAGTTAGTCTGCGTTTTACATATACCGTGAAACATTCTTTTGTGCGTCGTTTATGATAATACTCACCATAATTCTCATACTTGCAGATATAATTGTCGTTACTATAATTATCGTGCGTATATCTAACATCATATTTACCACAATTTTGCGTAGTGTTTCGTCTAGATAACTTACTACGTTTCTTGTTAGGCCTACAGTGATATTTATCTCCGTAAGTGTGGTGTTTTATGTGTTTCAAATGTATCATCTTGTGTGATTTACTATTGTGTGTGTGCCTCACACTTGGAATATCGCTATTAATAAGGTATGTTTTATTAACCTTTATTTGCTTCTCCTCCTTAATGTTAATTACTTTTTTACAATTATCATTAGTAATTACACATGTATTTTTAACTACTATGGTTTGTTCACCTTCTACTGACGCTATGTGCGTATTTGTGTCTCTAATTTTCTCTTTTGCTATCCTTTCTTCTCTTAATTCTTCGGTCAGTTTTGTAAAAAATTCTGTTAACTCTTCTATTTGAGTTCTAATATTATTTCCTTTACTTTTTCTGTTTGTTTGTTCTCTACTTCACCAAATACAGCTTGCATCATGGCTTCAAGTGCTTCTCCCATCCTCGAACTTCCCGATATTGCCATGGTGAATAATTATTAAAATATTTATTTAATAGTAATTCTTTAAAAATTATTATTGATAACCGTTCCCTACTTATTTATTTATTTCTGTATTTTTATTAATAGTTATTATTAATACTCATTACAGTTACACCTGTTACATAGACAACAATATTATTTGTGGTGGGCGCCAGCTGTGTGATTACACAACAATTAACATTACATTCAGTTACTGTTTACTACAAATAATAATTACATATTATACATTTTTCATTTAACACTCTTTATATATTTTAGAGCAACCATTTAGCTACATAAAAAAATTTTAATAGTCAAATGATGGGTATCGGGTCATACATTCATGATCTACAATTTATGTCACAAATTTTTGTACATAAATTTAGTCATGTCATGCCCCACGTGCAGGGCGACATTAATGCAACGTGACAATTTGGCAAATTTAATTTAATTTAAATTTGTGGAGTCCCTCGATCTTGGAGCACCAAATTTAAACAACGTTACATATACATAAATAGGCGTGAACAGTCTCACGTTCAAGATTGACAAATTCTTTAAACATATAACATTTAAATTGGGTGTCAGGTGTATCTGCAATAAGAACTCTACGGACTTGAAACGGTAATTAAAATTTATTTTATACTATAAAAAAATATGTGCACTTGGCACTGACTTCGATTTTAAAACATTAGTTATTATTTGTTATTATGCCGTAAGGCTTAAGATATATACATCCTTACTAACTAAACATTCTATGCTACTAAATAGTATATAAAAGAAAAATCTCATTTTTAGACTACTCAGTCTATTAATATGTTTCAAAATCAATTTGTAAATCCTTTTTTCTATATTGTACGTACTCAAAATATTAATAGTTACTGTTTCTCAGTACTGTTTTCTCAAATACTAATTGTTTTTATTTAAATTCTTTGTAATCATTTTATATTATAATAATTTGATACTTGTTACGTTAATTGTATTTCTAAAACATCTATGATTTTTAACTCTACTATACAAGAAATATTACTCTTATTTTTAAATAAAATATTAATGTCTTTAACTGTCTTTGTATACTGTGTATGATTAAGATATGAATAAGTTGTCTATCACCTTATTGTCGTCAATCATACTCGATCATTTTTGTTCCATCGGTGTTCGTCTTCGTCTCGCCTCCAGCGTCGGCTGTCTCTCTTCTCCTCTTGTCCAGCGTCGTCTGTCTCTCTTCTCCTCTTGTCCAGCGTCAGCTGTCTCTCACTCTCTCGTCCTCTCCTCTTGTCCAGCGTCGTATCGCTATGGAACTTCTTCTCTTGTCCAGCGTCGTATCGCTATACAACTTCTTCTCTTGTCCAGCGTCGTATCGCTATGGAACTTCTTCAGTAGTGCTGTTATTAATTACAATGTTTGTCTTATAGCTTGGTTACGTATTTGTACATAACTGGCAATTTAAACTGTTTATAAAAATATTAATAAATATGCCGTGCTGACGGGCATAAGCTCCCGCTGCATCGTGGATGATTCAAGAAAGAGAACCACTGAAGCTTGCGTGTCCTATTTATACCCATGTCTTGGTCGACACCCTTCAGTGATACAAAATCGACATGTTAGAAACTGTCTTTGGCGTCAGTTCCCCCACTCTTTGTCAAATTCACTATTTTTTATATTTCTGCGAATTGCAGAGTCCTGTAAGTATTTTTTTATACTTATCTTATAACTAATTTTACAACACATGTTCATTGTAATTTTGGACATTGCAACTTAACCCTTTTGATTTGTACACAGTTATTTCACTATTGCACTTGTACGGCGTGTCACTTTCGCGTGGTTTTCGCACACAGTATTTATTAAATTTATTTACATTTTATGGTGCTTTTGGATTTTAATTCTTAATTCTAGTTTATGAATAATTACGGAAAAACAGTCATTGTGCAATTATTCATACTGAGGTGGCAAACTTGCCTGCAGAGACCTGCGTTCACACACACTAGCAAAATACTGGTGTACACACTTTCAGTTACATTTGTGTGTGTGTGCACGTTGATTCAGGTCGAAACACCTGTTCATATTTTTGTCTGAGTCAAGCTTGCAATCCATAACATGCTTATTTCTAATATATTATTAATTATTTACAGTTTATTAAGTAAATTTAAATTTTTATATTTCATGCTCAGTACATCACTTATTTGTACTGTCGCATTATTCCTCTGCTTGGTAACAAAAAAAAATTTTAATAAATTTATTTATTATAAATTTTTTTTTATCTATTTATTTATTATTATTATTTGCAAAAAAAAATATAACAAATAATAAAGAATAATATTCGTCATTTCACCCTTAATAGGAGTGTATATAAATGTCTTACCTGCCCTCTTTCGTACGCTCACTGCTCGCGACCTTGAATTAGGGTGGCTTTACAAACAGCTGATTTGACTGGTTTCAATGACCTCTGTTTTATTTGTAGAACTTCTTAAATGACGTTGCGTGGAATTTACCAATTTCTTTCTTCTGTATCTCATCATATACAATGAAAGTGTTCTGTCCTACCCGCTGTCTTAACGTATACGGTCCATTATAAAGTCTGAAGAATTTCTTCGCCGTATTATCACTCCTTTTTCCCACTGGATTTGCTTTGAGTAGTATACTTTCTCCCACGTTGAATTGTTGTAACTTGTGAGTTAGATTAAATCTCTCTATTCTCTTGTTACCTCTCTCTCTTATTCGTTGCTTTGCATATTCAATTTTCACACTTATTGGTACAGGTACATTTTGGTTATTAGGTTTGTTTAGATATTTAGTCCAAAATCTGGTTGGCTTCTTATCTTCTTCTAATTCCATTGGAGTGTATCCTGTTGCTTCACTATTATTTTCGTTAATGGCTTTTTCAATAAATGGTAAATATTCTGCCCATTTATTGTGTTGATTATGGCAATATATTCGTAAATATTTACCTAATTCTTTGTTAACTCTCTCAGCAAGGTTTCCTTGAGGATGTCTTATGGATGTGAGTACTGGTTGTATTCCATTTTCCCTTAACGTCCTCTCCCATTTTTCACTTTGGAATTGCACACCTTGATCACTGAGTATCTTCTTCATTTTTCCATATAACGGAATATATTTTTGCAGTAGTATCTTTAGAACAACTTTGGTTGTGGGTCGCATAATTGGGTACAGTCGGACTGCCTTGGAAAACACATCGATACATACCAATATGTGCTTCACACCTCGACTTGATCGTGGTAATGGTCCCAGAAAATCCACTGCAATTAGCTCTCCTTTGTTTTCCTTCTGTATACTCTGCATTCCTACATATGTGTGTAAATTCGGTCCTTAATTTTACATTAACTTATTCATACATTCTTACCTTCGCTTCTAATCTTCCTTAGCTCTTTTCTTAACATGACATTACTTTATCTAATACATTACTTATACAATACATTAACATTCATTACCTTTTATTACATTTCTTTAACATTACCTTTCTGATCGCTACAACTTTCTTGAAATACACTTCCGTAACAGAATACTCTTTTAGCTCGTAGCGTGTCGCATGGTCGGTTACAGAGGAACTGTCTTGGAAAACAACGATATTTTTCTCGAAGTCCTTAATCCTAAGTAGTCTCTGTCCTTATGACTTTTCACTCTCGCTTTCTTCTGTGTCCTTGTATCTTCGATAAGTGTTCGCTTGATCAGCCGTTCTAATAATTATGGCAATTATTGCTCATCTTAATCATTTCTTCATATTTATAACATATCAATAACATTCCTTACTTTCTTAAATATTTCTCTACACATACCATCACTAATACATTTCTTAATTAACCCTTTCAAATAATATTCCTTATAATATTTCTTAATTATACTCTCTTATATTATTATACATATTATTTCTTATTATTAATAATTAATAGTTATTATTTTTCTCATTTAAAAATAATTATTTATTTTATTCGGGTATTGAGTTCAGTGTGTAGTTAGAACTTACACCCCTCTTTATAACAATTGCATTGTCCATAGTCTACCGGACGTATATTGTTCCTTTGTAGCGTAGTCGCAGCGTTTACTATTATTCTTACCCTCGTATAAACAACATCCGCGTTCCATTGTATTATCCCCTCGTTACCTTTGCGTTGCATAGCTGCGACGTTTGTGTTTATCGTAGAAGTCACCTGTTCATAGTGCAACGTTTTCATCTTGCCTCTCTTTCTCTCGTAACGGTCACATTCCATAATTCTCTCCTTCTCTCCACGTAGCTGCTTTTGACGAACGCATTTTTTAGTAGTTAGTCTGCGTTTTACATATACCGTGAAACATTCTTTTGTGCGTCGTTTATGATAATACTCACCATAATTCTCATACTTGCAGATATAATTGTCGTTACTATAATTATCGTGCGTATATCTAACATCATATTTACCACAATTTTGCGTAGTGTTTCGTCTAGATAACTTACTACGTTTCTTGTTAGGCCTACAGTGATATTTATCTCCGTAAGTGTGGTGTTTTATGTGTTTCAAATGTATCATCTTGTGTGATTTACTATTGTGTGTGTGCCTCACACTTGGAATATCGCTATTAATAAGGTATGTTTTATTAACCTTTATTTGCTTCTCCTCCTTAATGTTAATTACTTTTTTACAATTATCATTAGTAATTACACATGTATTTTTAACTACTATGGTTTGTTCACCTTCTACTGACGCTATGTGCGTATTTGTGTCTCTAATTTTCTCTTTTGCTATCCTTTCTTCTCTTAATTCTTCGGTCAGTTTTGTAAAAAATTCTGTTAACTCTTCTATTTGAGTTCTAATATTATTTCCTTTACTTTTTCTGTTTGTTTGTTCTCTACTTCACCAAATACAGCTTGCATCATGGCTTCAAGTGCTTCTCCCATCCTCGAACTTCCCGATATTGCCATGGTGAATAATTATTAAAATATTTATTTAATAGTAATTCTTTAAAAATTATTATTGATAACCGTTCCCTACTTATTTATTTATTTCTGTATTTTTATTAATAGTTATTATTAATACTCATTACAGTTACACCTGTTACATAGACAACAATATTATTTGTGGTGGGCGCCAGCTGTGTGATTACACAACAATTAACATTACATTCAGTTACTGTTTACTACAAATAATAATTACATATTATACATTTTTCATTTAACACTCTTTATATATTTTAGAGCAACCATTTAGCTACATAAAAAAATTTTAATAGTCAAATGATGGGTATCGGGTCATACATTCATGATCTACAATTTATGTCACAAATTTTTGTACATAAATTTAGTCATGTCATGCCCCACGTGCAGGGCGACATTAATGCAACGTGACAATTTGGCAAATTTAATTTAATTTAAATTTGTGGAGTCCCTCGATCTTGGAGCACCAAATTTAAACAACGTTACATATACATAAATAGGCGTGAACAGTCTCACGTTCAAGATTGACAAATTCTTTAAACATATAACATTTAAATTGGGTGTCAGGTGTATCTGCAATAAGAACTCTACGGACTTGAAACGGTAATTAAAATTTATTTTATACTATAAAAAAATATGTGCACTTGGCACTGACTTCGATTTTAAAACATTAGTTATTATTTGTTATTATGCCGTAAGGCTTAAGATATATACATCCTTACTAACTAAACATTCTATGCTACTAAATAGTATATAAAAGAAAAATCTCATTTTTAGACTACTCAGTCTATTAATATGTTTCAAAATCAATTTGTAAATCCTTTTTTCTATATTGTACGTACTCAAAATATTAATAGTTACTGTTTCTCAGTACTGTTTTCTCAAATACTAATTGTTTTTATTTAAATTCTTTGTAATCATTTTATATTATATTAATTTGATACTTGTTACGTTAATCGTATTTCTAAAACATCTATGATTTTTAACTCTACTATACAAGAAATATTACTCTTATTTTTAAATAAAATATTAATGTCTTTAACTGTCTTTGTATACTGTGTATGATTAAGATATGAATAAGTTGTCTATCACCTTATTGTCGTCAATCATACTCAATCATTTTTGTTCCATCGGTGTTCGTCTTCGTCTCGCCTCCAGCGTCGGCTGTCTCTCTTCTCCTCTTGTCCAGCGTCGGCTGTCTCTCACTCTCTCGTCCTCTCCTCTTGTCCAGCGTCGTATCGCTATGGAACTTCTTCTCTTGTCCAGCGTCGTATCGCTATAGAACTTCTTCTCTTGTCCAGCGTCGTATCGCTATGGAACTTCTTCAGTAGTGCTGTTATTAATTACAATGTTTGTCTTATAGCTTGGTTACGTATTTGTACATAACTGGCAATTTAAACTGTTTATAAAAATATTAATAAATATGCCGTGCTGACGGGCATAAGCTCCCGCTGCATCGTGGATGATTCAAGAAAGAGAACCACTGAAGCTTGCGTGTCCTATTTATACCCATGTCTTGGTCGACACCCTTCAGTGATACAAAATCGACATGTTAGAAACTGTCTTTGGCGTCAGTTCCCCCACTGTTTGTCAAATTCACTATTTTTTATATTTCTGCGAATTGCAGAGTCCTGTAAGTATTTTTTTATACTTATCTTATAACTAATTTTACAACACATGTTCATTGTAATTTTGGACATTGCAACTTAACCCTTTTGATTTGTACACAGTTATTTCACTATTGCACTTGTACGGCGTGTCACTTTCGCGTGGGTTTCGCACACAGTATTTATTAAATTTATTTACATTTTATGGTGCTTTTGGATTTTAATTCTTAATTCTAGTTTATGAATAATTACGGAAAAACAGTCATTGTGCAATTATTCATACTGGGGTGGCAAACTTGCCTGCAGAGACCTGCGTTCACACACACTAGCAAAATACTGGTGTACACACTTTCAGTTACATTTGTGTGTGTGTGCACGTTGATTCAGGTCGAAACACCTGTTCATATTTTTGTCTGAGTCAAGCTTGCAATCCATAACATGCTTATTTCTAATATATTATTAATTATTTACAGTTTATTAAGTAAATTTAAATTTTTATATTTCATGCTCAGTACATCACTTATTTGTACTGTCGCATTATTCCTCTGCTTGGTAACAAAAAAAAATTTTAATAAATTTATTTATTATAAATTTTTTTTTTATCTATTTATTTATTATTATTATTTGCAAAAAAAAATATAACAAATAATAAAGAATAATATTCGTCATTTCACCCTTAATAGGAGTGTATATAAATGTCTTACCTCCCCTCTTTCGTACGCTCACTGCTCGCGACCTTGAATTAGGGTGGCTTTACAAACAGCTGATTTGACTGGTTTCAATGACCTCTGTTTTATGTGTAGAACTTCTTAAATGACGTTGCGTGGAATTTACCAATTTCTTTCTTCTGTATCTCATCATACACAATGAAAGTGTTCTGTCCTACCCGCTGTCTTAACGTATACGGTCCATTATAAAGTCTGAAGAATTTCTTCGCCGTATTATCACTCCTTTTTCCCACTGGATTTGCTTTGAGTAGTATACTTTCTCCCACGTTGAATTGTTGTAACTTGTGAGTTAGATTAAATCTCTCTATTCTCTTGTTACCTCTCTCTCTTATTCGTTGCTTTGCGTATTCAATTTTCACACTTATTGGTACAGGTACATTTTGGTTATTAGGTTTGTTTAGATATTTAGTCCAAAATCTGGTTGGCTTCTTATCTTCTTCTAATTCCATTGGAGTGTATCCTGTTGCTTCACTATAATTTTCGTTAATGGCTTTTTCAATAAATGGTAAATATTCTGCCCATTTATTGTGTTGATTATGGCAATATATTCATAAATATTTACCTAATTCTTTGTTAACTCTCTCAGCAAGGTTTCCTTGAGGATGTCTTATGGATGTGAGTACTGGTTGTATTCCATTTTCCCTTAACGTCCTCTCCCATTTTTCACTTTGGAATTGCACACCTTGATCACTGAGTATCTTCTTCATTTTTCCATATAACGGAATATATTTTTGCAGTAGTATCTTTAGAACAACTTTGGTTGTGGGTCGCATAATTGGGTACAGTCGGACTGCCTTGGAAAACACATCGATACATACCAATATGTGCTTCACACCTCGACTTGATCGTGGTAATGGTCCCAGAAAATCCACTGCAATTAGCTCTCCTTTGTTTTCCTTCTGTATACTCTGCATTCCTACATATGTGTGTAAATTCGGTCCTTAATTTTACATTAACTTATTCATACATTCTTACCTTCGCTTCTAATCTTCCTTAGCTCTTTTCTTAACATGACATTACTTTATCTAATACATTACTTATACAATACATTAACATTCATTACCTTTTATTACATTTCTTTAACATTACCTTTCTGATCGCTACAACTTTCTTGAAATACACTTCCGTAACAGAATACTCTTTTAGCTCGTAGTGTGTCGCATGGTCGGTTACAGAGGAACTGTCTTGGAAAACAACGATATTTTTCTCGAAGTCCTTAATCCTAAGTAGTCTCTGTCCTTATGACTTTTCACTCTTGCTTTCTTCTGTGTCCTTGTATCTTCGATAAGTGTTCGCTTGATCAGCCGTTCTAATAATTATGGCAATTATTGCTCATCTTAATCATTTCTTCATATTTATAACATATCAATAAAATTCCTTACTTTCTTAAATATTTCTCTACACATACCATCACTAATACATTTCTTAATTAACCCTTTCAAATAATATTCCTTATAATATTTCTTAATTATACTCTCTTATATTATTATACATATTATTTCTTATTATTAATAATTAATAGTTATTATTTTTCTCATTTAAAATAATTATTTATTTTATTCGGGTATTGAGTTCAGTGTGTAGTTAGAACTTACACCCCTCTTTATAACAATTGCATTGTCCATAGTCTACCGGACGTATATTGTTCCTTTGTAGCGTAGTCGCAGCGTTTACTATTATTCTTACCCTCGTATAAACAACATCCGCGTTCCATTGTATTATCCCCTCGTTACCTTTCCGTTGCATAGCTGCGACGTTTGTGTTTATCGTAGAAGTCACCTGTTCATAGTGCAACGTTTTCATCTTCCCTCTCTTTCTCTCGTAACGGTCACATTCCATAATTCTCTCCTTCTCTCCACGTAGCTGCTTTTGACGAACGCATTTTTTAGTAGTTAGTCTGCGTTTTACATATACCGTGAAACATTCTTTTGTGCGTCGTTTATGATAATACTCACCATAATTCTCATATTTGCAGATATAATTGTCGTTACTATAATTATCGTGTGTATATCTAACATCATATTTACCACAATTTTGCGTAGTGTTTCGTCTAGATAACTTACTACGTTTCTTGTTAGGCCTACAGTGATATTTATCTCCGTAAGTGTGGTGTTTTATGTGTTTCAAATGTGTCATCTTGTGTGATTTACTATTGTGTGTGTGCCTCACACTTGGAATATCGCTATTAATAAGGTATGTTTTATTAACCTTTATTTGCTTCTCCTCCTTAATGTTAATTACTTTTTTATAATTATCATTAGTAATTACACATGTATTTTTAACTACTATGGTTTGTTCACCTTCTACTGACGCTATGTGCGTATTTGTGTCTCTAATTTTCTCTTTTGCTATCCTTTCTTCTCTTAATTCTTCGGTCAGTTTTGTAAAAAATTCTGTTAACTCTTCTATTTGAGTTCTAATATTATTTCCTTTACTTTTTCTGTTTGTTTGTTCTCTACTTCACCAAATACAGCTTGCATCATGGCTTCAAGTGCTTCTCCCATCCTCGAACTTCCCGATATTGCCATGGTGAATAATTATTAAAATATTTATTTAATAGTAATTCTTTAAAAATTATTATTGATAACCGTTCCCTACTTATTTATTTATTTCTGTATTTTTATTAATAGTTATTATTAATACTCATTACAGTTACACCTGTTACATAGACAACAATATTATTTGTGGTGGGCGCCAGCTGTGTGATTACACAACAATTAACATTACATTCAGTTACTGTTTACTACAAATAATAATTACATATTATACATTTTTCATTTAACACTCTTTATATATTTTAGAGCAACCATTTAGCTACATAAAAAAATTTTAATAGTCAAATGATGGGTATCGGGTCATACATTCATGATCTACAATTTATGTCACAAATTTTTGTACATAAATTTAGTCATGTCATGCCCCACGTGCAGGGCGACATTAATGCAACGTGACAATTTGGCAAATTTAATTTAATTTAAATTTGTGGAGTCCCTCGATCTTGGAGCACCAAATTTAAACAACGTTACATATACATAAATAGGCGTGAACAGTCTCACGTTCAAGATTGACAAATTCTTTAAACATATAACATTTAAATTGGGTGTCAGGTGTATCTGCAATAAGAACTCTACGGACTTGAAACGGTAATTAAAATTTATTTTATACTATAAAAAAATATGTGCACTTGGCACTGACTTCGATTTTAAAACATTAGTTATTATTTGTTATTATGCCGTAAGGCTTAAGATATATACATCCTTACTAACTAAACATTCTATGCTACTAAATAGTATATAAAAGAAAAATCTCATTTTTAGACTACTCAGTCTATTAATATGTTTCAAAATCAATTTGTAAATCCTTTTTTCTATATTGTACGTACTCAAAATATTAATAGTTACTGTTTCTCAGTACTGTTTTCTCAAATACTAATTGTTTTTATTTAAATTCTTTGTAATCATTTTATATTATATTAATTTGATACTTGTTACGTTAATCGTATTTCTAAAACATCTATGATTTTTAACTCTACTATACAAGAAATATTACTCTTATTTTTAAATAAAATATTAATGTCTTTAACTGTCTTTGTATACTGTGTATGATTAAGATATGAATAAGTTGTCTATCACCTTATTGTCGTCAATCATACTCGATCATTTTTGTTCCATCGGTGTTCGTCTTCGTCTCGCCTCCAGCGTCGGCTGTCTCTCTTCTCCTCTTGTCCAGCGTCGGCTGTCTCTCACTCTCTCGTCCTCTCCTCTTGTCCAGCGTCGTATCGCTATGGAACTTCTTCTCTTGTCCAGCGTCGTATCGCTATAGAACTTCTTCTCTTGTCCAGCGTCGTATCGCTATGGAACTTCTTCAGTAGTGCTGTTATTAATTACAATGTTTGTCTTATAGCTTGGTTACGTATTTGTACATAACTGGCAATTTAAACTGTTTATAAAAATATTAATAAATATGCCGTGCTGACGGGCATAAGCTCCCGCTGCATCGTGGATGATTCAAGAAAGAGAACCACTGAAGCTTGCGTGTCCTATTTATACCCATGTCTTGGTCGACACCCTTCAGTGATACAAAATCGACATGTTAGAAACTGTCTTTGGCGTCAGTTCCCCCACTCTTTGTCAAATTCACTAATTTTTATATTTCTGCGAATTGCAGAGTCCTGTAAGTATTTTTTTATACTTATCTTATAACTAATTTTACAACACATGTTCATTGTAATTTTGGACATTGCAACTTAACCCTTTTGATTTGTACACAGTTATTTCACTATTGCACTTGTACGGCGTGTCACTTTCGCGTGGTTTTCGCACACAGTATTTATTAAATTTATTTACATTTTATGGTGCTTTTGGATTTTAATTCTTAATTCTAGTTTATGAATAATTACGGAAAAACAGTCATTGTGCAATTATTCATACTGGGGTGGCAAACTTGCCTGCAGAGACCTGCGTTCACACACACTAGCAAAATACTGGTGTACACACTTTCAGTTACATTTGTGTGTGTGTGCACGTTGATTCAGGTCGTAACACCTGTTCATATTTTTGTCTGAGTCAAGCTTGCAATCCATAACATGCTTATTTCTAATATATTATTAATTATTTACAGTTTATTAAGTAAATTTAAATTTTTATATTTCATGCTCAGTACATCACTTATTTGTACTGTCGCAATATATTGTAACGTACCGCTTAATGTGAGGCGTCCACCACTTACGAGTGTATTGCAATTTCAAGTTTCGTTAATTCAGTCCCACAGTTGTACGCCAATTCTGTAACGTACCACTTATTGAGGTACTATAGAGTTATATTATATGCCTCACACAGTATGCGTCACTTCTGAATTATAATAACTGAAGTTTTTATAAAATCTTTTTCCTTTTTTTTAAATAATAAATAAAGTATTTTATTTAATGTTACTCAATCTAAACAGAAATCGAGAGTGTGTGATTTGGGGTCAAGGAGGGAAGTTGTTCAGCCTTATGAAGAAGAGAGAGTAAGTACCAATTATTTGCACTTGGTTTAGACGATTCAGGATTTTTTCAAGTTGTTCGCTATGATTTAAATCAGCTGATGGTGAGATAAGTTTCTACGCTTAATTCAACCAGCCTACACTATAGCAAAATCTGATCCGATGTGTCGATTTCTTCTGTTTTTGTGCTGAAACTTATTACAATTACCCACTACAAAAAAATTATAACACACTTTATTATTCAAGATTATTTTTCAATAATATTATTTATTTATATTATTGGTTTTTGTTTCCTGCCACCAAATACACGTATCACAATTGATCTTTCTTTAAATAAAACATAATCTCGACTTTACCGAGTAAACATAGAATTGTCTAAAGAAAAAAAAACAGGTATGGTTTTATTTACCAAATTTTACTCCAGTTAAAAACATCAATTAATATATAATTCTTAATAATTCCCCAGGGTTCAGGGTAAGTTCTTTTTGTTACGAGAGTGTCAGAAATGGATAATTACTAAGCTTTACAAATACTGGAAAAATGTTAAATAAATTTGTTTATTTCTTCGTGTCGTATGTAGTTCCAGGAATGTCCGTAAGAGTGCAGCGTGCTTTTGTTTACTTAAAAAAAACATATGATTAAATAACTATTTTGTGTTCTTTATCAACGTTCGGAATGCGTTTTCTTCTTGAACTATTAAACAAAATGTTTATATTACCTCGCTCCGTAGGGTTCTTACTGGAATGAAGCTTTTTTATCTGGTGAGGTCCGTCTTGCGTTATAATTTCCTTACCGTTTGGCGCATTTTTCGATCGTCAACTAGGACGGACTATGGCGACACCAGGTTGAATCATCAGAAGGTTTTCTTTAACTGTTTATTAATGAGTATAACCATTTAATTTTGATAAAGTATGGATGATTATATAGTGGTCATGTTGCTTGTTAATTTTGTGTTATTTTCCACTCCTCTAAAGTTCCAATATTTTTATTATAATTGTAGTAGCATCATTTCTTCAACTCTATGGTTTTATTCCAAACATTTTATTATCATTAACAATACTTGTTATTTCCGTCACTCTTAGTAACCCATAGTATTTTTATTATACAGGCAGTTTGTAATTATTATAAATTTATATTTTATTTACCGAAAAATAATTCTTTTCCATTCCGGTTTCTTTATTAATTTGTTTTACATAATAAGTTTTTATTCATTTTCTTATGACCTTGTATATAAATATTTGATAATTTTATTATCTTTAAATAAATTTATATATATTTTTTATTAGTATCTCATAGTATTCCTACACTGCACTACTTCCTGCTACCATCTCCCTCATAGTATTATTTTAATTTTTTATTATCCTTTGATATTTTAAAAGTTTTTATGTTTTTTAAAACTAACCCTGGGTTATCCTAATATTATAACACAAATATTTAAAAAAATATAACATTACCTTATGTATAACAATTGGTTGTCCATACAATATAAATATTACAATAAATAAATAAAAATACAAAATCAGTTAATAGTATTATAGCCTACTCTCATAGTTTTATAATTTCCAAACCTACAGCACAGTTCTGTAATAAGTTACCTTCACTTTTATTTTTTACCTCAATGGGTACACTATAACTCACTTTGCACCATATATCACTTGAATTGTTTATCATTTTTAATGATATACTTTAATTTAGAGCTAGTTACAGGTTACCCATTTCTGACCTTTATATTATCATGATTTAATTTATTGGGACCGGGTTATGTAACGTTACATAAAGCCCCCCCCCCCCCCACTAGAACAAATTTATTTTAGTTTAACTCGTTTATTAAAAAATAAATTGTTGATTATTTCCATTCTCTTAATAGTCTTGGCTTTATCTTCATAATAGTGTTTCATCTCTGACTGATTATAAACTCTGGTAATTCAGACTGGTGGTAATTGCTGTTTTCTTACTATACTCTCTCTCTCTTGGAGGCAAATTCATCAATTATTTATTTCTGGGTAGTGGTACTTCCACATTTTATTTGATAAGGACTGGTCACACTAATCATATTAAACTTGTTTTAACACTCATCTCTATTTACTTCTATAAATTATCTTCATCAATTAAGCTTCGGTCTGCTATCTTCCTTCTATGTTCTTCATCTATACTTCTGGAATCTAATATCACTCTTTTCAGCTATTTTATAATTATTATCCCTTAAATATTCAATTTCCCTAACATTTTTCCCTATCCTGTGCGGTGGTTCCAGTCGGGTGGCCACTCTGGGTCCATACACCGCTGTCCATCCTTACACCTTCTGAGACCAGGGGAACATCATCCCTGCTCATAAAAATTATTGCCGGAACATTTCTACGGTCAATACATAAAAATAAAAAAATTATAAGTAGTAGTCAATTAGAGACTAGTACCAAACACTTTTGGGATTCTTCATACTGTAGCTGTTTGTATTTATTTATATATTTCTTCTTCTCCTTGATTCCTTCTTCTTTTCCATCAACTAATAGCATATAACATTATTGATAGGCCTTATGTTAAAATTCTTTTGACTTTACTTCTTGTGACATATTTCTCCGTATCATTTCTTCTTATATAATCTTCAATTCCGAGAAATTCTAATTATTGTATTAATTATCATCCTCCTTCAGTTTCATTGGAGTCATTAAATTATTCTTTATTCTTCTTATCTGAGCACATTACCATCAATTGTTTTTGTTCATTAATTTTTCTTCTGTTTGTTACCATTAAAATATTACTTTTTCCTATTATTTCAGTTTAAATCAGTTATTTATAATTAAATTATATAATCTGTTCTTACATTTTCTTGGTGTTTTGTCTTTTTATTTTAAATTATATGGTTTCAAAATAACTTGAGTAAGATGTCCTTACATGCTTTTAGAATTTTGGGGTTTTTATTTACAATGGGTTGCTTGGTCCTGTATCCATAAAATCCGTCCCTTTTTTCTGGTTTGTTTGGAGCCTGTTTAACCGTGGTCCATTATTTCAGGTACTCCCTTTACTCGGATTACTGGGGTGTTCGTAATGATTTTTGTCCTTGTTAAATAGCTCTCTATCCTCTGATATTGTAACTCTGCTGATATTGAATTTTCATTAACTTCAACGGTTACCATCGTTTTCTGAACTCTTTCTTTCTTTGTAACATATTCTTCTACTACCATGTCTTGTAATTTTTCTAATACACTTGTTTCTATCATATTTATATGTAGTCTATTACACCAATATGTTGGTGACATATCATTTACTGGTGATGTCATTGACCTTTTATTTACTGGTATATTTAATTTAAATATAGATTTAGTTAAGTTTTTTCTATAACTTTTCGAAACAGTCAATTCTCTGTAATTAACGATTGGGAGATTAAGTACATTAACCAGCCCACTCTTAATCATATCTACTTCTTCCCGTGTATGTTTCCTTTTGTTAAGACGTATTATTCTTCTTTCTTTCGTTTTCTTAATTATTTGTTTCTTTACTCCCTTAATGTTAATTTCTATGGGCCTTATCTTTTCTTTCTCTCTGTTAGGATTATCTTCATATAACAATGCACTGTGGTCTTCTTTAGTACCTTCGGAAGTGCTGTTTAATGTTTTATCCAAATTATTAAAACCGCTGTCCATTTTCTTCATAAATGTCTCCTCCTTGTATGTACCTGCTTTTTGGATATGCATATTAACATTTTCAAACTTCTCTCCGAAAGTTTTCCATATCTCCTTATTGAACTTCTCCATCTTACCCTCAATCCGCTTTAAACTCTCATTATTCTCTTCAAATTTTGCATTCATCTCTTCTCTTTGCCCTTCAACCGTTTCCTTCAGTTCATGGTATTGTTCATTCATGGTTTGTTTGATATTTCCATGAATGGTTTCTATTTTTTCATTTAGTTGTTTGACTAAACTTTCCTGAATGCTATCTATTTTCTCATTGGTCTGTCTATTTTGTTCCTCCTGCTTCTTAAAATTCTCCTTATTTTCCACATTGGTTTGCTTCAAGTTTTCCTCCTGTTTCTTAAAATTCTCCTTATTTTCCTCATTGGTTTGTCTCAAGTTTTCCTCCTGTTTTCTAAATTGTTCATTAGTTTGTTTATTCTGTTCCTTAAATTGTTCATTAGTTTGTTTATTCTGTTCCTTAAATTGTTCTGCCATAAATTTCATCAGGTCTTGCCAATTAGGTTCTTCTCTGGCTACCGCTTTGTCTGGTTGGTCCCCTTGAGCATCCTCTTCCGCTATTTCCGTTTCTGTGTCCATAACTACTTCTGTTTCTTCTTTATCACCTGTCTGTTGGTCCATTTCACTGTCCGTGACTAATTCTATTTCTTGTTCCTGTCCTCCTTCTTCAATCTCCTTTTCTTCTGCCCTCTTCTTCGATTTGCCTCGGGTATTATGCATTTCTTTTTTTCTCATAACTGCCAACGATAATTAGATTTTTTGGTATATATTTTTATTAAATATCAAAATTCTTTTCTAATTACCGCCCTTTTACGTTGAGCGCCAAATCTGTAACGTCCTGCTTTGAGAGGTACTCGCGAAACGTCCACCTTTAGTCAAGCCCCACTATTGGGTTCGCCAAATCTGTAACGTCCTGCTTTTTCGTTGTGAGGCGGAGTAGAGTTATTTTATATGCACCACTTTGTTAGCGTCAATTCTGTAACGTAGCGGTTTTTATGATATTAAAGTTTCCGCCTCTCCGCAGTCGCCACTTATAATAACTGACGTTTTTAAAAAAAAAAAATAAATAAAGGATTTTATTTAATGTTACTCAATCTAAACAGAAATCGAGAGTGTGTGATTTGGGGTCCAGGAGGGAAGTTGTTCAGCCTTGTGAAGAAGAGAGAGTAAGTACCAATTATTTACATGCGGTTTAGACGATTTCGGATTCTTTCAAATTGTTCGCTGTGATTTAAATCAGCTGACTGTGAGATAAGTTTCTACGCTTAGTTCAACCAGCATACTCTGTAGCAAAATTTGATCCGATGTGTTGATTTCTTCTGTCTTTGTGCTGAAATTTATTACAACTACCCACTACAAAAATTATAACACACTTTATTATTCAAGATTATTTTTCAATAATATTATTTATTTATATTATTGGTTTTTGTTTCCTGCCACCAAAATACAAGTATCACAATTGATCTTTCCTTAAATAAAACATAATCTCGACTTCACAGAGTCAACATGGAATTGTCTAAAGAGAAAAAACCTATATGGTTTTGTTTACCAGATTGTACACTATTTAAAAAAAAACATCAATTAATATATAATTCTTAATAATTCCCCAGGGTTCAGGGTAAGTTCTTTTTGTTACGAGAGTGTCAGAAATGGATAATTACTAAGCTTTACAAATACCGAAAAAATATTAAATAAATTTGTAATTTTTCGTGTAGTATGTAGTTCCTGGAATGTCCGTAAGAGAGCAGCGTGCCTTTGTTTACTTAAAAAAACATATGATTAAATAACTATTTTGTGTTCTTTATCAACGTTTGGAATGCATTTTCTTCTTGAACTATTAAACAAAATGTTTATATTACCTCGCTCCGTAGGGTTCTTACTGGAATGAAACTTTTTTATCTGGTGAGGTCCGTCTTGCGTTATAATTTCCTTACCGTTTGGCGCATTTTTCGATCGTCAACTAGGACGGACTATGGCGACACCAGGTTGAATCATCAGAAGGTTTTCTTTAACTGTTTATTAATGAGTATAACCATTTAATTTTGATAAAGTATGGATGATTATATAGTGGTCATGTTGCTTGTTAATTTTGTGTTATTTTCCACTCCTCTAAAGTTCCAAAAAAGGTTATTTTTATTATAATTGTAGTAGCATCATTTCTTCAACTCTATGGTTTTATTCCAAACATTTTATTATAATTAACAATACTTGTTATTTCCGTCACTCTTAGTAACCCATAGTATTTTTATTATACAGGCAGTTTGTAATTATTATAAATTTATATTTTATTTACCGAAAAATAATTCTTTTCCATTCCGGTTTCTTTATTAATTTGTTTTACATAATAAGTTTTTATTCATTTTCTTATGACCTTGTATATAAATATTTGATAATTTTATTATCTTTAAATAAATTTATATATATTTTTTATTAGTATCTCATAGTATTCCTACACTGCACTACTTCCTGCTACCATCTCCCTCATAGTATTATTTTAATTTTTTATTATCCTTTGATATTTTAAAAGTTTTTATGTTTTTTAAAACTAACCCTGGGTTATCCTAATATTATAACACAAATATTTAAAAAAATATAACATTACCTTATGTATAACAATTGGTTGTCCATACAATATAAATATTACAATAAATAAATAAAAATACAAAATCAGTTAATAGTATTATAGCCTACTCTCATAGTTTTATAATTTCCAAACCTACAGCACAGTTCTGTAATAAGTTACCTTCACTTTTATTTTTTACCTCAATGGGTACACTATAACTCACTTTGCACCATATATCACTTGAATTGTTTATCATTTTTAATGATATACTTTAATTTAGAGCTAGTTACAGGTTACCCATTTCTGACCTTTATATTATCATGATTTAATTTATTGGGACCGGGTTATGTAACGTTACATAAAGCCCCCCCCCCCCCCACTAGAACAAATTTATTTTAGTTTAACTCGTTTATTAAAAAATAAATTGTTGATTATTTCCATTCTCTTAATAGTCTTGGCTTTATCTTCATAATAGTGTTTCATCTCTGACTGATTATAAACTCTGGTAATTCAGACTGGTGGTAATTGCTGTTTTCTTACTATACTCTCTCTCTCTTGGAGGCAAATTCATCAATTATTTATTTCTGGGTAGTGGTACTTCCACATTTTATTTGATAAGGACTGGTCACACTAATCATATTAAACTTGTTTTAACACTCATCTCTATTTACTTCTATAAATTATCTTCATCAATTAAGCTTCGGTCTGCTATCTTCCTTCTATGTTCTTCATCTATACTTCTGGAATCTAATATCACTCTTTTCAGCTATTTTATAATTATTATCCCTTAAATATTCAATTTCCCTAACATTTTTCCCTATCCTGTGCGGTGGTTCCAGTCGGGTGGCCACTCTGGGTCCATACACCGCTGTCCATCCTTACACCTTCTGAGACCAGGGGAACATCATCCCTGCTCATAAAAATTATTGCCGGAACATTTCTACGGTCAATACATAAAAATAAAAAAATTATAAGTAGTAGTCAATTAGAGACTAGTACCAAACACTTTTGGGATTCTTCATACTGTAGCTGTTTGTATTTATTTATATATTTCTTCTTCTCCTTGATTCCTTCTTCTTTTCCATCAACTAATAGCATATAACATTATTGATAGGCCTTATGTTAAAATTCTTTTGACTTTACTTCTTGTGACATATTTCTCCGTATCATTTCTTCTTATATAATCTTCAATTCCGAGAAATTCTAATTATTGTATTAATTATCATCCTCCTTCAGTTTCATTGGAGTCAGTTTCATTAAATTATTCTTTATTCTTCTTATCTGAGCACATTACCATCAATTGTTTTTGTTCATTAATTTTTCTTCTGTTTGTTACCATTAAAATATTACTTTTTCCTATTATTTCAGTTTAAATCAGTTATTTATAATTAAATTATATAATCTGTTCTTACATTTTCTTGGTGTTTTGTCTTTTTATTTTAAATTATATGGTTTCAAAATAACTTGAGTAAGATGTCCTTACATGCTTTTAGAATTTTGGGGTTTTTATTTACAATGGGTTGCTTGGTCCTGTATCCATAAAATCCATCCCTTTTTTCTGGTTTGTTTGGAGCCTGTTTAACCGTGGTCCATTATTTCAGGTACTCCCTTTACTCTGATTACTGGGGTGTTCGTAATGATTTTTGTTCTTGTTAAATAGCTCTCTATCCTCTGATATTGTAACTCTGCTGATATTGAATTTTCATTAACTTCAACGGTTACCATCGTTTTCCGAACTCTTTCTTTCTTTGTAACATATTCTTCTACTACCATGTCTTGTAATTTTTCTAATACACTTGTTTCTATCATATTTATATGTAGTCTATTACACCAATATGTTGGTGACATATCATTACTGGTGATGTCATTGACCTTTTATTTACTGGTATATTTAATTTAAATATAGATTTAGTTAAGTTTTTTCTATAACTTTTCGAAACAGTCAATTCTCTGTAATTAACGATTGGGAGATTAAGTACATTAACCAGCCCACTCTTAATCATATCTACTTCTTCCCGTGTATGTTTCCTTTTGTTAAGACGTATTATTCTTCTTTCTTTCGTTTTCTTAATTATTTGTTTCTTTACTCCCTTAATGTTAATTTCTATGGGCCTTATCTTTTCTTTCTCTCTGTTAGGATTATCTTCATATAACAATGCACTGTGGTCTTCTTTAGTACCTTCGGAAGTGCTATTTAATGTTTTATCCAAATTATTAAAACCGCTGTCCATTTTCTTCATAAATGTCTCCTCCTTGTATGTACCTGCTTTTTGGATACGCATATTAACATTTTCAAACTTCTCTCCGAAAGTTTTCCATATCTCCTTATTGAACTTCTCCATCTTACCCTCAATCCGCTTTAAACTCTCATTATTCTCTTCAAATTTTGCATTCATCTCTTCTCTTTGCCTTTCAACCGTTTTCTTCAGTTCATGGTATTGTTCATTCATGGTTTGTTTGATATTTCCATGAATGGTTTCTATTTTTTCATTTAGTTGTTTGACTAAACTTTCCTGAATGCTATCTATTTTCTCATTGGTCTGTCTATTTTGTTCCTCCTGCTTCTTAAAATTCTCCTTATTTTCCTCATTGGTTTGTCTCAAGTTTTCCTCCTGTTTTCTAAATTGTTCATTAGTTTGTTTATTCTGTTCCTTAAATTGTTCATTAGTTTGTTTATTCTGTTCCTTAAATTGTTCTGCCATAAATTTCATCAGGTCTTGCCAATTAGGTTCTTCTCTGGCTACCGCTTTGTCTGGTTGGTCCCCTTGAGCATCCTCTTCCGCTATTTCCGTTTCTGTGTCCATAACTACTTCTGTTTCTTCTTTATCACCTGTCTGTTGGTCCATTTCACTGTCCGTGACTAATTCTATTTCTTGTTCCTGTCCTCCTTCTTCAATCTCCTTTTCTTCTGCCCTCTTCTTCGATTTGCCTCGGGTATTATGCATTTCTTGTTTTCTCATAACTGCCAACGATAATTAGATTTTTTGGTATATATTTTTATTAAATATCAAAATTCTTTTCTAATTACCGCCCTTTTACGTTGAGCGCCAAATCTGTAACGTCCTGCTTTGAGAGGTACTCGCGAAACGTCCACCTTTAGTCAAGCCCCACTATTGGGTTCGCCAAATCTGTAACGTCCTGCTTTTTCGTTGTGAGGCGGAGTAGAGTTATTTTATATGCACCACTTTGTTAGCGTCAATTCTGTAACGTAGCGGTTTTTATGATATTAAAGTTTCCGCCTCTCCGCAGTCGCCACTTATAATAACTGACGTTTTTAAAAAAAAAAAAAAAATAAAGGATTTTATTTAATGTTACTCAATCTAAACAGAAATCGAGAGTGTGTGATTTGGGGTCCAGGAGGGAAGTTGTTCAGCCTTGTGAAGAAGAGAGAGTAAGTACCAATTATTTACATGCGGTTTAGACGATTTCGGATTCTTTCAAATTGTTCGCTGTGATTTAAATCAGCTGACTGTGAGATAAGTTTCTACGCTTAGTTCAACCAGCATACTCTGTAGCAAAATTTGATCCGATGTGTTGATTTCTTCTGTCTTTGTGCTGAAATTTATTACAACTACCCACTACAAAAATTATAACACACTTTATTATTCAAGATTATTTTTCAATAATATTATTTATTTATATTATTGGTTTTACTTCCATATTCCTTAAGGAATGGAAGTATGGTGATGGCAAAAAAAATCGTGTTCGAGATTATTGCAGATTCTGATTCTACTACACTCAAAACATGAAAAAAAGTCGTTTTCTGAAAAGTGTCTGTGTGTCTGTCTGTCTGTCTGTCTGTCTGTCTGTCTGTAGATTTTTTTTCTATGGCAAACGATAACTGCCGCAAATTCAAACAGAATCAAATAATTTTTTGCATACAGCCCTGATTTGCAGAGTACTCGCGACCTATTGTTTTTGGTGAAGATCGGTTGAGGGAAAGGGGTAGTTTACCTGCAACGGTTTTTTTTTAGCAAGGGTAATTTTGTTTGTTTGGCAAACGATAACAGCCGCAAATTCAAACAGAATCAAATAATGTTTCGCATACAGCCCTAAATTGTAGAGTTCTCAAGATCTGCTGATTTTGGTGAAGATCGGTTAAGGGAAAGGGGTAGTTTACCTGTAACGTTTTATGTTTTAACAAGGGTATTTCATATGGCAAACGATAACAGCCGCAAATTCAAACAGAATCAAAAGATTATTTGCATACAGCCCTAAATTGTAGAGTTCTCAAGACCTATTGTTTTTGGTGAAGTTCGGTTAAGGGAAAGGGGTAGTTTACCTGCAACGTTTTTTTAACAAGAGTATTTTCTATGGCAAACGATAACAGCCGCAAATTCAAACAGAATCAAATACTTTTTTGCATACAGCCCTGATTTGTAGAGTACTCAAGACCTATTGTTTTTGGTGAAGATCGGTTAAGGGAAAGGGGTAGTTTACCTGTAACGTTTTATGTTTTAACAAGGGTATTTCCTATGGCAAACGATAACAGCCGCAAATTCAAACAGAATCAAAAGATTATTTGCATACAGCCCTAAATTGTAGAGTTCTCAAGACCTATTGTTTTTGGTGAAGATCGGTTGAGGGAAAGGGGTAGTTTACCTGCAACGTTTTTTTAACAAGGGTATTTTCTATGGCAAACGATAACAGCCGCAAATTCAAACAGAATCAAATAATGTTTTGCATACAGCCCTGATTTGTAGAGTACTCAAGACCTATTGTTTTCGGTGAAGATCGGTTAAGGAGAAGGGGTAGTTTACCTGCAACGTTTTTTTATCAAGCGTATTTTCTATGGCAAACGATAACAGCCGCAAATGCAAACAGAATCAAATAATGTTTTGCATACGTCCCTGAATTGTAGAGGTCTCAATGACTTTCGATTTTGGTGAAGATCGGTTAAGGGGAAGGGGTAGTTTACCTGCAACCTTTTACGTTTTAACAAGAGTAAAGTACTTGAAAATTTATTTAAACTTTTTGAAACAATGGTAATTGTTAAAAATAAAATAATTTTGTTGCCAGGCAATAAAATTATAATTTTTTCATTTTAATGTAATATAATATTTTTCATTTAATACAGCAATAAAAAGGCAGGTAAGACACAGCCTGGCTGTTTGGCTGAAAATGATTTTAAATATAAATCTTAGAATATGGAAGTCATGTATGGTTCTCCATACCGATATTTTGTTTCCTGCCACCAAAATACAAGTATCACAATTGATCTTTCCTTAAATAAAACATAATCTCGACTTCACAGAGTCAACATGGAATTGTCTAAAGAGAAAAAACCTATATGGTTTTGTTTACCAGATTGTACACTATTTAAAAAAAAACATCAATTAATATATAATTCTTAATAATTCCCCAGGGTTCAGGGTAAGTTCTTTTTGTTACGAGAGTGTCAGAAATGGATAATTACTAAGCTTTACAAATACCGAAAAAATATTAAATAAATTTGTAATTTTTCGTGTAGTATGTAGTTCCTGGAATGTCCGTAAGAGAGCAGCGTGCCTTTGTTTACTTAAAAAAAACATATGATTAAATAACTATTTTGTGTTCTTTATCAACGTTTGGAATGCGTTTTCTTCTTGAACTATTAAACAAAATGTTTATATTACCTCGCTCCGTAGGGTTCTTACTGGAATGAAACTTTTTTATCTGGTGAGGTCCGTCTTGCGTTATAATTTCCTTACCGTTTGGCGCATTTTTCGATCGTCAACTAGGACGGACTATGGCGACACCAGGTTGAATCATCAGAAGGTTTTCTTTAACTGTTTATTAATGAGTATAACCATTTAATTTTGATAAAGTATGGATGATTATATAGTGGTCATGTTGCTTGTTAATTTTGTGTTATTTTCCACTCCTCTAAAGTTCCAAAAAAGGTTATTTTTATTATAATTGTAGTAGCATCATTTCTTCAACTCTATGGTTTTATTCCAAACATTTTATTATCATTAACAATACTTGTTATTTCCGTCACTCTTAGTAACCCATAGTATTTTTATTATACAGGCAGTTTGTAATTATTATAAATTTATATTTTATTTACCGAAAAATAATTCTTTTCCATTCCGGTTTCTTTATTAATTTGTTTTACATAATAAGTTTTTATTCATTTTCTTATGACCTTGTATATAAATATTTGATAATTTTATTATCTTTAAATAAATTTATATATATTTTTTATTAGTATCTCATAGTATTCCTACACTGCACTACTTCCTGCTACCATCTCCCTCATAGTATTATTTTAATTTTTTATTATCCTTTGATATTTTAAAAGTTTTTATGTTTTTTAAAACTAACCCTGGGTTATCCTAATATTATAACACAAATATTTAAAAAAATATAACATTACCTTATGTATAACAATTGGTTGTCCATACAATATAAATATTACAATAAATAAATAAAAATACAAAATCAGTTAATAGTATTATAGCCTACTCTCATAGTTTTATAATTTCCAAACCTACAGCACAGTTCTGTAATAAGTTACCTTCACTTTTATTTTTTACCTCAATGGGTACACTATAACTCACTTTGCACCATATATCACTTGAATTGTTTATCATTTTTAATGATATACTTTAATTTAGAGCTAGTTACAGGTTACCCATTTCTGACCTTTATATTATCATGATTTAATTTATTGGGACCGGGTTATGTAATGTTACAATATATATATCCCATGCTTATCTAACTTTGAGAATGTGTGTAACACATAATATTTTCATTTTGGTATAAATTAAGACTTTTTTATATCACTTTCTAGGTTTCTGGAAAAATGGATTTTCGAAGGTGTTTGTGAAGATCAATGTGGTGAGTTCTTTGTAGAACCAAAAGGAATACACGAGTTACCTCAAAACCGGCAATACTGGTCTCGAGGATTTGCGATGAATAAGCGCCTTGTACCATTATTTCTCTCTGGATTAGAAAGTGATATTTTTATATGTGGGAAGTACATGAGATTATTGAAACTATGTAAACCAAATGTAAGTCATTTAGAAGAACTAACAGTTTCAACAAAAATAATTTGTAAATTATTAGCACATTATAAGACTGAAAGTCAAATGAAGTATTATATGAATACTGGTCTTGTAGAAGAATCAACAGAATCATATTGCTTATCTGTGATATGTACCTAACTTTGGTACCAATTTTTAATCATATTAAAAGAATGTAATGTGATTCCACTTTTCTTGTTTTTTGAGGAATTAAAAAAGTTACTTTGTCAGCTTATTTGCCAGAATTTAGTGGTAATTTGAATTTTTGTTTATCTTGCGTGGCTGTCAATTCTCTGTATAGTAGTTATGTTTTAGTGTTATTATCTGTTCATTTGTAAGTGTACAACACTATTGAATAATATGTAAATGGCAGATAATGTGTCCATTAATACATGATGTGATGTCAATAAGATGTAGACTTCAATTCAGTACAAACAAGTTTACATGTGGAGATTTGTTGTGCATGTAAGTTTATGGCTGGCTAATAACCTTCACTGTTCTGCTTATAAATTGAAACAAATTTCAATATAAATTTCAGCAAAATTTAGTAATAAACTGATTAATATCTACTACAGTAGGTGAAATCTGTTACACATTTAACATTTTTTAGTACCCAGAAAAAAAGTTATATCTGTGAATTTTAAGATCATCAAATAATGTCATTAGTACAGGTTTGTTTATCTTAAAGTTTCAACTTGCAGATATCTGAACGTTTCAGAGTACATTTAAAATCAAAAATAATAATTCTTAAGCATTTAGTTAATTGATAAAATGTAAGTATATTAATACTTAGTACTTGTGTACACTTCTGTCTTTTCAGGATCCATTGTTTTCTTGTTTACAAAGTGGATATCCTTCAATAGTGTGCTGTCTAGACCAGCAAAGTGTTAACAAACTTATGGATGAATGCGAAAGCTTTAAGAAACGTTGTATTAGTATGTGCGGAGCTTCACCTGTCATAATATCCGACGCATTGTCTGAAGAACAGAAAGAATCATATTATGTGTCTCTTAAGGAGCAACGTGACAGAACTCTGGAAAAAATTAAGAGTATGTAATTATGTTTAATAAATAATATTTGTATATTGTGAAAATCTGTATATACTTTAAAGTTTTATATGTTCAAAGTTTTATATTTGTGTATAAAAGTCTAAGTTTTGTATAATGTAATATTTTTTACAAATAATATCCTTATTACATATTTCTAACAATGCATTTATATATTACAGGCTTGTAACAGTGTGTGCCTTATACCAGTGTGCTTATGTCATAAGACTGTCCTGTAATTTGTAAAGTGTAACACAGGGTACAATTGATTATATGATGTTTGCTACGGGTATAAAGTAAATGTTTGCTGTTGTGTGGCATAAAATAAATTAATTATTGTGTGTACTATTTTTGAACAGGATAAGTAAGCACCTATTAAAACATGAATATCTCGAGTTTGTAGTTTTCAAACAAAATTATTCATTTTATTACCACACATAGCCAAGCAAATTTACATTTGTGTTTTTTTTTTTAGACCGGGTGTATTAGGATATAAACATTTGTCTTTTATTGGAGTTAGTATTATTATTTTCTATAAATATTTATATCAACCATAGGTTTAAAGAGGTGTATTTTGTGTATAATTTAAATCATTTTTTTTAGATTTACATTGTGTTCAGTGACAACAGTAATTTTGAAGTTACACAACAGGTAGATTAATGTTATCCTAAAGTTATATAGATGAATTTCAAGATCATCAAGTAATACCGCTAATGCAGTATTTTTTAAAATATTGCTTTACATAAAAGCTAATTGACTAAATGCTTAAAACAAATCTAGAAATATTTTTAGATGTAGTTGTACATGTACACACACACACATTACTTTCTCTGAGAACATATGTTTGCATAGACATGTATTTTATCTGCAGAAGATCAAGAGGCCAAAAGGAAACTACAGGCAGAAAATAAAAGAATTATGTTTGAAGCACTTAAAAAGGATATGGAAGAGGCACGGACATTTAAAATTCAAGAAGAAAAAAATCGTATTAAGCAAGAAGAAAAAATGTTAATGGAAGCGAGGCGACTTGATATATTAAATGAATTGCGTATACAAGAAGAGCGGTATGTGAAAGAAATAAATGTAAAAATGACACTTCACACACACACACACACACACACACACACATGCATACTATAAATTATGAGAAATGTGACTCAAGTATATTTTATACACAAATTTTATGAATGTGTATGCATTACTTATCTATGATTAATTGTAGATTCCTAACTTATTGACATTTAATGTATTTGTGATAAGGCACGTTTCTCATAATTCTAAGTTTTTTTTTTACCGATAACAAAAGCAACAACAAGTCAACATCTGTTTTCCTTATGTGTATGTGTGTGATGGGTTTCAATCAGTTGGATATTTGCAATAATATTTGTAACACTTTGAGACACCTTAATCCGTAATTCATCATCTGGAACGTTTTTCCAAAATCTCTTAATAAATTTCAAAAATTAAAATATTTATTGAAATTTATTATTAAAAAAAATCACTTTACCATACTATATATATTGTAACGTTACATATAATCAAACAACCACAACTAAACATAAACTAACCATCAGCTGACACATAAACAACCAAGTATAAGGAATTGTATAACAATTATTAAATTCTGTTCAAGAATTAATGACTAAATAATGAATCAACAAACAATGAATAATATAGTAATGAAGACAACAACAAAGAAAATACTACACCAAATGTGATTAACCCAAATACCCAATAGATTAGGTAGGTGAGTAGAAACAAAAAACAGGTACAATAAATAGGAAAGAATAAGTTAAAAGGCATCATGAAAAACCCAAATAAGAATATAAGGCAAGGAAGAAATAAAATATCTCAACCACTCTATAACAAGATGAGAATAACCATAAGATAAATAAAATAGAAAAAGATAACTCCAGAGTGAAGGACAAATGATAATATAAAACCATTAACAGACCATTTTAAATGACTTGACTATGACTATAATTCTGAATCCAAACAAAAACATACACAATAATGATTAGGAGAGTGAAAATAAAACCTGTATTAACATAAAATAATATATAATTAGTAAAATAGTTTTACCTTTTTCTTGTCCGTCTGGTGGCCTTTTCTCTATATTTAATTCTACGCATTTCGGGACATATGCCCCATCATAGGAATATCCCTTGGTGAAGTTCGTCGATCAATAAAATATTAAAAACACTTTATATACAATTTTACACACATAACAATAAATATAATATAAACATAAAAAATATACATAAAATCCCCAAACTTGAGACACGCGATATCGCTGGTGCGCACCACGACATGCTATAGTCGACTGCAGTGTTCATGTTGTTATATGTCGTGCACAATGGACCTTGTTCTGTATTCTTGTCGCTGTGTCGTATAATAGATTTGACTGGAAATTCAATTGATCGTTAAGGATGACTTCTTCTGTTTTTTTATTTTTGTAAGCCTTATATATTTCATATTCTTCGATAGCATTCATATAATTTCCTTTTCTGCATATATGGAGGGGTTGAAAGTTCGTTGTGAAATCAGTATAACTATTGTTTTTGTCCATCAGATGGCGCGCGTAATTTGACACTGTTTTACTAAATTCTTTTTTAGGTAAATGTTCTCTGAATCGTTTTTTAAAAGGTCTACCAGTTTGGCCAATGTAAAAGCTATCACAGTCATTGCATATTATCTTATAAACGCCCGCCTTGTCCTCAACCGATTTTGAATGTTTAGGTAAGAGTATCTTATTAATGTTATTATTAGTTCGGTAAGCCATTTTTATATTTATCCCACTGAATACTTTGTTTAAAATTTTGGGTAGGGTGTTACCATATTCTGATGCTATATACCTAACTTTATTTCTATTATTTTCTTGTAATTCTATGTTGTTTTTCTTTTTTCTGTGTTTCTTGACTAAATTATCCACAATCGAGCTTTTATAACCATTGCCTTTAGCTATGTATTTGATCGTGTTTAGTTCTTCGTGAAAATCTTTGTCTTCTAATGGTATGGAAAGTAACCTATGTATTAAACTATGATAAGCTGCCATTTTCTGAGAAAAGGGGTGATGTGATTCAGCATTTATCGTGAGATCCGTGGTTGTCGGTTTTCGGTATATTTGATATTGAAATTTTTCATCTAGTCTTGTAATTGTCAGATCGAGGAAGTTAAGTTTATTATTTATCTCCGTCTCAAGTGTGAACTGTATGTTTTTATTGACACTATTCATGTATAATTTCATATTTTCTATTTGTCGTATTGTGCCATTAAAAATTACAAACGTATCATCAACATAACGTGTATATGATATTATTTTCTTGGAAAGTTTATTTACGTATTGAGCAAATATGTATTCTCATAGTGGTTTAGGTATATGTCAGCTAGTAAACCAGATAAAGGTGACCCCATGGCTAGACCCTTTTTTTGGATGTAATAATTATTATTAAATGTAAAATAATTTTGGTCAAGTACAACTTCCAGTAAATTAACTAAATCATTGATTTCTTCAGAGTTACATATTTTGGTGTTAATAAGATTTTCTTTAAGGATAGTGAGAGTTTCTTGAACAGGGACATTCGTATACAAGTCAACAATGTCAAAAGATGCTATTTTATAATTAGGTCGTAATTTAATGCTTTTTAATTTGTTAATAAAGTCAATGTTATTTTTTATACTATGGTTATTACTTATCTTTATAGTGTTTTTTATTTTCACTGCAAGTTTTTTGCTGACATTGTAGCTTGGCGCAGTTGTGAAGTTTATCAGTGGCCTAATCGGTATATTGGTCTTATGGATTTTGGTAGGCCAACAAATTGTGGTGCTTCTGCGTTAATGGGTTTTAGTGCACGGTGTGTGGCATTCTTCACCAAGGGATATTCCTGATGATGGGGCATATGTCCCGAAACGCGTAGAATTAAATATAGAGAAAAGGCCACCAGACGGACAAGAAAAAGGTAAAACTATTTTACTAATTATATACTGTAAGTGGCCTGGATACCAAAAAGCATGGATCTAAAAATAAAATAATAATGTATAATAGATAACAATAAGATTGTCTCTTACCTCCAAATTGTAAAATTTGATATAACTCGAGGGATATCAGAAAAACTGATAAATAACCATTAAACTTGTCAATAGAGTATACATTAAATTGAATCATAACTACCAAAACAATAAATGATAGTTACTACTATTAGTAAATAAGAATAATGGAGTGAAAGGTATAAAAAATAACACACCATGTAAATCTATTGTTGTAAATCAGAGTGGGGGGTTCACATAACCTAACTCACTAAGCATTCTCACCTATAATGACAAGAATCAATACTAAAAATGTTATAAAACTATGGTATCTTGTACTCCACTGAAACTAGATATTATAAGAACCATTCTATGACTAAGATTAATTACCCAAAAAGGTGATATGTATTGTGATTAGTGTAAATTAACAGACACAGTGTAAATGGACAGCACAGAATTTACTCACTAAATACACTAAAAACCCTTAGAAATACTAGAAAAAAAAGAAAGAAATTAATCTCAACGTAAACAATGATATGTAATCTAACTATTATGTAAACCAGTAATAATTGTCACGGAGTTAATTCATAATAATATAAATGAGATATACATGACAGGTGGCACTAGGTGCAAGAGTCATTATTGGATAACCAGCAAATAAGAATATTCAGATGTAAACCAACTAGTATAAAACTCGATAGTAACTATGATGGTCGTTTATGTAAAAGATAAGGACTTAATAACAAATGTATAAATTAGAATAAGGAGAATTCATATGACACCTAGTAATGCAGAACTATAGGTGATCATAATGACTAAATCCAACAAAATAAAAGTGTATTAACAAAAAACTGAGGTGACCAAAAGTTGTAATGGTCATCTGAGATTAATTATGACATGTTAGAAATTGTTCAGACTCAACTATTGAACTATCATAAGTGAATCAATTCATAGTGCTATAGGCATACAGAAGCCTAGGCCTAACATATGTGTTTTGTGCATAATTTTATGTAAATACTAAGTAATAAGTGAAGTGTAAAAAAGGACTTCGAACGCATTATCTCTATGAGATATGATAACCAAATGTTAATTTAAGTCAAGTAGTACATAAATTTATTAAAATTTGTATTAATCCTAGATTAAAATTACTATCTTTATTAATAATAGACGAAAGTGGGCCTTGTGAGGTGTCTAAATAATGAGCCAGACAATCGCCATATCATGGTAAGGCTAGATGGGCAGTCACAAGTAACATAAGAATTTTATATCAGTTGTATTTTCATTAATTTTGACAAAATATTTGGCGTCACTTTTTTAATTTCTACACCAAAAACCCACGCTTTCTGTAAAATTAAATAATTTAGTAAAGGGGGAGTATGTACGCACGAAGGAATGTCATCAATTTTTGACCAATCAGAAGAGTTAAATCGAGAGGTGGTCAGGTAATGCAGATTGAAATAGCGGGGAAGGCACGAAATGTTTGGACACTTCTTCATTGTTAACGACGCGAGACAAACGACAGCTCTGCGCTAAATTAAATCGAGAGAATACCCATCATGCAGTGCGGAATCCGAATGTAAATACGGGTCGATCTAACCTCATTTACTCACAATATTATAAAGTATTAATTAAATAAAGCAGCGAAGTTTAGTGAAAGTGTAACAGTGAATTAACGATTGCATAGTGTATAATAATTTGCAATTGCGTGAATTAAGGGAAGTATGGTGACAATAAATTATACTTATAAGAATTAACAACTTATGCGATAAATGTATCGAACCTAATGAATACTATGAACTAAGATGAACACTGAAAGGGCTTTGAACCTTACTACCTTTGTAAAATTAATTATTGTTAAAAAGATTTATTCATAAATCAAGGTTAACTGGAAATAACCATAGACACTCCAGGGTTAACCTAAAATGTTGACGCCAGTCGTTTTCTTAATTTATGTTGTTACTGTATGAACTCAACAAGGGCTTTGAACCTTATTACGTTTGTAAATTTATTTATTGTTAAAAGATTTTTTCACAAATCAAGGTTAACTGGACATAACCATAGACGCTCCAGGGTTAACCTAAAATGTTGACGCCAGTCATATTTTTGAATTTAATGTTTTTAGTTTAAAATATTCGTTATTAATGTAATCACTCTCCTACTACTCAATTATTATAGTAGTGTAACTCTTCTAGTTGCGAATTTTGCAGTCTAAAAGGACCTATTTTAAAGTCAAACAACTTAACTAAATTTTCACTAATATGGTTTCCTGAAACCAGAATAACCACCCTGAGAAAAGTTTTTTAGTTTTTTAAAGTACATTATTATTGTAAATGAATGACCATCAATTGAATTGTTATATAAAATAATTATCTAAACATCATTAATGAATCAACTGCATTGAAATTATTTAAATGTTTTAGATTGTCATCTTGACTATGCCTTGTTGACAGGACAGTCAACAAGAGAGATCTTCATTCCAAGCAAGTACTTCATTAAGGAATAAACTTAATTCCTATGACTATTAAACTTATAGTTCATTAAACAAATTTACGTCGGACACAATTAACGGATGCCAATGGTGGAATCTTAACCAATTCGTCTAACTTATAGAAACCACAAGTCAGTTAATCTACTATTCATACTTTAATAATAATTCAATAATCAACAAGTAGAAACAATTAAACGGGTCGTATACAAAATTGGCGCTCAAACGTGAGGCCTAACGAAATAAATTGTATGGGGAAATTAGAAAGAAGAGAACACGAACCAAGCAAACCAGTTGCTGAGTTACAATATTAGTAAATTTTAGTATGTACAACCAGTACTTTTACAATATCTATTGCAACAAAACACAGGATGATGAGCTATATTAAGTGTATCAGAGCATGGATGACGGACATTAACAGGTTTTAGATGGATTTATACAATTTTTTGTCAATTAGCTATAAGTTTTGTATTTAGTGATGGATAAGGACTTATGTTATATCAAATTCTTTGTAAAACTTTGTTCTTTTATGTCATGTACTTTGTGTGTGAATATGTGCGCGTGTGATAAACCTTTTTCGCTATATCTTCCGTGTTAATTAACCCATCGGCTTGAAACTTGGACAGTGAATTATTTATGGAAATAGCTACATTTTCTAGATACTCTGTGGTTCTCAGCTATTTTATAAATGTGTTTTTTTTTAATAGTTAAAACCTCAACTTTTTACTCTCATCTATGAAAGAGTAATAAAATTTCAAGATTAAATCTATGCAGGCTTTCGCCAACTTATACAAAGATTTGCCTGCAACCCGTCTATCATTTGTTCTATCAACCACGTGGACAGCTGATTGACCAATCAGAAACCCCTAATTTCAGTAAGATCCGTACGTTGTGTGGCATGCATCGGGGTAGTTCATCGAAAGCATTTGCCTAGTGAACGTGTGTTCCTCTACAAGAGTTTTTCTTGTATGAACTAGTATAAATCTAAAGTTACGCTAAATCTTGGAACTCTTTTCGAGTTATTCGTCAAGAACCAAGCTGGTGAACAACCATATTATTATTATTATTATATAAAGTGCTTTTTGCGTGAGTGGAAGATATCCGCATAGGAAGATTTACTGACGGCGGTAAATCTGTAGTTTCGCGGAACACTTCAAGATTTGCAGGAAGGTGTAAGCCTAATACACAGCTTTTTAAATATTACTCATTATCACCCTGAGATTAAATAATCAATAACGTTTTAAAATAATAATAACTTATTTCGAGCGAGAACGCTAATAATTCTGAGAGTGACAATTGGTGTATGTGAAATCTGCTTTAGTGTTATCAGTGTTCGACGGACTGATCATCAGAGAGCGGAAAGGAGAGAGTGGAGGCGAGACGCGCAGAGGAATTGCAGCAGGAGCCGCAGCGGAGCGAGGACGTCACGCCAAGGTTAAGGATTTTGACTAACAAGTAACATCCATCTAAATTGAACTATATAAACTCTATTACAACAAATATAATTCTGTGCATGACATCCGTGTATTTTAAAATATAGCGTATAAACAATCATTTCTTGTGTGCTAATAAATAATTCTTGATTACCTCCAATATAGACTTGCTCCTTATTTATTTACACACACAATACCTTATGCAAAAATATTGAGTTGTATCGTTGTATGGTTGGATGAGTGTTCGGATTTATTAGGCCCCACATTGGGCGCCATTTTGTAATAAAACTGTTTTCGTATGGGTTAAACTTTGATTATTTAGTATTTTGTTTAAATAAAGAAAATAAATAAATTTATTTAATTTCGGTTTAAATGAATTTCTGGTTTATGCTTCGATGTTCTCCTTTCGATAAGATGACTCAGTGTAGGTGACTTTTTGCTGGAATTAGAAGTTATTGGTTAAACTTATTAATTTTTGTAAAGCAAAGCAGATTTACAATGATGGTAAAAAATGTTTAAAATTATTTAAACCAATTCACTGCCGCCACCAGTGCTGCCAACCGTGGTTGCTGTCCACCTAAACTGTAACGTCTTAGTCTATGGAAATAATTTGTAGAACTCTTTGGTCAGGTAAAATTATGTTTATTTCTCCAAAAATTGTTTATGAAATTAAATTACACCACATTAGTGGTGTTAATAATTTTTTTTTTGTTTAATAATATTGGTTGATAGACTCTTAAAAAATTCTTATTTTTCTCAGGGTTTGCTAAGCTGATTCTAGTCTTCGCTACATGCTGTACATTAATGTTTTTGGTTAGGTTATTTAAAAACAATGTGAGTTCTTTGAGACTGCAAGATACAACAAAACAAAGAATTACACTACTATGATTACTTAGTAGTAGGAGAGTGATTACATTATTGAAAAACCTTAGTTAATAACATGAAAATTCAACGTACGATTTTGTATCGACATTTGAGGTTAAAGTTGGTTTAAGTGAATAAGAACCAGTTAACTTTTAAATTACTAACAACTCTTTAACATTATTAAAATTATCCGTAATGTACGGTTATAAATTGATTTCAGTGGAAAAATTAATTATCTGCTTCCTCAGACTGGATAACAAACAAAACAGGTATTGGATATCCCTCATTAATTTGGTTACACATTATTAAATATTCTGAACAATTATAAAATTAGAACAATACAACATAATTATTATACTATAGTTCAAAGTTTCTTAAAGTTCATTATTAATCAACTGATACCCCTTTATCTTGGAATGCTCAGAGGGTATTTATAACAATCATGTTCAACTATAGTTAATTCTTTTTTATTTCTTTTTTTTTAATAACTTAATAGTTCTCGTTAAACTCATGGGATGTTTATTTCCCATATTATAATGTCTCTTCCGTTATATTTACAGTTATTGATTAAAACAGTTGACCATTTATATAGTCAAAGTCACTTGTCTCTTTGATATATATTGTTTTTTTTTCTTTCAATAATAATTATTAAAAAATTGTTAAATTAGATAAGGTCTCGTGCCTTGTAGAGTTCCGCTGACATAATATTATTAATTGTGTTCGATAATCTGGTTATCGAAAAAAGGTCATAATTATTTAAAGTAATTATTAAGTCACTATACTTGCGTTCTTTGCCTTTTCCTGAATTGGCACTATTAATTTTTTATTACTTAATAATTAATAATGATTACACTGCCTATGCGCACATACTCCGTATTATAAGTTCACTGCGATTAAAACATCACAACTTTTGTTTACACTCCGTCTAACCTCACTTTCACTTTTTGAGGTTACCCTTGCTCTAGTCAGCTGTATGACATTAAATTTTCATTGTTGAGAATCGCGACCAACGTGGCTTCCTCCTCGTTGTCTGATGATGAACTGTTTCTCTCACCTGCATCAGAATTCGGCTTCTAATGTTTTACCTTTGAGTTCTGGTCATACTGTCATGTCAGTAAGACTAATTTATTGATGGTTCTATGTCATAGGCATGTCATAGTATAGGGTTTGCATTTGGCTTTTAAAGTACTTCTTTTTCCTTCCTCATTATCAATATTTCATATTCTTTTCATTGGTTTCATTCTTTTCATTGTTTATTTCTTCTTTCCATTGATTTTATTGGTTTTCCCTAATTGCACTGATTCTGTTATCATCCTTAATAAATATTTTATTATGGTTGTTTTGTATTTCTCTCCTCACTGTCCGATCTATTGGGTTATTGGGTTAATCACATCACATTACTATGTTTTCTTCTTCGTCATTTCTATTTTTCTTCTTCAGTTGCTTTTTCCGATTAGTTCGTGGACCAGATATAATTTTTAGTACACAATTATTTATCCGTTGGGTGTTCTAGTGTTAATCAGTGAGTGTCTTATTTCTTATAGTTGCTTTCAATGGTACGGTGAAGATATGTACATATTGCCCCATCACTAAAATTGATCATTTCAGAAAATATCGTTTAGGAGTTGATGAAATTATCAAATCATTTTATTTATTTAATAACTTATTTACTTGTGCTCCTTTCTTTGATTTCTTACATTTTTCTCTCTTCTTCCTCACTTAATATAATATCTTCTTGCTTAGTGTTTCATCCCCATAATATTTAATTTCCCTAACTATTTTCCCTATCACGTGAGTTGGTACAGGTCGGGTGGGCACTTTTGGCTCCATTACTCCGCTGTCCAGCCTACACTTTCTGAGTTCAGAGGAATGTATCATCTGCTCCGGTATATGATTGCTGGAACTTCTCTCTACAGTCAATCATCAAAACTTTAACAGTAGTCTAAGTGCAACTAATAAAAAATATTCTGGGATTATTCACATTATTTTTGTTCAGATTATATAATATATAATATTTTCTTTCTTCTTGATTCCCTTTGCTCATACTTTCTAGCTCTCAGTGAAACAATATTGTTGATGGGTATTATTCGTACTTCCTTCTTATTAGTTATATAATTTTTTTTCTTTATCACCCTTCTTCTAACACTTACTAGTTATTATTTGATTCAATGATTATTCTTTTAATTGTTCATTAGTATTTCTTCATGGATGACTGGTTGTAAGTCCCTTTCCTTCTCTGTATACTTGGATCCATGATCTCGTATGTATTATTAATGTTGTCCTTAATCACGGTGTAAGGTCCGGTGTATAATAGTAACAGCTTTTTTGCTATGCCCTCCATTGTGCTGGGTAGCTCTATGTTCTTCAACAACACTCTGTCTCCAATTTTGTATCATTCTGGCTTTGGCTGTAGTCTCTGGTATTTTCTTTTGATCTTCTCAGTCCGTTCTAATGTTTTGTTGTAAAATTTTATATCATCAAATTTGTATTCATCTCCACTAGGAAATTGGATCAGCTCTGTAATCTCTCTGGGTGGTGGTCTCTGGAACATTGCTGTGTATGGTGTTGTCTCAATAAATTGGTGGTGTGATAAGTTTATAAAATCCTCCGCAGCTGGTAAGTATTCTATCCATCTTCTTTGTTGACTGTAACAATATGTTTGGAGAATTCTCCCTACTTCTCTTAAAACTCGTTCTGCGGGGTTGCTGCTTGGGTGGTATACTGACATTTTGTATGTCTTTACCCCGTTATTCAGTAGAGTGTCCTTCCATTTGCTCCCTTTGAATTGTGTCTCATGATCGGTTATTATGGACTAAGGTGTTTGTTGCAACTGGTTGATGTAATTAGTAGATCGTCCACGTAGACCGTCGTAAACTGAAGTGCCTCTTGTCCGAGAATCTGGTCCATTATTTTAACTAACACGGCTACGGAATTAACAAGTCCGAAAGGTAGCCGTTTAAACTGGTAGTTCCATCCTTTGAAAATGAACGCCATGTACTTCCGGCTGTTTGGGTGTAACTCAACTTGCCAATACCCGCAGACAGTATCCCACGTGCTAATAAATCTGGTTCCGTGGAACTTCTTAAGTATGTCTTCTTTTTCTCCCGGGGCTGTTCAGTCATTCACAATAGTCTTGTTGATCTCTCGCGCGTCTAAACAGATTCTCACCTTCCCGTTTTTCTTTGGGACGGCTAATATAGGACTGGTGTAAGGGGAATAACTTGGTTCGATAATGTCTTCATCTATTAATCTCTTGATTTCTGTCCTCACTGCTTCCTTCAGCGAGTATGCGATCGGGTAAGATTTTTTGTTAAAATTCACAGGCTCTCTAAATTCAATTTCGCATTGGTAATCTCTTACTTTACCCGGTGTGTCCGAAAATACGTGTCGGTATCGATTGTACACGTTGATGAGCTGTTCTACTTGTTCTTCAGTCAGTTTAGCGCTCGTTTTCTCCCTCTTGAATGTACGTATTTCATTGATTTTCTCATTCTACGATCTTCACATTCCTTAATGTGATAGATGGTTCGGTTTGAAGGCGTACTGTCGCTACCGGTCAAGTCCGCTGTCCATTCTATACTATTTGTTTTAAGAAATAGTTTGGCTCTATTCATGTCGATGACCACTGAGTGTTACCTCAACATATCGCAACCAATTAACATCTGAAATGGTAAGCCACTGGCTACTAAGAACGTCATAGGAATGGTTTTGCCGTTGCTTGACAATTCCAGTCTTACTTGTCTCCGGACGGTTTTGTTCTGCCGCCCTGTCGCTCCCACTAGTATGATGTTACTTATCGGTAAAGTAAATATTGGTGTCTTACCTTCCTCCTGTATTTTGTTTAGTTCGATCCCGTCGATTAATGATACGTTGGCTCCAGTGTCTATCATTATTCTTGTCTGTAGTCCGTTAATTTCCGCTGTGATGTATGCGATTTCATTGTTATTATTACTGGAGTTGTCGTCTTCTTCTTCTAACAATTCTTCTCTTCAATTTTTCAGGTAATTGCTTTGTATTATAGTAATCGTTTGTCCTCTTCTGATGTGATTTTTTGTGTGATTTAACCCAATAGACTGGTTCAGTGAGGGTCCTGTTTGCGTTTTCACTGCCACGTTGATTTTAAAGATGGTTCAGGCTCTTCATCCCGTCTGTCTTGTTGACTTATTGATGGGTTTCCGTTTCCTGTTGGTCTGGGTTCAGGCTGGTGACGGTCCTCCTCGTAATGATCCCGTCGGTTTACCTCATGGCTTCGACTCCTACCTCCATTGGTTCTGGTATCTCTTTCTGTTCCGTTGTTGTCCTGATTCCCGTTTACACAATGCGGTCAAAACTCCAGCATCCTTGGTAATATGACCTTCCTCTACCATTGTCTTCGGCGCGCACATAGTTCACCCTTCTGTAGTTTCGATTTTGGCTGTTTTGGTTGCGGTTATTATAGTTCTGGTTGTTGTAGCTTTGTTGGTTGTAGTTAGGGTTGTTTGGTCGGTTAAATTGATTGTTCGGGATACTTGGCCGATTGTTGTTGTTGTTCCCGTTAGTTACCGGATTGTTGTTATTTGGTCAGTTGTATGTCTCATTATTATTAGTACGGTTGGCGTAATTGGGCCAGTAATTACCATTGTTGTAGTTGTTGTTGTTATTCTGTGTGTTCCGGTTCTCATACCTGTCGTTCCTTTGCCGACTCCTCCTGTAATAACCCGCACGCTTGTAATCTTCAAGTAGGGCTGCCATGGATTGTACTGTCTTAATTTGGTCGCATAGTCGTGCTCTGGATACTCCTTCCTCGTAATAGTAGGTGAGTTTGGTGACGAGGCTCTCCTCTGGGATCTTTGGCTCGAGGTTTCTTCCCAAGCATACCTTTCCTAGAAAATATGTGGTGAGTGTAGTCCCTCGGTTAGCGTCGTATTTTCCGTGGCAGATATTATCTCTCACAATATTCTGGGTGGCCTCCGACCAGTATTTACCTTTGAACACCGCCTTGAATTCTTCGTAACTTTGGAGATCGTGTCTTGTAGCCGTCCACCAGTTGTCATTGATTTCTTTGAAATACTCGTCTATGTATCCCCGGATCACTGGCCATCTGGTTTCCCGATTCCTCGTTAATTGCTCCTTCACTCGTTCCAGGAACTCCATCGGATTTCTTTTGTACAATTTAAAATTGATAGCCATCTTCACGGATGGATCAGTGGACATTGAAAGCGGGAAGTCAGGTGCAGGGTATTTCAACCAGAGTAATGGCGAACGGTACTATATTCCGGCTAACGCACATTCCAGTATGGACGCTGAATTATTGGCTATAAACGCGGCATTAACCTGCTGTCTTTCCATTGAGCAAAAGCTCATCTGTATCTTGACTGACTCCAAATCATCATTAGAAGCGCTATCAAAATCTGGCACAAGTGCGTACTTCTTTCGTATTAATGAAATAAGGAAACTATTCCTCCAGCTACACAACGAAGGAAAAATGATCACCCTTCAATGGGTTCCATCCCACTGTGGAGTCCCTGGAAATGAAATAGCAGATGGGATCGCAAGGGAAGCGTGCACAATGTATCCAACTAACCTAAAGAAGTTCTCCCTGCTGCAGTGCAGAAGCTCGGGTGACCGACACTTCAGGAGCTCTTGGGAGGACAGTTGGAAATCAGCAACCATAGGTCGCAACTTATACCAAATACAACCTGTGCCGGCCAAGGAAGACATCTACAAGGGAGTAGCACGTCCGATAGATGCTTTTGCTGCGAGGGCACATTCCGGCCATATCGTTACCCAAGAGTATCTCTTTAGATTCAATCTCACGGATACGCCACAATGCTTATTGTGTGCAGACGGAGAGGAGAACCTTGAGCATATACTTATAAAATGTCATTACCCGATTGCCGCAAGGGATATCTTAAGGATGCAAGTGTCGGGATGGCAAGAAATCATGAGCAATAAGAAGTACTGGGCTATCGCTTCTATAATCTACCATGGACATCGGGCTATCGGCTACAGTTGAAGCTGGACGCCTGTAGTAAGAAGTAAGTAAAATTGATAGCCTCCCGGTTGTCCATGGGTTGGATATGCGAAATCATGGTTGGTCGGTTGCTGATTATTTCAAGTTCTTCTCTTATCTTCGTGATCTCCCGTCACTGAATTTCCTCGATTTTCTCCTGGTTGTGTTGACCCTATCCACGTACTTCATTTACAGCTGTGTCAATGTCCCAACATCTCTTCCCGAAGTCCGTTCGTACTTGTTTTAATTTAAGTTTTCTTTGTTCGCCTTTTGTATTGATTCCATTCGGATCTGGCTGTCTTCTTCAAGATTGGTCATTCGGATACCGAAGTCTTCCTTCGCTTGTTGTAGTTCCTGACTCGTGGTCTCCCGTTTTCCGTTTATTTCCGAAATTTCTTGTCGGATCCCTGTCATTTGCTCTTCTAATTTCTGATTTGTTTTTCATAATTATCTTCAATTTTCCTAATTATTTTCTCAATGTTCTCATCTATCTTCTCGTTTAGTGCTTCCATGTTTTCCTGGCTATCTTGTTTTAATTCGTCCTTTAATGTTTCCATATTTTCTTCCATTTTTTTATTATTCTCGGCCATTTGTTGGCTTAATTTTTGGTTATCTCCCTTTAATTCTTCTTTTAATGACTCCATATTTTCCTGGCTGTTTTCCTTTAATGATTCTATATTTTTATCATTATTCTCTTTTATTCCCATTATAACCCTCATCAGCTCCTGGAATCTTTCCTCCTCAGTTTGTACGGGTCGGTTAGGTTCCGCGGGTGGTAATATTTCTTCCCTATCTTCAACTGGTGTTGCCTCCTTATCGTCCATGTTGATTTCTCTCTCCCCTTCCGCCACGTGTTTCTTCGACGTAACTCTCCATTGCATCTTTAGTTTTGTGTATTCCAGCTGCCACTCAAATTAGCTTTAATTAATTTTATTATTTATTTATTTGTTAATTATTTCGCTGATATATCTTCCCTAATTCATGCTCGCAGGTTGGGCGCCATTTTGTAATAGTTTGGATGATTATCTGGTTGGATGAGTGTTCGGATAATTTATTAGGCCCCACGTTGGACGCCATTTATAATAAACCTGTTTTTGTATGGGTTAAACTTTGATTATTTAGTATTTAGTTTAAATAAAAAAATAAATAAATTTATTTAACTTCGGTTTAAATGAATTTCTTGGTTTATGCTTCGATGTTCTCCTTTCGATAAGATGACTCAGTGTAGGTGACTTCTTGCTGGAATTAGAAGTTATTGGTTAAACATATACTTACTTGGATTAATTTGTGTAAAGCAAAGCAGATTTACAGTGCTGGTAAAAAATGTTTAAAATTATTTAAACCAATTCACTGCCACCACCAGTGCTGCCAACCGTGGTTGCTGTCCACCTAAACTGTAACGTCTTAGTCTATGGAAATAATTTGTAGAACTCTTTGGTCAGGTAAAATTATGTTTATTTCTCCAAAAATTGTTTATGAAATTAAATTACACCACATTAGTGTTGTTAATCTTTTTTTTTGTTTAATAATATTGGTTGATAGACTCTTAAAAAATTCTTATTTTTCTCAGGGTTTGCTAAGCTGATTCTAGTCTTCGCTACATGCTGTACATTAATGTTTTTGGTTAGGTTATTTAAAAACAATGTGAGTTCTTTGAGACTGCAAGATACAACAAAACAAAGAATTACACTACTATGATTACTTAGTAGTAGGAGAGTGATTACATTATTGAAAAACCTTAGTTAATAACATGAAAATTTAACGTACGATTTTGTATCGACATTTGAGGTTAAAGTTGGTTTAAGTGAATAAGAACCAGTTAACTTTTAAATTACTAACAACTCTTTAACATTATTAAAATTATCCATAATGCACGGTTATAAATTGATTTCAGTGGAAAAATTAATTATCTGCTTCCTCAGACTGGATAACAAACAAAACAGGTATTGGATATCCCTCATTAATTTGGTTACACATTATTAAATATGTTGAACAATTATAAAATTAGAACAATACAACATAATTATTATACTATAGTTCAAAGTTTCTTAAAGTTCATTATTAATCAACTGATACCCCTTTATCTTGGAATGCTCGGAGGTTAATTATGACAATCATGTTCAACTATAGTTAATTCTTTTTTATTTATTTTTTTTTAAATAACTAAACAGTTCTCGTTAAACTCATGGGATGTTTATTTCCCATATTACAATGTCTCTTCCGTTATATTTACAGTTATTGATTAAAACAGTTGACCATTTATATAGTCAAAGTCAAAGTTTATTTAATAATAATTATTAAAAAATTGTTAAATTAGATAAGGTCTCATGCCTTGTAGAGTTCCGCTGACATAATATTATTAATTGTGTTCAATAATCTGGTTATCGAAAAAAGGTCATAATTATTTAAAGTAATTATTAAGTCACTCTACTTGCGTTCTTTGCCTTTTCCTGAATTGGCACTATTAATTTTTTATTACTTAATAATTAATAATGATTACACTGCCTATGCGCACATACTCCGTATTATAAGTTCACTGCGATTAAAACATCACAACTTTTGTTTACACTCCGTCTAACCTCACTTTCACTTTTTGAGGTTACCCTTTCTCTAGTCAGCTGTATGACATTAAATTTTCATTGTTGAGAATTGTGACCGACATGGCTTCCTCCTCATTGTCTGATGATGAATTGTTTCTCTCACCTGCATCAGAATTCGGCTTCTAATGTTGGTTAATGACCTCTGATTGGTCAGTTTTCGTAAATTCCATAATTCTTCGGTAACTTTCGTTAAAACAGACACGTTCATGGTGTCCTTTCGTTGGGTTTGAGAGTATGAAAAATTGGTCCGCTTATCAACGCCCACGGAGTTGTACTTTATTAATTCTTAATAATTAAAATTGTTCCCTTATCTATAATCTAATTCACTTTTCATTACTGCCATTGCTCCTGTCTTTTTTAGATGAACAATTTAATTCCCCACTCTCTATATGTCTGATTATTATTAACAGAATAAACTTATTAACATTTTTTCGTATCTGTTTACATATAATATTTTTTAATTTATTTTAATTATTTTATTTTATTTCAATAATCATTTATGACTAGTATCTACTCATCGCCTATTATTCCCTTTCATTAAGTTATAGTATGGCAATTTGCTAAAATCATCCTTTGGTAGTTGAGGCCTACCTCACCATGATCTATTATATCTTGATAACTCACTTATAGTAATATTACTTATTTTTAATATACTATTATTGTTCACAATTGTCCTCTACGACTTCTTATAACTATTACATTGCTGTATTTGATATGATTAATTAGTTATTGATAATAATTATTATAATTATCTTGTCTTTGACCCTTGGTCTATGACACTACCATTTGCTTTTGTTTCATGTTAATATTGGTTTCTAAACCATTTCTACTTTGGCCTAACCATTCTGGGATAAGCATTACATCTTTTGATTATCTCAGTTTTAGTCAGTAGGTGTTTATTTTACTGTACTTATACTTTACATCAGTCTATATTTCAACACCATTGGGTGTTACATTATCAAAGTTTTATTTTGTGTTAAAACTTTGTCTTTTGATCCATTACTGTTTACATAATGTTCATTACAATAGTGCCAAAGTTTGACAAGGTTTTGTTCTGCCCTAGGGTATTGCAATTTGTTGGTAAATCCTTAACTCTTTTTGCACCTAGTTTTACATGACAATTATATTTAATTTTCATAATTATTATTTAATTAATGGCAATAATCATTGGTTTGCCTTCTATTAGTGATATTACATCTCAATTATACTATTGACATTAATCCCTTCCTCTTTCATTAATATTTTTACATGTTAATTAGATTGGTCATGGTGCAAATTCAATTCTGTCCATTTCAGCATGTTATTTTACACTCATGACTTATACAAGTCTTTCTAGATAACTAGTTTAGTTATTGGAATGATCCTTATAATCTCTAGTTTCATTTTAGTATACTACACTCTAGTTTAACAACGTTTTTGTTATTACTTTTGGTGATTACAATTGACAATTGCTTGTTAGCTTAGGTTATGTGTCCCTATCTTAATGCACAACAATGGTTTTGTCTTATTATTAATTTCTACACATTTTACTTAATTCTTCAACTGTATTAGTATTATTCTTTATTATTTATTGTCTGGTGTTTCTTTTTATGATTTTCTCAACCTTATTGTTGATTAATAGTGTTTCTTATATTCTTATAGGCCTACTTACATTAATCATTTAACTAGTCTTTGTGATACAATTCATTTGCTATTACTATACATTCTCAATTTATATTAATACAATTCTTAGACTCACTCTCTACCTTGTTTTTCTCTTATCATTGTTTTACCTTTGAGTTCTGGTCATATTGTCAGGTCAGTTAGACTAATTTATTGATGGTTTGATGTCATAGTCATGTCATAGTATAGGGTTTGCATTTGGCTTTTAAAGTACGTCTTTTTCCTTCCTCATTATCAATATTTCATATTCTTTTCATTGTTTATTTCTTCTTTCCATTGATTTTATTTGGCTTTCCCTAATTGCACTGATTCTGTTATCATCCAATATTTTATTATGGTTGTTTTGTATTTCTCTCCTCACTGTCCGATCTGTTGGGTTGTTGGGTTAATCACATTACTATGTTTTCTTCTATTCTTCTTCGTCATTACTATTTTTCTTCTTCAGTTGCTTTTTCCGATTAGTTCGTGGACCGGATATAATTTTTGGTACACAATTATTCATCCTTTGGGTGTTCTAGTGTTAATCAATGAGTGTCTTATTTCTTATAGTTGCTTTCAATGGTATGGTGAAGATATGTACTGTTACAATATGTCTCTGTGACTAGTTTAGCTATTAGTACAGTCACTGAAAGACAAAATTTCAATTAAGTGGCTTCTATGAGATTTTTTATATAAGGCTACATAAAAGGGTGAGAAACAATTTTAAAAAAGTTTACAAAAATTCGGGTCACGGTTTTCAAAAAGGGAGGGGGAGAAAAGTACAAAAAAATTCATTTTTGTGATTATCTTAAAAATTAAAAAAGTTACGAAAAAGACAAATTACAAAAATTAAAGAGCATTAAATTCTCTACAAAAAAGCTGTTTATCATGTTTTTTGTCAGGCCAATACTTTGTGAGAAAAATGGAATTGAAATATTAGAAAAAATTGATTGTCGGAGTCCGCCCCGATGAGCGGGGAAGGCTAATTTTTTCTGACATTGCAACATACAAATTTTAATAAAATCCATTATAATAGTTGTAGAGACAAAAATCAAAAAGCATTTTAAAGCTAAATGTTTGTACTTTTACATAAAATGAAAAGAAAATAATTAAAGTATTAATAAATACTTAAATAAAGTAATAACGTTTTTGTTTTTATTTTTTTCAACTAATGCATAAACATATTAACAATTTAAAACAAATGTATTTACATTAAAAAAAACTTCACAATATGAACTTTACAATGAAGTCTTTGAAAAAAATAATAAAAATTAGTATTGATTTATTGGCATAAAATGAGCGAGTTTTAAAATTTATTATTTTTTTGAGTTCGCAAGTATACATCATTTTCTTAACTTAAAAATTTCTACAGAAATTTTCAAAATAAATATTTTTTAACAAAATTATGAACACGTATTGGTCAAAGTGTCTTCTATAAGACTGCGGTGTAAAGAATTGTTAACATTTAGTTAAATTTAAATAAATGTAACTTTTATTAATAAATGTAAAAATATGTCCATTTGCGCGTATTAATATTAATAGTTAAAAACTAAAAAAAATATTAATATGTAACTATTATATGTAAAACTACAATATTTGAGGTTTCTCTTCTACATAGTGAGAATTTATATCCGTGGATGGGCATAAAAAGAACAGACCCTGAAAGTTGAAGAATTTTAGGGAGAGCGAGGACAGCTGGTACATGCGCCATACGGATATTGAATTAACGCAGTTCGATATTGAATGTTCCTTGAGTTCGATACTATTTTACTTCCATGTTCCACAAGGAAATGGAAGTATGGTGATGGCGAAAAAAATCGTGTTCAAAATAATGGCAGATTCTGATTGTACTACATTCAAAACATGAAAAAAAGTAATTTTTCGAAAAAAAAAAGTGTGTGTGTGTGTGTGTGTGTGTGTGTGTGTCTGTCTGTTTGTGTGTCTATGTGTAGATTTTTGTTATGGCAAACAATAAGAGCCGCAAATTCAGACAGAATCAAATAATTTTTTGCATACAGCCCTGAATTGTAGAGTACTCAAGACCTATTGTTTTTGGTGAAGATCGGTTAAGGGAAAGGGGTAGTTTACCTGCAACGTTTTATGTTTTACAAGGGTAATTTTTTCTTTGATGAACGATAACTGCCGCAAGTTCAAACAGAATCAACTACTTTTTTGCACACCTTTTTGAATTAAAGAGTATTCAAGGTCTGTTGTTTTTGGTGAAGATCGATTAAGGGAAAGGGATAGTTTTACCTGCAACATTTTATGTTTTAACAAGGGTAATTTTTCTTATGAAGAATGATAACTGCCGCACATTCAGACAGAATCAAATATTTTTTTGCATATGTTCCTGAAATTGTAAGTACTCAAGGTATGTTCATTTTGGTGAAGATTCGGTTAAGGGAATGGGGTAGTTTCCCAGCAACACTTTATGTTTAACAACGGTAATTTTTTCTATGCCGAACGATAACTGCACGCATTCAAACAGAATCAAATATTTTTTTGTGTACGTTCCTGAATTGTAGAAAACTCATGGCCTATTGATTTTGGTGAAGATCGGTACGGGGAAAGGGTAGTTTACCTGCAACATTTTATGTTTTAGCAAGAGTAAAGTACTTAATTTTGGATAAATAAAGTATCCTGATAAGAAAATCATAATAATCCACTGTAGAAACGTAGATGAAATATCTATAAATGAAGAGTCTAGTTGAACGGGGTGGGGTGGTAATTTTCTATAAATTAAAATGATAGTTGAAGGGGTGGGGATAATTTTTATTTATATGTCATGTGTACTACGTTGTCGGCACAAAGAAGTAGTGTTTGTTGTTAAAATTCCTTCCTGGGCTGGCTGTTTGGGCTTGATCCAATGTTTTCTACAAAACCAGACGTTTCCGCAGTGCTATCGACTGCCATCATCAGTGAAAATTGAGTTCACTATTGTAAGGTGGTATACGTTAGTGATCACAGTACTGTGGTTAAGCTGAAGAAAGAAGTAGTTTCTATAGAAATAGGACATTTCGAAAAGTATTTTAAATATAAATCTTTAGAACATGGAAGTCATGTTCATATGGGTTCTCCATACCGATATTTTTATATTGTATTTTGCTGGAAGTTCAATTTTATGTTTTATGATTTGTGTTAGTAATTTTGATATTTCTATAATTTGGTGCTGGTTCTAGCGTTTATTAAAGGTCTGATAGTTTATTGATTTTCGTGTATAATTTTATTAAAGAATTTAATTTTGGTGCACAAGGATTATCCATTTTATATTTAAAGGAGTGTTTAGGATTTATGATTTGGGTACTATTTTTTAGTATATTTGTTATTTGTGTTTGATATTTGTTTGTGGGAATCGTTATTTAATGTTATGCAATTATTATTAACTATAAATTCTTCTGTTTTATCTGTGTTTAAAGTTATTTTATTGTCAAAATCTTCAATGATTGAAGAAAAACTATTTTTGAATATATTTATAAAGTGAATTTTTTAATAAATTTTTATTATAATGTGTAATAAATAAGTAAAACTTGTACATAATAATATTATACATAAATTAATAATAATGAGTTTTTTAAACATATATTGTTGAAAAAATTGCATGTCTATTACATAAACATGTATTTATGTGAAAATTTACCTTGTGAAAATTTTGGCCAATTTTGAATTAAATTTTCTACTAAAAGTATCGCCCTTACAAAAAAATGCTAATAACCTCTTTTTTATGCATAATTTTATGCTCTTTCTTTTTGTTAATTTGTATTTTTCTCATAAATTTAATATTGTTTAAGATAATCACGAAAAATGAATTTTTTGTAGCTTCCCCCTCCCCTTTTTTCGAAAACCGCGACTGAATTTTTGTAAACTTTTTTAAAATTCTTTCTTACCTTTTTATCTAGACCTATGCAAAAAATCTCATTGAAGCCACTTAATTTGCAATTTCTATTTTTTTTTCGGCTTCAGCGACTGTACTGTATATAATTAATTTTAATTAGATTTTAATGTAACATTTATAAATACATATGTAAAAAATGAATTTCTAAAATTAATTTAAAAATATTGAATATCATAATTGAAAATTTGTTCATGTCAATCGAAAAAGAAAAGTTTCAGTAAGTGTTAACTAGTCTTCACAGAAAAAATTATGTATATCCAAAGTGATAAATGCAGATTGGTTTCTCTCAGGCGGTGATGTGAATGAACTATAACTAGGGGCCCTGAAAAGTAGTAAATAAGTTCATCAAAAAGTGGTATAAAAATCTTAGGGCAAGTTAAAAACCCACATAGCAGTCACACTTTTTAGACTGTAGCAGTAAATAAAACAAGGTTCAGTAATCTAAATTAACAGTACATTTAACATAAAGATATTATAAAATTAATATACTATCAAGTATGGACAACTGATGTTTATTATTTGCAGCTTCCTTTCCTCTGGAGTTATTATGTTTGTGTTTGGTCCTGTCCTGCACATGGTTGATACGGGAACCTTCCTTTTCTGTAATCAAAGTTTATGTTACAGAATTTGTAAGTGATTTTTTTTTATTTACTGTCACTTCCTAGTCTCTGACACACATAAAATTTTCAAAAAGAGTAGTTTTTGCTCTTGCATAGTACAAACCAAAAGTAGGTGTGTCAAAAAAAATTGTAATAAATTTGCAATACAAATTTTTGAGACTGAACATACAAAACGTTTTTTTAATTTAAGGCAGTAATATGTTTAAAATGTTTTATAATGTAGGAGTATAATAAAAAGTGGTTATTTACTTGTTGATAAATAAATAAAACAGTGTTCTCAAATATATTACTTACTTTAAGTTACGGTACCCAAGTAATACGGTACTCAGTTACTTGTTAGACGAGTTATTAGACTGGACTCCTGGACTCACACTGTAATGGATCTTATATTTGCCTAACACACAGTCAGCCAAAACCGAGCAGTCCTACTCAATTTGTGACAGGAAAAAAATATAATTTTGAAAAAACAATTGTTTATAGTGAATAGTAATGCATAATGCATTTTGTGTTTCTTTTTACTAGTTTGGTTTCATAAGATTGTTTCATACAGATTTCTTCAAAAGAAAAATGTATATAGATTTCATGCTAGTGCTTCTAATCTACATGTGTAGGAAATTCGTTTTTGTAAATTTCTGTTTTCTTGCAGATTTTAGGTATCGACCCCTAATGTAGGCCTATAATATGCGTTATAGGAAACTCAATTTAGTGTTATGAATGGTTGATAAAATAATTATTAATTTGTTCCATTGCATTATTACAGAATTTACCCAAGACATTGGAACGATTATATTTTATCATGGTCCAGAGTGATCAGTACAAATTACTTTTTAGCTTTTAGATTAAATAAGTTGCAATCCCAGAACCCGACCATCATGAATATCTTGATTACAATACTGCCTTTAATTGTGGTGGGTTTGAGAAATAGTTGTTATTGTTACTGATGCTACTGTTGTAGTATACACTTAAATAGTAATGACCATAAGTATTTTTATTTTATTTTTAAAATAGCGCCAGACTTTAATAAAAACTTGTACTGTTTATAGGGAAAAATTGATCCAGTATTATTCGGAACTGTCAGCCAGTGTTGACATTCGAAAAAGGGAAGCAGAACTAGAATTGAAAAAGTTCAAGAATTTGGAAGCTAAGTTGATGGAGGATCAAAATAGTGGTGTGGACATACAACTAGAATCAGATAGTGCAACCCTGGAAACTGCTGAGAAAAAGTCATGTACAAAGTATGAAACTCAAGACTTGGTGATAACCAAGGATAATGATATACATCCAACTCATGCTACTGGAAAAACAGTAATTGAAGGTTCCAAATATTCTACTCACAAAAAAGAATATTTTTGGCCCCAGGGAGAACTAACTAAATTGAAATCAGAAAATTTACCTGAAGAATGTTTGAGTAGTATTTGTCACAGTGACAACGAACCTGAAATTAACTACATCAGTAAAACTGATGAGTCAGAGCCAAGTGAAAACAAAATTATTTCTGAAGAACCACTCATCCCTGAATTTACAACTAATAGGGTAAACAAGGTTGACTTGGAGGGAAGAAAAAAAGAAATATTAACTAATGTTAGCACTGAGAAATCAGGTGTACGTAGTGATACTGACTTAGTTACAAAGGACAGAGTAATGGAAGAAGCCCATATGGAATCATGTTCAGAATCAGTGCTGCGTAGTTTAACTGACAACAAAATTGTTGAACATCCAAGCACACAGTTTCATTGTAAAACTGAAACAGAAGGTGCACTTGATGCACATAAGATAGACATGAATAAAATTCCATGGTATAATGGAGGATATATGTTCAAAAATAATCAATTCAATTTTGATAAAAATCCTATTATTGTAAATATCACAGAAAGAATACTTGGGACACACTCCAGAAAGACAATGTCAGATGTTAAACAAATTCCCATGGCAACAGTTAATCAGGCTATAAATAAATCTGTAATGGTCCCATTGAAAATACAGCTAAGTCTAGCGAATGATGCTATTTTAAGATTATTTATAAATGAACATAACTTAATAACACATTTAGATTGCCTGCGAAAATACTTCTTTCTTCTAGATGGTGAATATAGTCATTATTTAAAACAATCCTTATTTACTGGTATACAGAAAGTGAGCAAACCATCATTATTATTAACGTATTTTAATCTGAATTCTCTGTTGCGATGTGCTGTTAGAAACACTTCAGTGGAAGACTGTACTGAACGATTGTCTTTCTTGGTGAAAGATGTACCAACAGCATTTCACTTAACAGATCCAAAAGTACTAGATTGCCTTTCTCTACAGTACCGAATACATTGGCCTATAAATATAATCATAACCTCTGAAGCTCTTGTAAAGTATGATCAAGTTTTTAATTTTGTAATGCAGTTACACAGAGCTTTGTGGGTGTTGGAGCAAGAAATTCATATTTTAAAAATTAAAATGGAGAACCGTAGCCTTCAGTACAGGCAGGTATGTAGTAGTATCCATTATATTGTAATTTATCTAAAAATACATTTTATGTATAAATAACTTAACTAAAATATTTTAAAAAGTTATATATTATTGAAAATCGTAAATTTATTTCATAGTATTTGTAGGTTGATATTGTAAAAGTGAGGCTCTTCTATTATAATTCTTTGGCTGTCAGCATTGAATAGTATTTTCCAAATAACATAAGAATATGTTTATCTGAAGTATGTATCTAAGGCAGATATAAGACTGTAAGACTGTACTTGTCATGCAACATATAGTCTGTATTGTCATGCTGACAAAGTTCTGTTGGTACAAGTTTTGCTGCAGACTACATGAACATTCCTGATTTTAATAAGTTCTTGTTTGTATTAAACTTACTTTTTATTTTTGCACACTCTCCATCGGAGAAGAGTTTCTCTTAAGCGAACTGTGGTCTCACTGCAGATTTCTGCTTTCCTTGAGGATATCTGTAAAAACTTCAAATTTGTTAGTCTTCAGTCAACATATGTCCTGCAAGATATTGTCTTTGCACAATATGTAAGCTTAAACATCAGAATTGTTCAGAAAACTGAACAAGTTTTTTTATAGATGTCATAATATAGGTTGATGACTTCTTTCCTGTCACTGTCATAACTTATAGTTGGCAAGATCTTTATTAACCATCCATTTCTTATTATTCCACCCTACGTACCTAAATGTACTGAGCATGCATTGTCACTGTGAGGATATTGAATTTTTTCTGTTTCACTCTTATTATAACTAATGGGGAAGTTACATGTATCATATATTTATACTAACAGAACATAGGGATTGTACAGCATAAATAATAGATAAATATAGTAGTTGAATTCGTTTCATCGAATTTTTAAATATTCATTTCTTGCAATGAATTTGTGATTACAAAGCCAAAGTGTACTATTTTGTAGCTTTATATAGAAGACATTAAGATAACATTTAAACAATAAACAAATTGTGTTTATTGTATATAGTTATTCACATATTCTCAATTTTCAGGTCCAGTTGTACCGTCATGTAATGACACAATTTGTGCGAGCATGGTTAAATTACATATCCTCGACAGCTCTAGAAGACTGCTGGATAAAACTAAAGCATAATCTTCAAAAAGCAGATAATATAGACAGAATATATGCAATGCATGTACATTATATAAAAAGTGTAACATTCAGGTAATGATCATAAAATAAGTTGGTATAAATGTCATTTTTGTTTTAGTAGTGTATATAAAAAAAAAAAAAAACAGTATTTTATAGATTAGTCAGAAGTCATATGATGCAATGGGGATACATGGCATAAAAGTTTTTTTTCACTCATACAATACATCTTTAAACACAACACTTTGTAACGGGGCAAATAAAGCTGGGGGTTTATTTTTCATTTTTACAGTAATTGTAATAATCTGGGGCCAACTCGGCTGGGTAACATTTATTATCACAGAAACTTGATTTGTTTAACACCCTTTGTTTAGCTCGGTGTCAGGCCGAGCGAGGTACGAGAGCAATTAAGCGTCGATGAATGTGTAAGAGCGCGCGTGTGTGCTGTTGTTTTGGCGACATGTGGTCAGAGGACAAAAGGACATGAGAAGGTATGTAATCTTGAACCCGAAGTTTATAACGGAAGGAAGACGAATTTAACTAATTAGCGTGTGACGTGGTGCCCTTTGGACGAATGAGAGACCAAGTTGCCGTGGATCAAGAAGGCGTGGCCATTTGTAGACGCTGGTATTAGTGTTTGTCGTTTAACAACCATCCAACTGGCTGGTTGAATAAAAAAGGCTTGCGAGCCGAAAATCTGTTTTAAGATTTTCAAAATGTGTTGAAAGCGTAATTTAAAGTGAACTAAATTGGAAGGAAACGTACAACATCAAAGTTAACAATTAAATTCGACTGGGTGGCAAAAAATGTGGACGAACTAAAAAATACGCAGTGCGGCACGTGGTTAGTGGAGACGCCAAGAGTTAAGTAAACGACGACCAATTAAATATATACCAAATTTAAATTCAAAAGAGCTCTAAATTATGGGGAATTTAAATACTGTATGAATGTGGGCGTGAGTAAGATACTGGGTTGTCTTTTTATAATTTAAGTAATTAATTTAATTAGTTATTTACGTCAAAGTTTGAAGCTAGCTATTAGAATGTTTGCCATGTAAACGTAGCCGAAATATTTTGTATTTTTGAAGAAAAAGTAATTGAGATAAACAGTAGTGGTTTGAGAAGAAAATGAATACTAAGTAAATTTAAAAGAAAAGTAAACTAAATGTTGAAATTGAATAATAAACAGAGCGGATTAACATAGCCAAAAAAGCGTGTTTATTACGTAACGAACCCATTAACCTCTCTTACAGACTGTGAGTTCGTGTAAAAGAATCCTGGACCCAGAAAAGTTAAGAGTTATGAGATTTGAGAATAATGTTAAGAATACATTTGTCTTTTAGTAATTGTGATAACTATGAAAGTTATCAATGGCGCCCGAACAGGGACAGTTTATACAAATTATATTTCGTATAGGCTATGCCTACTCGCAGATGTAAGAGACGTTAGTGGGAGTTACATATTAAAATTAAGTACAGAGAGAAAAGAATATGTTATAATATGATTAATAGGTATTACAAATAAATAAGAAATAATGAAAGAAGCAAAATGAATATGAATGAGATTAATGCAATGATGCAATTGCTGTTAAAGATAGATAGTAAGTGTGACAATTTAGATAGTAAATATGAAAAACAAAATGTAAAGTTGGATGAACAAAATATTAAATTTGATGTACAGAATAACAAATTCGATGAGTTGAAAAGAGAAATACATGAACAAGCAATAAAATGTGAAAAGAATTTCGATGAATTGAAAGAGCAAAATAGTGATTTGAAAAACAATATCAATGAAATTAATAAGTATTTCGAAAATACCAATGAAATATTTGAAACTAACTTAAACAAATTAGAATGAAATTTGAGAGAATGAAAGAGTGGAAAACAGATATAGGTAAGTGCAAAATAAATGAAAATAACGGAGATATAAGTGTTAATAGTAATGGTGTTAATTTAAATGCAAAACAGGTGACGGTAGACAAGGTGAGTAATAATGATAATCCTAATAATGAGTTCACAAGTGATAACAATGATATAATTAAAAATGGGGTGTTAGAGAGTAAGGTGGTTAATAATGAGAGTGATGATGAAGTTTGTGGTGAGGTAGAGTTGTTAACGAGTGCTTATGAGGTTGTGAGAGAGTGTGAAGAGAGGTTAGGTGGGCAAAGGGCAAATTTTCCCCGAGTATATGGTGAAACAGAGGTTTCACAAGTGTTTTATGAGGACAGAGTTCCCTCCAGCGGTTGTGTGGGAGACGTGGTCCCCTAGTTTTTTGTGGTTTACCTGGTAAAGCCAGGAGGTGTAATAAGGATTTTGTTGTGCCCTTTGTATGGTGTGAAGTAGGTCATTTGTGTTGTGACAGGTGTTATGATGATGAGAGATATTTAGAGAGAGAATTGTTTATAGATAGGGAGATAGAGATATTCACGTTAAGTAGAAATTATAAAGAGTTGATAGAGACGTTAGAATTGGAGAAAATAGACGATATGAAATACTTACCTTGTGAAATACATATTGATGATTATTTTGATGATACCGTTGTCGATGATAAACACTTACCTTATGATGTGATGAATATAGTGGAGGAATATGATGATAGAACGTACCTTATGTTAACCAAAAATACTGACGGAGACTGGACCAAAAATACCAGAATAAACAGGTTTTATGAGTTAATAGGGGAGAATAAACTGGTGCATTATTTTTGTGATAGAAGGAATAAATTAATATTCAAGGGTTATTACATAAATCATAATAACGATAAGAGTGTAGTTAAAGACGATAATTGTTATATAAAAGTAAGACTAGTTTACGATGATGGGGGTTAGAAATAAACAGTGAATGAACATTTTATTATTGTAGTTTATGGTGATGACCTGGCTAGATTATGTAATGAGGTGTGGTAAACAAGAAAAATAATGACAAGAAATTCTAAATAAATTTATAGTGAAATTAATTGTGTTTGTGTTGTAAAATGTATTTTATGTAAACAATGTGTGTATGTAGTGGAAATTGATTTAATAATAATAATAATATTTTATTAGACTAAATAAATAATGAGAGTTGGTAATAAATGAACTGTAATTGTTTTGGAAGAAGGTAATTAAAATAACTTGTGTTTTAAATAATTGATTGAATTAAAGAATTTGAGAGTAATTAATTAATTAATGTGGTAGATATAAATTTTGATAATGAATTTAAATGATGTTTCTGAGATTTGAACTTTAAAATCTATATATTAATACGTGAAGAGAAAACTTTGTACCCCTTTTTAAGCATATTGCGCACACGGAGGAGTGTGAGATTTGGCATAGTTAAAGTTTATATGGGGAAGGAGTGGAGAAAGCTAAAATTTATATATAATATGTGTTACAAATACATTAAATAAAATAAAATAAAACATTCATTTGCACTGGAAAATTCATTTTAACTTTTTCAAACAATGGTAATTGTTAAAAATAAAATAATTTTGTTGCCAGGCAACAATAGTCTGTGGAGTGTATGTCAAGGCAAAAAAGGGTTTATTTTATATTTTGTATATTAGATATCTGTGTTTTATATATTAATGTGCAGTTGAAAGTGAAATACAGCTTGCTTAATACTGACAGATTGACTGAATGAGCTGTGAATTTTGTGTGATTTCAAATGATCCTTTTTCAATAGTCTGTGGAGTGTACGTCAAGGCAAAAAAGCGTTTATTTTATATTTTGTATATTAGATATCTGTGTTTTATATATTAATGTGCAGTTGAAAGTGAAATACAGCTTGCTTAATATACACCTGTTGCAAAAGGAAAATTTTGTAGCAGCAATTTGAATTGACTTACTCTCGCCTAATTATTATTGGTGGTTTCAAAAAAGTGAGTACATTTTATTATTTTTAAATTAAACCCTGTCTAATTTTAGTTTCAGTAATTTCATTACATGTTTTTTTTACATTCAGATATTCGCACCTACTTCCATTATGCCTCGACATAGAACATTGACGGGTCGGAGTGAGAGACAAAGAAGAAGGAATATATATTCGCGTGAAAGTGAAAATTATAATAGACCAAATGCAAATTTAAATAGTGTAAATAGTATAACATTGACGGGTCGGAGTGAGAGACAAAGAAGAAGGAATATATATTCGCGTGAAAGTCAAAATGATAATAGACCAAATGCAAATTTAAATAGTGTAAATAGTATACAAAATGATGAAATTATTTTGAGGGATACATTTAAATGTGCACTGAATGTCATTCCAAGAAATTTTAATAATTTTGATTGTGGATTAATGCATTTACAATGCAGGTTTTGCAATGCAAAACATTTCGAATCTGAGGTCACTTTAGGTGAAAGGACTGCATTCACTTCATGTTGTCATAAGGGTAAAGCAATATTACTGGCCTTAAGTCAAAATGAATACTTTAAATCATTGTATGATGGACTTACTTCAAATAAACCTTCAATAAAAAGAAAGTCAAAAAATTATTTTGAAAACATTCGTAAATACAATTCATCATTTGCTATGGTTAGCTCAGAAGCTAAAATTTCGGATACAGTTACACGTAGAGTGTATCATTTTAAAATACATGATGTTTTTTATCACAGATCAGGTCCAATGACTGCTGGATATGGTCGCTCACCATGTTATGCGCAATTATATTTTTATGATGTTGACACTGCTGTCAATTATAGATTACATGAACACTATAATCAAACATGCAATAACAATATAATGCGCGAAATCTCTCTTGAATTGGAACGCATTAATCCTTTCGTTCGGTCATTCATTGCAATGAAAGATCATTGTCAGAGAGTTGAAAATCAAAATAAAGAAATTTGTATGCTCATTAAAGTAAATCGTGATTTAGATCTAAACCGTTATAATGATGCAGTTCAAACTGATGTCATCATCATCATTATTCCTGCATCTCCTAAGTGGAGCATAGGGCATCAATGAACTTCCGCCACCGGACTCTGTTCCGCGCCATCGTCTTGATCTCGGGCCAGGTCTTCCCTCCTTTCTCCATCCCTTCCGCTATTACACTCCTCCTCCATGTGTTCCTTGGTCTGCCTCTTCTCCTGCTACCTTGTGGGTTCCATTCCAGGGCTTGTCTTGCTATGTTGTCTCCATCTCGTCGTAATGTATGCCCAATCCACTTCCATTTCCTACGACGCATCTCAATGTCAATGGGTGTTTGATGGGTTCTTCTCCACAGCTCTTCATTGGAGATAACTTGTGGCCACCATATCCTCAGGATATTCCGCAAACTTCTGTTCACGAATGTTTGGAGTCTGCTAATCAGTTGTTTGTTAGTCTTCCAAGTTTCACACCCATAGAGCAGTACCGACTTGACATTTGTATTGAAGATGCGTAGTTTGGTATTGGTGTTAAGTTCCCTTGATTTCCAGATTGGTCTCAGCATTGCAAATGCTAGTTCAAACTGATGTAGCAGTAATATTTAGTACAGTTGATGGTGAGCCACCCTTTGAACGAAATATGGTTTCGTTTTCAAAAGTTAATGGTACCATTAAAAATATCTCTGTTTTGGATTCATCATTTAATGACCCTTTAGCGTATCCATTACTTTTTCCAAATGGTGATACTGGGTGGCATATCAATATTTCTCATACTGTACCAACTACATCTAATTCAAGAGCGCCCAGAAATAAATTAACCATGCTTCAGTATGCAGCCTATCGACTTGCAATTAGAGTAGATTTTAGCATGTTGCACCATTCACAAAAATTATTTCTGCAGTGGATAGTTGATATGTATGTGAGAATAGAGGGCACAAGGTTACATTTCTTTCGACAAAATCAAACAAGTCTTAGGTCTGAAGTTTACAACAATGTAACAGATTATTTAGAATTGAACCCCGATGCCAATAATGTTGGCCATAGAGTAATTTTACCATCTTCATTCAATGGATCTCCAAGAAATATGTATCAGAATTATTTAGATGCAGTGTCAATTGTACAACATTTCGGAAAGCCTTCTTTGTTTATTACAATGACTTGCAATCCAAGTTGGCCTGAAATAGTTAGCAATATTGGTGTAGGTGAGTCAGCTAATTTTCGACCTGATATTGTTGTACGTGTATTCAAGTCCAAACTGAAAGCATTAATTGAGGGCCTTACACTAAAAAAAAAATCTTCGGTAAAGTTGAAGCACTCATTTATACAATTGAGTTTCAAAAGAGAGGATTGCCTCATGCTCACATTTTACTCCCTTTAAATGAGCAAGATAAAATTGTTAACGCTACCGATATTGATAAAGTTGTATCTGCGGAGATTCCTAACATTCAAACACATCCTACATTACATGAATATGTTGTAAATCACATGATGCATGGTCCATGCGGTGTACTTAATCCAAATTCTGTATGTATGAGAGATGGAAAATGCACAAAAGATTATCCAAAACGATTTAATGAATTTACATGTGAATCATTAAATGGATATCCATTATACAGAGGGCGTGATAATGGCATTAATGCTGAAGTTCGCGGTAGTTGCCTCGACAATCGTTATGTTGTACCATACAATCCGTATTTACTTGCCAAATTTAATTGCCATATAAATGTTGAAGTATGCACTACAGTTAAAAGTGTTAAATACATTTATAAATACGTGTATAAAGGCTATGACAGTGCATCTGTTGAATTAGGTTCAGAGAGAAATGAACCAGGTCAAGAAATACAAATTGATGAAGTTAAAAATTTTTTAAATGGCCGTTATGTCGGATCAACTGAAGCTGTATGGCGCATCTATGAATTACCAATGCATTTTCAATCACATGCCATCGTTAGACTTGACATTCATTTACCGCGTAGACAGTGTTTACTTTTGAGAAGGGCAAGAACGTCAAGCAATTGAAAATGCAAGACAAACAAAATTATTAGCATTTTTTTAATGGAATCGATCAGATCCATCAGCGCATGAATATAAGTATATTGAAATTCCTTTGCATTATGTGTGGGAAGATTCCCGAAAAAAATGGAAGAAAAGAAGGCATGGAGGTGATAAAATCATTACACGCATATATGTAGTATCACCAAAAGACATCGAACTTTTCCATTTACGATTGCTTTTATTACATGTCTGTGGTCCAAAATCATTTGAGGATGTTATAACATACAATGGAATTATACACACTTCTTTTGTTGAAGCGTGCCATGCTCGCAGCATTGCTTCAAATGATAATGAATGGCGTGAATGTTTAAATGAAGCAAAAGAATTACATTCACCAAAACAAATGCGAAATTTATTTGGTTACATTTGTGCATTAAATGTGCCAGCCAATGCATTGGCGTTATGGAATGAATTTAAAGTATATCTTAGTGAAGATTTTTTGAGAGATTACAATGAAGAAGTATCCTTTAATACAGCTCTATTAGAAATTGAAGATATTTTGAATGTTCATAATTTGTCATGTCAAGAACTTGGTTTACCAGTTCCCATGTATTCGCAGAGAACAGACGAAGCAAATGCTATTGATCCAATAGAACAAGAGTTTCTGTTTTCTTAGCATTATGAAACTGCAAATATTCAACAGCGTAATCTAATTGATCGTGTGATTCGTGAAGTTTTGCATCATGATACTGGATCTAATGTTTTTTGTTTAACCGCTCATGCAGGTTGTGGAAAAACATTCACACAAACAGCAATCATTCACAAATTAAATTCGCTTAATCTTAGTTGCATTGCAATAGCGTTCAGTGGCGTAGCTTCAACTCTATTACTTGGAGGTAGAACTTTACACAATGTGTTTAAATTGCCTATACCCATTTTGGAAAATTCTGTAGCGAATATTACCGCAAATAGTAGCTATGTATGTTACATAAATTCATCATCATTGATAATTATTGATGATATTTCTATGTGCCCACTGCAAGTGTTGAAAATCATAGATAGATTATTGCAGGATCTATGCAATGAAAATGATAAACATAAACCATTTGGAGGGAAAACGATACTTCTGTGCGGTGATTTTCGGCAAATCTTACCAGTTGTCCCACATGGATCATGTGCAACTTTAATTGAAAATTGTGTCACGAGTTGGCATAATATTTTATTTTCATAAAGTAGCGTTTACTCAAAATATGAGAGCCTTACCAAGTGAAATAGAATTTGTCGAATTCTTGAAAAAAATTGGTAATGATGAAGCCCCATAATTCCCTCAGTTTGGTGAAAATATTGAAATACCTCAGCAATTAATAGGAGATGAAAATAATATTATTAATGAGGTGTATGGAAATATTTCCGAAAACATACTCTCAGATAACATATTGAAGTCAGTTATTTTAGCACCTAAAAATGATGATTGTACTTTTATTAATACTGATATACTTAATCGAATACCAGGTGAACAGAAAACATATCATAGCTATGATAAAATAATTTGTGATGATGACAATGAAATCAATAACTATCCAGTAAAGTTTTTGAATTCTTTGACTATTAGTGGTTTGCCACCACATAAGTTAGTATTGAAAGTTAATTGCATCGTTTTACTGATCAGAAACTTAAATACAAAGGAAGCATTAGTCAATGGAACAAGAATGCGCATCAAGTGTATGCATCGTAATGCTATTGATTGCGAAGTTTTAACTGGAACCGCACGCAATAAGAGAATTTTGATTCCACGTATAAATTTAACATATTCCGGTACTGTTTTACCATTTAACTTTCAAAGAACTCAATTTCCAATTATACCTGCATTTGCGATGACAATAAATAAGTCTCAAGGACAAACATTCGATAAAATTGGAATTTTATTGAGGCAGCCAGTTTTTACACATGGTCAATTGTACGTCGCAGCAAGTAGAGTTCGATCAGTCGATGGTTTGAGATTTTATATTTCCGAATATAATGGCCAAGGGCATTTAGCAAATGATGAAAGAGTTTTTACAAAAAACATCGTTTACACAGAAGTTCTGAATCATTAAATTCACTTTCAAACTATTTTAAGTTCAATGGACAACATTTATTTTTTTAACCGCCCGGTTTTTTTGATTTAATGAAAAATATATGAAAAAATACGAGGCACGTATTTTTTATTTCATTTTTTATTTTGTATTAATTTTTTATTTAAATTTTATATAATTCAAAAAAGATAGGCAAAATAACTGTGTAGCCTTGGCGAAACCTGGTCAGTATGGCAATAAAAAAAACTAAGGAAATGTCAAAAAAAGCGTTATTGCTTTTTAAATATGGCTTAGCCAGCTAAACCTAATTTTTCCTATCTTTCATATTTTTCAAATAACTCGAAAATTAATGCATAGAAAAAAAATTATATAAGCTTTATAGCAGATAATCTTCAAACTGTTTTCGAATTTTGTACCTTACCAAAAATGAAATGTAATCCACTGGAATTGAAAACAAAGTATCTTATACTTCTATGAATGTCAAGTCTCATTTTTATTAGCGTTTATTTGATTCAATAATAACATGAAAAAATTAAAACTGACAATGAATTATATCAAAAAATAAATACGAATACAAGCTGTAATTGTGTTTTTTTTCAACTGTTACTAACATTAAATTTTAAATTTCATAGGTATTGCAGGGAATTAAGGCAAACAACACACGCTAATGACGTATTTGTACACGCTCGCAGCTGACATAATAGAACAAAATTCAAAAAAATTATATGCAATGATTATAGAGGTATACTCTTTGACAAAAGAACCTCAATAATGTTCAAACTTAAAAATTTAATGAATTACGGTCGAATTTCGACCACTGGGCGACCACTAGTAAATAGTAAATGAATAAATGTAAAATGTGTTTAGTTGTGGAGTCATATGATTGTTATAATGTTTCAGAAGATACATGGAGTTGTGTATGCTATATTTGTTGTAATGAATGTTTATAATGTTGTGTCTATGACAGGAATCATGTGTTCATTCAATTGAGTGATGTAATGTAAGTATGAAGTTTATAATGCAATTTAAATAAAGTAAAATGTTTAATGTTTGAATAATAAATGTTAAATGAGTTTAAAAGGTTTTAAATAAGGTAATTAAATTAATTTGAGGTAGTTATGAGTTTTCTAGTGTAGTTTTCAATGGTTAGCTTAATGTAAAATGTTGTAAAAGATAGAGTTTGGGTGATAATAATTTAAATAAGGCATTAAGACAGTCAAAGTTAAATTTTAAAGGGGTGTTAGACAAAATAAGAATTTTGGAATACAAGTAATACAGAAAAGGGGTAATAGTAGGGACACAGTAGTGATAGTGCATGTATGTAGAGTAATGAGAGTGATGTAATTGGGGAATAAATAGATGATGGTGAAATTTTGTAAAGAGGGTGGTGTGGTAAGGAGTCCTCAATGAAAGGCGTTGTGAATGAGTATAAGGGAGGGAACACACATCCTAAGTACAAAGAGGGTATCAGGTATTTAGTAATAAGAGGAGAATGATTTAAGTGGAGTTACATAAGTTAACACTTTCAGTGCCGGCCTATTAGAAGACTATTAATACCAGAAAACCGGGCATTTTTAAGGTTTTATAGAAATTAATAATTAAATTAATCTTTGGTCAATGTTAATGGTCTAAACATCATAATAACAAACTGAGTTTGCTTTAAAACTGTATGAAACATGTACATATAGCTATAAGAAAAATAATTAATTACTGTCATTATAACAAAACCATGTTTTTCATTGTTGAAAAAAGTCTAACATATGTTTTATTACAATTATGAAAAATGTTTTATAAATATAAAGCACTTTTGTCAAGGTGTACCAAAATAATTAATTTACATATAATTTACTATCAAAAAAGGGAGAAAAATGCATCAATGTTTATTATTCTAATAATATTTTGCCACTGTGTGATACACTTTGAAGCAGTCAGGTAAACATAGTCCAACTTCACAGTCAGGGCACCACCAAGTTGACTCCTTTCTTTGATGTCCACCAGTTTGGGCCTTGAATCTATCAGAACATACTTTGCAAGTACGAGTCGGATGCTTCTTTTTATCTGTTGCAGGCACTCTTTCAGGGAAATGTCTTCCAAGTAATCTACTTGACGCAATTTGTTGAGAGTGATTTTGCAATTCAACTCCTCCTTTTTCTGCAAGTGCTTCACCAATTTGTATCATGAAGTCAGGCAAAGGAGCCTTTACTTCATTAGGGCTTCTTGTCTTGCAGTACAATTGGTAGGCATTTGTAATTGACATTAGAAATAAATGGAAAAACAGTTTCTTCCACCACTTCAGTTGTTTGCGCTTGAATGGGTAGTATGCAACCAGTTGATCATTTTTATCGACACCTGTTTTGTTCCTATTGTAGTCAAGTATGACATCTTGTTTATTTTTTGTCACTGCACCAGTTCTACCACAAACTACTACATTAGACGATGTTGCTTGGTGGCAAGTGGAAAGAGCAACAACATCGCGAGTATCTTTCCATTTCAGACACAGCAGATGGTTACGACGCATATATGCCATCTCCCCTTTTTTCAGTTTTTTGTTTATCAGATTTTGTTTGGGTAACTCCCGTCTATTTGACATACATGTCCCAACAGCCAAAGTTTTTTCATTCCACAGAAAGTCAAATACTTGTGGTGAACTGTAAAATTTGACCATATAAATTGTGTACCCCTTCCCCAAGTATTTCTGTAAAAGTCTTTGGAACAAAGGAATAATTGAATTACTCTGAGCCCCCTTTCCAGTATATACTTCTATATTCAGAGCATACCCACTTGTTGCTTCACAGGCTATAAATAATTTTATACCGTATTTGTCCGGTTTATTTTTTATATATACTCTGAAATGTATTCGTCCCCTAAAGCCACAGATGCCTTCATCAACCGTTATTTCGCGTGATGGTATAACAGATTCTGCAAATTTGCTTTTGATATAGTCAAAATATGGACGGATCTTGTGCAATGGATCGTGATTAGGTTCGCCTTTCTTTACATAAGTTCTGTTGTCATTGAGGTGCAAGTTTGATAAAATAGATTGAAAACGGTTTCTGCTCATAATTGATGGTGGAAAAGGTGTCTGAATAATTTTTTTTGATGTCCAATAATTAGCAACTTTTGGTTTTCTGACCAAACACATGTGTATTATAACGGAAAAAAAAACAGATAAATATCTTGTAGCTTCACTGGAACCCAGGAATTCCACCTACTGTTTATTTTAATTTTATTGGCACGTTTGAGTTTTGTATACATTGAAGCAGCATACCGATTGGTTTCCTGTTTTATCAGTTTTACTACAAAATCTGAAAAGAATACTTGAAAACAGTCTAATGCAGTAGACGTGTTGTCAATTGGGGCAGTTACACAGGGCTGTTCTTCAAAAATTGGCATATCAATTGGGGTGTCAACACTGCACCAACCAGGGTCAGAAATTTCTGATCGTTGCCGTTTCTGTTGCCTACCACCTGTCGCTGCTGCATCACCTCCTCCAGAGTTACAAATATCCCTAGAAGGACCAGGTAGATTTGTATTCTGGAGAGAAAGCCTTACATCAGAACGTCTTTGGTATTCCTCATCATCAGATTCTGGAAGAAAAGAAAATACAGTCCTAGAGAACTGTACAAAAAAAAGTCACTGCTATACACAAATACTTTGTACTACTGAATAGCATGAAGGAGAAGGGGAAAATGTTTACAGAGTAATTTGTGCTAACAGAGAAACAAAAATAAAGAAAATGACAGGCCTGTAATGGGTAGTGTTATTGTTCAAAAAATACACAGTAAACAAAAGGGTGAGGTCAACCAAAAATAGTAATCTCTGTCTTTTTTTATCATACAAATAGTAAGTGGAAAATAAATAATTTCATTATTCTAAATGCACATTTATCAGCAGAAATAAAAATACAGTACAATTACAATTATTTTGTACATTTTTCACGTTATCAGATAACGCAAATAGAAAATATTACGTGTGTATTGTTCACGTTGTAATAAGATTGTTTTATACAATTCTATTATTTTTTGGGAGTAAATTGCACCACCTTATAACGTGGTAAATACATAAGCTATTTACGTAATTATAATGATAATAATCCATACTAATAATCATAATATTCATTACTGTATATGAAGAAACAAACGATACTAACCACTGCTACTGGGAACAAAGTCCGGATCTTCATCCGAATCGTCTCCAAAATATTCTATTTCACCTTCTCAACCAGAGTCGTCGTACATTTCGTTGACTATCTCTATTATTTCATCGTTACTGAGATACCTATCACTCATTTTTAGTAATATTATAAAAATATAATGAACAAACCGTACGCCAAAATATATAACCTATAACTACAAACACAAAACAATGCAGAATGTCACCGATTGTCTATATCGATTGTATCGAAATAAAAACTTCTTCTATTAGCCGATAGAGTGCACACCATTACAGTTAACATTCAAAAGAATTGTTCAAAATGCTTTTTGCCCGTATATAACCACCAGTGGATTTTGCACAAGATCACATATGACAGCCCGAGCCAGACTCGGGCGCGGCACAGCTGACTAAAACACCAAGCCCGAGCTAGACTCGGGCCTGGCACCGAATGTGTTAATGGAGGTAAATATTTTTGAGAGATTGGTGTCACCCTATGTAAATCTGTTAGTGACTGTTAGAAGTAAGAAGGGGAGTAAGGTTATATTTACATGCCCATTCGATAAATTAGATCATTGTGGATAACTGAGATCACCTAAACCAATTAATGATGAAAATGATTAATAGAAATTCATAATTGAAATGTAATAACAAAATGTAACAAGATAAAGAGTTAACAGAATTTGAAACTAAACCTAAAATTGAAATGTTTGTAATTTTATTCAGATGCAAAGTAAATGTTTATTTTATTGGAAGGAGGGAGAGTAAATTCTTTTATTAAATTGTAATTAAAGATTCAGTCATTAGTTGGTGATAGATTGTGTAAGTAGGAATAGATTAGTTTAGGTGAACAAGTAAATATTTTGTTATACTCACTATTTTATGTTAATGAAGGTCAAAGTAGGGCAAGTTAAGAAAAAAAAAAGTATGGTGTTAGAACACACAACCAAGACTAGGAACTTCATGTAATGAAAATTGTAAATTTTAAATGTAACGAAATCACAAACATATATATTTTACTTGTGATTCCCCAACTTTCGGGCGGTCACAGAGTCACCGAACCCTGACCGTGGATTTGGATTATTGGTAGCAAGTGTGGTTAGGCAGATTGTATCCTAGCCATACCTGTTTTTATTTTCAAAATTGGTGAATGTAGAAATTAACCGGGGGGGGGGGTATTGTAACGGGGCAAATAAAGCTGGGGGTTTATTTTTCATTTTTATAGTAATTGTAATAATCTGGGGCCAACTCGGCTAGGTAACATTTATTATCAAAGAAACTTGATTTGTTTAACACCCTTTGTTTAGCTTGGTGTCAGGCCGAGCGAGGTACGAGAGCAATTAAGCATCGAGGAATGTGTAAGAGCGCGGCGCATGTGTGCTGTTGTTTTGGCGACATGTGGTCAGAGGACAAAAGGACATGAGAAGGTATGTAATCTTGAACCCGAAGTTTATAACGGAAGGAAGACGAATTTAACTAATTAGCGTCTGACGTGGTGCCCTTTGGATGAATGAGAGACCAAGTTGCCGTGGATCAAGAAGCCGTGGCCATTTGTAGACGCTGGTGTTAGTGTTTGTCGTTTAACAACCATCCAACTGGCTGGTTGAATAAAAAAGGCTTGCGACCCGAAAATCTGTTTTAAGATTTTCAAAATGTGTTGAAAGTGTAATTTAAAGTGAACTAAATTGGAAGGAAACGTACAACATCAAAGTTAACAATTAAATTCAACTGGGTGGCAAAAAATGTGGACGAACTAAAAAATACGCAGTGCGGCACGTGGTTAGTGGAGACGCCAAGAGTTAAGTAAACGATGACCAATTAAATATATACCAAATTTAAATTCAAAAGAGCTCTAAATTATGGGGAATTTAAATACTGTATGAATGTGGGCGTGAGTAAGATACTGGGTTGTCTTTTTATAATTTAAGTAGTTAATTTAATTAGTTATTTACATCAAAGTTTGAAGCTAGCTATTAGAATGTTTGACATGTAAACGTAGCCGAAATGTTTTGTATTTTTGAAGAAAAAGTAATTGAGATAAAGAGTAGTCGTTTGAGAAGAAAATGAATGCTAAGTAAATTTAAAAGAAAAGTAAACTAAATGTTGAAATTGAATAATAAACAGAGCGGATTAACATAGCCAAAAAAGCGTGTTTATTACGTAACGAACCCATTAACCTCTCTTACAGACTGTGAGTTCGTGTAAAAGAATCCTGGACCCAGAAAAGGTAAGAGTTATGAGATTTGAGAATAATGTTAAGAATACATTTATATGTCTTTTAGTAATTGTGATAAATATGAAAGTTATCAACTTGCTTGTAGAAGAAAATTTCACATCTGCCAGTTTAATGGCAATGTTACAAAGCAGAGTAAGAAAGTCAGGGTAGTTTACAGTTCTCTTCGTGGATTTATTACCCCATTCTGGGACTGGGACTTGGCAGTTTGTCAGTGGTTATTTTTTTTAAGCTCATTCATATGTCAACCGTTCTATGTATATTTCACTTATAGAAAATAAATTGTGCAATGAAACCTATATTACGAGGGTGGTTTGAAAAGTTTGCCGCCTACATTAGAAACGAATGAGTGGTGTTTCTGTTTTTTACCACATCATGGCGCCACGTTTGCCCCACAAATGGCTGTGAACCGTCAAGTCATTGTTGCGGAGAAACAGCTCTATAAATAAGGTTATCTCACAGCAATGCTGAAAATGGAGAAAATTGAACATCGTGCAGTGATCAAATTTTTTGTTAAGAAAGGTTTAACGCCAACAGAAATTTTTAATGAGATGAAGAATGTGTTGGGTGATGCTGAACCTTCATTTACTACAGTGAAAAAATTGGCTGCTGAATTTAAACGTGGTCGTACAAGTTTGGAAGATGACCCCCCATACTGGGTGTCTGAAAAGTCCCACTACACCTGAAAGTTTTTAATTCGTAGATTTGTAACAGCTGATGAAACTTTGGTCCTTTATTTCACTCCAAAAACAAAACAACAATCGAAACAATGGTTGCATAGTTCACCGCCTCCAAAAAAGGCAAAATCAATTTTGTCACCTGGAAAGTGTATGGCTTCAATTTTCTGGGATGCTAAGGGAATATTGTTAATATATTACTTTGAAAAGGGTCAAACGATAAATGGAGAGTATTATGCTAAACTTTTGGACCAATTAAATGAAAAAAAATTGAGAAAAAAGACCAGGTTTAGCAAAGAAGATCATTTTCCATCAGGATAATGCCCGCCCTCACACATGCGTTGTGTCTATGGCAAAAATTGCCAAGTTGAAGTACGATCTGTTGCACCATCCACCTTATTCGCCTGATATGCGCCTTTTCTTTCATCTATTCCCAAACCTCACAAAAATTTCCTTGAAATCGGGGGAAGTGATTTTCCTCAGATGACGAGCTGAAAGCGCCAGTAAACGATTATTTTGAGGACCTAGAAGAATCGGACTTCCTCAACGGGGTAAAAATGCTGGAGCATCACTGGACTAAGTGTATTGAACTACATAGAGACTATGTTGAAAAATAAAAACAATTCCAAAAAGAAAAGGTAAGTCTTTCATTATCAGGCCGCGACCTTTTCAAATTGCATTCGTACTATACATCACAATGATTATAAGATGGTAGTATTGATACATGATATAAAATCCTAACTGCATTTAAATATAAATAATTAAATAAGGCTGTTTAAAGAAACACTGAATACGATAATTATAAAGTACACAATATAATATAAAATGTAACTGTACTAAAATGAATTAATTATAAAAATACAATCCAATAGGCCTATGACATATGCTAAACAATAGCAGCATTTGTGTTACACAAATAGAGTGCTGGCATTAATCTCCAAAATAAACTTTTATATATTTTAAATTAATTAAGGTAGAGACTGGCAAATTGAATTAAAATTAAACTTATTCGATTCTCATCATTTCATTCACGTACAGTAGATACCTACCTGTGATAACAAAAAAGTTTCTTACAGGCCAAATTTTTCAAGTCATAATTCTAAAATATCATAACCAAACATTATAAATAATGTTTTATTAGAAAATGTGAAAAATGCAGGAAAACACTAACCATTCTTTTGCCTTACTGACACATAAATTAAGGCAGAGGCATAGAGTACTGTAAATTTCAGGTTATGCAGTACATACGAAAAACCCATTTTAACAGTGTATTTCCCTGTCTTCCCCATTGCGTCGTGTGGCTTCTGAATGAAGTATAGAATAGTTTGTTCGTGATTTTTTTCGTGGTATTTTTTGCCTCTTCTCTTACACGTATGAATAGTATTATAATCTGTTTTTATGACTCAAAATTATGTGTTTTGGGTGGGAGGATTAAAAGATTTTAATTGTAGTCTTAGGATTTTTAAGAACTGATTACTGTTTAACATTACTATAAGAAATATTCTTTAAAAGATAAACTTCAGCAAATATAAAATTTGTTTCTTTTCATAGAAATGTTAACTTTATTATTAGTTCTGTTTCTAAGAGCCGAAACTGTGTACAATAAGTTTTAAGTTCAGAGAGTTTTTTTCTGAAGTTTTTGCATTGCCTTACTTTCCCAGCAATTTAAGTTTCTCAGAATATTATTTAACATCTGTTTTATTTTTTGTTACAGATGCTTATTAAATAAACAATCTAAAGTCATCAACAGTTACTTATTAGAATTGTTACATACAGTTTTTAAGTTCAATGAAGTATTAAAAAATGGAGAATGGGTTGAAGGGGCTGGAGGTGGTGAACTACAGCACACAGCATTCTCACATTTGTCACATGAGTATGGAAACTTCCTTCGGTTATCACGTTACCTATACAAATACATACAGCGTCTTGTCTCAATTGGTTATCAGTCACATCTTGATAGATTACTTGTTCTGCTTTCTGGGAATGACTTTTATAAAGTAAAATGTTGAAGTTTGAAAGTGTATATATAATTTTTTTTTATTCGGCTCTACTGCCTAGTATTGTGTCTGGGAAGTTTTTGTTTTCAGAATGCCAATTTTGATAATCTTGCCATTTTTAAGTTTCCCATTGCATAAGACATGAGTTTAATATGTGTATTGCTTAAATAAGTGTTTCAGTGAAAATATCTGATGAGATGGAACAGTTGTTAGAGGTTAATCAAAAAAAAAAACACATTGTTGGAACTAGATAGTATGTTTTCATAATTGAAAGTCCCAGAGCCTTTGTTTAGTATTTTAAAAAATTATCACAGTGGATATCACTTCTGAAGTTAGAGAAGAGTGTTTTCCAACAGTTTTCAAAATATAATTACAAATTAATTTCTTTAACTGAAAGAACATCACCTACCGGCCTCATTACTTGGTATAAACCTCTATTATTAGAACAGTTAAGAAGGTATTAATTACAACATATCATGTGTTGGTTATGTATGACATGGTTTGCTTATAAGTATTATAAGAACTCTTGATCACCATATATCAGCTATTTTGTTACTTTAACACTTTCAGGTCACTTATAGACGCTTAGGTTACACAAATGTATGCTGCTCAACATTTCTCTGAGCGGCATTTTGTGCTGCTTTGTCATTTTGCTCTGTATACTTCTGATCACAGCCGTTACAGCCTATTTATTTTTCTGTGAACATATTCATTATCTTCATGTTATCAGTAGATCATGTTTGTGCTAAAAATGAATTGTTTTCATCATTTCTCAGGTGTTAGTGTTTATGGTGCCTTATTGTTGGTTCTGTTAACATTAGTGTTATCATCTGGATTGCTTCAGGGGTTTTACACAAATCAAATTATAAACGTAATATTATATGAAAATCAACTTTTCTGTTATTACAAAACATAATCCAGATTAATTTTTACAGTTGTCATATTACTTTATTCAGTCTTATTAGTGTTAAAAGTTAGAAGACATAATGGCATAACTTTAACTAACTTTCTTTAATTGATTTATTCTACGCTCTCTTTATTGAAAGCTGAACCTTATGAATATGATACTACCAAACACATAACATGAGCTTTCATGTAGTACAAAAATTGTTAAATCAGTTTTGAATGATAATGAGTAATGTGTCATTAGTCATGCTCTCTCTCTCACAGACACACACACACACACACATGCACATGCAGAGTCCTGCACTTTATGACAATTAAATAACACAAAGAAACAGGTTGTCTTTATTTATTAATTCTGACTTAGTATATTATCAGAGGTAGCAAATCGTGTGTTGATTATGTTAAAGACAATGAAATGGGACAGTTGAGAAAAATTCTCACAGTGAAATTGTTAACATCAACAATCAAAGGAACCATCGTCAGTCACAAATTGCACTGATCATCATGATTTTCTTCACAAGAAAATTAAATAGTGAGTCTAGTACAGTTTTCCATCTTGAATTCTGACATGTAATTCGAAATTTTTTGTCAGGCATAGATTCTGTGTAGCACTTACTTTTTAAAATTGGATTTTTAGCATTCTTTTTGTCCTGCCATTTGAATCTTTTACTTATATCTAGTGGTTTTATTCAAGATCTATTTAAGGAAATGGTGTGTTGTGTTATGCTAAATTACCAAAAGACACGACTGCAGATTTATTCATGTTTTCGCATGTTTAGAACTCTTAAGAATGTCTCCTTGTGGTATAAGGAAATAGTCAGTATTGAACTGACAGCCTGTTAACATGATATTTTATTTCCTTTCTCTTTAGAAGTGTACTCTGTATGGTGTAGTGCATTTGTGTATATTGTGTAGTATAGTGTTTTGTTCGTTTTAATTATGCCAAGAAAATGTGTAAATTATGCAGCCAATTTCTGATATATTTGTAGTGAACTAACCTTCAAGTCTCAGAGGCAAAATTGTATGCCACTTGTAAAAATGTGTTTTGAACTTTACTTTATTTTGGCTAGTTGGTGATTTGATAAGAGCTGAGCCCCAAATATATGCTGTGTATCATGTGTTATGCTCCTTACTGGATGGAAAATGGAACATATCACATCTCATTTGTAATTTCCATGATTTGGAGGGAATCAAAGGACCATTTAACATATTGTTATTTTTTAAATTAACATTAATTGAATCATATCTAAAGAATAGTATGTATCATATCTATATAGTCAAGTATCTGAATTTGCCATCTGCAACAAGGCCCGTCTTACACAGTAAAGAGCTTACTGTACCAGAATATCCAGATATGATCTTAAGTGATAACTCTGATTCTGACCTATCTCGTACTCAAAACATTCCAGATGATTTTAGAAGTGATCCTACAAATGAAGCAAGTTTTTCATCAAAACCTTACTTCCAAATCAATAAGATATTTTAATGATCTGATTCAGGAGATAAACCTGTTTAAACAACAATCTGAACTTTTAACTTCCAAGCTCAAAGGATGGAATCAGTTCCAGGAAGATGTAAGAATATGCAGTTATCATAGCCGCCATAGTGATTTCAAAGATTAATTCTGAGAAGAAAAAGTGTGGTTTTTGTAATATTTGTTCTGTTAAGGAAACTCTTGGGTATCAACACCAGCCAGATGAGTGGCAATTGTTCAGAGGCTCACTTTTAGTTTGAAGGCTGAGCTTCTACATATTGGCAATTAATTTCCACTAGTACCTGTAGGGGATGCTGCTGATATGAAAGAAATATATGAAAATATGAAGCTAGTATTAGAGAAAAATTCCGTTTGAAAAATATAACTGTAATATCTGTGAAGATTTGAAGCTCATTGGTCATTCCTTTATTGCTTGGTTTGCAACTTGGGTACACAAAATTTTGCTGTTTCTTGTGTGAATGGGACAGTAGAGATAAGCAGTCTCACTATGTTAGAAAATTGTGGCCTAAACCTGAATATATCTTATCCTTGAGGAGAAAAATGTGTCAAATACACCTTTAGTGAATCCTGGAAAAGTATATCTACCTCCATTGCATATTAAATTGGGAGTCATGAAAAATTTTGTGAAAGCAATGGTTGGATGTTTAAGTATATAAATCTGATGCATTTATATACTTAAAATCAAAATTTCCCATGTTACTGATGCTAAATTTAAAAAGGGATTTTTATAGGGCCACAAATAAGATCACTAAAGGATGAAGGACTAGTGGCTGAACTTGTGAATTCATACAAAGCTATGGGATAGAACATGCCTTTAAAAATTCACTTCTTGGACTCTTGCCTAGACTTCTTCCCAGAAAATCTTGGGGCTGTCAGCGATGAGAACAATGAGCACTTCTATCAACAGATTTCTACAATGGAAAAGAGGTACTGAGGAAAATAGAGTCCTAGTGTGCTGGCTGATTATTGCTGGACCAAGAAGAGAGATATCCCAGATGCAAAATATGCCCAAAAATCTTTATCTACCACTTTCTAGTATGCCAGAAACAGGAGTATATTTATCATTTTGATTTACATAGTTACTGATTTTATAAAATTTCAAACGAGTATCACAAAATGACTTGCCTGATAAAAAAAATCGGAAAGTTTATTTGAATTCAGTATGAAAAATTCTTCTAGGTTCAGTAACTTGTGTTCTTGGTTTCAGTATGTACAAAACTGAATATAAAGTATTCACACTTGTGCCTATCAATGTTTTTATTAATAATAAAAGTTATTTTGAACTATAATATTAGAGAAGTAATGACATTATGACATAACGTAATAACCTTACATTATGATACATTACATTACATTTTTCTTATAAATTGCTTTACACAAATCATTGCATGTTTATCCAAATGTGACATTTACCATTATCATGTCAGTTTTGGCCAGAAGGTGCCCTGACAAACTGCAGCACTTGTTATAATTTGTAATACACATAGTGACTAGTATAGGGGAAAGGAAAACAATTGTAGCCATTAATACTTCAGAATGTATTAATGTATGATTTTTCCTATTATGGTAAATCCTCTAATTTGGAATTTATTGGGCAAAGGCTAGTCCACAGTAGGAAAGAATCTGCCAATTAAACATTATGAAATTGTGTTCTATTGAAAAGGCCACTAAATAAATACTAAGACTGAAAAAATATGAATATAAATTTATTTGTACTTACACAATGGATACTAAATTAACATTCAGATAATTGCAATCTTTCAATATCAGTGTTTTCAAATCAAGTTCACAAGAAAAGTTTTGTTAATATACAAAATTGTTAATGAAAATTTAGTGTTATTTTATTTTGCAAAAATAATAATCATACAGTTTCGAAAACGAACTTCACTGACTGTGAATTCACTTAAGCGTACAAAATGAGTATAAGTATTAATTTAATATTATTGCTTGTCTGTGAAATTATGATTTTGGTTGTTTGTGAACTGAAGCTACAAGTTTAAAAATGTTGAAATTTTGTTATATTGTTTTTTACAATTTCTTGATTCATATCTTAGTGATTAGATGAGCTTTTGAAATTGTGGGTCAGTAACAATAAAATTAATAACTAACTGCATTGAAATTTTTGTGCACCCTGGAAAGTTTAGCCCTAGGAACATTTTCATCTTCACTAACATCTTCAGTTTCTTATTTTTAACCTTTCTAGACTATTTGGTAGACAGTTTCTTCCTGTATTAATGTATAGTAGTCTACAATGAGCAACCAGCCATTTTCTTATCCCTTCAAGAATCCCAAAAACATCTTAATATTCTTCATTTTAAAAATCTTATTCTGTATATTGTGTAATGTAAACATTTTTATCCCACTGTAGTTGTCTGCCTTACTAGAGTATAAATAGCGTTTTCAAGACCACCATCAGTTGTGGTCAGGTGTGTATCATTTCAAGGAAAACATTGTACATTTTTACCATACCTTTTACAATGTAACACTCTGAGAATTCCCTAAAGGCAAATGTTTTTACAAAGAATTCATAAAATTAAAATTTAATTTTGTTTTTACAGTTTAAAATTGTATATATTTATAGAGTCCAAATTATTGTTGCAAGGTTAAGATTCTCTGCAAGGTCCCAAAACCTTCCATACCCAGAAAAACCTGAAGACAAAGAAAAATCAGGGTCACCACCCATATTAAACTTTTTATTTCTAATGCAAATCTGCCATCATGAGAAACACCCCAATATTTGTTAATTCAAGATAAGGGAAGTCTCACTGTATTTTTAATTGGATGTTCATTAAAACTATATGAATAATTAAATTGAGTTAGTACAGTTACTCCATCACTTCTAAGGCTTTTGACATGTGGAATTTATGACTAACAGTGTGAAATGTGAGAACACTGAAAGTTTTTATAACTATCAAATCAAAGTTTTCAATGTGACATCTGCAATTTTAAATTTTCATTGTTTGAAACACTGTGCGTGCGTGCGTGTGTGTGTGATATCTAAATTTGGTCAAGACATTTTGTGTAAGATATGTTTTAGAATTGTCAAATGCCATCATAAACCATTTGATCTATTGTCTTGTTCAGACAAACAGTGGACCAATGTGGCTCACAATGTTCATGACAGTATAAAGTTTGAAACACGTCTCATGTGAGTAAGTATACCTTGACCATGTGTTTGAACAGTGTTAATAATCTAATATGCCAAGAAAAGGTACAGTACCAAGTTTAATCTTGCATTGGCACTCATGAAAGTACTCATACCAATAACAATGACCAACAATATTTAATATTAAAGAGACAGTTATTAAGAGAGATATTTTTTTTTAATTGATTTGCAGATCTGAACAGTATATTAACACAAATGACAAAGGAAGAAGGATACTGAAGTTTTTTCTGTGTAGGATTATATAAAATATGCCATATATATTTTAGAATTAACTTATAAGATCATTATTCATTTTAAAGTGTTTTCTAGTCAGAATATTGTAATTTATTATTAGTAAATCTTTTATAATAAACTCTGTATTTTGAAAAAATAAATATATTTGATTTAAGTTATTCGTTTTTTTCTTGTTCACTATCTTCCAGTGTCTTAAAAGATAGTGAATTCACCACTTTTGTTCTTCTCTAGCACATTTTTAAATGAAGCCAGTGGCGTAACTACAGGGAGGATCAGTCCCCCCTCCCCCAGAGCTCTTAGAAATTTCAGCAATATTCCATAATCACTTAACATACACTTATTTCTAAGCCAGTTGTGTGTGTTAAAATAAGGCTTATCAATAATTGTATATATAAAATTAATCAAAATATCTGTAAATAAATCAAATATAGGGGAGTCAACATCCAACCTAGTCTGTCTGCCCCCAGAAGCAGTTTCTAGTGCCACTAAATGCTGTTGTCTTTAAGCAGTATCCTTTTTTATTACTTTGCCTTAGTTGTAAGCAATACAGAAAGTTGTAAAGAAAATTGAAATAGTGAAAGTTATTTCAAAATTTGTTTTGTAGTAGTTAAAAAATTTGTTACACTTCAGTTGTTTAATATAAACTATATTGATAATGCCTAATATATACAGTTTCTGTATATTCTATAATATACTAAAGTGTGGAGTTTTCTAATATACTAATTTTTTCTTTGTAGTTTTTTTTAGTAGAAGGGCTTATTATCGTAAAAATGAAAGAATTGCAGTCCTGCAATTAGTTCCAAGAGGTACCTCCTTAATTCTGAAGAGGTAAAGAAATTAAAGGAAAACTACATAAATTACTTTTTGTCACCGATTGGTTGTTATAGCGGCTACTTTCAGCATAAATAAAATTAAAATAATGCCATACAAATCTGCACCTTTAGAGTTGTACTAGATGCTTGAATAATAAAAAGATATAGAGAGTTAGATAAATGTCAGTATTATTAGTTAAATAATAACATTTTTTGTTACCTCAGAATTTACTTATTTGTATTGCCAGTGGTGCTGATATTTATTTATTTATATCAGAGAACATGGTATCATCACTTGCAGACTGTTCACAGAGAACAAAGAATAACATGAAAAGTTCAAATGCCATCCACTATGTGCCAACAAATCTCATAATTGGTTAATTTATAAAATAAGAAACCTGTAGTCATGATAGTTGAAAATTATGATCCAAGTTGTTATATCCTGTATAACGTTAAGAGAAATCATTCTTAATTCTGCAGCTACTGTTAGGAAGTTGATGAAGAAATTAGGATAATAGAAAACTGTTTTAATGTATTTTTTCTGCATAAGATGTGTAACAATATAAGAATTGATGAATCTTAGATGTAATGATGTAAGGGGTGACCTTGTTAAACGCTTTTATTTAACTTGCTTTTCCCGTCAGTCTAAAGTGGATTTTTCAAATCGAATTTTCGCATACTTCCCGATGTGATAGCGACTTGAAATTGTGCATACACACTTGAATCACGTGACAATACAATATTATGAAAAAAAATTTTGTTAAATTAGTTAACGTTTAATCAGTGCTAGGTGTTGAAAAATGAGTCAAACAGAAATGACTACTCAGAGGTTGCAGACAAATGAGAATTAATAAAAAACTGTCTACGTGATTACAAATAACGGTAAGTAATTTTACTTTGTACAGAACATTTCACTTTGAAATTTTCTCTTTTAAAATTAAAATAAATAAATAATTCTTAATATGAATTACCCTGGCTTGGTATATTAATGCTCAGCGGTTGGCACTATTGTAAGTTTTCGATCTCAGAAATGGTTATCGTTTTACTATGTAAATATAACCACGTGTGTTCTTTTGACTACAATAATAAATGCAAAAATGTCGTTAGTGAAGTACAAAACATCACAGTTTAAAAATATAATAGGATACAACAAAATAATAACTTATAACTACTGTACAGAAAAGTTCGTGAGTGCCGAACAGTGTGTCTTTTAGTTTAATTACATTAGACTCCCTCTCGTCCGGCCTCGGTTGGATCGGCCATCGGATGGTTCGGCCAGCCATATGGTGAGTCACACAGTCTAGACGAGCCTCCAGTGACAGGCCCCAACTTGTTAAACGGAAAATATATGTACAGTAGCTCAGTTGACTCACGGTTTTGTTCATGTGCAGATGTAGGTGTTATGTTGTGAGTTCTGTGTATATAGTCTGTATAAATATATCTGTGTATATAGTAATACTGTATGTATCTGTGTAAATAAAAACATTTTCCGATATGAGTGAGAAACGAAAACACACGTTCGTGACTATGGACCAAAAATTACAAGTCCTTAAGCGTCTTGATAAGGGTGAATCGGTCCAGCGTATTTACCAAAAGTTTAATGAAGGCAAGAGTACTGTTAATGACTGGCACCAAAACAGTAAATCGATTGAGACTTTCTGCACTCAAATTGAAACTGAAAAAGTGCTTTCGACGCGGTGCACTTTAAAAAACCAAAAAACGAATTAGTAGACGCCGAAGAGGCACATCGATATGTGGACCAATTTTAAAAGAAAAAGCAGTTATCCTACACTCAAAACTTCAAGATGCCAGTACATTCTCGGCAAGTGGAAGGATGGCTAACACGCTGGAAAAAGCGTCATGGAGTTCATTTTATTGGCATTTTTGGTGAAAAATTGTCAGCGAACCCATCAGCAGCTAGCGATTTTTCAAAAAAACTGTCTGACATCATTGCTAGTGAAAATCTTAGTCCAGAACAAGTCTATAATATTGACGAGATGGGGTTGAATTTTAAACTCTTGCCCAAGAAAACGTTTGCTACGGCTAAGGAAACTTCAGCCCCAGGATTTAAAGCCAGTAAAGAGAGAATCACGGTGGCTTTGTGTTCAAATGCGTCAGGGTCCCATAAGCTGCCTTTGTTTGTAATCGGAAAATCGGCAAAACCCAGAGTTTTTAAGAATTTAAGCATGTCGTCCCTTCCAGTGTACTACAGAGCACAAAAATCAGCCTGGATGGATTCGTATCTGTTTAAGGAGTGGTTCGAAAGCGAATTTGTTCCTAAAGTGAAACATCAATTGACGAGTTTGAAGTTACCAGTTAAAGCACTTTTAGTGCTAGACAATGCACCTACCCATCCGCAAGAACTTGAATGTGAAGGTTACAGTGATATAAAATTATTATTCCTGTCACCTAACGTTACAAGTCTTACGCAACCAATGGACCAAGGGGTCATCGAGTCTTTTAAGAGAAGGTACCGCAGAAAGCTTCTTTTGGAAATTCTAGGTAAACTGGACAATGAAGGCAGCACAGGTCTCATTCTGGCCTTAAAGACAATCAACATGAAAGACGTGATCTATATGGTAGCTAAGGCATACGATGAAATGGCATCATCTACATTTACAAAGTCTTGGAGAAAAGCATGGCCAAATTGTTTTCTTCTCATTGGAAAGAATAAAGAGGACAACCCTAAAGCAGATGAATCAAATCTTCAGGGTTTTGAACCAGATGACAACAAATCTCTGTTAAAAGATCTACGATTGCCTCACTCTGATGATCTTGTACAAAACGTTGCAGAATGGATTGCTGGTCAAGATGAGGAGCTTCAAAATGAGATCTTAAACGATGATGAAATTGTGCAAACTGTCATTTACCAAGAAGACGAAGAGGGAAATGTCAAGGAGAAAATGAGCCACGCTGAGGGAAGAGCAGCCCTGGAATTAGCAACGACGTACATCGAGCAACAAACAGAGGCAACTGCAGTTGATGTTATGTTCATCAAGAAGTGGCGTGATTTCGCATTCAACAAAACAGTTGAACAAAAAAAGCAGAAGAAGGTAACTGATTTCTTTTAATTTTTATTTCCGAGTTTAACGTTCTGTAGTGACACTTTTAATGTTCATGTGTTTTTCATATTCTATAAAGAGTTGTGTTATTTTTGGCAAATACGTACAGTAATATCTGTGTGAGTTGTAGTAATTTTCCTTGTTTGTTTTTTTACTTGCTACCATGGAGTAAGGGCGAGTAATTATAATTATTAGTAATTTATATATACTGTATTGGGTCATTTATTGTATGGATCATTCATTAAAGAGCATTATTTCATCATTATAGCGTATTTTCGGTTCATCCGGCCATTTTGAAATCCGGCCTAGGGTCTGGTCCCGAGGTGGCCGGACGAGATGGTGTCTATTGTAATACTAAACTTCTTAAAATTAAACACACAAAAATAATGATTAAGAACTAAAAAAAAAAAAAAATTACAACAGTGTTATTGTGTGATAGTTCAGTGCTTGTGAAAAAATAGTTCACTAGTGTATATAGTGTCACAGGTTGGTTTATAATAACCGTTAAAAATTTTTTTAATTGGATTAATATCACAATACTTTCCTTTTTATATTCACACTTTTGTATTCCTTTTTGGTTGTTTCCACTATATAATTCATTTATTATTATTTTAACAATTCACTATATAGTTTTATCACTTGATTATAATTTAACTCCAGTTCACTGTACACCTAACCTGTCTGATGTTCGAGTCCGATTGCAATTTCCTGTCCACGTGAAACTGTCTACGTGATTACAAATAATGGTAAGTAATTTTACTTTGTACAAAACGTTTCACTTTGATATTTTCCAATGAAAGAGGAGTTATGTCGTTTTGCCTATTGTAAGAAATATTTAAATAATCAATTTACAGTAAACTTACAATTTTAATTGTAAACTCAAATTAGCTAAAATTTACTTTTACTATCAAACTGTGTACAAAATATTTAATGAATAATTAATTTTCTAGGTGTTGAAAAATGAGTCGAACAGAAACAACTACTCAGAGAAAAAGGCGATTGGAAAAAAAGTGCCATAAAAGACTAGAGAAATTAAAAATGAAGATATCGAGACAAAGAAAGCTAGATTACAAAAATGCAGAGAATATAAAGCAAAACAGTCAAATAAAAATCTTGAAGCTAGATTAGAAATGGGTAGAAGATGGTTTTCATTAACTGTACCTTCCGAAACAGCAGAAGAAAAAGACGCTAGATTAATGCAATACAAAATGTATAAGTCACATAAATTACAAAAAGAAACACCAGAACAACGTGAAACACGATTAGAATGTGATCGTTTGTATCATTCACAAGTAAGAGCTGCTGAAACGTTACAACAACGGGAAATTCAATTCGAGAATGATAGACAAAAATACTCGCAAAAAAATCACAGTTGAATATTGACCTGCAAACGTTTGATAAATCTATTAATATATTTTGTGATAAAATATGTGATGTTTGTACAAAACAATGCTATCCGAATCAAGTAGCAACATGCCGACCTAGTGCAGCAGCAGAATCATACCTACCTAATGAACTAAAGCAAAAATCAACCCTACTTCTTTGTCATACGTGTAAAGCACATATCACCATAATAAAGTGACATTTTCTTCAAAGGCTTACTGGAAGTGTTTGGATCCTGATGTTCAACCTGCTGTTTTGCAACAACTGTCTCAGAGTGAACAGAGATTACTCTTAAGAATAATACCATTTGTTAAAATTATAAAATTTGACGGACAGTTTGGTCAATACGGCTTTCGAGGTCAAGCGGTACTATTTGCTCAAGACATATTTGAAGTCAGTGAAAAACTACCAAATATGCTTCCAAGATCTTCAAGTAATGCTGGAATAGTGATTGTTACTAAACATCTTGTAGACTTGAATATTATTAGAGAATTCTCTACATCTCATGAAAATGTTTACAATGCATTAAAATGGTTACGAGAACATAACCCATTATATAAAGACGTGGAGATCAATAAAAATGTTCAAATGGATGTAGAGGATTTGGTAAGAATTGTTGAAAAACCACAACAACAATTAAATGAAGTTATTGATAAAGAACATCAAGATAATTTTTATACAAAAATTAACGGAGTATCAAGAATTCTACGAGCATCATGGAGTCAAGATAATCGAGATGTGTTTACCTCAGGCTATGCAGGTGTTCAATGTTTTGCAATGACACTTGCAAATATTGTGAGAGCATTTTGTTTATCCACCCCAAAATTGGCCTACGAATACTTTAGATATGAACATGATTGAAGGAGATCGTATTTACAAACATATTAGAGTGTTAACAGAAAATGATCCAGCTGAATTTCCTATTAACGAAGATAGATACTTAAAGATACGTAATTTCTCTGTGATAAAAAATGATTAATTGTATATTATCTGAATTTCTCTTTAGAATATGAGGAATACACTAATATTTTTGGAAATGTCCAAAATAATTTAAATCAAAACAATAATGGAATGACTCTGAATGAAGCCTTGCTTGCATTATTCAAACATCATCAAGCTGGAATTTTAATTGCATCTTCAAAATCTCTTGGAGTAATGCATTATAATGAAAAATTCTATTTTACCGATTCTCACTCATGTGGTCCAAAAGGTGCAAGTGCAAGACCAGATCTTGGTAGACCATGTATAATTGAATGCGATACCCTTGTAGAACTTGAACAAATAATTAGACGATGAACTGGATCTAAAAATAACTATTTACTTTAAGTTATATTGATGTTAATATGAATAATGCTATATCTGTAGATACAGTAAATGAAGAGAGTTTATTGATGTTAATATGAATAAAGCTATCTCTGTAAATACAGTTAATGAAGAAAATAATGAATATCTCATTCATAGCAACGAACAGTTTCATACACAAAATTCAATTGAACAACAACAATTTAATCAAATTGAAGAGCAACAACAAAGACTAGGTAATGCTTACACGGAGATAAATAATGTTGCAAGAATTGTACGAGCATTATGGAACCAAAATAATCAAGCAGTGTTCACTTCAGGCTACGCAGCTGTTCAATGTTGTGCAATGGCATTAGCAAACATAATAAGAGCATATATATATCCACAAAAACAGTGGTCTACAAATACTCTAGATGTGAACATGTTTCAAGGAGATCAAATTTATAAAGAAATTATAATGCTAACAGCAAATAATCCGATTGCTTCTCCATCAGCGAAGATGGGTACTTGGACGTGAGTAACTTTGGCATCATTAAAGACGGTGGTGGCGATTGGGAATTATAAGTGGGGGGGGCAAACAAATTTATAGACAACAAAAAGTACCGGGGGTCTGGGGGGTATAGGGGGGTAGACAACAAAATTAAAAAAATTAGTTACAAAATGGTAAGTTTTTGATGCTCTCTCAGCGAATTTGGACAGAAGTAAAGGTTGACAGTTTACCAACTTAACTGCGGTAATAGTTTTTTTGAGATTTTGATTAATACTATACAATATAACTTTCACCAAAGGAACAATTACACATGTATTACAATTAAATAGAAGTACTTTGAGAATTCACAAATGATCAGTAATAATTTCATTCAAAAGTATGGCTTGTTTAAAATAAACACCAAAAAGTGATAATTTGCCAAAGTCCAACCAGTGAGTTTACTCTAGGCCCTGTTGTATACCCCATTACACTACAAAATATGTAAGGAATAAAAAAAATACTGTGTTAGATTGCTTGTGCTAAATAATATTATTTAATTAGGTGTTCAAAGCAATACAATTAATTACATTATATAAAGTAAAATATACAATATAAAATTAGCTTCTCATAGTTATATATTTAGTCTTTCTGTTTTAAAACAACATTAAGTGTCTTTGTTTTTGCCTGGCGTAGACTTCCACACAGTCATCCAAGTTGAAGTCCGTTTTTCCAATAGCCAACATTGCCAAGTGTGATAGACATTCTTGAAGCATTGAATTTCTCAAATAATTTTTCACTCTTTTCAAGACACTGAAAGACCGTTCTGCCGATGCAGTGGATACAGGGACAGTTAAAAACAACTTTAAAAGCTTGAAAAGGTTTGGAAATACATTCTGGTTGTGGATGTTTTCAGATTTAAATTGTAGCACTAACTTTGATATCAGTTTACGATCTGTTTCTTCAGGCTCTTTCCTAGAGAACACATCAATTTCTGCAGATAAAGTATCACTTTCAATCCCAAACGCTTCACTCACAGCTAAGCAAGCTTCTTTGATAAGGTCACTACAAACCGAGTTGTTCTTCATTGAAGCAGTCAGTAATGTTTCCATATGGCACAAAGTTAGCTGGTTTTTTTCAAAACGTGACTTGATCCTCTCAGAGAGGGTGTCTAGTAGAGGGTAGTAAAAAGTTCTTAAATAAAAGTCTTGAGGTGAGTCATAATCGGGGTGAACATCTCCTCCACCAAGTTTCTGTGGAACGTTTTGCTTGCGTTGAACGGTTGGCCTCTCGAAACTGTGACTTTCACAAAAGGTAAGTGCTTCAGACCAAAGTTTCTTGAATTCATATTCATTTCTAAAATCAGCTACAGACTTTATTATTCTGTTAGCAACATCAACTACTTCATGAACCGATACATCATGGTTTTGTATGTATTTGGAAAGAATGTTCGTCTTTTCAAACACTTGTTTCATGACATTTAGTCCAAAAACAAACTCAAACTTAGTGATACACACTATCAAACCGTGAGCTTCACCACCAGTTTTTGGGTCAGAAGCTACAATTACTGTACTTCTAAAATATGCAGTATATTTACTAGGTGCTGTTGAACGGCTCGCAAGCTTTCGTATCTGCTGCTAAATCTTGTGTCACTTAGTGTTTTGAGAGACAAATCATTACTTTCATCACTGACTGGCTTGACTGCACAAGCTAAATTCTTTACTGTTGCAAACACTGCATGCCGTTTGGGAGAAGCTTCAATGAAACAGTATATTTGTTGTACTGTACTGAAAACATTGCGTACAGAAATAATGCTCTTAGATGCATCTACAAGTGCAAGATTTAGAGAATGCATGTAGCAATGTACATACATTACATGGGGATTGTTTTCTTTCATTTTCACTACCACACCTTTGTAAATACCGCTCATGTTTCCTGCTCCATCGTAACATTGAGCAATTATATTTCTAGGATCGATCCCAAGTTCCTCAAAAATAGAGCGAAGCAACTTGTACAAAGTTTCACCATCAGTCAAATCGGTTTTGTAAAAACCAAGAAAGCGTTCTTCAATTTCCAGTTCCTCAGTGATATATGTTATTACAAGTGTTAACTGCTCATGATGTGAAACATCTGGAGTTTCATCAACCAATATGGACAAATGCTTGTTTTTCTTAGCACTTTCAAGTATGCAGTTCCTGGTTAAATTCGCCATGATTTCAAGCATTTCATTTTGTACATCGTGATGAACATAGTTAAAAAACTTTTCTCTGTCTAAAAACATTTTTTTATTTTTTTCAATAACACATCTGTTGATCTCAGCTTTAACAATTCTACATAATTACCTCTGTTACTGTTATCTGAACTCTCATTTTCTCTATGTCCTCTTAGTGCTAAGCCTTGCCTTGCCAGGAAAAGCGAAGACTGAAATAGACTCTTAAGATAATCACGATTTTTGTTCACTTCTTCCTGATGTTGGGTAGATATCTTACTCACTACACGTTCCTTGGATTTTAGACTCTTGCGAAGCATTAAGATGAGAAGACGTTCTTTCATGTTCTTTAAAGCGTTGGACTGCTTTTTTCCAGTTTTTAAAACCGTATGAAATAAATGTCTCATCATAACCTGTGCCTGTGCTACCAAATAATCGACAAGGAAAACAAAAAGCTTTGTCTCCTGCAATGCTGTATTCAAGCCACTTATACTCTGCGAACCATGTACTTCTGAACTTTCTTCCTTTTGTTTCTGGATATTTGTTAAGACTAGGTTGAATGGACCATCTGTGAAAAATTCTAACGCTGCTTGCTTACCTTGAAGCGGATCTGTAGGTTGAAGCTGATTATGAATACTTACAGACGACACGCTGGACATGCAAGCAGATGCAACTTCTGCTTCAGTATTTAATGAAACCGACTCCTCTGCTCTAGTCGTGGAAACAGTATCTACAATGGCAGCGGAGTCGAATTGTTCTGAGTTGCTTGTTCCAATCAAGTTCTGTCTTTTGGCAAAAAAGTCAAACAACGTTTTTCCAGTAGAACGCTTCATTTTCCTCTAATCACAATGTTTGCATGTAAGAATATGTTAATGATAAACAACACAAATACAGCACTTATGAAAACATAACAAAACATTTGAAAAAACAAATAAAACCACTTGTGACTCGTGTCTGCAAGAGTTGAGTTTTAGGTTAAGACTTGACGTTGGCAAAACACAAACAATGACAACAAGCGGAGAAGCTTCAAGCAGTGATGCAACCTTCTCTTTGTAAAATAGAATTTTCCACGGCATGATTATATAATAAAAAAGTCATGTAGTATTTGACTGCACACTAACAGAGTAACAGACACTAGATAGAACTACACAGACACATTGACTGAGTGAGACTGCCAGTGCGAATGTGCACGGCAAGCGGGTGAATCATACCTCAGTGTCAATGACCTTGGCAAAAATATACCCTTGCTACCCTTCCTCACAGCACATGCTACACGCTGCTGCACGAGTTTCCACTACTTGCTGTGGCGCTGTACGAATCGGTTAACCGCGACGCATGATATTTTGTGCGTATTTCCGCTAAGTAAATTTTTTAATAATTTTAGAAATTAAAGGAAAGATAATTAGGTGATAAGACAACAGGGTTTGTATAAATTGTTTTTTATAATTCCTAGTTTTAGGCGGCTAAAATGGAATAAAATTTAATTTTTTCCCCACAAAGTGGGGGGAGTGACCCCCCCCCCCTAATCGCCGCCACTGATTAAAGAAGATTTGATCATGTATGACACAAATATTTCTATAGAATATATTAATAACACTAATATTTTTGGGAATGTACAAGATGATAAAAATAAAAATGGTTTTGGAATAACGCTGAATGAAGCATTACTTACATTATTCAATTATCATCAAGCTGGAATTTTAATTGCATCATCAAAATCTCTTGCAGTAATGCATTATAACAACAAATTTTATCTTACTGATTCACATTCTTGTGGTCCAAACGGTGAGAGTGTAATACAAGATCTTGGAAGAGCTTGTATAATTGAATGCGATACACTTGCAGAACTTGAACGCGTGTGTAAGCAATCAACAGGTTCACAAAATCAACAATGTATTAAACACAAACTAATTCCTAAGTATGCCACCATACATATCAGATCCAACACTAAGGCAGCCAGAAACACGAAAAAACATGCAGAATTCTTCCGTATCAAACAGGAAATTAAATCGCTATACACTAAGAAAGACATAGTTAACAGTACATTGTTGAAATTACATTTGCAATTATACCAGCAGATCCATCCTGCCATCATTGATAACGTAATGGATAAGATAAATATTTACATTACTGATATCATGCGTGATGTAAAAAGAAGACAGACCCAAAAATTTCAAAATTTGATGGCATCACAAAACCGACATCCCATCCCTGAATGTAAACATCAGTTCTACCCACGTACTTCTAACCTTACTAACATAATATTTGATGAAGATGAATTAAATCTTCTTAACAAGGGTTTAAAATATAACTTTCCGAATGTTAATAAATGTCATGTTACACATGAAATTATCAGTGCTGAAACCGCTATTAAAACAATCAATGACCCCAATCTCCAAAAAGAATCACGCTACTTAATAAACAATAAATTTAATAGTATCATAAACATTCATAATTCTAATACTCAGAATACGCAGAAACAGTTAAGAGCTCTAACTGAGATCAAAACTCTTAAGAAAATAAAAGCAAAACTAATAGATAATAACGCACTTATAACGAAGGCAGATAACGGACTTACATTAGTGGTCATAGATAATGATGTATACACACGTAAAGTCGACGAGTTTATTTGCAATAACAACATTATCATGCTGAACACTGACCCCACTGATTCATTTACAAAAATTTTAAATAACACAATTAATAACTGTACCAAGTTGTTTGACGACCATACACGACGCTATTTAAAACCTATCAGTACCCATGCACCGAAACTTACTGGCCTACCTAAAATCCACAAGGACAATGTCCCAATTAGGCCTCTGCTTAATTTTACCATGGCACCGGGTTTTAAGGTGGCTAAGAAATTGGTGGCTTTAATAAATGATAATATTCAACTACAAAATAATCGTAGCATAATTAATAGCATGGATTTTATAAACAAAGTTAGAAATATACAATTGCTACCCACATACAAGTTAGCATCTTTCGACATTGTCAACCTTTATACTAATATTCCCGTAAATCAGACCTTGGACATCTTGTATAATAACTTAATCAAATCCAATAAATTAGATGCACGATCCATAAACGAATTAATCTGCGTACTGAGAGTTATCTTGCAACAAAATTATTTTACTTTTAATGGACGTTATTATATTCAAAGAGACGGACTTGCTATGGGCTCACCATTGTCCGGCTTGTTGGCCGACATTTATTTGAACTCTTATGACAACAATTACTTTCTTAATAACCACAAGTTCACCAATAACATTATTTTTTATTGCCGTTATGTTGATGACACTTTTTTGATTTTCAATGGTACTGCACGCCAGCTAAGCACTTTGAAAAACAGCTTGAATGCTGTAAATGACAATATCCAGTTCACCATGGAAACCGAAGCAAATAATGAAATACATTTTTTGGATTTAACCATAACTAAACAGCACAACAACCTGAAATTTGGAATATATAGAAAGCCTACCACCACCGATGTTACTATACATGCGGATTCCCACCACCCATATTTGCAAAAATTAGCAGCGTATAATAGTTTCGTACACAGGCTTTTGAGTGTCCCCCTTGACGCTAATGATTTTAATGATGAATTAAATACAATTAAACATATTGCTGCTGCTAATGGTTATGATTGCCGGATGGTGGATAACATTCTTAGGAAACACAAGGCTAAGAAATCCAAACAATTAAATAATATAAAAAACAAAAATAAGTACATCTCAACCACATACACGGAGATAATGCCCAAAATTCTAACGTCTGTTTTTAATAGGCTTGGTTTCACCACCATTTTTAAAAACAATAGTAGCCTTTGGAATTCGGTTCGCCAGGCTGTTCACACACAATTAGAGTTAAGGGCGGGTGTATATAAATTGATACGTAATGATTGTGAATGTTTCTATATTGGTCAAACGGGGAGACCTTGTAACTCTTGTATTTTAATTCTAGTTCTGCGTATTTTTAAGGTGGCAAATTCTTCACCGCATTACTCAACAACAACCTGCGTCTTATTGCTTTGTTTCACTGTTCTGTTACACTGACACATACGTTGCACAATAATACATTTATTTCGTAATATTTTATCCAAACCCGCCCGAAAATGAACTGAATAAAAATGTACTTGCCCCATACGGTAAAAATAAAAACACCCAAAAATTGACCCGCTACAACCTTTTATTAAAAGGTTTCGGGAACACACTCCACATAATTTCATCAATAAAGGTGTTTCTATAGATAATATAAAATCTAATTTCACACGACATTTAATTACATGCAACCATTCGTACACGAATTTAATACCCTTACATTATTGTAGTAAGGGTCGTTATATGGATGCATGGGAAGAATTTGAAATCTATAGTGGACATAATAACCCAGTTACTCATGATGGCATACTTAACGATAAATTAAATTTCAAATCAAACCCGCTATATGACACCGCACACCGCGCTACAATCGATTATGAGATAACACATGGCGTGACACGCATTTGCTCAGAATCCAGTGGACCTCACGCAGTGCACTGTGTCGGACGCTTGTATAGGTTTTACAATTGTACATATGTGTGTTTTTGTGAATTTTAATATTTGATGATCTCCTTGTGAGTGATAACTATCTGATGAAGGGTCATATGACTCGAAACGCGTCATAAATATACAACTTGAAGTCGCTGGACGGTTTCAATAAGGTAATCCATTTGTACTTGAAAAACTTAAGAGGTACTGCAGCTTACTGGCGAACAGCTTTGTATGAATTGATTGCAATGATAAAATGCATCGGCCCACCACATTATTTCATAACATTCAGTTGCAATGATTTACATTGGTTAGATATGAGAAAAGCACTATTGATTGCAGATGGAAGGCCAAATGTAGATCCAAACGATCTTGATATACATGAAACACAACGTTTGATCGAAAAATATCCCGTTATCGTCTCTCGACATTTTATGCTTCATGTCAATGCGCTCATGAAATTTTTGAGAAGTAACTGTGATGTGTTTGGAGGCAAAGTAGTAGACTTTTGGTGGCGGATTGAATTTCAAAATCGAGACAGTCCTCATCTTCATATGATCGTGTGGGTTGAAAATCATCCTTCATTCGATTCAGAAGAGGGTTTACATTGAATAGATGAAATTTGCTCTTGTGAATTATGATCAGAGGAATCAGATTTACATGTATTAGTAATGAAGTGTCAAATTCATCTACATACAGTCACGTGTAAAAAGAATAATACAACATGTAGATTCAGTTTTCCTCATCAAGAGTGTGCAAAAACTAAAATTGTTGCTCATTCATCAGATGATTTTATTCGCAGTGGAGGACGAATATGTTTGTTGAAGCGTCGTAAGAAAGATATATGGATTAATAATTACAGTCCCATTTTACTAAGAATGTGGAAAGGGAATATGGATATACAACAATGAGGCAATAGCGAACTACATTAGTAAATATTTATCGAAATCTGAGCCAACAGAGCTGAGTCCAGGTATTTCACAAGCAATTAGAGAAATACAGCGTGAAGAAAATGATACTTCTCGTAGGTTGTTCAAAATATGTATGAGAATATTGCAGGAAAGACAAGTATCTGCATGTGAATGTGTATTTAGATTGTGTCATCTTCACTTACGAGAAAGCTCCAGAAAATGGGTATTTCTCAATACACGAAAACCTGAACAGCGATACAAGGTTTTGAAATTTGATGCTTTAGGCCGGGGTATCGGATATTATGCAAATATCTTTGAGCGATATGAGAAACGGCCTGTTGAACATGATGAGTACGACTTTCAAAACATGAGTTTGCTCGAATTCGCAATGCGATTTGAACCACATTACAATAAACAACAAGATGATAATGAAGAATCCATTGACAAATTTGAAAATGAGGTATAAACTAGAAATCGATTCATTACGTTAAGTGACAATAGTAAAATGTTGATAAGAAATAAACCAGCAGTTGTCCGGGTACCTTACTTCAAGGCATCATATGATCCAGAAAATTACTATTACAGTATACTTCTGCAATACTTACCTTATCGGGTGGCAAAGTTACTCGCGTCCGTAGCATCCTTTAAGCTACACGTGTCACCTGGGTAGTGCTAAATGAGTAACAGCGTTAGGCTGCTTCCCAAGGCCTAGACCAAATGAAGCGACACACAAAGAGAGATAAGCAAATCTGCTCTTTTAAGAGCAAAACTGACTCACGGCAAAGTTGCAACATTATTCATTGGAATGCTGGAGGACTGTCGTGTCAAAAAATGACTGAAATAAAGAAAATAATTAAGGACAGAAACGTGGATGTTTTAATAATCAACGAAGCAAATATAACTGTGGATAACATAAAATATTTCAAAATAAGTCAGTTTACTATATTCGGATTGTACAAAAGTAGGCAAGTGGCCAGTGGTATTCTTGTGGCTGTCAGAAATAGTTTGAAATCCAAATTTAAAATAATAAAAGAAATGAATGAGCAAGACACGTCAGAAATCATAAAGCTTGAAATCTGGAAAGAAAATAAAAGACTAAATATATATGGAATTTACAGCCCACCCAAAAATAAAAATCTTAATCTGGACAACATAAATCTGCAAGAGAAAACTATAATGGTCGGAGACTTTAATGCAGCATCACCATCCTGGGGATACAACTACATAAATGAGGCAGGAAGGGTCGTGGAGGATCTCATTAGCTCCAGCAATATGGAATTGCTTTACAAAACAACAGACATCCCGACATTCTTACACTATTCAGGGACAACAACTAATCCGGACTTAGCCCTAGCCTCAGCAGATATCAGTGACCACATTTGTAGAACAGTAATAGAGGACCCAGGATGCGGCCATAGAGCAGTGCAGCTCACATACAGCTGGAGATGTAGAGTTCAAAAACAAACTGCAAGAACATCATGGAACTTCAAAAAAGCAAACTGGACAAACTTTGGGGATTACCTGGAAGAAAACATCCATCTGATTGATATAGAGGGTAGACCAGGAGAACTGACCAAACAACTTATCAGTCTAATCCTTTCCGCGGCAAAACAAAACATCCCTAGAGGAAAAACAGTTAAGTACAAGCCATTCTGGACACCACAATTAACAGATTTGAAAAAGGCTAGAGATCAGGCAAGAATAAAGGCGGAAAAATCCCAAAATCCTGCTGATGTGAAAGAGTGGCGAAGATATGCGGCAGTATTAAGAAGACAAGTATGCGAAGAAAAACGAAAATCATTCACGACGTTCCTGAACAATCTGAACTACCGCACTGATGCTGCCAAAATTTATAAACACATGAACATGCTAAACAACAAATTCCCCAAGTCAAGTCAGAGACCTATCATAATAAATGGCAGAGAAATCACAAACAACAGAGAGATAGCAGAAAGGTTTAATACATTCTATTCAACACAATATAAGATTGCTGCAGAGACTAAAGTCAATGAGAAGAAACTTAAACTACAAGAAAGGTATCATAATACAAATACAACTTCAAGCATACGGGAGTTATTTGTCCAAAATTTTACAATGGAAGAATTGAAGGAGGCAATAAAAAAGCTTAAAAATGGCAAACAACCTGGACCGGATAGAGTGCATCCTGAATTTCTCAAAAACCTGAAGCCTGCCACATTAAGTACATTATTAGCAATATATAACAAAATATGGAACTCAACAGAATCTCTCCCTTCAGAGTGGACAAAAGCAACAATTGTTCCCATAATCAAGCATGGCAAACCAGCAGACTCAATAACATCCTATAGACCCATTGCTCTTACATCACAATTGGCAAAGGTGCAGGAACGAATGATAGCAACTAGATTGAACTATTACTTGGAAAGAGAAGGACTGCTTGCCCCAGAACAGGCAGGCTTCAGAACAAATCGATCAACATCACACCAAATAGCCCGTTTAACACAAGACATTAAAAGTGCATTCAACAGAAAGGAAAGTGTCCTAGCGGTCTTCGTAGACTTTAAGGGCGCATATGATACGGTATGGAGGGAGAAACTGTAAATAAAATAAGGCACCTTAACATCACAGAAAACATGTTTAATTGGTTGAAGAGATTTTTGAAACAGCGCTGGATTTCAACAAGATACAACGACAGCCATTCCAAGTACAAACAAGTAAAAATCGGCCTACCTCAAGGAGCTGTGAATAGTACAATCCTCTTTAATAACTATATAAATGACTTGGTCAAACGAGTGAAAGTGGTTGAAGGAATACAGATGTGCATGTTTGCCGATGACGTGCTCATCTGGGCCAGGGGATCAAACAAGAAAGGACAGGACATCACTCTACAAAAGAACATGAACAAAGCCCTCCTCGGCCTGCAAAGGTGGGCAGAAGAAAACAACATGCAGATTAATGCAGAAAAGTCCGTTTACCAGTACTTCTCATTGAAACATAGAAACCCTGACTTTTCACTAAAAGTAGGCGAGAACTTCCTACAGAAATCTGAAAATACTCGTTACCTGGGTGTTAACCTGGATAATAAGCTTAACTGGACACACTACATTGACAGCATAACCAAGAAGGTAAACAAACGAACAAACCTTATAAAACGTCTCACCGGAGTATCATGGGGATGTTCACAAGAAGTTCTAAACATGACGTATAGAACATACATCAAGCCAGTAATAACTTATGGCAGTGAAGGAACCATCACAAGCACTACTGCAAATGAAGGCAGACTAGAACGTTTGCAGACCAACATCCTAAGACTCATCACAGGTGGCGTCAAATCAACTCCAGTTACAGCATTACAACTATATACAGGCAACAAACCAATAACAGAGGAAATTAAGCAACAGGCAGCACTGCTAAACCTCAGAATTAAATCACTACCTGAGAAGTCATGGGTTCATGAGAGGATGGAACCACAGAGACTCAAAACGCAAAAGATCTGGCTAAACCAAAGTAGCTACTACCTTCAATACCACAGCATACCAACAGCAGTTAATAAAGTGATCCCCTTGGAAAATCCACTAGACTTTCATAGGTATGAAGTACATCTCAGTCTGATAGAAGATGTTGAGAAGAAGACAAGATCTCCAGAAGAACTAAAACAGATAACACTAACAACCATCAATGAGAGATTTCCGGAGGAGACCTGGCTGCGTGTATACACTGATGGATCCTTGCTGGATAAAGTGGGTTGTGCTGGAGCAGGAGTGTTCTCCTCATTGTTTTCTCACTACATTGCAGTGGGACAAAATAAATCAAGTTATGATGCTGAGGTGGAGGCTATCAAAGTGGCATTGCAAAACCTCATTTGGAGGCCAAATTCCTTTTCGAAAGCTGTCCTTTTAGTGGACTCTAAGTCTGCCATCCAGGCAACATTCTCTAATACAAGAGCAGCATCCAGGAGCATACTGGAAGCAAGACGACTCACCAGGCAACTTACAGCACTTAACAAGGAGATAGTTATTCAGTGGATCCCATCTCACATAGGCATCTCAGGAAATGAGACAGCGGACACCTTGGCAAAGCGAGGGACAATGCTCTACCACCGAGAAAGTACCCATGACTTCAGCACCCTAAAAAGACTAATGACAAGGACAACAAACTCTCGCTTCCTGGAAGAAGCAAGAAACATATCAAAAAGAAAAACATGGTCAGGGATTGAACAGTTATGGAATAACAACTGTAGAAAACCCAGGAAGGAAGCAGTCGCCAACTTTAGACTGGAAACTGGCCATGACTGTCTCTCAGCGCATCTCTACAAATTAAAAATTTCCACCACAGAAGAATGTGTATTGTGCAGGAGAGAATACTCAAAAATGAACAAAAATCATCTATTGGAGTGTGTGAAGCTGAACCGGGAAATGCAAGAACTCAGAAATTACAGTGGTCTTTATTGGGAAGCTCGGTACCAAATGGGTTAAATGTACCAAGGGGGAGCCATTGGAAAACAACAACAACAACATACTTACCTTATCGTGTTGAAAGTGAATTGCTTCCAGACTACAGTAATTCAAAAGAAGCATTTATGGCTCGAGAAGAACAAATGAAACAGATGAACGAACACATGCAATTGTTTAGAAAACGAGACCAACAACTCGAGAATGCAATGAATCAAGTACATGCATTCGAGATACTTAATGAAGAGCCAGTTTCTACAGATTCTGATAATGATGAAGAAGTACTACATCGACCAATGAAACAAGATGAATTACAACGAGCAATGAATGTTGGACAAAGAGAAGTGTTTTCATTCATTACACGAAACGTCCACGACCAAATCATGAACGACAATAAAGATTGCATTAGATTATTCATTGCAGGAACAGGAAAGAGTTTCACATTACATCTTCTTACAAATCAGGTAAATCGTTGTTATGGAAAAAATGCTGTAAAGGTATGTGCACTAACTGGAGTAGCAGCAAGATTAGTTGGAGGCTCTACGTTACACAGCACTTTAAAGCTACCCATTCATATTATATTATAATATATAAGAGTTAGTAAACAAGCAATAAGTAAGATTATATTCGGATATAATGGAAATTTAGAAAGGGATTATTTTGATGAGTGGAAGAACTTTGTATGAAAGGATTATAAAATCACATTATATCGAAGAAGAATAAAAAATGGTTTCTAGGGACGACAAAATATATAGAATTTGTTGATTTGATTATTGAATAGTTTGACATGAACGAGGAGAGTTTAGCTAAGAGAGATGCTCAATAAAAAACTGAATTAATTTAGAATACCAAGTACAGAGATAGTTAAAATAAGTGAATGATAAATTGCAATAGTTTGATCAACTAAAAGTTAACCATATTATATAAGTGGATAATATAAAAACGATACACAAAGTAAGTAAAAATAAAGGAAGAACTCGGATTGCCAAATTCCTGATAATGAACAAATGTTAAATTAACAAAGTAACGAAACCAGAGAAATAACTACCTGCATAAAGATATAATCCTCTAAAACAAACGAAACTAAAATAACCACCAAATTACATTGGAACTTGCAGTTTACACAATCCAATAGAAAAACGTAATTGGATTCGAATTTCGTCGAAGCACGTAACCACAAAACTCGGACGCTGGTGAACGAAAGGAGCGGTATTTCTGCATCATTCAAAGACCAAGAATTCCACTTTTATTTCAACTTTGGATAGAAGACGGACGAAGAGAAATTCATCTGCATTCGCTATTGACCAAACACTACCAGAGGTTAGCTGTACACAGCCTCATCGAGTTGCGATGTCGAGCGGACGGTAAAGCAACAATTATTTAAATATTATTTAATAAAATTTAACTCTATATTGTAATACCTTGTATTCCTATTTATGCATTTTCTGATCTTCCTAACAGTTGAAAGAACCTTCACGCCCTGTATTTAAAGAATTATAAAAACCATAACTGAATTTAATATAAAACCTTGAATCTGATCGATAATCGATTACTTTTGACTTATAGTCTTTTGTATCTAAAGTAAGAGAACAATTTTGTTGGACTTTAAATATTAATAAAGAATCATTTCAGAATTTCAATATCTTCTCATTTATATAAGATTTAATGGAGTGTGAATAAGAAATAAGCTAGGTAGAGAGTATAACCAATAATCACCGTACGCGGTGGGTTAACCTACAAATTTCCCTTGTCTGGGAACCACAGCGCTATTTGCGGACTTCTCAGGTATTAAAGAGAGGAGAATTCAATAAAAATTTCTGCCATTCTCTTCAAAACAGAATAGGCTTGAGCGGAATTTTCGAATAACACCCTACACACATAATTTTCACTCACATTAACACCATTATATTAAATAGAGAGATAAAGGAGATATAATTAACAATATCACAACACCTACTAAATAAAGAAATAAAGATGCATAAGAAATAGGCACATTAATTAAATAATCAGAGAAGACAAATAGAGAGGTACGTAGCAGGTATATTATAATATATATATATATATATATATATATATTGTAACGTCACAGAACGTTCCATAAAGGAAAGTATTTGCATAGTAATTTATCATAAGAGGAAAGTGAGGTGAACAGTATCGAACCCAAGTAATCCGAAAAATTTTGTAATATTGTCTGATAATTAATATCATTAACATGAAAAAACGACAAGACTATGACTAAGACTCAAACCCCATATATATTATTTAAGTGAAGAACAGTGTAAAACTAATAATATACTATAAGAAAGACAGATAATATCAGAAATAACCAAAATGAGGTCATTACTTATTAAGAAATGTAACTCTGAATAGGGTATAAAAAACTATTTATTGTGAATTAATGGACGAGATCCATTATTATACTTTGCAATATAAATAAAATAAATGTATTAAATGATTGGAATACATTATTAAAAAGGATGTAAGTTAAAATAAAAAAAATATATAAATGTTATGACAAAAATTCTATGTTTAGGAGCTGAGTCCAATCACTCAGATTTTATGTGAAAATTAATTATTATAGAATTAATATAAAAACTATATGTAAATGTCAATTAGACAAAGACGAACAAATTATCTTAAATAGAGAAAACTGTAAAGTGATTAGAAATCAATTAAAATAGCCAAAAAACAGTATTAACTGAAAACATGTGATGGACATGTAATATTTATGAATTTAATGTTGACAAAATGCAACCAAATTGTATTATAAAGTTGAAATACAATATAATGTGACTATACTTATATATTTGACCAACTAAAACACTTTAACAGTCGAGTTAGGAAACTATTTACCTATACCATACCTGGCTGAGGCCAAAAACAATCACAAAAAAACAGTCGTATTTGACAGAATAATTGCAGAATATTAGCAAAAATGAAGGAAAAAGGTACAATCCTATAGTGTACTATAGAAACAAACTTACTCAGTTGAAAACAAGCTTAATTCTTAAAGGATTTGAAATATGAGAGTGAAATTTGTCACACCAAGAAAATGAATCACTTATGCAAACCAATATGATGCTAAGTAATCTTACAGTAAAAATAATATGTATCAGGATAAACCAGGTATTACCAAGGATAAACAATATAACAAACTCTCAGTGAATACCCAAAAAATCCCATAGGCTATATGATACCGAAAAAAGACAAATTATTGTAAAGAACCAGTGAAAAAAACATAGGCCATATGTAAGGCCTATACAAAACTGAACTTATTTATATGTTATATGTGTTAATATTTGTTTATTTTGTTATAAAAAGATAATTATGTTATGCATTAATGTTGTAGCAAGAACCAAACAACTTCACAACATTTTTATAAGTAGAAAATTGGAATTTTGTGAAAACATTCCAAGGTAAGAGTTGTATTTTATGTTATTTTATTAGAGTTAATTTGTTCAAAACCAATCATAATTAGTATCATTAGATTCAGTTGAAAGCAGAGAATCCAAAAATAGTAATGTCAGGCAGATTGTAAGTAGTTATGTAAAATTGTTTGACAAATACCAGAATAATTTCAGTAATATCCTTTAGTGTGAGGAATAAGAAGGTTTTGTTCTAAAGCTTCTACGGAAGTCAAATTTGTTCCATGGTGTTCCATTTGATTATTCTCGAACGTTCTAGAAGAAAATTTTACTCAAAAATACCAGAAGTTCATGTCAAAAAATTAAAACAGTGCCCCTTACAGAGTATAAAAGGAAGACGAAATTTGACCAAAAACACTTCATGCTTTGAATCCAGAAGAGACACATCACCCACGAAACTGATCATCACGTCCGAGGCGAAACCGAAGAACAATAATTCGACACGAGAACACAGAAAGGCTTTTCCCATACATGACAAAAGACTGAACTAACCTCTACAAAGAGTATACGCCAACGTGTTGTTGAATAAAGCAGCAACACGCCATATTTAATAGACCGCACGCAGCCAGAATACTAGCGACCCTGAAAAGGACCAAATTTTAATAGAGAATCAATTTTGCTGGTATTCGCTAAGACAAACTGACTTTGACAAATTTCCCAAAGCGATTTACTGACACAAGCCTTTCAACGTTGAGTCCGGAACTAGCGCTGCGACGGCCGAATCGAGAAACCACGCAGACAGCTGATCACCGCCGGCAGAATTCAAAGCATAGATTCAGTGCGAAACTTATTTCAATCGTGCGGAGTTTTAAATAACCGTATTTTGACTTATAAATAATTACCAGTGCACGAGGAACATTAACACGAAGAGGCAAGATTAAAAACGTCCCCAAGAGAAGTGTCCAGTGCAAGAAATAATTACCCACCGGAACGTGAGTTGTTCAAAAGTCATTTTTACCTGGTATCATTTGTCACACAGTTGTACTACACATGTCACACACCTTCAAATCACAATTTTTGTAAAGCATCCTATTGATTTGTCTTGGTAGTTCAAAGGAGTCACGTCCTGAGTATAAAGATTTTTCTAACAATAAACTCATGCTTTTCAACTGAGTAAATAAAATATTTATTAGCCGATACTTGATTGAAAAACCTTGTCAATAATAATTTTTTGTAACTCTGCAATTTTATTTAATACGAGTGTTAGTCCTTCAGACGATTTTTAAGGTTCATTAAACATACGTTTTTTTTTCAAATTTAAACTGTCTTGTTCACATTTTTTCATAGAATTAATTTAACAACTAAGAAATCAAAATTTAATTTTAATAATAATAATAATAATAATTTCTTGGAACAAAAAATCCAAGTGGCGCCCACATACACATAGTAGCTTAAGTTGTTTTGCAGGACAACATCATCACAGAGGAACCAGTCATCAGTAAGTATCAAAAGTGCGCGGAGTGTAACACCCGACATATAACAACATTTAAAGGAAGGTACAAATTTCTGTACTTTATAAATTGACGACTCCAACGTGAGGCTTTAAAGAAGGTAGATTATTATCTGTCTGTTATAAATTGGCAGCCCAACTAGTGAGGCTTGAAAGGAAATGAACAAACCCGGCAACTATCAACAAATCAAGATGCCGCTACCAAAAGGAAAAAAGGTGAAGAAAAATGTAGAACCCGAATTAAGTGTGGAAGATGGAGAGGCAGTCCAAGTCAAGGGAATAGAAATAGACCCGCCCACACTAGAGATCGAAAGACCAATACAAACGGGAGATGAACTAGAGGAACAAACGGGAGAAGGACCCATACAAATGGGAGACCAAACAGAGAAACCCGAACCGGAAAAAGCAACAGGGAGCGTCGACATGAACGCAATAATGATGATGTTTCAAAGAATAGAATCGTCCCATGAAAAAATGGAGACGATAATAATATCCCTAAGGGAGGATATAAATAAAAATAGACAGGAAGATAAGGAGGAGAATAATAAAAATAGACAGGAAGACAAGGCGGAAATAAAAGGAAGTATAGAATCCCTGAGAAAAGATAGACAGGAAGATAAGGAGGAGAATAATAAAAACAGACAGGAAGATAGGGAGGAATTAGACAGAAAAATAGAATCTTTAAGGGAGTATATAACCGATAAGATCAATGACAATGGGAAAAAGCTGGAGCTATTTCAGGAGGAAAATAAAAAATGTATAGAGTCCCTAAAAAAGGAAATTAGCGCAAATTACGAAACAGTAAACAAAAAGATCGATGATAGTAAAATCGACAGTGACAGGAAGGTCGAGACAATGGAGAAACAGTTAGAAAAGTTGCAGGAAGGCAATAATACCCGTTTTGAAACCATAGAGGAAAGAACCGTAGAGACAAAACAAGACATTCGACCTCTTGATAACAAAGTAAGACAAAACCGAGACGAAATCATGCAGGAGGTAGGAGAAGTCCGGAAAGACGTTAGCGAGAGAATACAAAGAACGTATGACATAGCTAACAGGTTGGACGAGCAGATAAGAACTAATAGAAATAACATACAGGAAATAGATCAGAGGGAGAAAAACCTGCAGGAAAGATTAGAATCGCTGAGGGACACACCGATATTGAATACCCATACGTGTCATAGCGAGAACAGGGAGGTAATTAACTTCCAAAATTATCGCCGGAACCCTATGGAATTCTTAGAGAGGATGGAAGAGTTCATTGAAAGAAATAGAGAAACAAGATGTGATAGAATAAGGGAAATGTTAGACGAAACGTTCCGAAATACGAGGGATAATTGGTGGATAGCGGTACGACCCGAAATAACAAACTTAGTCGAATTCAAACGCCAATTCAAAGAAAAGTATTGGTCAGAAACAGCGCAAAACAAAGTAAGAATGGACATATTCTACGAGAAATACGACGCGTCCAATGGACAATCCCCAACATCTTATTTCCTGGGAAAGATATGTTTGGCACGAAAGTTAATACCACCAATCCCGGAAGAATGTTTGGTGAGACAGTTAGCTGGACATTATAGCTACGGTATTAAAGATGCCCAATTGTACCAACAACTTAGTAAAATAACTGATCTAGCTAAGCTATTAGAAAACTGTGAGTCTGCGGGAAGGTTCCAAGACTACCAACCCCCCAGTCGTAAGGTAGACTATAATAATAGTAACAACGGACCAAACCGGAATGGAGGTGGAAATGGTAATAATTTTAACCCGAATAGCCAGAACAATAGCACCCCACTAAATAGCCGAAATAACAATAATCAAGGTCCAAATAACCGTAACCATCCGGGACCAAACCGAAACAATTACCCCGAAAATAATTACAATAGGAATTATAACCAAGGAAATAGTTATCGCGGCAATAATTATAGAGGGAATAATTATAGTCAGGGAAATAATTATCGAAACGGAGGTAATCAAGGAGGAGGTGATAGGAGGAATCAGGAGTATAGACCCCAGGTAAACTATATGATGGCCAATAGTCAACGACCATATCAACCCAATTTACCGACTTACATGTATTGCCCACAGCAGACGCAAGGTAACCAGAGTAGTACAACAAATAGCCAACCTAGTAGTGGTAACCCCGAGGATAGACAGGAACCACAAACAAGTCAGCAACCCAATGTTCCGAGAGACCGGGCAGATGAGACAGATGATCATTCAATTTATCCTATCATAATACAATCATCACGTTGAAGGAACCAAATTTTATAATAGAGTATTAGAAAAAACAGAACAGCAACGGAAGAAATATATTCAATCCCAACCAAAGGCAATTAAGTATAAGGTAGGAGAAAAGGTGTTAGTCCGAAATAGAGAATTGCCCAGTACTATACAAGGCATAATGAAAAAATTGTTACTTTTATATACAGGACCTTTTACAATTACAAAAGACAATGAAAACAATATATACGAGGTAACAGACACTGTTAGTAACAAAGTAAAGGGTACATATAATCAATCGTCATTGAGAAGGTACCATGAATAAAAAACCAAGTCAACGTATATTTACCAACTTACCCGTACTTAAGAAAGGAATAGAGAATATTATTAATATAAATAAAATTACGAGAAGGACACCTTCCACCAAAGGCAAAAATATATATGTAAGATATAAATTTATTTCCAATAGCCAAGTCAACGTATATTTACCAACTTACCCATACTTATAAAAGGAGAGATTATTAATATAAATAAAAATACGAGAAGGACACTTTACACCAAAGGCAAAGATATATATATAAAATATAAATTTATTTCCAATAGCCAAGTCAACGTATATTTACCAACTTACCCGTACTTAGAAAAGGAGAGAAGATATTATTAATAAATAAAAATACGAGAAGGACACCTTCCACCAAAGGCAAAAATATATATATAAAATATAAATTTATTTCCAATAGCCAAGTCAACGTATATTTACCAACTTACCCGTACTTAGAAAAGGAGAGAAGATATTATTAATAAATAAAAATACGAGAAGGACACCTTCCACCAAAGGCAAAAATATATATATAAAATATAAATTTATTTCCAATAGCCAAGTCAACGTATATTTACCAACTTACCCGTACTTATAGAAGGAGAGAAAGGAACAGAGATTATTAATAAATAAAAATACGAGAAGGACACCTTCCACCAAAGGCAAAAATATATATGTAAAATATAAATTTACTTCCAACAGCCAAGTCAACGTATATTTACCAACTTACCCGTACTTAGAGAAGGAGAGAAAGGAAAGAAGGAAAGGACATAATTAATTAAATAAACTATTGAACAATCAAATAACAATTGATATTACTAAGGAGGAGAAATACTGTCATATAATTGATACTAAAAGGAGATGATAAATGAAAAAAAAAGGGAAACAGTGTGTTACATAAGGAGGTAATGATGAATCTATAAATATAGCTATTAACATTGAATGATTTTAAAAGATAATTTTACCTGCTGAGAACAGTATATTAATATAATTGGGAAATAATCAGAAGAGTTTAAGAAAGGGAATTTATGTGTAGGAGCCAATGATCTTTGAATATTATATTTTTTTATTATTATTATTTGTTGCGAAAGTGCAATTATAAGTACGTCTTATATATTTTCTGGACAGAGATGTGTTGCCTCTGATTTCAGTAATTATAGTTAGGGAAGGGCGGAGAATGTATGCCACAGCGAGCCACTCTGACTTCGAACCCCCTATAAAAGTTAGGGAATTGTTAGGGAGTTATATCAAAGATTAAATAATTAACATCAAGGTAAAAGGAAAGGAATAGGAGATACGTTAAAGAATGAGACATGAATAATGAGATGGATTAATATATTAAAGGAGTAGTACAGGAATTTAATTATAAGATAAAAGAATGAAATATAAAGAAGCTAATAGAAGATTAATATACAAATGATAATTTCATCAAAACTGAAGAAATGTTTTTCCCAAATTATCAATTTTAATGGAGAGGCATATGTAACATCACAGAACGTTCCATAAAGGAAAGTATTTGCATAGTAATTTATCATAAGAGGAAAGTGAGGTGAACAGTATCGAACCCAAGTAATCCGAAAAATTTTATAATATTGTCTGATAATTAATATCATTAACATGAAAAAACGACAAGACTATGACTAAGACTCAAACCCCATATATATTATTTAAGTGAAGAACAGTGTAAAACTAATAATATACTATAAGAAAGACAGATAATATCAGAAATAACCAAAATGAGGTCATTACTTATTAAGAAATGTAACTCTGAATAGGGTATAAAAAACTATTTATTGTGAATTAATGGACGAGATCCATTATTATACTTTGCAATATAAATAAAATAAATGTATTAAATGATTGGAATACATTATTAAAAAGGATGTAAGTTAAAATAAAAAATATATATAAATGTTATGACAAAAAATCTATGTTTAGGAGCTGAGTCCAATCACTCAGATTTTATGTGAAAATTAATTATTATAGAATTAATATAAAAACTATATGTAAATGTCAATTAGACAAAGACGAACAAATTATCTTAAATAGAGAAAGCTGTAAAGTGATTAGAAATCAATTAAAATAGCCAAAAAACAGTATTAACTGAAAACATGTGATGGACATGCAATATTTATGAATTTAATGTTGATAAAATGCAACCAAATTGTATTATAAAGTTGAAATACAATATAATGTGACTATACTTATATATTTGACCAACTAAAACACTTTAACAGTCGAGTTAGGAAACTATTTACCTATACCATACCTGGCTGAGGCCAAAAACAATCACAAAAAAACAGTCGTATTTGACAGAATAATTGCAGAATATTAGCAAAAATGAAGGAAAAAGGTACAATCCTATAGTGTACTATAGAAATAAACTTACTCAGTTGAAAACAAGCTTAATTCTTAAAGGATTTGAAATATGAGAGTGAAATTTGTCACACCAAGAAAATGAATCACTTATGCAAACCAATATGATGCTAAGTAATCTTACAGTAAAAATAATATGTATCAGGATAAACCAGGTATTACCAAGGATAAACAATATAACAAACTCTCAGTGAATACCCAAAAAATCCCATAGGCTATATGATACCGAAAAAAGACAAATTATTGTAATGAACCAGTGACAAAAAACATAGGCCATATGTAAGGCCTATACAAAACTGAACTTATTTATATGTTATATGTGTTAATATTTGTTTATTTTGTTATAAAAAGATAATTATGTTATGCATTAATGTTGTAGCAAGAACCAAACAACTTCACAACATTTTTATAAGTAGAAAATTGGAATTTTGTGAAAACATTCCAAGGTAAGAGTTGTATTTTATGTTATTTTATTAGAGTTAATTTGTTCAAAACCAATCGTAATTAGTATCATTAGATTCAGTTGAAAGCAGAGAATCCAAAAATAGTAATGTCAGGCAGATTGTAAGTAGTTATGTAAAATTGTTTGACAAATACCAGAATAATTTCAGTAATATCCTTTAGTGTGAAGAATAAGAAGTTTTTGTTCTAAAGCTTCTACGGAAGTCAAATTTGTTCCATGATGTTCCATTTGATTATTCTCGAACGTTCTAGAAGAAAATTTTACTCAGAAATACCAGAAGTTCATGTCAAAAAATTAAAACAATGCCCCTTACAGAGTATAAAAGGAAGACGAAATTTGACCAAAAACACTTTATGCTTTGAATCCAGAAGAGACACATCACCCACGAAACTGATCATCACGTCCGAGGCGAAACCGAAGAATGAGAATTCGACACGAGAACACAGAAAGGCTTTTCCCGTACATGACAAAAGACTGAACTACCCTCTACAAGGAGTATAGAGAATCAATTCTGCTGGTATTCGCTAAGACAAACTGACTTTGACAAATTTCCCAAAACGATTTACTGACACAAGCCTTTCAACATTGAGTCCGGAACTAGCGCTGCGACGGCCGAATCGAGAAACCACGCAGACAGCTGATCACCGCCGGCAGAATTCAAAGCATAGATTCAGTGCGAAACTTATTTCAATCGTGCGGAGTTTTAAATAACCGTATTTTGACTTATAAATAATTACCAGTGCACGAGGAACGTTAACACGAAGAGGCAAGATTGAAAACGTCCCCAAGAGAAGTGTCCAGTGCAAGAAATAATTACCCACCGGAACGTGAGTTGTTCAAAAGTTAAAGTCATTTTTACCTGGTATCATTTGTCACACAGTTGTACTACACATGTCACACACCTTCAAATCACACAATTTTTGTAAAGCATCCTATTGATTTGTCTTGGTAGTTCAAAGGAGTCATGTCCTGAGTATAAAGATTTTTCTAACATGAAACTCATGCTTTTCAACTGAGTAAATAAAATATTGATTAGCCGATACTTGATTGAAAAAACTTGTCAATAATAATTTTTTGTAACTCTGCAATTTTATTTAATACTAGTGTTAGTCATTCAGACGATTTTTAAGGTTCATTAAACATACGTTATTTTAAAATTCAAACTGTCTTGTTCACATTTTTTCATAGAATTAATTTAACAACTAAGAAATCAAAATTTAATTTTAATAATAATAATAATAATAATTTCTTGGAACAAAAAATCCAAGTGGCGCCCACATACACATAGTACCTTAAGTTGTTTTGCAGGACAACATCATCGCAGAGGAACCAGTCATCAGTAAGTATCAAAAGTGCGCGGAGTGTAACACCCGACATATAACAACATTTAAAGGAAGGTACAAATTTCTGTATTTTATAAATTGACGACTCCAACGTGAGGCTTTAAAGAAGGTAGATTATTATCTGTCTGTTATAATATATATATATATATATATATATATTTATTTATATAGTTACAGTATCGTTATATTTAAAAGAATGTTTTTTTTTATATTTATAAGAATAATTGCAATATTCCATTAATATTAACATTCATTATATGTGTATTATTTCTGTATTGCCCATAAACAGATCCTAATGAAAACAATAAATTTCAGAGCTCAACAATAAAGTGCCAAGATGTCGACACATTTGTTATTGTATCTAGTTAATGTTGGGACCTCACAGAAACTTATATCACTTGGTTATCAAAATGTAAAGTAACTCATGACTGACTCTTTGTGTGATGCAAAGACAAATACATCATCATGTATACATATACTGTGAAGAACAGGAAATTAAAGAAATTTATTATAGTAATGCATGTTAATAACTGAAAGGAAACCAATATAATAATAACAGGCATTTGGTACGTAATTTAATGAAGACTTTAGACTGGACAATGTGTGACTGGAAAAGGAATGAAAGAATGAATGGTTAGATTTTTTAGAGTTCTCACAACCTATGAATTATTTCAAGCAGGTGCTATGAAAAATGGACAATGTAAATAATATTTCAATGATGAAATAGGCTCCACACAAAACATTTAGCACATCAGCATCTGTAGAAGATGGGAGAAAGTTTGTGCCAGTTTTCTGGTGTAATATAAAACAATTATTTTATTTATATCATACTATAAAATGTCATTTTGCTGTTTCATGTCTTACACATTTTATATACTGTGTCTATTAGCATAACCTTTATGCTTCCACAATTATCATCTTAATTACAACAAAATAAATAGCGAACAACAAATTCTTCTAATTTTTGTAGTTATCCACAAAAAATTTAACCAATTCCAGAAGGCAGAAAGTTTCCTGCCAAGAAGGAAATCCTAGTTGTGCTCTCTGAAAACTACACACTGTTGAGTCTATTACAAATTATTGCACAACCTTGTTTGCATTCATATTTGAAATTTAATTAAATGTTGATTTTTAAATAAATAGAATATCCAAATAGCTTTTCAGGGTATGGTATTACAGTTAATGACAACTACAATTTACACCAAAGTGTAACATTTACCTTTATTATTTAAACTAGCTGTTACCCACAGCTTCACATGTGAATATTTTATTTTTTAATATAATTTTAACTGTCTATGTCTATATTTAATATGTAGTGATCCATACGCAGTTACTGACATGCAGATCCATTAATATTTTCAATTTAAAATGCAACACTCGTGTTACTAAGTCATGTCGATCTTGAGGCGAGTGACACTGACACTGGTGCAACTCCCAACGAATCTCTTTTGCCATTAGTATTTGCAGTGAACATTATAAATAAATCAGGATGGGAATACTTCTAAACATAGCATAAAATGTCTTTAACTTCATTCATGCATATATTGTGGTCCACCAGTAAAGCTTGATGGTAGAGTAACCAAACAGTGTAAGTTCCCAATGCCTTCATCATTTTTCAATGCATCTTGCAAATGCATGTAATTTTCAGCTATTAACATAGTTTGATTGGTACAAATGAATACAAGTCTTTCCATTTCTATTTTATCATATCCATGTTTACAATTACAGTGATTCAACAACTGCTTGAAATAAATGCTTGTATTTATCTTTTCCAGACTTGGGAAAGTTAATAAAAATTTTTAACTGATTAAGGTTAAAGTTAGTGCCCCCAAAAATTAACTGAGGTAAAGTTAAAGTTAATGCGTGCAAAAAGTAACTGATTAAGTTAAAGTTAAAACCAAATTAACTGATTAAAAGTAAAAAATTTATTTTTTTTTTTTTTTTTATTGAGCAAGCTGCTTTGGGTGTTTAAATAATTAAAACCATGTTAAATAAATCAACAAATTAAGCTTTTAAAAAAAATTAATTAATATTTCTGTTGCAGAAAAAATGACATAAAATATTTAGCACTAAAAAACTCAATCATTAATAAATTAATAATTAAAAATTATAAATCATTTTATTTTAATCATTAAATTATATTAACATTATTTTTAATTGCAGCAGGTAATAAATATTGTTTGTCTATTGCATTTTTCAGTTCACAGTACTGACTTCTGATATTGTACTGTGCCTGCAGGACGATGTAGTATTAAATTACTTAAGAGAACAATTCTTACGCTACAATTGATTACTTTTATAATCTACAAGTTGAAGTGAAAAAATAATTGGGAGCTGGAGATACAAATGAGGTGGATTTGACGTTGTTTAGGCAAAGATGTTCTAATATTTTAGATTGTTCAACAGAAAGTAGAATTTTAGAATCTAAATTTTTTTAGTTAAGGTGAATTCTGAAATCTAATGAATTTTAGAGAAAATAAATTTTACCTCTTGTTTTCTTCAAAATGAGAGTATTTAACATGAATTTTTGACTTTTATGTACTTCCAAAAATTTACTATTAAATTTCAATTGTTGTAATTGTTAACAATACATTGTATGTTTGTAAGCAATTGAACGAAACTAATGAATTTATTAATTTTAATTCAAATTGTCAACGATTACAGACGTATTCCGTTGATGTCTCCGCAAATAAATCCATCTCGTGGTATGTTTACCCATTGTGAAATACGGGGTATATGAGGTATACGGGGTTTTTTGCTGTTTTGATTGCACTGATTAGGGCACGGGCATCACACTCACACATACCTGTTTGGCGGACACGGCCTGCTTTGCAGTCTGCGTGTTGGGGGTCAGCGCAAGCGCGCGTGGCTTGCATGACTCCAACAGGTACTCTGGTACGCGCAAGCATGTCGTCCACGCGTACAGACTCACACCGTGTCGCTTGAGCCGACATGTCCCGTGTTGTGGTTCAGTGCGAGCATGCGCGGCTTGAATTGATTCCAGCACACACTCTGGCACGTGCGCGCGCATGTTGCACTCATGGTGCACACACATGCATTGTTGTTTTGATCATGGCACTCGGAGTAGTAAAACTTTCCAACCTGAGTATTTTCCCATTGGGCAAATACAACCAGGGTTGAATTTATTGCAGAGACACTAAACATCAAAACACATTTCTATGCAGTCACATATTCTCGAACGAATATATGAATGAGTAGTAGAGTTTTAACTGTGAAGTACAGAATGAGTGCCTAGCTGCTATAATGTAAAAGTTAGTGCAGACGTAGGAGACATGAAAAGTAGAATAGTCTGTGCTAAACACTTTCGGGCGTTTTACACTAAATCTACACATTTTGATTATCTTTCATTAAACCGGCTATGTAATAATGATTGTACTCAATGTGGTCGACCAAACGTGAATAGGTGTGCAACTACTGACGCGTATACAGTGCAAAGGATTGTTAACCGATGACAACCTACGAGTGATATTCTATGATCTGATGTTGAAGCGTCATCTATATATTAAAAAGGAGTCACAAGGCGGATTGAAAAAGGTTACTTTGTCTATCTGAGTATATTCATTCATTATTTGCAAGTAGGGCCTACGTTATCAGTAGCCAACTCCAATAAAAATCCCATGGTTTTTACTACTGTGGCTTTACACCTTTCTCCTCTCCTCTCTCTCTCTCTCTCTCTCTCTCTCTCTCTCTCTCTCTCTCTCTCTCTCTCTCTCTCTCTCTCTCTCTCTCTCTCTCTCTCTGTCTCTCTTCCCAAAACCATCATCGCTGACACTAACACGGAAAGTTGAAATGTATTTTGTTGGAAAGGTTGAGGAAAGGGTACATACGAGGTGAACTCAGAATCCACAACGTTGTGAATGTAAAGATGCCGTAAGGCGAGAGAAAACGCATTGTGAAGCGAATGCCAGTGGGACGTATTAGTTAAGCGTCTCCGCGAAGCCTGGGTCACCGAGAAACATTAAAAGAGTCTTTGGGTAACCTTCCAAACAGAAAAATCCATATCGCCTAAGCTCTAAATCTACTTAATACAGTACTCTTTATTGCTTTATACATTTGGTAAGCGCTGTAGAGTAGTCTCTATTTATCCACATTCCATTTGTCTTGGGTTAGACTGCAGCGGATTACTGACTAAATAAAGCAAAAGAGAGTATGTATCAAATTCCAGTCGTGAAAAATATTTTGTTTTTGTACGACTTAGAATGGTGTAGTGCCGGAATAAAAACTTAACACTTCATTTTTTGGTTAATTAAAAATAACCATTTATTAAGAATTTTTTGATAGACAAATCAATTGACTAAAAAAATTAATTGACCGCAAATTTTAATTGACGCCTTCCTTAGAAAAGAAAGAGAAAGAAAAAGCAAACACAGCAGCAGAACTTCCGAGAATTTTTTACAAATGCTCACGCAAAGTTGCAGAACTGAGAAACAATGGCGATATTTAATTAAAGTAGGACAACGACTCGGTGTCATTCAGATTAATCAACAACTACGCACTACGCAATGACGTTTGCTAACTTATAGTAGTTAATGTAATGACATATTCTGCATGCTAGTGTTGATTTAAAAAATCAATGAAAGTCACAAACGAAATGCAAGTTTTGAATGGGTCAGCGGTGTCAAGGCCAGTTAAAATATTGATTTTCTTCAAAACGCGATACAGGCTATAAATAAATAAGTAAAAATCGATGCCTACAATTCCAATAATACAATAAAGTAGTAGTAGTGCCAGCGTACTACTACTTTTTCACATCGTTATATATCGATACAATCGGATATTAAAAACATCGAAAATGTACTGCGGAACGGATAAACGTACAGTTCCGATGCCGCTAAATAGCATTTGTTTATTTAATTGTTACTATGGTAATTAAGTCTAATCTCCATGGTGTTGTTGACATCTTTATATACGTCAACAATAGGGCATAATTAAAAGGGTCTAAATCATGCGAAGGGGGAAGAATATCAAATTCCAAGTTAAACAGTGTTTTTCACTTTGTGTCAAAGGTTATCTGTGCAAAATATGGTGGCAATCGGTGTAACGGTATGGATTTGTATTCAATACAAATAAATCCTCAGACTTTGAGTTTTATATACAGGGTGTTAAGTAATATGTGAGCCACCTCTGGGGGATGGATAGAGGACTTAAAAAGAAGCAAAAAAGTTCATATAAACATATGGTCTATTTCCCATAATTTCTTAATTACAGACACTTTGTGGTTATTGCATTTATTGCTTATTACAACTTCGTTTCTGCCTTTTTGTTTATAACAAAAAGTTATAACAACCTAGGTGTAGGTTGTTGAACTAAACTTTTTTCAATGGTGATTGTACTGAGAGAACTTAATCGTTCATTTGTCATTGAATTTCGGAGGCAATTTTTTATCCTTTTTATTGTGCTCATACTTCTTTCAGAGGAAGCTGTAGTAACAGGAAATGTCAAGGCCAACGTGATAAGTTGTGTCACTTCTTTATAGATAGTTTGAAGACCATTGCTAGTTATGAATTTTAGAAGGTCTACAGGGGGTAAATGTTTTTTTCTTCATAAATATTCTTTAATTCATTTTCCAATCGTTCTTTGTTGAAAAATGGATACGTGGACAGAAGGTTATCATTGCAGCAAAATCTAGTTAAATCCCCCAAAGCTATTTTGATCCAGCAAATCGACAAATCTAATCTTTTCAATATCTCCAAAATGCATTTCCATTTGTATAGTCAGTGTGTCCAAAATTTTGTAGGTTAAAAGTTTGAAGGACCCGAATTCTTGTTCACTTATACTTAAATCGTTGCAAATCTTTTTAGAGTTTTCAACACATGATTTCACAGTATTTTCTGATCTCATATTCTTTATTACTCCGATGATCTTCTGGATTTCAGTATTACACATCTCTGATGTTACTTTGTTTTGAAGGAGTGCAAAAAGGTGGTCTACATATACAAAAATGTGTTTGTAAGGCAAAGCAGGTAAGTGAATTGTGTTTTGTTCAAGATATTAAGCAGGCCAAAAGCACAGTTGAATGACTGCATCCCATTCTTCAATATTATCTGTAATTGTGTGGAAACATCTTTCAGCTTATTGTATTTTGCATAAATTGTATGGACTGATCGGGAATTGAAATTCCAGCGGGTGGTATATGTTTGTGGTAATCTAAATCCTTTATTTTCTAACAGCTGTGTTCTTTTTGAGGATTTACTAAAAAATGTATGGAAAGCTGCAAGACTATAAACGAAAAGTCTAACTTGTTTGATTGATTTTGAACAATATAGTAACACGAGATTCAATTTATGAGCGTAACAATGTAAAAATGTAGCTCGTGGACAGACCTGTTTCACAAACTGTTGGACGCCTCCTCGATCTCCTGCCATTACAGAGGCCCCATCATAGGTTTGACTAACTATTTTGTCAGTAATTTCCCGGGCATTAAGTTCATGGATAATAACTTCTGATAACCCTACAGCTGTTTTGTCTTTTGAAACATCATAGAAACCAATAAACCTTTCTTTAGGCCCATCTTGCATACAGAATCTAAGAATGATGCTCATTTGAGTTTTACAAGAAACGTCAAGGGTTTCGTCTGCTTGCACACTAACAAACTCGCAGGAATGTAATTCTTCTTTAATGCGTTCATTAATTACATCAGTTACTGATTCAATCAGCTCATTTTGAATTGTACTTGATGTACCTTTAAAACTGGAAGTGCACTGCAAATGATCACGTAAAAACTGTTCTTGTCTGGAGAGAAGTTCCAATAATTCAAGATAATTACCTTTGCTGTCGGAACTTTCATCTTCAAAATGCCCTCTAAAAGCAAGCTCTTGTTTACCTAAGAAGCACACAACATCGATAAGTCTCTCAATTACAAATCTATTTTGCTTCACAATTTCATTGTGTTTCATGGCTTGAAGCTTAGTGCCTTCAGAAATGGAATGTTCAATTCTTCCACGACCTAATAATAAAAATGTGTCTTCATTCTGAAGATGCCTTCTTGAACATTGATGTTTTTCAGCCTTTCTGTCAAAATTTTTTTGTTACACAGACACCATAAGAAGCTGATGACAATTCTTTTTCGCCCCCAGTCAGAATACAGGTATAACAGTATAATTTATTTTTCTCAGAGCACCCTGTTAGCCAAGGATATTTCTTGTACCAAGAGAATTTAAACTTTCTATTTTGTCTGCTATCCGCTATTTTAATATCTAAATGTGGTGTCAATCTCCTATCTTTGTAGGCACACTTTGTTTCATAACTCCAACTTGAAAACGGTTTCACGTTTAATTCACTAAATAATGAAGTTAATCTTCTCTCAGTATCTCCCATTGTACACAAAAACATCTAACACTAACACACAAGTAAAAACATAAAACGAACACTAACGAACGTAAATTAATTAAATTAAACGTAAATGAATTGGTAGAGTGAATAATTAATTGCACTAAGTATGGAAGATATACCCGTTCACGCTCACTGCATGAGATGGAGACTAGCCTCTTGGCCCGCAACGCAACAGCTTTCTCCCCCTCCCGCACACACACAACGCCCATCGCACTTCATAAATGGTGGTGGGAGAGAGGCTTTGTCAGAAAGCCTCACATAGCCTGGTGGCAGTTCCATTCGTACTGCGCTCTTAGAGTGCGTTTTGTAAACCAATTGTTATGAACTTATAACATACGAATAATCCTGAAATGTTAACTTTTATGTATTCATTTTTTTGTTTATTTTTTGGGTAGGCTAAGCCTCTCAATAGCTTCGCCACTGAAGCACATGAGAACGGACAGTGAACAATAAATTTGTGGAATAGAAAATCTGTTTAAATTAACCTCCTTTGTGATGTCTGAGTAGTAGGAGTGAAATTTGGCGTTCTTTGAACTAGCCAATCACTGCTAAACATTTATGACGTGCTTGATAAATGTTGCCGGTTGGTGTCACCATATTCATCACTTGTAAAGCAATTTCGTTTTAGGTCTCAGCATGTTATTAAAACCTACATTAGCAACATTGTATTCCCACTATTTCAGATGTCAAAACAAAAGTTATTTGTTGTCTACTTCTTTGGGGTATCCATGCGAATAATTCAACTAAAGACACAAAATCATCCTTGCCACCCAGGCATTGACAACAATGAGACAAAGAAGACCTAACAGTGCCATGGGGGAAAACCAGTCCAGTCTACCAAAGGATTAGTAAAACTTAGAACAAATTTTCTCCAACATTGACTTCAACAACTATTTTGGCTACTGTGCCACTTGGGAAGCAAAAAATTCATTCGTTAATTTTTTAATCATTAACAAAAAATTTAACAATTAATGATTAAAGATAAACATTTTTAAATTGAACGATTAAATTAAAAAGTTAAAAAATTTTAACAATTAATTTAATCGTTAATCCCAAGTCTTTTCTAATCATGAGCCTATACGAATAATTTGTTTCTTTTCCACTATTAGAATCCCTTACATTCAATATAAAATGATACCCACCTTCTCCTAAACAAAACATTAAAGAGCAGAGCACTGTCAGTTTGTTTCTGCAATCTGATGTAGTCTATACTGTATATAGCACAAATTACTGTATATTGTGTTTTGTCACTCTCTTGATTAACTATAACTACCACAACTTCATCACTGTAGGTGCGTTATAGTGGCTCTGGTACTCTGTATTATTTGATTATCAATCAGCATGAATTACAATATTATATTTATTATCTTTTGAAGAGGTTACAAATTCAAAAGCCCTTTTCAGTTCATGAACATACAGGTTTACTTCATGAAGTAAATTTTGAAGCTCTGTTACTAATGTTCGATCTAAATTACTAATGTGATCCATTCTCATTTGAGACTTTTGCACATAATCAGCGATGAAGTAGGCCTACACTTTAAGAAATTTAGAAACTTCGTCATTTACTGGTTGTAATGACCCTATGACATGATATACATGTCCTTGAATTTTAAAAGTAGGCATAAAAGTTCATTCAACTATTTCATTGGCTCTGAATGATCTGAATTGAAGACATAATTCATTTAAAAATTGCTTTGATAAAGGAGGTTCTCCATTCAATAATGATTTTAAGGTTCTGGAGGTGAAGGTATGGGAATTAGTCTTACTTTTCCAGTAGAGCAACATAAACCAGCTGTTTTGCCTTCCACTTCAAAGTTTTATCGTGAGGACAAATAACATTCATCGATCCTATGTCAGTTTCGTTTGCATAGTCAATAAGTGGATTGTAGTGAAAACCATCCTTTAGTTTATTTTCCCACTCAAATAATTTTGTTCAGCCCTTGCAGTAACTCTAATAATTGTTTGCCTAATTTGCTGAGCTGTAAGCATTTTATCACATTTTTGTTGTGTTTCCATTGTTATTTGAAAGTCTTTTTTGTTTTGCATTTATCATCAGCCTTCTTAAAGATGATTTTTCTCTTTGGCATTATGAAGTATGAATAATTGAAAATCAGAGTAACTGCCATAAACACATTAAACACTGTTATACATTATTTGACTTACCAATAAACACTGCTGGAAAAAGTAATGAAAAGCAAAATATTTATATATCAAATGAGTATGAAATACTTTGAAAATAAACATTAAAATCAGTTTTCCCCTTATAGCACTAAACTTCCTTTCACTTGTAGTAAAGTACTCCCTACTCCTAATAACTCGAGTAATTGATAAGGATAGGGGAGAGGATACAAAATGGGACATAGATTAGTGTCCATATGTAAACAACACACTTGATTGTATGTTAACATTATTGAATATTTTTCTGGATCTTAAACTCATGACCATTTCTGCTGAGATACATGATTAATCTACTTTGTCTAACTCGGCTCCTTTCTGATATCAAAATGAAATAAAGTATAAAACCTTCTTCAAAGTGTATAAGCCCACCTGCGTAAGCCTATAAGTCTGCAAAGATTTATTCAGATCATCTCTGTAGTTTCTCAGATTAGCATGGCCAAACTTTTCCCCTTACAGATTTATTAATATAGAAGATTAAACTTATTTTTAACTTAAATAAATATATCCTTGGGTAAACATTTAGAATAAACTACAAATTGCAAAATACACTCTTCATTATATTTCACAAAGCAATTCTTTGTTAATAAAAACCTGACAATAATTTGGTATTTTCATACGATCTTCAATACAAAGTAAAACTAAATTTACAAGTGTTATATAGTAGATGTGATGTAGGGAGATGGGGACCTGACCAAGACACAACCTTTGAGCTAATAAAGAAAAAATTTCTTGATACAGTAATGGCTACACCATCCCAATTTTAACAAACATTTTTATATGAACTGCGATGCAAGTGATGTTAGCCTTGGTTCAGTATGACATCAGGAAGACCAGGAAGGCAACCATCAAGTGATTAGTTTTGCGAGCAGAACACTCAACAAATGCGAACGAAACTATCATACGACGGAAAAAGAACTCCTGAGTATAGTATTTGCATGTGAGAAATTTAGAACATACATTTTAGGATACCCTATTACGGTACGCACAGATCATAAGTCTATATCTTTCCTAAAGAATTGTAGGTTAAAACATGGTAGACTGACGAGATGGACACTGACGCTCCAAGAATATAACATCCAATGGGAATACATCCCTGGGAAAAGCAACATAGCGGCCGACGTGTTGTCCCGAGTGAACATCATAGCCCAAACATTCGAGGGAGAAAAAGAAACCATCGCCAAGGTCTACCATATCTTAAAAAGCAAGTCTGAATTAACCAACATATTATCTGACATAAAAATCCATCAGAATAAGGATCCTAAAATCTCACAAATAATCCAACGATTGGCAGAAAACGATGAAAAAATCATACAATATTACTGTACTCACAACCAAATACTATTCACTAAAACCAACCAGTCTAGTGAACAGTGGAAGGTTGCCATACCGAAAACTATTGAGAAAGAACTAGCAATTGACTACCATGTGCGTTATGGTCACATGGGAGCAGTCAAAGTAGTCAAGGCACTACAGGAACATGTATACTTCAAGGACATGAACCGCAGGGTGAGAAAATATATTCAGAATTGTCATTTATGCCAATTAGTCAAGTGTAGCAATGAGAAAAGAGAAGGGGTAATGATACCCATTACTTCAGCAGAAAAATTAGAAAAAGTATTCTTAGATGTTTGTGGACCATTTCCACGAAGTGGTGGCAGACACCAATACAAATATGTGGTAATCATATTTGACCACTATACGAAGTTCACAAAACTTTATGCCATAAACAGGGCAACAACTAACAAAATTTTAGACATTGTAATATCAAGATACATACCCGAGATAGGAAAACCACAATCAGTAATTACAGATCACGGAACGCAATTCCGAGGCCGAAGATGGCGAGATACCCTAATCAGTCAAGGCGTGAAAACATACAAAACGTCAGTGTATCACCCTAACAGCAACCCTGCTGAGAGAGTGTTGAGAGAAGTAGGAAGGATTTTAAGAACCTACTGTCACAGCCAGCAGAGGAGATGGGAAGAATATCTATCCCCAGCTGAAGATTTCCTTAACTTAGCTTGCCACCAATCAACAGATGAAACACCCTATATGGCCATGTTTGAGCAAAGACCACCCCGGGAAATTACAGAAATTATAAATTTCCACCAGAAAATGAATTCAGATTTAATAAAACCAAATTTTTCAATAATGCAGTCGAACGAGCTGACAAACTTAGGCTCAAATATCAGAAGTCACAACCTAAGATCATAAAATACGAAGTGGGAGACAAGGTACTCCTAAAAAATCGAGAACTCCCAAGTGCAATTGGAGGTATTGCTAAAAAACTGTTACTGCTATTCACAGGCCCATATACTGTTACCAAGAACAACATGAATTACACTTATGAATTACAAGACCCTGTAACTAAGAAAATAAAGGGCACCTACAACCAAACTTCCATGAAACGGTATATTGAAAATTAAAATATGAAGAAAGAGTGAAATATTGCGATGAAGATTATTTGTTGTTTATACTAAATAAGAAGTGAATATATAACTGTGAGGATAAATGTTGACTATATTGTAATTTTGTAATGTAAAAATGTGTTCTAAAGAAATTATGTAAAGGATAAAGAAAACTGTATTTACCCGTACTACTACTAGAAAAAAAATATATATACGAGAAAGACACACACCATCTTTGGCACAAATATATGTATAATATAAAAAATTTCCAAGAGCCAAGTCAACAAGTAAACAACAACTTACCCGTACTACTAATAAAAAGAAAAAAAATATATAATACGAGAAAGACACCCACCAACCATGGCAAATTAACAAAATTCCAAGAGCCACATCAACAGTAAAATAACAACTTACCCGTACATACAAGAAAAGAATATTATACGAGAACGACAAACTACATCTTTGGCACAAAATAATTCCTAGAGCGACGTCAACAGTAAATTAACAACTTACCCGTACTACTCAGAGATAAAAATATATGAGACAGACACACAAGATCTACGGCATAAATTAATATACTTCCAAGAGCCTAGTCAACATGTAAATAACAACTTACCGGTACAGATAAAAGAGGAGACAATGGACTAGATGATATACAGAAGAAGAAGAAAATAAGAAGTTGGAGGAACGAAAGCAAATAAATATCATTAATGTAGATAATAAATGACACACAACCACGAGGCGAGACACTAGAAGAGAGCCTATATCAAATGGGTTATATTTCATTTAACATCATGAGAATATATTCATGAATTATATCCAGAGAAGTGAATCCTGAAAATGAAGAAGATCATGAAATGACGTTTAATGTAATACCAAGAGAAAAGATTAATTGATGACAAAGAAGAATGAAAAAATAATATATTAACGAAGATGATCATGAGGGTATACCAGTGATGAAATGTAAAACAAACTGTCCCAGTAAAATGTGAAGAATTTATTTAAGTTGAATCAAGAAGAAGAGAGTATAACAATGTATAAACCGCAGATGTGTGAGATGATCCCAAGGATATTTAGTATTTGTCTTGATTATTCATCTCTTCTTTCACAGCACTAACACTTAACTAAAAATGAACTTTTTTCATGTGAAAATTACTAATTTTATTGGACGCGTTTCGGCTTAGTATCCGCCTTCTTCAGCTTTGGTAACAGACTGCCAGCATTTTGTAACGGTTGTGTGGAAGGTGAAGTGGGGGTGGTGTGTGGAGGAAGGGGATTGGCGCGGGGATTCAACTTGCTGTTTGTTTTCTGTATAATTGTGTCAAAAAGTGTATGTGATTTATATTGTAATTGATCGTTGAGTATGTTGTTTGGTTGTGTTGTGTGGTGTTTATATATTTCGTATTGTTCAGTCGTGTTGAGTTTTTGACCTTTGGGTATGTAATGTAAAATTTCAAGATTAGTGTCTATGTTGGTGTAACTGTGGTTTTCTGTGTGTATGTGTGTGGCAAATGCAGAGTGTATATTGTTGTTGGTTAAAGCTTTTAAGTGTTCAGAATAACGGGATGAAAAAGATCTTCCCGTCTGGCCTATGTAGAAACTATTGCAGTCATTACAATTTAATTTGTAAACACCTGTTTTGTTATATTTGTCTATGTCTGTGTTTGTATTACTGATGTGTTTTTTGATGGTATTGGTTGTTCTGAATGCTATTTTGTATTTGTGTTTTCTGAATGTATTGGCGATTTTTCACATGAAAAAAGTTAATTTATTATTTGTCGAAAGAACGGCCACTTTATATTTTGAATTAATTTGAGGTGAATTGACTGATGAAAAATGCCAGCAATCATTTATATTATTAACAGAGATGATGTGCCTCTGTATTTATTGAAGTTAGTATGGCCAGTGGAGTTGTATGCCAAAGTGAGCCACTCTGAACTGCCCCAGCTAAACTTATGTTAGGGAATTAGGGAACTAAATAAACAAGGGAGATAATTACATGGAAAAGAAATAATTATGATTCAAACAGGAGAAAGTGAAGGGATATATAAAAAAGCATAAGAGTCGACATGGAAATGTACAACAATTGATGAATTCTTCAATAAAAAATAAATATACTAATTCAGAATTAATCAATTCTTATAGGAAGGCATATGTAACGTACCAAATTGGCAGTTACATAAAATAATTAATTATTACATCAAGTGACGGGAGATCATGAAAATATTTCAAAGTACATAAAATAAGGAACAGGAGAATATAGACAAAGTGTGTATCTACAAAGATATATTATTGAAAAAATCCAACAAAGAAGAAGGAAGAGTAATATAGCATCATCAAGTACAAAAGAGAGAGAAAATGACAACGAGCCAATATAAAATGTTAGAAACCAGGCCCAATAGGTCCAAACAGTGAGGGGACATGACAAAAATAGTCATTATAATGAAGAGGAGCCAATAGGTCCAAACAGTGAGGGGAAACAACAAAAATAACTATTACAATGAAGAAGAGACAACTCAAGAACAACCACAATGATGGTAAAACAAACAAATTTATTTATTAGTATAAAATACTATGGAACAATGACAACCACGAATAGAAATATTGAAGAATATGACAAGACTAAGGGAACATTGATTATCACAAGTAATGTATAACCCAGGAAAACGCCGATAGTGAACAACAATTAACCAGAAGAAAAAAGGAAGAAGAAGAACAAAGGAAACATAACATGAAGAATGAAGATAATGTATAGACAATACAAGAAATCACCATTCACCAGGTATACAAGGAACTATACTAATGACCGGAAGAAGTGTAATGATTATTCGAAAATCAACTACAAAGAAACCAGTGTTTAGCATAATTGAGTAATCACAAACAATAACAGTGAAAACTTAATATAAGTGTGACAACCTGTAACAAGTTAACCAATTTTACCCCAAATAAACACCACAGACAATACAAGTGAGAATGTTTATAACAGAGGAAATTGAGTTACCATTATAAGTGAAAGAATCCAAGATTAACTAGTTAAAATGCACAGACAATTAGTGTGACCAGTTTAATCAAGATTGTAACACAACATAGATAATCATTAAGACCACCAAGAGAAATGTGAGATAGAACAGTAAAATAATTGTTCATAGGAATTGATAATAAAAGCTTTGTAAACCTTAAAATGAAATGTAACTGAATGCCACGGCAAGACAGAATAAAATATAAATAAAATCCAGAACAAATAGTAGCAAATAAGCTAGTTTGTTAGGTATCAAACAATCAATGTACCAAAAACTAGGTACAACACAACAAGAAATGTAATACCATTAGACTAAGAATACTTGTGTTATTGTTTCAACAATTAGTGTAAACATGTGTATTACTTAATAATTAAACCATTGTAGTAGAATACCATAATGAAACGATAATAGTAGAGTCAAATACTGCATAAGAATATGTTGCACATTGTTACCAGATAACTGACACATAACCTCATAGAAAGTGCACCTATAACATAAAATAATGTATATTAATTAAACCAAGCAACTATCAACAATTGTTTCAACCAAAGACTAATTATGAATAGTAATGCAAACTAATAAATAACATATGTACTGAAATACACAGCAAATGAATCAGATTAAATATGATATCATGAAGCCAAAAGAACAGAAACCCAATGTGACAAGATAGTTAATCAAAATGCACTATCAAAACTTATTAAAAGATTACTAAAAATGTTACCAGTAGTTAGAGAAATATCTGATACTACTATGAGAACACATCACAAATGTAATAGTGGTAGTTTTATAATTGAAATATTAGAAACTAACTAACTATCATTGTAAAACCAGATGTAAACAAACACTATACTAAGAATTGGAAAGCTTTCAGATAACGAAAGACTGATAAATACATTAAACAAACAAGGTACTACAATTGTACACTATTTTAATGTATAACATTATATACCTTATGTGGTAAAATAATTGAAAAAGTGACAAATTAAAGAAATGAGAACAGAAGGTATTTTTGATAATACTATAAGTATATGAAAAATGACATTTTTCATAAAATAAAATGTGAACAAATGTGAATAAATGTATATATTATTATTAGAATGTCAAACCAATGTAATTAGATAAGGAATAATAGCGTTTCATGTAATTATAAACAATCGAATATGGTCGCTAGAGACGCCATTACCAAATATTGTTTAAATGGTAATTACAACTATTTTATGTACTAAAACGAAAGAGAAATGGACTCGAGACGTTTAATAATGAGTGTTATAGTGTAATTGGAACAAAATATGGTGAAACAAACTTATTTATTATTTCTTTTATGAATTTGCTAACTGCTATAATTTTTTATTGTTCGACTAAGCTTTTCGTCATTACTGACATCTTCAGGTCTTAAACAACGTTGTTTAAGACCTGAAGATGTCAGTAATGACGAAAAGCTTAGTCGAACAATAAAAAATTATAGCAGTTAGCAAATTCATAAAAGAAATAGTAAGGATGGCTGCTAATTTAAACAATACGAAGAATGAAACTTATTTATATTAAGAATCACCATATGAGTTTGTGAAACGGCTAAGTGAGTTAATAATGAACGGATTTAATCCTTGTTTAGACTTAAATTAAAGCCACAAGTGTCCGCAATTTAATGCCACTAACCATTCGACGATACGATAATTAATAAAAAAGTTATGACACTTATAAACTTTTCAGTCATTTTTTGTATCGATGCATACGTCACCCGTAGCCTCGAACCCAAGCGAAAAATTGTAAAAAATTAAAAGTTTTATTTAACCAAAGTGTTTTGGGGTTGAGAGTTTGACCCTTTGAACCAATCAAATGGCTTAAAATAACCAGACGAGAAGGAGACGCTTTGGTGAAGAAAGCATTCGTTCCGTATCACTCAACAGGTCGTCACGTTCACAGTTCGTTCCGTTCACGAAGGAAGTCGTCAAAATTATTTTAAAACGTGCGCGTCACCAACATGAGTTAGCATACATACGCTAACCTATACACAACAGAATACTAACGAGTGTCCAGTGCTTTAAGTGATCAGTGAAAACAACTCGGCCAGTGTATAATAAAGGTCGTGTTTTTTTTTTTTTTTTTTTTTTTTTTTTTTTTTTTTTTTTTTTTTTTGAATCAGGGAGTACTCTATTTTAATTATTTTAACGATTTGAATTAAAATAATAACTTTCGTTAGTAAACGACAGATATTGTTTTGGGACTGCACTAGTCAAAAGTACTGAAGTGATGTCAAATTACCCATGATGAAAAATTATCAGAACTGAACAAATGAATTATAACGCAATTATTAATTTAAAAATAAATATTTTACGATTTTATCGTAATTGAGAAGATCGGTATTAATTTAAATATCGACCATCCATGTATAATAAATAGTCGCTCATTTCACTAAATTTGTTTGAATTAACGAATAACTAGTTTATTGCGAAAATATTCTAAACGACTGATAATTATACATCAGATAACTTACAAATAAAATGTTTATATTCATAGTATTAAGAATTTAATAAGTAATGTACTTATTCAAAATAATTACTTACGTTTGTTAAGTAACTAACCTAGAAATAACAATTATAACTTTGTCACCAAGTAATGATTCTGTTCTCAAATAATTTTAATCCAATGAAATCTATAGCAAGAGTTTTTTATTCTAGATTTTTTCTCTTGCCAGTACGTAATTTTAATAATTAACGAATAAATAATAATAATATTTTTTAACAGTGCAGCACAGAGCACGTGTTGTCATCACAACTGCTGTATGCGTTTTGCTAACCGTACGATAGTACGATATATATCGGTTTATGGTACCAACTTTTATAATTTTAAATCTTTGTTTGTTTTTATCGTAATCCATTATTAAATATTGTTAAGTAAGATAACATCTTGTAATCTGGTATCATGTATCTTACAAGAACACACGAATTTGGTAATATAACTGAATAAAGAGGACATAACCTCGTTAACCAAAACCATTGTACCAGACATCAGTGTTACCAGCCTTGTGGTACAAAGAGCTCAAGAATTGTTTATAGTAATTATTGTTTTGTAAAGATATTATTGATTGTTTTTTAAAAGAGTTCATGGCATTTTACAATTGTTAATAAACCCCAATTTATTTACCAGTGGAACAGAGTTTTTGATTTTTTTTTTAAATAGTTTAATTTTTTATGAACAGTTCTATCATAAGGTGGCGGTAGGATTTGAATGGGCAATATCATTCAAATCGCAGGTAAACTATTAATTTACTTTATTGTGCATGCGCATTATTTATGATATTCAAACAGAATATCCATATATGTGTATCAAGTGTTTTTGCAGCAGAAGAAGTCACCAACAAGAACTTCGAAAACATCCACATATGGTAAGTGGGGAGGTTGACAGTGAAGTGTTAAATAATCTTTTAAACTAAAAAACTTAAACAGTTAAACTATTAATTTACTTTATTGTGCATGCGCATTATTTATGATATTCAAACAGAATATCCATATATGTGTATCAAGTGTTTTTGCAGCAGAAGAAGTCACCAACAAGAACTTCGAAAACATCCACATATGGTAAGTGGGGAAACTTAAACGTGAACACCCACACTAATTCTATTAATAATCACAATCATAATAATAATCATTTTAATTAAATCTTATCGTTGCAACAACAAGATAGGTAACATTTTATACAAATTATTAATATTAATTCTCAGGTCCTTTAAACTGTTATGTTAGAATAGTCAGAGAAAGGGCAAAGTCTAGAAAGTATAACACTTACAATTACAAGCTTAATGATCTAAAAATACAAAGATACTATTTATTAAATAATGGTTAGTAAAGTAAGATGTTCGAACCAATCGTTGTGATGACGAAGCTAGCGGTGGATTGCAGAGGATCATGGGATTTCAAAGATGGCTGCCTCCATTCTGCATATGTAAACGAACGCCGACACAATGGAATTCTCTTCAAATAAATGTGGTTTTTCCCAAGTTTTCCTCGTCCCAGCATTAGTGATTAATCCCTCTGGTGATAGTGTAGTTGTCCTGGATCAGTGTTCAGTGATTCGTTTCGGTAATTTGTGTCGAATAATGTTTTTATTGCACTTCATTCCATAAGGTCGATAATGGCAAATTTTGTCTTGAGGTTCGGAATTATCGTTTATGTGTGTTAAAATGGTATTTGCACCTTTTACTGTTCAATATTGGTTCACTTTTATAGTTAGACTGGTTTAATTCACTGAATTTAATAGTTATTTAAAGTTTTGTCAAAATTCGCGATTTTACGTAGAATAGGCTTGGTTGATTTTCGCCATCTTTCTTCTTCCTTCGTTATAAGTCAATATTTCGCGAGCTCTCGTTCAGATGTGATCTACTCAACGTCTAATAATCAACTTTCTTCTTTATTCGAAACGTCTTAACCAATTTAATATTAAAAAGACATTGTTTTAAATCTCTAGCATTTCCGCTTACATGGTTGACTTTTACATTATATGAATGAATACATTTTTATTATTATTTAATTTTATCAAATACGTAACACATATTCTCTTTCTTTAGTTAATTCTACTTTTACAATGTTTTTCATCTCGAAATGCCTTATTTACAGTATTTTTACATGTAGGCCTATAATTTTACTTCCTGTCACCTTAAATGGTTTAACATCTTTATGAATTTATATTTATTATTGAACAAGATCCCTGATTGAAATAAAATGTTTATTTTTCCTTAATGCCTTGTAATTTTATGAATTAGTTATCTTTTATAATTATATCTTTAATTTAAATCTTCCCCTTAGGTTATAGTGTTATTACACTTGCATTTTTTCTAATATTCCTTTATACATTTCTTCAATATCTTTATAAAGTATTAGTACTGTTAGTATACATTGTGTTGGATTTACATTATACAAATTTCATCATTTACTTAATTTATTTTACTTATTTATCATTGGTAAGGTTGTTGAGATTTACCATTTGTCCAGATTTTAGTTTTGTTCACATATAATGTTTTATGACTAATACAGCTTGCTTATACCCCTTCTGACTTTTATTTTTTATACAATCTTAATTAAAATTCCTATACTTAACTAAATTAACATTTAGTATTGAATTAATACTATTGATACATAACAAATATTTTAAAACAAAAGAGTTGTACTCAAACTCAGACATTTCAGTCTTGCTAGTAAACATAATAAATATTTTAGAATAACAAAAAAACATTGTACTCTATTTCCAACATTTAAGTATAGAGTTCATTGACCTTAATATAAACAAAACACATCTGTCCCTTCATTATTTAAAGTATTACATAAAACTAAATTTTGTGCAGTCTTGGCTGTTTTTATTTTATTTTGGGGATGCACCCTTTGTCACTTCACTTATTTATTGCCTGCTCTTATTTTATCATTGTCATTTTAATAAATGTTGTTAGATAAAGAGTGGCATTCACTTAGAAACATTTCTAGTTTATTTTCTTAATAATATTCTGCAAATATTATTTCTGTATTACATACAAAAACTTTAAAGTTGTATAAATTCACTAATTCACTTAGTTTATGAATTTAAACATTAACACATGAAGTCTATTTAACATAATAAAATAACTTTCACTTGTCCCCCGTTATTCCTTTATCTTATCTGTAATCAGTTTTATTGTTTTATAAGATCAAGAATCTTATTTATAGAGGATTATGAAGATTTGTTTTTTCCATTATATTAATAATATCCACTGGTTCACTTTTAATACTACATTTAGACACTTTTGTTTATATCTACTTTACATTATTTTTTGTTTTTTGGTGTTATACTTTCATTTGTTGTATATATACTCTCTTTTGGGGTTCCGTTTTTTCTTATTACTGGGTTCGCTTTGGGTATTTCCCTACTTTATTTTATTCTACTACGTGGTTTCTTCCAATTTCAGTCCTGTTATTAGGGATGTCGGTTTGTTCTGGGTATTGCCTTACTTACTCCTATCCTACCTGGGTACTTTCTTACTTTATCTTGGCTTTTGTTTTATTTTTTATTACTCATTTATATTGTATAGTTGTTTTTAATTTATTTTTGTTTCTTCAAACTATGAGTGCACTTTACTGTGGTCCTTAATTGTTTTTTATTGTATTTTTCTTTGATTTAATTTTAATTTTAATTTATTTATGATCATTATTTCGTTCATTATAATGTGGATTATCTGTCATGCTACAATATATAGCGAAAGGGACTTTATGACAGTAAGTGTAATTTTTGAAGTACATAACCTTCTCCTTCTCTTTCGTTGGTAAACGAATTCTTTGTTCACCGTACGGTGAACAATGAGAGACGTGTTCGCTAAGGAGTCGTTCTTCGCAGAATCTGTGCAGACAGTAGTTGCAATAGAAAGAACGTCCGTTGTGTTTGGTTAGTGAAGACAGTAAGCGGCTAATATTTTTTATTAAACAGTAATATTTTCGGTCAGCGGTGGTGAGAAGTAATAGATTAAAGTCATGTTGTCTGCCACTGAAAGGAGTTATTCTTAACGGGTAAATTTCATTTTCTTCGTAACCGAAAACATTTATAGAAATGTCAGAATTGTCTCGTTCGAACTTCACAATATCGTATAGACGGGTGGGATAAGTTATACCAGAAGTGGTGATACTGTGAATATGTGATTTGTATTTGGATACACGCTCGTTGTCTCTGTGTTGTGGAAAACAGTGCGGCCAACACTGACCATATAAAACACATTTGATCGCCTGTATTGTTCACGTTGATGATGGATTTAGTACAAGACAATTCAGGAGGTGTACGGATGAAACTGGAAGCGGCCAGCGGTTAGTATCGCGAGAGAACGAGTTCTAAGGGGATTATGTGATCCAACACCCAACCGCTGCCCTCACGTGTGAATTTATAAATCGATTCAATGATTTTATCGTACGAAGCTTCTAAACGTTCAGGCAATACGTTCTGATCAGCGATCAATGTCGTATGACATCGTCCGTGAAAATAGCCTTCACTCGTCACTTCTTCGTCCTCGTTCGTGTCAGCGTTTACGATGTACTTGACAAATCTCGCTTTTAGCGCTATATGCCACTTTATAGTAAGCAAACATGTCAGTTCGTTTAGAATGTCCATACGTAACATATCGTGAATTTCATCGAAAATGGTAATGACATCAATGACACATTCTTCTTCCTCTGCAACAGCCGTGTAAACGTACGATACCAACGAGCCACGCAACGAATGTTTATGATCAACAGCAAACGTCTGCATTGTTAGAATGACAATAAAAGCAATATCGATTACTTGCTCGTTTGAAGAACAATAGAAGACTGATACAAAGTTAGAAAATAAGCAACATTTTATATGCAGCACGTGAAAGTTAGCCTGCACGAGACTCGAAGGTGGACGCCGGCAGCGATCATCGCTCCACTTATACTACCTATGACGCTATCTGTTCCCACTACTGTGCTTTATTTCATACCGACCAATTGACGACAGCAATCCCCACTACGGTTGCGCGCGCAGCTATCACTGAGGAGGCGGAATGCAGCGCGACAAACTAACATTCTTGCATCAGATATGGACGTGTACACATATTCTTTTGCAAGCCGATTAAAGAGCTTTTATAACATCCGTCGCCGAGGTAACATTAAATTTTACGTTCGTAAATTTCCGAATGCGAAAGTGAAATTTTTTGACCTAACAAAGCCGGGTTTATTTACGAAGGCGACGGTGATGTTGTGAGATGCTGCATGTGTAAAGTACGAATTATGGATTGGATGGTGGGTGATGATCCCGTCTAAGTCCATAAGGCGTCAATGCCTACATGTGATTTCGTTCGTGAGCACTTGTAGAAGTCGACGCAAGCAAAAACGGCTCTTTTCAGAGCCGACGTAAACTCATGTACAAACATACCCGTTTGGGTAGTACTATTAGTACTCTGTGTTAGTACTATATTAGTACTAGTAGTACTATATGTATTACTATTACTAGTACTACTATTAAATGAGTGTAAACAGTTCAATGTCTGACTGATGGTGCCCATGATAAAAAAATAAAATAAAAAAATTTCATAAACATTATACCTATGCACTTTAAATATCATGTCAATTTCGAAGCTGTATCACTTGCATCACGGATCGATGACACGATGGATGTCTATCGATACGACGATGGGAAACATTTCACGTTAACAAAACCGTTACGAAGCGCGATACGCTCCAACTTGTGTTCCATGTATTTTGTGAAGAAAAAACGATTTTGTGGTAACTACTGTACACGTTACAAGTTTGGTGTTGACAGATATCATGGACGTTGTTGGCGTCACATAAAGAAACGTAGCGGTGATCTGCCGCCGATCGTACTGTTGATGATAGTCTCCGATCGTATACACAACAAATCACGATGGCTTCATTTTATCGAAGAGTGTGATCGAAACAACGTACCGATAGAACTCGTGGTTTACGAAAAGAATATGTTCAAGTGTACCGTACGTCACAAGTGGAATTTTATTTCACGTTTCCGTCCGATTCCTGAACTGTATCACGCCGTTCAACGTGTTCACGGCTTACATGATTCACACGGACGGATGAACTTTGTGACTGTGTACACAGACATGCTCGCCTACGGAAGTTCAATCCCTCACGCTTCGTGTTGCATTGTCATTACGGAGCGCACTATTCCGATACATACACCGATTGAAATATACAGAAGCGCGGTTATGATAGCGCCAAAATGCGCAGTGGATCCTAGCTACAACGTAAGTTTTGACGTGCACTGCCCACCGTCCTCGTTACCGACACTAGCGAGAGGGAAACAGTTCGCATTGATGAACAAGGCGCAGGGATTGTTTTCGGTAGCCTTTCTGAAGGAAGCATTGCCTACACTCCGCAAGTATTTTGAATACTTTGGTCTGCAGTATTCGCATGAAAAAGGGTACACAGTGAAAGACCGACGTTTATACGAACAATGGCAGCAGTGCACGGGCGCTATGGCGGACGAGTTTTGGTTGTTGAACTCGTATCTTATACACCTGCATACGGAGTCGAGAAGTCAACGTCCGATCGCTGAACTCAAAGCTAAACACATGTGCGAGCGTCTACATGAGAACGATAACGTCATAGTCGCGGAAATGCATGAGTACCGCACCAACGTTATACGCAGCGTCATGTTCAAAGACATGAATTCCGTCAAGACCGTAAGAGCGTTGGACACGAAACAACACACGCTCATGAGATATTACATCGGCATGAGCCTCGTGCGTAATGGATGTATGAAAATCAGTTTAGCGCATGTTATAACGTACTTACGCAATCACAAGAAGAACGCGTTGTTTTTCCGTTCGGTCGAGATGATATAACTGGATGTGGAGTGGAGACCTCACTACAGTCACGCGATGGAAAGCGGACGTACCAGAACGGTACCGAGGAGAGTTACGTTCAGCACTGAGTCAACGCTTTACTACGTTCCAGCGTATTGTGAATCACGGTTCGCACGACATGAGAATGAAACGACAGGTGAAGAATATACAGCAGAGCGTTCGCAAGACTATCGCGAGGGAGCTGCACAGACCAGTAAGAAGGAATTTTCCGAGACGTGCGGTCGAGTTAAAGGGACTTCACGACTTGTGCCAAGCGGACCTGGTAGAGGTGATACCGCACGCGAAGGTGAACAAGGGATTCAAGTACCTTATGACGATCATTAACGCGTTTAGCAAGTACGCGTACGCTGTCCGTTGAAAACGAAGACGGGTGTAGAGGTCGCACGAGCTCTGGAACCGATTCTTCGTGCTAATAAAATGAAATATCTGCAGACAGACAACGGGAAAGAGTACTATAACAGTAGCGTACAAAAATTGCTGAGCAGATACGGTATCACACTCTATTCCACGTATAGTGAAAAAAAAGGCCTCCATTGTGGAACGTTTTAACCGTACGTTGAAAACGCACATGTATCGTGCGTTCAGTGAACAAGGTCATTACCGTTGGTTGGATATGTTACCAGAACTAGTCAGCACGTACAACAACAGCGTGCACAGAACGATTCGAATGAAACCGCGTCAGGTGAACGAATCCAACGAACGTACGGTGCTACAACGGATTCGTGAGAACACAGCGAGGAGCATCGTTTGTAAAGACCGAAATTCAAAGTAGGCGAACGTGTGCGTATAAGCAAACACAAAATGACATTCGCCAAAGGATACACACCAAATTGGACAAACGAGATATTTCTCGTTCATTCGGTGCGTACCGGCAGCGTACCCGTCACCTATTCGCTAAAGGATCATACAGGAGAAGTGTGGAAAGGCGGTTTTTATGAACACGAAATCAGTAAACCGGCCGTTGGTGACGTGTACTTGGTAGAAAAGATTGTACAACGTAAAGGCGATCGTGTGAAAGTCAGGTGGTTAGGATTCGATGGTAAACACGATTCGTGGAAGAATGATTCGATACAAGAAGAACGATTCGACTCATGGAAATAGAACCAGTATGCATCGATGCGTTATGATGACAACATGCACACTGTGTACAGTGTAAAAGACATTGTGTCGCATCCCGGTTACGATGAGTACATCGTGAACACGACTGCAAACGACGTTGAACGCATGCGCAGGATTTTGAGAGTGCGCGAGCACTGGCAACGGGTTATCAATCGTGTGAAGAGATTCCGTCTTAACGAAATAGTACCAAGTGCCACCGGATTCGATAACTACAAAGAATGTGTTTGGTCGGATCCGAACTGTGAAACGGGTCCGGACACTTGTGTATGCAGTTACATATCTATCGACTGCTGCGATATAGTGCGACTACTAAATAGACTGTGCACGGAACGACAACATGAAAATATTGCAACAAGCGCACACACTAAAAATAAAGGACGTGGACTATTCGAAATTGTGCGGCGATGGTGGTGGAGGTGGTTGTGGCAGAAAAAAACGTAAACACGGGCGTCTTCTGCCCGATACCGTTCGGTCGATCATTTGCGGACCTTCCGCGTGTGGAAAGACTAACGTCATGTTCAACCTGTTGTTCGATGTAAACGGATTGAGATTCGCGAACTTATACGTGTTTTCTAAATCACTATTTCAACCCAAATATCAGATGCTGGAGACCCTGATGACACAACTTTCCAACGAAGGAATGGGTTATCACGCCTAGAACGATAACGAAGAGGTACCACCTCCCGACGAGGTCGATCCTGATTCTATTATGATGTTCGACGACGTGTCTTGTGAAAGACAACACAATATACGCAAGTATTTCTCTATGGGACGACACAGCGGTGTGGACGCGTTTTACCTTTGTCAGACGTACAGTCAAGTGCCAAAACAGTTGGTTAGTGACAATGCCAATTTAATAGTATTGTTCAAACAGGACGATCGCAACTTGAAGCATGTGTACAACGATCACGTCAACACGGACATGAAATATGACACGTTTAAGAACATGTACGCTGAAGCGTGGAAAGATCGTTACGGCTTTCTCGTTGTGGACAAGGATTCTTCTATCGACACCGGCAGGTACAGAGTCAGTTTTGACCGTTTCATAGTAGTCGCACCTAACGATTAAACAAAAAAAGTCGTCAAACGTTCAGCTAAATACACATGTCCTGCTGTCAACGACTTTAGTTGTCGTACTGCCGTTTATCGAGATAGATGACAAGAAAAAACGACTAGCACGTGATATCGACACGATCAGTGATGACATACGGAAGAAATACCGTGCGTTAAAACATGGTATTCGTGAATAAGAAGCAACGTTATCCAAAAGTTACAAACCGATTCTGGAACCGTTACAAAATATTTCGCAAGCGTTGCTTGAAAAAAATATAAAACAACAAATGAAAAGCCGATAAGAGTGAAAAAGATGAAACGTGAAGAGGAAGAGGAAGAGTAGGAAGAGGATCCGATGGACGCAATTAGTAAGATTGATGTAGGAACCCCACTTCGTTCCCGAACGAAACCGCGTTTCCTGAAAACGCCTGTGATAGCCGAAACATCGGGTGATGACGATAAGGGCGATCCTAGTCTCAACACTGAAAAAATGTTAGACACACCGGAAGGAAGACGTGAAGCGCGTAGATATTTTCAGGACAAATACGACAGTGAATCTTTAGCGACCAAGTACATGCGTATGATCGTTTCGTCCGAACGTGATCGTCTGATGGACTATACGTACGGTGTAAGACACGAAAACGGAAAATGGATGATTGGCGATTCACCGTTCGAAATCGAAACGGACGATACGATTCTTATCAACGGTAAACGATACAAAGGTACACCAGGACCCTTCGAACTTGTATTCATGAAGTATCCTAAAGAAAATGTTTACAACGATTCAGATCTGAAAGCGTACAAAGATATACTGCGTGACACCAACGCGCACAAGCTGTATTATTTAGCGAACGCACAGGTGAACGCGAACAGAGGTGTAAAGTATAAACGAATAATATCACAACTGTTTCCACCGAAACGTACAGGACAGGGTCATAATAATATCGATACATCGTATATGACGCTGACGAGAAAAAAAGAAAAAATCGATTACGTGCACTGGGACGATCCGAACGAACTGGTGGACAGATTGCGACTGTTAATGGCGTCACAGCGTGTTGGAAACAGCGGGCACGAACGAAATCGTCTCCATAGTGGAAGAACTACGTGAAGCTGACATAATCGTATAACAAGAGCGGTATATATCATCATCTGACATTAGCAGCAGCAGCATCGTCGTGATGGAATCGATCTTAAAGGACTCATTAATGCCGCGTAACCACATTAACGTTAACAAAATGGTCACTGTTAAACTGTATCCCTTGCATTATTTTGTGATCAAAGCGTCCGTTAAAAATAAATACAGAACGGATGTGTTTGCCTTCATAGTCGACGTCGAATCAGAGACGATGTACGTGCTGACCTTGGCGCGGAAAGAATACAACAACGAAGAGTTGATCATAGAAAGACGTCAAGAGTTACACACAGAACGTGGTTCAGTGTACTACTACACTCCGCGCGACGCTCTGTACGTTGTAAAAAAGAAGAAACGATTCACAACACCGTTATAATTCACAAGGGTCGAAAGTAGTCGATGTGCTCCCTATTCGATTCTGAAAGCCGATAAAGTATAAATAATACTGTCGTACACGCACCGGGGATATTCCACGTTTGGTTGTGACAACATGGATATCGCGCTAGTGTTTATTATTGTGTGCACTAGTGTCGTCGTCGCATCGTCCGTTAACGCTAACGATGTAGATTTCGCTATAGATTATTTGGTGCGATACGGATACGTGCCCGACGATAGTTTACGACTCACGGACAACACCACCATCGATGTGGACGCCTATCTTCGTACGTTTCAAGTGAATTACAATTTAACCGTAAATGGAGAATTGAACAAAGAAACGATGAAACTGATGCGTGCGCGGAGAAGCGGTAATGAAGATTTCGTGTCGTACACCTTACGAACACCGTGGACCAAGAGACGTCTGTCGTGGCGGTTCTTTCACGGTACCGCCAGCGCTATAGAAGCGTCGCGACAAGCGTTCGCTGTATGGCGGAAACATTCGAATCTGGAATTCGAATATCGACCCAACGACATAACTGCAGACATGGTCATCGCTATGAAATATTTTAAACACAGGTATTTGACTTCCAGGTGCACGATCTGCGGGTACGATTTGGACTGACGAGGAGGTATATACTCGCTCACGCTTACTACCCGCCCGATTTACCGTATAACACTACCGAAATACACATGGACTATTACGAATCGTGGAATTATACAAACGCGACCGCAATACTACACGATCAGACCAGTTTTCTTCAGGTGCTAACGCATGAAATCGGACACGCGTTAGGACTGTCTCATTCCCTCGAGAGGGATTCGATCATGTACTCATTCTACGTACCACGCACGGACGGTCCGTTCGATCTGAGAGACGACGATATAAGAGGCATTCAACGCTTGTACGGGAAGCCACCGCCGCCGCCCGCTACGACGACAACAAAGACGTCAACGTCGACGACGACGTCAACGGCGACGACACCGACAACGAACGAGACCGTGCGGACGACGACGGATTTATGTCGACTAAAGAACGTTAATCAATTTTTAATAACCAACAGACATCTATAGGCCTATATTGTGCACGATAACTTTTTGTGGACATTGGATTTCGAGTCGAAGCGATCGGGTGGGAGTCCGCTTCTGTTGACGGATTGGTTGACTTTCTTACCGCTGACGTTCACCAACGTTTCGGCGATGTACCAGAGACCGTAGACCGAAGAAGTGGTGCTTTTCATAGACAACTATGTATACATGTTTGATATACACAGTCTGCAGCCAGTGAACGGGTATCCGCGTTCAATCACAACGCTCGGTATTCGCACGATGATGAAAATAAACGCTGCAATACACACGTACACGGGTCGAACGCTTCTGTTGTACAACGATATGTATTACGGCGAGATAGACGAGTGCACGTTCACGATCAAGAAACACGGATACGTTAAAGATCGCTTTGTCGGCTTACCAGAAGCCGTTGATAGTGCGTTCCCATACATCGACGGAAAGATTTATTTCTTCAAAGACACGCGCGTATACGTGTACGATGAATTTCTAAATACGATCGTAAAAGGAAACCATAACGACGGACTCTCCGTTGTCGGAATAAAATGCATAGACAGTACGATCGTCTCAAAACTAATAGATATATTACGTGAATACGTATAAATGCCGTGCACAACGGACGAGACGCATCATTCACGAGATGAGTGTTGACAAGTTTGGCAGACACCAGAGCGCGAAGGGAGACGCGACGCAGTCTGCGAGAGGATATTGATATCACAATGACCGAGGACGGACACTTCGACGTAGCGGGAAAAAAATACATAACTTGGGCGAACCGCACGACGGTAACGATGCCGTTCCACTGCGCTTCGTGCGTGACCACTGTCTGTTAGCTGACGATCCGCCGACGACGCAAGGAATAGACGTTAAAGGTCGTAAGCTCGTCAACGTCGTCGCTCCTGTCGATCTCGGGGACGCCGTCAACAAGCAGTACGTAGACTACTCGTGCTTACGTTTCACACAGTTGGCACCGAACAAGAAGAACGGGGCTGTCGTCGACGCACGGGACCATCGCATACAGTCTCTGAGGGAACCGATTCGCGCGAGAGACGCTGCGACCAAAATATACGTGGACTCGAAGATCATACCGAAGGATACGAACTCTAACCTAATGGTCGGCAACGTGCGGATAACGCAGTTAGCTCCGCCCATGAACAACAAGGACGCGGTGAATTTGGAATTTTTGAACCGACACACGATCTCTGCGGTAAACGACGCTTATTTCAACACACAAGAAAAAACTATTCTAAACGTCGGCGACGGTGGCGCACGGGCTACGGACGCAGTGAACGCACGTCAATTGGAGGACGTGAAGCGGTACGCGAAGAGCGAAACATACAAACTCGCAAAAGTGTTCCAACACCGTTGGGAGAAAGTGGTATCGTATATCTATAAATTGCATGCACGCGCAGCGCGTACTTCACTTGGTGCCGAAGAGGCAGACTTACTACTTACGAACAAGGCGGAGACGAACGTGTTGATTAGTGATCTGGACAAATCCAACAACGAGCAAGATTGGAGATCTCTTTATCGAGAGCAGCCGAAACAGTAGTCATGTATGAACTACGTATCCGTGTTGATAAAAAAAAAGGGGCGTGGTCTTATCGGAAAAATAGTTAAAAGCGCGGTACCATTCGTCGCGAAGTCAGTACCTACACTGATCAATCGAGCGGTGGACGTATTACCGGTAGAACTACACCTGCCCGGCTACAGGTTCTGTGGACCCGGAACGAAACTAGAGGAGAGATTGGCTCGTGGTGATCGAGGAATCAACGAGTTGGATGAAGCCTGTCGTGAACACGATATCGCTTACAGCAAGTAAAAGGACAACGAACGACGAGGTGTAGCGGATCGTGTGCTAGCCGGTAAAGCGTGGGAACGAGTGAAAGCTTTGAATTCAGGCATCAGTGAAAGAGCGTACGCGGCAGCCGTAGCAGCAGCGATGAAGGCGAAATCTGCGTTAGGCAGCGGGCTATGCTGTGGTGGTGGTGGTGGTGGTGGTGTGCGTAAACGTCGACGTCGCACCAGACGACGCACGATAATCAGGAAGAGGAGGAGGACGACGACGACGACAACGGGGACAGGACGTCGACGAAGAAGGACCGGTGGGTAAAAAGGCTTCAGGACTCTACCTTCGACCGTACCGAAAAAACAAATCAAAATACCCGTGCGTCTGTTGTCCGAGCGTGATCTTTATGAGTACACGAAACGATTGCGTATACCTTATTTCAGAGGTGTGTACATGCGCGACGCACTTCCTAGTACATCACCGTGGGAGAACGAAAGCGCGATCGTGAATCTGGACGACGCTAGCGGACCGGGCACGCACTGGGTATGCTACAAGAAGCGAGGCGGCAGAGTCTGGTACTTTGATGGATTCGGCAATCTGAGTCCTCCTGTCGAGCTAATACGGTACTTTGGATCGAACGTGACCGACGTTTATTACAATTACACGCGAAAACAGCCCTCGGACACAGTCATCTGCGGACATTTATGTTTAGAGTTTTTGACATCGAACGATCAGTAAACGACAAGATGTCTTCGCTTACGGTCACCGTCACGGGAACGGATCCGAGCGCACTGGTTTATGACTTTTTTCCACCGCTTGAACTGATGGACGGTGAATGGTACGCGGGACTGCTGGACTTTACCACGTACAACTCTATACTGAATGTGGAAAGTGGAAAAAACAACGTCTTTCCCGTACTAAAAGGTGCACGTAAAACGTTAGACCCTGTCAATATACCGACCGGTGTGTACAAAATCAGTGATATTGAAACGTACCTGAAAAAAGAACTACCAGACCCGAAATTTTCTCTACGACCCAACAATAACACATTGAAATGTGAAGTTTATTGTTCATACGATATCGATTTCGGATGTACAGAACACACGATCGGTACCATGTTGGGTTTTCCAAAAGCCGCAAGTTAGAAGCGTATAAATTACACACGTCGGACGCGCCTGTAAACATTAACAAAGTTGTCTTGATTATTCATCTCTTCTTTCACAGCACTAACACTTAACTAAAAATGAACTTTTTCATGTGAAAACTTACTGTTTTATTGGACGCGTTTCGGCTTACGTATACGCCTTCTTCAGCTTTGGTAACAGACTGCCAGCATTTTGTAACGGTTGTGTGGAAGGTGAAGTGGGGGTGGTGTGTGGAGGAAGGGGATTGGCGCGGGGATTCAACTTACTGTTTGTTTTCTGTATAATTGTGTCAAAAAGTGTATGTGATTTATATTGTAATTGATCGTTGAGTATGTTGTTTGGTTGTGTTGTGTGGTGTTTATATATTTCAAAAACAAAAACAACAAAACACTAAATACCATCAACACACAACACAATAAATACATCACACTCACATACCACAACTCATACACACACAAAATCGCCAATACATTCAGAAAACACAAATACAAAATAGCATTCAGAACAACCAATACTATCAAAAAACACATCAGTAATACAAACACAGACATAGACAAATATAACAAAACAGGTGTTTACAAATTAAATTGTAATGACTGCAATAGTTTCTACATAGGCCAAACGGGAAGATCTTTTTCATCCCGTTATTCTGAACACTTAAAAGCTTTAACCAACAACAATATACACTCCGCATTTGCCACACACATACACACAGAAAACCACAGTTACACCAACATAGACACTAATCTTGAAATTTTACATTACATACCCAAAGGTCGAACACTCAACACAACTGAACAATACGAAATATATAAACACCACACAACACAACCAAACAACATACTCAACGATCAATTACAATATAAATCACATACACTTTTTGACACAATTATACAGAAAACAAACAGTAAGTTGAATCCCCGCGCCAATCCCCTTCCTCCACACACCACCCCCACTTCACCTTCCACACAACCGTTACAAAATGCTGGCAGTCTGTTACCAAAGCTGAAGAAGGCGGATACGTAAGCCGAAACGCGTCCAATAAAACAGTAAGTTTTCACATGAAAAAGTTCATTTTTAGTTAAGTATTAACAAAGTGAACGTTTTGGAGATAAGGTGTAACGCTGTACAAGGTTCATACAAGGCGGGACGAAACGAGCATATATTGCACTCGTTCTAGGCAACGGTTGAGCCAGGATTCAAGATAGTCGAAACGCCTAGAAACGTCATTTTTTTCCGCTTAACGTACTACACTTGCGTAACGTTACAGTGTCCGTACACGATCAGGACGGCGATATCGTAAATTTTCAAGGGGAAGTCATCACCGCACGTATACATTTGAAACGTGTGTAGTAATCATGGGAATTTATTTCACCGAAACCTCCATGATGAAGAGCGGTGGCAGCGACGGCTCGCACTGCAAGATAAAAGAGGACAACACTTTTGGAAAAGGTATCAGTAGACGTTCGTCGTTGGCACGATTAACAGCAACTAATCGACGCTACCTGATTTCACTAGGATTCAAAGTCAATAGAAACAAGTAACATGACGGACAGTGGTATAGTCTTATCGGTTGAACGTCGACCATTCTTTGAAGACAACATCACACATTACGAATATCATCCTCATGCACCGTACGCGTCAGCGTCACGATACGGAAATAATGATGACATACGCATACCTATCCTGCAACAGGAAGTCTTCACTTTACCGATGAAAAGTTTCCTGTACGTTGAAGGCAAGTTGAGCAAAAAGACCACCAGCACCGGTAATGTGAACCTGAAAATGGTCAACAATGCGATCGCGTTTCTGTTCGAAGAAATCTGTTACGAACTGGCCGGCGTGGAAATAGATCGTACCAAGAGCGTCGGCATCACGTCCACTATTAAAACCATGCTATCTGCCAGCAAGCAGGACATTGTTTCGATACAAAATGCCGGTTGGGTTGCTCCTACAGCTGACGAGCTAACACCGTCCGGTAAAAACAATGAATTCAACTTTTGCATACCGTTGAGGATGCTGATGGGATTCGCTGAGGATTTCACGCACGTTATTTTAAACATGAAACAGGAACTGATACTGTTGCGTACTTCCACTGACGTTAATCCTCTGTTCTCGTCCACGGATGCGCCCGCTAACGCTGACATAGAACTGACCAAAATCTCTTGGATGATTCCGTTCGTGTACGTGAACAACGAAGTACGGATACGATTGTTGGATATCATACGCAAAGATCTATCACTATTCTTACCAGTTCGTAGTTGGGAACTACACGAGTACCCGGCTTTACCAACGACTGACAGACAGACTTGAACGGTGAAAACAACTACACAACTGGAGAAACCGCGGTACGTGATACTCACCTTCCAGACCGCCAGAAAGAACAATCTGAAAAAACACGCAGACGGATTCGATCACTGCAATGTGACAAATGCGAGACTCTTTCTGAACGACAAATACTACCCGTACGATAACCTGAACCTGGATATCGAGAACGGACGTTACGCATTGCTGTACGACATGTATACACGATTTCAAAAATCGTACTACCACAGAAGTCAACCCAACATACTTCTAACACCTACTGAGTTCATAGCAAAAGCACCGTTATTCGTCTTCGATTGTAGCAGACAGGATGAGTCGCTCAAGTCTTCACCAGTCGACGTCAGATTGGAATTCGAGTCATCGACCAATTTCCCCGCTCAGACCGCGGCCTACTGCTTGATACTGCATGATTCGCTCAACGTGTACACTCCGTTATCCAACACAGTGCGCAGACACAATTAAACGCTTACTATATATATTGTTTCTTTTTTTGCTGTAAATAGAATGTTGCTTTTTAGAATGTAATGTGTGCATTACATGTATGTGATTTTTTTTTATTAAAAAAAATGTAATCATTTTTCATGTATTTTATTTTCGTGGAGGGGGAAACAATTATCCTCTCCTCCCTATTTTTCGCTCAGTGTTTCATCGACACGACTCGCGAGAGGACGTACAAGATGCTTTCAAACGATCATGAGGATGACGATATCAATCCCAACAACAACCGCTATTTCAAACAATGCGGTGAAGCGACAGCAACAACAATCAAGTCCGTATCACCAGACGATAAAGAAGTGCAGGTCATCTTAATTCAAAAAATCACATCTCCATACCCGCGTTACAGAAGCTTGGAAAACCGTCTAAAGAGTTTCAAAGAATAGCCTGTATCGTTAACGATAACACCTAAAGAATTATCAGAAGCGGGTTTCTTTTACACTGGATGCAACGATAGAGTGATTTGTTTTTGCTGTGGAGGCGGATTAAACAAATGGGAACGTGGAGAATATGCTTGGATGGAACACGCACGTCATTTCCCTGCGTGCTCTTACGTAATGTTAATGAAAGATAAAAATGTTATCATCAAGGCACTGGGTATCGTTACCGAAGCGCAAGCACCAACAGCAGCAGAGACAGCAGAGAACGAACAACGCACCGATACGATCAAGGAGAATATAAAAAACGTAGAAGGAGGCTCAAATCGTGATACATTGTGCAAAGTCTGTTACGCACAAAACGTGGAAGTTGTACTTATTCCCTGTCGACATTTTATCACATGTGTGAATTGCGCCATAACCCTACATACTTGTCCCTTATGTAGAACCGCATACACCGCTTACATGAAAGCGTATTTCTAGTTCGTTTTCACGCTTTAATATTATCGTCTAGTGAACACAAGGCTTGAAAATATAAGCTGCTGTGACAAAAGTCCGCTAATATCGCATACCTCAGTGTTTGAACAGCACGCGTTGAAGACGGACGCATGGAGCTGTTATCTCCATACGAGTACATACGCTGCAATGACTTAAAGCATACAGTACGGTACCCTATAGAAATTTTTGTATACGACATTTTGACATGTAAATTTGTTGCACTGATCCGTGACGAAAATATAAGGTACAAAATAAACGTTCCGAAAAAATTCTTTACGAGCGTTTCACAACATACAACGTGTCTGTTCCGTAAGACGGACGGATCTGCAGCGTTCCTAGTAACACCAAACACGTTGTTTATAACGAGAAAATGATGTGCGAGGATAAGCTAGCAGTCATACTTGACTTTCACTGTTTCATCGACAACGATGGAAACGAACTCGTTAAGGAACTAGCCGTTATGAATGTCACCGCATTTGCCAGCAGACATTGGATATTTACACCTCCAGCAGACACGATCGTTTCGAATCACAAACATGTGAGGACAAACAGATGGTTAACAGACCATTATCATGGACTAGCGTGGACGGACGGGGACACATCGTACGAACTTCTTGTACCAATATTAGAAAAGTATATATTTCCTTTTAAATTCGTGTTCGTAAAAGGATTGCAAAAAAAAAAGATTTCTACAGAAGCGTATCGTGCATTTTAATATTATAAATTTAGAAGATTTCGGTTGTCCCAAACTCGATCAATTACAATCAATACATGGAACAGCCTGTCTCGCGCACCACTTATTTACGGCAATATGTACAAATACTAGAGTACACGCTTTACGCGAGTGGGTTGTATCAGATTTTAGAGTAATCAATGTGTTTCTGATAAATTACTAATTGAAAAAATTATTGTTTAGCGCTTACGTAAAAAAATAACGACTCTCGCCTTTTCTGTCGATTACATCACCCTGTCTAGCCATACAACAAAAAAATTTAGCGTCGGCGACATGTTCGAACACGCATGAGTGCTGTTAATTACATCATCCTGTCTAGTCATATAAACATAACCGACTCGTCTCCTCCTCCCCACCTACCCATCGAACATAGCGTGAGAAATCAAGTCGTATCCTGTTCACACGGTTAAAAATAAGCGCTTACTGTACGTTGTGTGGTTCCCCCTCTCAGGTTTCCACCTCCACAACTACCTACCTATTTATTCCGCTGTGCGCGAGCGTTATTCGTTCAGTCCTTGAGAGACGTGCGAGAAAAATATAAAATTCTTTATTTTAAAATGGCATCATTCACCGCAAAGTTTGCAACTATTAGCGCAATTGAGTATAAAAAAAGTAAAAGAATTGATAATCGGCGTAAAATATCCAATAGAAGAAATGCAGAATATAGACGCAAAGTACGGGAAAGCCGTACTCGTCACTCTCCAAGATTACAGAGACCCTAAACATGTATATCTATCTAAAAGATACGCGGGCGTTTTCGAAGATGACGAATTAAAAAATTTAGTACCGTGTTCGCTGCAACTCATTTATCGTGGAGAAAAGGATAGAGCGTACATAGTGGAAATTGTAGAGTAGGACTGAATGGACATCTTCATTTACCATGTATAATTTTCATTGTGCATACACATAATTGTCATTAGCTGCGCATACGATTATATATTAATATGTACTTAGTTGTATTTCAATTAATTTCTTTTAATTATACATAATATATTTTAACTTATAATATAATGTGCTTACACATATTTCATTTAATTTAATTGTATTCAAGTGTCAATGTACTTACTGTATATCTAGATAATAAAACAAGGCTTATGTGGTGTACATTTTAGAGTAAGCCCGGATAGACATCTTCAAAATTAACAAATATATTTGTACATAATTGTCATTGCACACGTATACAAATGATTTTTTTAAATATAATGTGCTTACACTTATTTCAATTTGATTTAATTCTACACAATTATTAAAACTATTACACATAAATTATTATGCGTAATGAATTTATAAATTAAAATCTAATGTGCTTACACATAATATAACTGTATACAATTATATTTTTGTAATTGTCACTACTGTGTGTGTGTGTGTGTGTGTGTGTGTGTGTTTACATTTTTCATTTTTTTGTACATGTTTGACATAACATATTGCACTTGTTTATTGTAACTTTTAATTAGTTTTACTTAGTTGTAATTCATACACAATTGTCATATTGCGCATGTTTACATATTAAGTATTGTCACTACTGTGTGCGTTTACATATTTTAACTTGTAATTAGTTTTATTTAGATGAATATCATACACAATTGTCATATTGCGCATGTTTACATATTATGTATTTTGTACTTGTCACCACTGTTCACGTTTACATAATATGTATTTTAAATTGTAATATATTTTGATTACATGTATTTTAATTATTTTTAATTAAACAGTATTGCTTTAACATTTTTATTGTATTTTAATTTCAAAAGTCCTTCAAAGATTAACACTAATCATCACTCAATATACAAGCTAGAACGAGTGTTACACAATGTGCATTCATGTGATATTACATACAACTAATTTAAAAATCAATTTTATTAAACAATAATTGCTTGATTATATTATACTTTAGAAATTAAAAAATTATTTAAAAATGAAACTCACCCTGTACGAGTTCTAGTTGAGTCTTAGTGAATGTGAGTCTCGACGAACGATGTGATGTTGAGAGCAATTCGTACAGCTTATATATACAATATCTCAAGGATGAACGCGAAAGCAGTCGGTATCAACTAATGCATAGCCAACGACAAAAAAACCTAGAGCTGCTACACGCAAAGTCAAGGACAACCACTTAGCTTGGCTTTCTGTTTCACACACTAATTTATGTACGTCCATCGCTTCGTTCACACACACACACACACACACGCACAACGATAACATATGCTCAGAGAGATGGAGCCCAATTAATAATATTACATCACCAACGACTCGCGTTCTTCAAATTATGTACGACTACGTTCACACGCTGCGGTAACAGATGGTCAGACAGATGGATTGATTACATCATCAGCAGCATGTGTACATATGCTCAGATTGTCGGAGTCAATTATTATTCATTACATAATCAACGGGTCGGGTTCTGTTATTAAACAAATGGATGTACGACTAATAAAGCCTGCGCTTTCACTACGTTCACACGCTGCGATAACAGATGGTCAGACAGACAGTTTGAATTACATAATCAGCAACTTGTGTTCTGTTAGTAAACAAATTTATGTACGACTAATAAAGCCTCTCGCTCTCACCATGTTCACACGCAACGATAACATATGGTCAGACAGCATCATGATGTAAGAAGTTATAAATAACTGCACGTGTAAAGGTCTCAACGAGAGTCAGTTACAACATCTGCCACTTAATGTCTGTAATTCATATTAACTCACATATAATACATACCCGCCAGCGATTACAGATGGTCAGCCAGCATTCTGATGTAAGCGGATAAAAATAACACCACGTGTGAAGTTCACAGCGGGAGCCGATTACATCATTTGTAACTATCAATTATTCACGGATATTACATACAAAGATTAATATAAACAGTAATTATTTTCCATGAGTATTATTTGATTTAATTAAGATACTAGACATTCAATTATGCAGTGCATATCATGTGTATTTCTTACAACAATACATGTACACAACACTACACATTTTTTTTACGTTCGTGCGATACTTATCTTATATGCACAAATGCATGATATTCAATTTTTACAAGTGAATTGATTTTAAATTTTGCACCGAAGGACTGAGTCAACAAGAGTTTCACACCGATGATGTGCACATCTTTTTTTTTACAATATATACTTACCACAAAGGCACACACATTCAAATTTACAGTTCACATGTTGGCAACAATGCAATTCACCTCACTCAGTCTCTTCACATCGACGATATCCGGACGTTGGTGGCAGTGTAAATATCTAAACACATACACTATAACACATGCACGAGTTGACAACGTGGCCGACGCTAAACCAGCACACATGCACAAGTTGGCAACGTCGACGCTTTTCCAACATGGCCACCCTTCCGGAAAACACCGTATATATCCAAACCCATACACTATAACACACGCACGAGTCGGCAACGTGGCTGAACCTTAACCAGCACACTCCTACCACAAACCGACAACCTCGCCGCTTTTCCAACATGGCCGACGCCGCCGACAAAATTGACGACGACCCCATCACTCCCGGCGGCGATCAAGCCACGACCAGGCCGCAGCCAAGCCCCAGCCGGACAGCGAACGGCGGCCACGCCTCCACCAATCAACACACACATAACCCCACAAAATGGCCGACGCCGACAACATGGCCGACCTACGAATCACGACTTCGGCACGCCCACCAAGGTCACGTGGGACACATCACTACCCCCCATCCATCCACACCTCTGCACAGGACGACACACAGCACCGGAAGTCTACCCCCACCACCACTATTTTTGAATTTCTCGCCAAAAGTGGGGGGAGTGACGTCACTTCCGCGGTAGAACTCTCATTCTTACCCCACTGAAGCCTTTCACAAAACGTCGGTAATATGGGCATAACCCCAGAAAACTCCGAACTTCGTGTTTATTCTTTGGAACTGGCCAGTCTCTTATACGGTGTCTACTTTATTAGGATCCATGCTAACACCCGCTGCTGAAACCAGATGGCCCAGATACTGTACTTCTTTCTGGAATAGAGAACACTTCTTCGGGCTCAGCTTCAGTTGTGCACCGTGAATTCTAGTTAGAACTTCCTTAAGGTTTTCCAAATGGTCTTAGAAAGTCTTCCCGATCACTATGACATCGTCTAAGTAAACAAGGCAAGTTTTCCACGTCAGGCCTCGGAGTATCAGGTCCATCAATCTCTCAAATGTTGCCGGTGCATTACATAGTCCAAATTGCATGACGTTAAATTGGAATAAGCCACTTGGGGTCGAGAAAGCGGGTTTTTCCTTGTCTTCTTGATGAAGACCCACTTGCCAATATCCACTCTTCAGGTCCAATGTGGAAAACCACTGTGCTCCGGACAACGTGTCGAGTGTATCGTCGACGCGAGGTAATGGATAGCAGTCTTTCTTTGTAAGGTCATTTAACCTCCGGTAGTCTACGCAGAAACGCAATCCACTATCCTTCTTCGCTACCAGCACTACAGGAGAAGACCAAACACTTGACGAAGGTTCGATTACTACCTCTGTCAACATGTCCTGTACTAACCGAGACATCTCCTCTTGTTTAGATAATGGAGGCCTTCGAGGAGGTTGGCGTACGGTATCGGTGTTGTGTCCCCGGTATTGATGCGATGTTGCACAAGAGAGGTTCTTCCCAGTGACTGTCCCCGAACTGCAAAACAATCTTTGAATTCGCGTAAAAACTGTCTAAGTTCTTTTACCTCACTACTTGAGAGGTCGTTAGAAGATCTGTTCAATAATTCTTGCAGTTCCTGTGGTAATTTGGAAGTATCCGAAGCACTGGATCTTCGTTGCGTTATTCCGGCTACCCAGGCCACAGGAGTAAATTTGCCTAGGAGCGTATTGCTTTCTAAAGTGATAGCTTGATCCGAAATATTCGCCACTCTAATAGGTACATTTCCGGTTTCGTCAGGGTTTACTAAACTTCTGGCAATTAGTATGCCCGGTGTGCTGACTACCTGGGGTTCGAATATAGAGCACTGGTTGCCCCTAGTATCTACATCGGTTCTAACCATGATGATCTTTTCGGAATTTGGCGGAACAGTTACGGCCACTTGGTTTATGGCGTCCATCGATTTTTCTGCTGTCGTCATTGTTGATAGCATTACCTCTTCGCTTCCGATTCTCAAGACATTGTTTTTGAAGTCGACTATAAATCCGTATGCGTTCATAACGTCCACACCAATAATTGCTTCATCAACAATGTCTGCAACAAGTACTTGATGATTAAACTCAAGTCGACCGAGGCGTAGGTGTATCTCCACTTTTCCATACACTTTTAAAGGCCGTCCAGTAGCTGTTCGCAAGCTGCAAGAGCACCAGATTGGCTTGAGATCTTTCACCACGTCGGGGCGCACAATAGAAACTGTTGCGCCTGTGTCAACTGTAATCGAGGTTGGCCTTCCTTGAACAAATCCGGTAACTACCAAGTTCCCGCTGTTTTTCTGAAGTGTAGAAATTGCGTATTGTCTAGGGGCTTCGATCCTCCAGTTAGTCAGCACACGCTCCGTTGTACCGACTGTTGCTCGTTTCCCTGCTGCTGTATTCTAACCCGACAGTCTCGTTTTAGATACCCAGGTTTCCCACATCTATAACACTTCGGTTTCCATCCTTTCTTATTTTATTCTGTGGCGCCGACCGTCGAGTCTCTGTTCCTTGTTCTTCTTCCTCATTGTCTGTGCCACCGCGATCTTTTAGCGCGCGTACTTTATAACTTGTCGTCTAACCAGACGCTGATTCGGCGGCCTCAAATTGCAAAGCATGTACCAGAGCGTCCGCACTGTTCTGGTCAGGGGCGTATCCTGCTTTGACAAGGTGGGTGTGCTGCTTAAAAAATAATCATATCCGTCTACTATGAAACCATTTAATTATCAAGTTTATAAGCTGCATTATTTAGGGAAATGCAACAACAAAATAATAATAATAAAAGTATCCTAAAAGTTACTTCAGTCAACTTTTCTCCTGTTTACATATCTATTTATAAACAAGTTCTGCTCTTTTTTCTTTACATAAAAACTTCTCAATTACCCTTTCATGAAATGAGTCTTTGAGTCTCAGTCTGTGGAGTATTTCTTTCTCAATAGAAATAATACTTAAACTGCTTAACCTGTCCTCGCTCCGAGTGCTCCTGCAGTAGTTGTGAATGCGTTTTAGAGCCGAAAAAGGACGTTTAACTGAACTTGTGGTACTTGGTATAGTCAGAATTAACTCAGCTAACATGTATACTTCTTTGAATGCAGAAATTAAGTCATTGTTCTTTAGAAACCTGACCAACTCAAAGACATGTAGACCATGAAATTCATCACTGGAATATACCACTAAAAGTTCACTTTTGAGTCTTACAACATCAAATAATGACTTATACACTGATCCTAAGGACTCCAGAAGGACAGACGGAAAATTTTCCTTGTAAATGGAAAATTTATTAGGTGAGAGGAGATGACAGAATCTCAACTTCGAAACTGAACCATACCTCACATCTATTTGTTGCACAATATTGTCAATGATTTCACAGAACAATCGACGACAATAGTTGTCCTCAGAGTCCTGACAAATTCTTTTAGTTCTAGGCTCAGCTCCTCTTCTCTCACCTTTAGCTGCTATCCATAGGGCATCAAAACCATTTTGTCTCTCACTTTACAATTGTTGTACAGTATCAATAACTTTTTGATGCCAGTACATTATATCTACAGATTTCACTCTGGAGAATATTATACAGTACATCTGTGTATGAAAACAGTATGAAAAATACTTCCAACAAAAATACGGTATTGAACTCACTCAAAAAAGAGAGAAAACCTCTTGATTTGACTACTGTATCACTTTCCCATTCACTACAGTTTTCCACAATACTTTCAAAAAATTCTATAAGTTGAACACTATATTCTTTAACAGTTTGCACTAACCTTGAAGTAAAATTCCATCTGGTAGGAGCAACTGATGGCAGTTTCCTCTGTGCAAATTCTTCCAAAGCAATTGTCCTTTTTGAGGATTTGGAAAAGAACGCTGGAAGCCCACTAAGTGTTTGAAAAAAAATCCTGCAGTCTTTTATATTTGAGAGACATTGTTGAAGAACTAAGTTTAAAACATGGGCATAACAATGTGTAAAGAGAGCCTTTGGGTAAGATTCTAGAACTTTAGCTTGAAGCCCGTTCAAGTGACTGCTCATTACTGCGGCACCATCATACGTCTGCCCTACCAATCTGTCACTGATATTAAACTCTTCCACGAAACTTGTCACATCTGCAAATAGTCCTTCAGGTGTTCTATCTGAACTTACGTCAGTAAATCCAACAAAGCGTTCACAAGCAGCACCATCCTTAACAAACCGGAGCACAGTTGAAAGTTGGGATTTACATGAGATATCAGACGACTCGTCCAGCATGATCGAAGTGAAGGTTGCTGAAGAAACTTCTTCCTTTATTTCGTCTATAATAACATCCCGTATAGCATGGATTATGTCATTTTGTATTGCTGGAGATGTACCTCGAAACACAGTAGCTGTTTTTAGATGGTTGTCTAAAAGAGGATCATATGCTCTGAGTGCCTCAAGAAACTCCAAGTAATTTTCTTTGTCTAAAGAGTCGGCTGATTCATCATGGCCTCTCAGAGGAAGTTCCTGCTTTGCAAGATAAGAAAACAGCATCTATTAATCTCTTCAATATGTCTCGATTTTTTTTAACAAGCTCATTGTGTTTGCTGATATTGTCTTTATGTTGGGAGTCAATTAAAACGTCAATTCTCTGCTTTCCAAACATCTTGCATTTAAGAAATGATTCTACATGAGACTGCGATCTTTCGTGTCGTTACTGTGCAGAGGATAAATGACAGAGATCGGAAAATCCAGTTTTCGTCCACACACTTTTTTCTTTGGAAAAAAGAATACATTGCCAACAAAATAATTTATTTAATTTCTCACAGCCATGGAATCGAGTTGAAAGATGATACTGAAGAGTGTCTAGTGTATTCTTCCTTTTTGCCCTTGTGTTTAGTTGTTAAATTAGGCAACGGAGGGCACGGTCTTCCATTTGTAACAATTTTAAGTTTTTCTTCGAAACTTCTACATGAAAATCCATTTTTCAAATGTCATCAATTGTACAATTATGATTTTCCATGATTTAGAAGCACATCACAAAAACAGAATCACGATTCAACAGAAATTATTCGAAAATCTCAAAGAACTTTAGAAACCATACAACTCTCGGCACGCCTGGTTGGTGCGGTACTGAAGCCGCACTCAAGGCACGCTAACACCGCTGCACCCCCACTTTACCTCTCCGCTCCCCTCTACAAGTCTAGCACGCACTTCTCGCCAGTCAGCTACCTTAGCAATAGCCATGAGAGGTGCGGCCGCTCCCAGCGCACACATTCCTTACAATAACACATCCTCATTTTAAACATAAGTAGAGTTTTAAATTATTTATTCACAGCAATAATTTTGACGCGTGCGGCGCACACGTCGCGCATATGGAGAATTCGCGCCTGGTTCTGGTGTCTTGCCATTCGTAACACTTGCTGTAGTTCGTTATCTCGGACACCGGCAGTAAATGTCTGCATCGCAAAACTCGTTCGGAAATCTTCTGGCGCTTCAGGATAGGCCAGTCTAATTAGTCTCTCGATACTTGCTTCAAACTCTTGAAGACTCTCCCCGGAATGCTGTCGCCTTGCTCTCAACTGTGTGCAGTACACATCTCGGAAATGTTTATCACCATACCGTAATTCTAGAGCTTTTATCAACTCGCCATAGATGTTCTGGCTGTCAGGTGGCACTTTCTGTAGTAGTTCTGCCGCGGGAGCTTTTAATGCGAGAAAGAGTGAGACTGCCTTGTCTTTCTCTGTCCAATTATTTGCGCATGCGGCAGCTTCAAATTGGCGGAGGTACGTTCCCCAGTGACTGCTTCCGTCAAAGGTTGGAGCTTTGACATGAACTGTCCCTACTGCAGGCAAAGTTACTTTCTCTATTGACTTATTTTCTGCGTCTTTTTCTGTCTTTATCATTGGTACAGTCTGTTCACAAAGTAGCTTTGGTTGTAATTTCAGACACTGCTCGACTTCATTTTTAATCTCCTCTTTTATATTTGTAATAGAGTCTTCTACTGCAGATATTTTTGTTGACATAGTTTCTTCCACAGTCAAGACAGATTTTTCTACTTCAGCTATTTTATTTGACATGGATTCTCCTACGTCAGATATTTTTGTAGACATCGATTCTTCAACACTCGAGACAGATTTTTCTACTTCAGCTATTTTTAATGTCATTGATTCTTGTACCTCCGATATTTTAGTAACTTGTTTATTAAATTCACCTTGTAGGAGACCCAATTCTGCGGTTCTGTGTTCTTGCAACTGTTTCTGCATAGCTTCAATGAGAGCTTCCGTTTTATCTGCTTCTTGCTTACGTTTTTCATCCTGTCGTTTTTCTGCTTCTTCCGCCTACTGTCTGCGTTTCTCATCCTGTTGTTTTTCTCCTTCTTCTCTTTCTTGTCTCCGTTCTTCTTTTTGTCGTCTTTCTGCTTTTCCGCCTCCTGTCTGCGTCTTCCCTCTGCTTCCAGCAGGAGGGTTTTCTGTCTCTTTTCCGCTTTCTCTGCATCCTGTTGTCGTCGTTCTTCTGTCTGTAACAACAGCGCCTGGAAATTTTCCATCATCTGACTGGCATCCATTGTTTTCCGATTAATTACGAATGACAAAATCTTGTACAAAATGTCCACTGTTTCCACTGTTAACCGTTCTATCCCAGTTCTGACACCACTGTTACGACGGTCTACTCGATCGTCGTAGGTACAGTGGAAACAGAATAAGTACAAGACACCAATCAAGTCACTAATCACACCTTTAATTGTTACAGTAAAACAGTTCGTAATTAACAACACAGTGTCTACAACAAATCAAATGAAAATTGTTCACACGCAATAAAATGTCCACTAATATTAAAACTCAATTGTATTACAATTATACCGTCCGAATATAAAACGCAGCACTTCACTAATAACTACTTGAACGTACACAGTAATAACTCGAACCGCTCTGTAAATATAACGCACTAATACTCTCGAACCGCACAGTCAAAAATTCGCCTAATTCTAAACTGAACGTCGTTGAGTACCGGTATTTATAGCCAGTCGAATATCTAGACGATCCTAATTGCGTCGTAGTGTGCGTATGAACTACGTAATTATCTGCGGCCTTGACACAGTCCGAGCGCCATAGCGAAGCCCGGCACAGTCGAGAAGATTCTCGCAAAATGCGTCTACAATCACGTACGCCACACGCTTACATTCTGGATCTCTCTGGAACGTTCGATAAACACGTAGATTGTTCTGTGACGTCGTAACAATATAATAAATTCTTATTCACATTACACAACATGAGCAAGATATCATTCCTTCAAAGGCAGGCTATTTAGACTGCCATTATGTATGATACACTTAAATGATTTTCATATCTCAGGATAATATCAGGGGTCCACATCTTATAGATACAGGGTTTGGCAATCCCAATGTCCCCAGCTGGATTCTCACTTTGCTTCAACTTGTCTTGGGTGAGATTCCTTCCTTTAATCTTTCCTGTCTAATCTCTCTTGACTGACTCTTGTTCTTTTCTTACCTCAGTGCTATTAGATTACTCGAGGGCTAGGGGTGTCTTTCTTTTTTAATTCTAATTTATTTTATAAAATATATATGTTGTAACGTGACAGATATAAGCATAATATTGAATGGCAATTGATCATTAGAATAATGAAGTTATAATGTTTAAATTTGGAAGAAAGCATTAAGTTTAATATAAATAGATTAATTCATAGCAACTGTGGAAAGAAATCATTATTATAAAGAAAATACAAGTTCAAATAAAAGGAGTTACTAGTGATGAGTCATCCAAGACCAGTCTCATAACCAAAGGTTTTCAAGGTATAACCCAGGAAGGTAAAAAAGTAAATAACAAAGCAGTACTGAATATGACCAAACCCACAACGAGGAAGAATAAATAGAAGAGAAACCCTAAAATAAGCCAAGATCAAACAATACAGGTGGTGTATTTCTAAAATAAAGAAGAAGATGGAGAAAATCCCAAGAAACCTGATGGCAACAAGAAGAAGATGGAGAAGATACCAGTCCCAGAAGGCAGGAGAAAAGAAGACTGATGAAAGAAGAAGAAGGCAGCATCCTGAAGAAGATGTCATGCTCTTATAAAAGACACCCAAATCCCTATATCCCCAAAATAAATATTTAAAAATAAAAGTATAACGAAATGAAAACCACATGTATATAAATTTAAGAGAGAGAAGTGTATAAAGTAAAAGTTGCCTGTGAACTAAGATGAAACAATAATATAGTACCCATGGAACAAATCTCCATTGAAAAAAAACGCTAACCAATTTATTATGTTAATAAGACTATACGACCATTTAGCATTAACATAATATAAAAGTGCAAAGTGAACCAGTGATAGTTTTGGGTATTATAAAAAATGAACCTTGTGTTTCATTCTTGGCAATCACAAACATTGAATGCAATGAAATATGCAATTTTCAATGACTTGAAATGTGTACTGTGACAATATGTTGTTTATAAGACATAAATCTGTTTAAAATAACATTTTGTTTTATATGCAAAAAGAAAAACAGATTTCATAATACCTTTCGAACAATTCATACTATTTATTTATTAATGACAGGGTACAATTCCCCAAAAACAGTGTGTAAAAGACGGTATAAAAACTGTAGAATCCTACTTATAATAATAGTTAGAAATAAGAATATAAATATAAGGTTTTTATGTATATAGTATAAGAATGTTTAAAAATGTTTTAGATATAAGGCCATTTGTTTGGGTCTGATACAACTAACATCAGAACTATAAAAATAGTTACTACTTGTAAATAGTAGAGAGTAAATAAGATGTTAGTTAGTAAAAAACTTTTTTTTGTAAACCATATTTCCATGTTAGAAATAAGGATTTTGTTGTAAAATGTCTGACTTGAAGACAACCATTTATTTAAAAAAATATTCTTTATTTGTCTAACTATTATTTGTATTGTAACCAATACTAATTGTTTTTGTGTAATTTGAAAACATGTTTAATTTATAATACTATATGTAAAAGTCAGAGAGGGTATCACACATCATATATTGTTTGTAAAATATTTTGTAAGAAAAATTGTTAAAAAATCATAGGCCAAAAGAATGGAAACCAAACTTCATCAAAACAGAGAAATTGCTCATTTAAATGCAAATAAACAAAAGGGGTTTAGACAAAATAAACTTGAGATCAAGCCATATAATTGCACATACCATTTAGAAAGATTTTAATAAATTATATTGAGAATTATAAATAAAAATGAAAATGACTAAACTCAGAAATTTAGACATGGGAGTCATATATTCCAGAATAATGTTTCAGAATACAACTAATTCAATTAATTACCAGAAAATCAGGGAATATAAGCCTTTTAATATCAATATAGGATTATTAATATTATATATAACGGATAAAATGGATGAATTTTATATAATGACAGGAAGTAAATTTTGATGTTTTGACTTTTCAGAGAATAACAAAAATGAAAGTAAAATTACTAATTTTGGACAGAAAACACTATAAAACGGCATTATTTAATCTGAAAATAAGCTGAATGAACTGAAAGATTAATTTAAATAACATCTAGTGAATAAAATTGACAAATAACCAAAGTTTAGGCAATCATATAGTGAAATAGTAAAGTGTGCACAGGATGTGAAAATATATTTGAACAATGTTAAGGATAATATTATATGGGCTAAGAGTTTAATTGAAACTGGAGGAAACAGTTAGTTGATTATTGGTATTCGAACGGTTAACATAAACGAGAGTTTTGTGACGATCTAACCTATCTTACAACGGTAAAGTTAAGCGGTGAATAGTACGTTACTGTGAAGTCGAGAGTGACTTATAAAATCCTTCCAGAACATATACATTGTGACAAAAACAATCAAGAAACAATACATAATACTGAACAATACATTTCTACTCCGAAAAACACCACAAAACACCAGAAAACTGTATAACACATTAACCAAGTATTAGTGTCGGTATCGGGAAAAGTGTTTGAACTTATAATTACACGGATATACTAAATACAACCCAGAAACATTACATCAGTCACTACACAACATTTAACAAGAGATTTGCAGACACCAGAACAGGAATACTGCCAGAAAATACATTATTTGGAACGCAGCAGGAACGAGCGACATTTTGATCAACTTGATGGCAGCCATCTTTCTTTGACAATTCCAATGCCTCTCCGTGAACATATCAGCTGTTGGTGAAAACAATTATATTATTTTCAAATTATTATTCAATGTCTGTATTTAGTAATAATTATTAATTTATTGTAAAGTTATACTTTTTAAATATTGGCCCGATTTCTCTGACTTTGATAATAATTGGCTGTTTAAAGAACCCTGTATGATTTTTATATAATATAATTTGTAACTTTTTCGATATCCTGAGAATCGATATTATAATCGATAAGAGTCAATATTGCTATTAATTAATAAAACATTAATATTCTTCAACACTAAATAGTTCTTTATTTCATAAATATTACTAATTATCACTAATATAATTCTAATTAATAATCTATCAGGACTTTACCACCTATAAGTGAAGATAACCTAAAAAATAAAAAGGTAAACAAGTATCGATTGGTTTGAAGACAATCTTATGAGTGGTGATAGTTTATTTAAAATATACCAAAACTTTAATAAAAATTTTCAGAAGAGCATTACACTTTTTAAAACTTCACAGCCCTATATTAATTAATTGATTATAATTAATTAATTAATAAAATTAAAAAATTTTTTTTAATTACTTTTTTTATAAACATAATTTTTTTTTTAATTTTCTTCAAAACAATAATTTTTGTTTTGAAACTAACAGTGAAGCTGAACATATATTTCTTCATCAACATTACTCTACTCGACCGGTCTTGCTACCACTGAGACTCGACCAGCTGGGAAACTTAAGGAAGTGTTTCAGGCCAGTAAGACGTCGAGAGCCACACCAATTACACACCAATTAAGAATACACAGACTCATATTATTAATATATTTTATTACAAATTGGCTAGCCCAAACAGTGGGGCTTGATTACATCGGAGTCTCATACTTCTTATTATCATATCATCAATTACAATTTTTTTTATTTTATTACAAATTGGCGCACAACTTTAGGGGCTTTAATTAGCGATTGGAAGGCCAATAAATTCTGCCCAATCACTAGTTGGAGCTAGGCAACAGCTACAAAGCCAGAGAATTTCAAGGGAAAATGCAACGACGTGCGACATCTAAGAAACGGGCGGCGGAGGCCGAAAAAGAAATAGAAATCGATATGGACAACAAAGAGGCAACGCCAGTAGAAGTGGAAGAGTTATTACAATCGGTGTTGTCCAAACAACCTGAACAATCAGAGGAACAACCGGAGATACCCACACAGACAGGGGAAGTCAATGTCCAGAAGGAACCATTGGAAAAGCCGACACGAACGGAGGATGGAAGTATGCAAGAGGTGATGAGAATGATGATGGAAATGAATAAAGAAATCAATAAAAACATCAAATCTACGAAGGAAGACTTGAGTAAGGAATTAAAGGAAGATTTGGGAAATAAAATCGAAAACACAAACAAGAGGATGGAAGAGAAGATAGAAGAAAACAGCAAGAAGATGGAAGAAGAGATGGGGAAGAAGTTAGAAGAACTGAAGGAAGACAACCAGTCCCTGACAAAGAAGATGGAAGAAAACAGTAAGAAGATGGAAGAGAGGATGGGAGAAAAGTTAGAAGAATTGAAGAAGAATAATCAATCCACAAAAGAAGAGTTGACAGGGATAAACAAGAACATGGAAGAATTGAAGGAAGACAACCAATCGTTCAAGGAAGAATTCAAGGCGACTAAAGAAGAATTGATTAATAAAATTGAAAATACTAATCAGAAAATCGATGAAACCAGGAAGAAGATAGAGAAGAACAACCGACAATTGAAGGAAGAGTTGAAGGAAGATAACAAGAAGTTGGAAGAGAAGATGGGGGAGAAATTAGAAGAATTGAGAGAGGACAATCAAATTTTGAGAGAAGAATTAAGAGAAGTCAATCAGGAGAATCTGGACAAACTGGACGAAAGAATGGAATTGTTGTGAGAAGAACTGAATAAGGAAATCAAGATTAACAAAAAAGCGATGAATAAGAAGATGGAAGAAGAAAATATAATGGTCAATCAACAGATTCGAGAGATTGATGGAAAGTGCAACCAGACCGAAAAGGAGGTGCATGAGTTTAAAGAAGTGGTGAACATCAAGTTCACAAATATTGAAGAACATAGTCGTAGGAAGGTAGAAGAACAGAGGAAGGAAAATCAAGAAGAATTCGGAAAAGTACGCAACCAGGTCACAGAACGATGTAATGATATACAAGAGACCATGGCCAATATCACCGGGCAGGTGCGACAAAGCCGAGAGGAGATGGAAGCAATAAGAAACAGACCGACTCATTTCACCGGATTACCCATTAACGAAAGCCGAGAGTGGCTCAACTTCCGGCAATACAAACGCAAGCCGATGGAGTTCCTGGCTAGGGTAGAAGAATATTTGACCAAGCATAAAATTACCCAATGGAGCCATAGCAGGGAGATATTAGACGAGTCTTTCCGAGACATAACTGATAATTGGTGGATGGCCAACCGGAGTGAAATTTCCGACTACCAACAGTTCCGGAAAATGTTTAAGACAAAATACTGGTCTGAGACCACCCAGAACTTGATCCGTGACAATATTTGTAATGGAAGATACAGGTCACAATTAGGTAGCAGTATGACGGCATATTTCTTGGGGAAGGTGTGTATGGCAAAACACCTTGAGCCAGCAATCCCAGAAGAATGTTTAGTGAACAAGATATCGTATCACTATGATGAGGACATTATCAGGGCCCGGAGAGGTAGTCAGATCAAGACGATCCAGGGAATGACCGAGTTACTAGAGGGATACGAGAACGAGGAGTATTATCGGCAGAGCAGGAAGAGAAATGAGAGACCAGAAGCAAGGCCGACTACCTACCCCAATAACGGCAATAACCAAACAAGTAACCGGAACCAGCCCAATAATTACGACGGCCCTAACAACCAGCCGCGTAATAACCAGTTTAACGGTAATTTTAACGGCGCGAGGAATAACAACCCCTACCCAAATAATAGAAACAATTTTTATCAACAAAATAATAATGTCCCATACAGTCAGAGAAATCCCTATCCCAACAATAATGGTGACAGACCTTACCAACCTAACCGAAATTACTATAATAATAATTTTAGTAATAACAACAATAGCAGTAATAATAACCGAGTGTTGCGCCCTAGGGTAAATTTTATAAGAGCAGAAGATCGCGGACCCAGGAGATATTATCAACCAAGGAGGAGCAGCTTCCACGGCGCCGACCGAAGATGGAGGAGTGCGGAACGAGATGGCCCAAGATACGAACAGGAAAGACGAAGTACCAGCCTGGAAGATCTTGGCAGACAACCGAACAGGGCGTTAAACATCAACCAGGGTACAGAACATCAGGAGACAAACCAGAGTTTCCCGAACGATGCCTCGGTCAATAATAACATAAACAATGACCAAAATACTTTAAACGAGAGGAGGCAGTAATCAACAACGATGACCCGTTACTGCTTATACTTCCTGGGTTAGAAAAGGAGGATTTGCAACAAGCAAACAATAATAAGAATATCACTATCATAAGTAACCATTATCTGAAAGACATACGAACTGAACTTTTGGAAGAGAACGAGAAGAGTCTCAGCAACAGTAATAATGAGATAATTTATATAACAGCGGAGGTGGAAGGAGTTCCCGCTAAAATAATGATAGACACAGGAGCTAATATTTCAATAATAAACTCCAATGAGTTGGAGAGAATCCAGAATAAATGTGGAAAAACCTAACATTTGAAGGAGTAAGAGGAGCTAACCATCAAAGAGCGACATTTAGAAGAGAAGGCATTTATAAGGAAAGAAAAAGAGAAGATCAACTTACAAAAGTATAAATAATATGGGCCAGTGTAGAGTACAATATATGCCCATATGTTGTGGTAAATGATAAGCATAACAATACATATGAGTTGAAGGAAATCGTTTCAGGAAAAATCAAAGGAGTGTACAATCAAGCTTCTATGAAGAAATATTATGAAGAATGAGTTGTGAGTTTTAGAATTTTGAATTTATTTTTAAAAATTCTAAAATAATGTAAGTACACCTTACAACCTAATATTTTGAGAAGAACATTCTGGAGAATTAAAAGAAGAAGAATTTTTTAATTTAATAATTTTAAAAAAATTTTAAAATAATGTAAGTACATCTTACAACCTAATATTTTGAGAAGAACATTCTGGAGAATTAAAAGAAGAAGAATTTTTTAATTTAATTTTAAAAAAATTCTAAAATATGTAAGAACAACTTACAACCTGATAATTTAGAAAAAAACTTTATGGAAGAAAGAGAAAGAGAGAGAATTTTGTACTTATTAATTATAAAAATTTTAATTGAGTAAGTACATCTTACTACAACCTGATAATTTAGAACAAAACTTTATGGAAGAAAGAGAAAGAGAGAGAATTTTGAACTTAATTTTAAAAAATTTAAAATTAAGCAAGCACAACTTACTACCACTGAATTATGACAAAAACATTTTGGAAGAATTAAGAAGAAAGGAATTTTGGAGTTAATATACAAAAAATTTAAAAATGAAGTAAGACCAACTTACTATACTAAGTTTGTGAGAAAACTTTATGGTAAATAATTAAGAAGAATTTGAATTTGGAGAAATACCGAAACATTCAGAAATAATAGTAAGATCACATTACTATAAACAATTCTGAATGAAACAATTCTGGGAATAAATGAATTAAACAGAATTTGAATGTTGATAGAACGTCAGAACTTTGAAACAAGATAAGATCAACATATTACAAGGATTTATGAGAAATATTTTTCAATTAAATAAAGAGAATAGTTTGAATTTTACATTAAAACTAACCAAGTTCCAAAAAATAATTATGTGTCAATTATGATTGAATTGAGAAGAAAATAAAGTGATGAATTCAGAAAAGAGAATTAATTTTAATCCAGAATAAATGCTAGACATTCACAATAGCATTTGAAGGAGTAGAGAAGAATAACAAAAAAGAGTGTAATATGCAAGAGAAGAAAAAATTTGGAAGCAAAGAGACTAATTACCTATGAAACGGTAATGAAAACAGTTAATTAAGAGCAAAGAAGAACAACTCATACCAAACATATGGAGAAGATGATTTTGAACCAATGATAATAATAAGACCTATATGAAATGCAAAGAGAAGAAATACCACATGAAATATGATATAAATGAATTAATGTTAATGAATGCGAAGGCGGATTAATAACTTTCTAAGAGAAAGGAAATAACCAAAATGTTTAAATAAAATGATCAATATAACAACCTGTATATCTAATGTAAAGATACAATGTTAAAAAATTAAATATAATATATTAAGACCATTCAAATAATGAATAAGAAAGACTATATATAAAGACCATACTAATACTATGAGTAACCAGAAGAAAATATAAAGAGAATTCAGATGGAGAAGAAAGAGAGTTACACTGTAAACAGTAACCAGAATTATTAAAAGAAAGGTTTTCAACCATAATTAAATTAAATATATCAGACAAGTTAAGAGTTTTGAAAAAATATATATGTAATGAGTATAATAATGATTATGAAGATTTATTAAGATAGAAAATGTGAGATAATCTGAGAGACTACGAAGTGGAGAATCCAAAGATATTTTTATTAGTCGAAAATGAGACTACTTTTTATTTATTTATTCGATGACTGACTGAAGATAATTCCAGCAGCCTTATGTTTTTGAGCAGGGATGGATATGCCTCTGTACTCAATTTATAGAAGTGGTGTATGGCCAGCAGAGAAGTAGCGTACAGTGCCCCTCTGATCTGCCCCAGCCCACGTGATAGGGAATGTTAGGGAATTAATATCCCAAGGATACAACACGAAGTTGATATAGAAAGAAAATGTATTACAATTATAATATATCTCAGAAGACACTAACTATCCGAAAAGGATCAGTAGTAAGACAAGTAACCATATATATAAAATTAATAAAACTCTAATATAAAAAAGTCTATATAAAGATGGAGAAGAAAATGAATTATAAGAAATGATGAAATTATCATAAGAAATTATTTCATCCATAAACATGCCTGAAATAATTACTTCTGGAGGAGAGCAATCTGTAACGTGACAGATATAAGCATAATATTGAATGGCAATTGATCATTAGAATAATGAAGTCATAATGTTTAAATTTGGAAGAAAGCATTAAGTTTAATATAAATAGATTAATTCATAGCAACTGTGGAAAGAAATCATTATTATAAAGAAAAAATATTCTTTATTTGTCTAACTATTATTTGTATTGTAACCAATACTAATTGTTTTTGTGTAATTTGAAAACATGTTTAATTTATAATACTATATGTAAAAGTCAGAGAGGGTATCACACATCATATATTGTTTGTAAAATATTTTGTAAGAAAAATTGTTAAAAAATCATAGGCCAAAAGAATGGAAACCAAACTTCATCAAAACAGAGAAATTGCTCATTTAAATGCAAATAAACAAAAGGGGTTTAGACAAAATAAACTTGAGATCAAGCCATATAATTGCACATACCATTTAGAAAGATTTTAATAAATTATATTGAGAATTATAAATAAAAATGAAAATGACTAAACTCAGAAATTTAGACATGGGAGTCATATATTCCAAAATAATGTTTCAGAATACAACTAATTCAATTAATTACCAGAAAATCAGGGAATATAAGCCTTTTAATACAATATAGGATTATTAATATTATATATAACGGATAAAATGGATGAATTTTATATAATGACAGGAAGTAAATTTTGATGTTTTGACTTTTCAGAGAATAACAAAAATGAAAGTAAAATTACTAATTTTGGACAGAAAACACTATAAAACGGCATTATTTAATCTGAAAATAAGCTGAATGAACTGAAAGATTAATTTAAATAACATCTAGTGAATAAAATTGACAAATAACCAAAGTTTAGGCAATCATATAGTGAAATAGTAAAGTGTGCACAGGATGTGAAAATATATTTGAACAATGTTAAGGATAATATTATATGGGCTAAGAGTTTAATTGAAACTGGAGGAAACAGTTAGTTGATTATTGGTATTCGAATGGTTAACATAAACGAGAGTTTTGTGACGATCTAACCTATCTTACAACGGTAAAGTTAAGCGGCGAATAGTACGTTACTGTGAAGTCGAGAGTGACTTATAAAATCCTTCCAGAACATATACATTGTGACAAAAACAATCAAGAAACAATACATAATACTGAACAATACATTTCTACTCCGAAAAACACCACAAAACACCAGAAAACTGTATAACACATTAACCAAGTATTAGTGTCGGTATCGGGAAAAGTGTTTGAACTTATAATTACACGGATATACTAAATACAACCCAGAAACATTACACCAGTCACTACACAACATTTAACAAGAGATTTGCAGACACCAGAACAGGAATACTGCCAGAAAATACATTATTTGGAACGCAGCAGGAACGAGCGACATTTTGATCAACTTGACGGCAGCCATCTTTCTTTGACAATTCCAATGCCTCTCCGTGAACATATCAGCTGTTGGTGAAAACAATTATATTATTTTCAAATTATTATTCAATGTCTGTATTTAGTAATAATTATTAATTTATTGTAACGTTATACTTTTTAAATATTGGCCCGATTTCTCTGACTTTGATAATAATTGGCTGTTTAAAGAACCCTGTATGATTTTTATATAATATAATTTGTAACTTTTTCGATATCCTGAGAATCGATATTATAATCGATAAGAGTCAATATTGCTATTAATTAATAAAACATTAATATTCTTCAACACTAAATAGTTCTTTATTTCATAAATATTACTAATTATCACTAATATAATTCTAATTAATAATCTATCAGGACTTTACCACCTATAAGTGAAGATAACCTAAAAAATAAAAAGGTAAACAAGTATCGATTGGTTTGAAGACAATCTTATGAGTGGTGATAGTTTATTTAAAATATACCAAAACTTTAATAAAAATTTTCAAAAGAGCATTACACTTTTTAAAACTTCACAGCCCTATATTAATTAATTGATTATAATTAATTAATTAATAAAATTAAAAAAAAAATTTTAATTACTTTTTTTTAAACATAATTTTTTTTTAAATTTTCTTCAAAACAATAATTTTTGTTTTGAAACTAACGGTGAAGCTGAACATATATTTCTTCATCAACATTACTCTACTCGACCGGTCTTGCTACCATTGAGACTCGACCAGCTGGGAAACTTAAGGAAGTGTTTCAGGCCAGTAAGACGTCGAGAGCCACACCAATTACACACCAATTAAGAATACACAGACTCATATTATTAATATATTTTATTACAAATTGGCTAGCCCAAACAGTGGGGCTTGATTACATCGGAGTCTCATACTTCTTATTATCATATCATCAATTACAATTTTTTTTATTTTATTACAATGTATAAGAATAGACAAAACGAAATCTGGAAAGTCTACCCCAGGTGGTAAGCCAGGCAATTGTCTGGTAAATCCACCTTCCACAGAGTCTGGCCCCATGGATTCTGCGGGGGGGGGCAACTATTGCTTACGGAAGATCCTTTTAGGAATTCTTTGGTTTCGAGATCTCCTTCAAAGGCTCCAATAGATATAACAGAATCAGTTTCATCTGTTGGCCATTCGTCATTAAAAAAAACAAATATTTACCTATGGTTAAACAGACTGAACCACATTCTCAGAATTATCAGACCTCCATTAAAGAAAGTCAGTTAAATACCCAAAATGAGTTTAAACTATGGAATGCATGGCAACAAGCTCTTGCTATTATAAATAATCTTTAAGGTAGTATAGCACAGCTTTCTAAAAGCTGCAAAACCTAGAAAAACAACTTCTGGAAACCAACAAAAAACAAGAGATGGAAAGTAAAGTACAGTACTTTACTGATGAAGAAGAACTAGCAAAACAGACCAAGTGAATAGTTAAAAAAACCAGAAAGAACAAAAAATGTAAAGCATCTGGTACACCTGAAACCTCTCCACAGCTTCTGATAGTGTCTGCAGTTAAACCAAAAACTCAGCAAGTTGTACAGAAAGCTCCATTACCACTACCTATTAATGTGGTTAATGTAGAAAAATATGAAGAGATTTATGAGCTACTCCAGGTGGCAGGAGTTGAACACAGGGTTACATCTATGAGCAATAATGTGTTCAAAATCAATATGCCTGATGGTGAGCAATATCGTCATCTCATAAATGTATTACATGAGAATGAAATTATTTCTTTATTACTTTTTATACAAAGACAAGCAGAATTGACCTATAACAGTGATGGCAAGGAGTTTACACCCAACATGTGATCGAATATGATTATAGAGGATTTATTGGGTAAAAATCTGGAAATAAAGTATGTTGTTCATATTATCAAAAAAGAGAAAGTAGAAGGTAATATTATCAAGAAGCCATTGCCATTATTTATGTTAACTTTTGGCAAGTCTGAGGATATTAAAAAAGAAGTATGGGATTAGTACAATTCTTGGTCTACAGGTTAGGATAGAAACCCAACATAGAAGAACAGGACTCATTCCATAGTGAAAAAATGTCAAGTATAAGCACTCAGGCTTACTCCAATAGGTGCCCAAGATGTATTAAATGAGCAGGTAAACATCTAACTGCAGACTGTAAAATTAAGAGACTTGAAAAAGTGAAATGTGATAAGAGTGGTAAATCACATTCAGCAAACTATCAAGGTTGCATAGTTGCTAAGAAGCTCCAGAATAGACCAGAGAAAACTTTGTATAGTAAACAAGAGAACATCAGAACCTCCACCACTGACAAACAACTTCTAAATTTGGAGAGAACTCAGACGAACTTCCTTGCACTATCCAGTGATGAGTTGACTCCTCACCAGAGTGCTTTGGGAGACATATATGGAAAAACAGCTAGAAGTGTTCCACAACAAAATACAAAAAAAGAATTTAAACTGGATGATATTAGCCAGATTTTATTAACAATTTTAGGGAAACTTACTGTGCAGGAAGAAGTCAATACAATAATTCTAAGTGGAATTACAAAGCTGGAAAACAGCAGTATGGCTGCTGCCAACAAAAAGAAATGAAATGGCTACATCCATTAAAATTGCTGCTTGGAATTCAAATAGATTACTTCAACATGCTAATGAACTAGAAACATTTTTGTGGGATCAGAATTGAATGTTTGTCTGATCTCTGAAACTTATTTTACTAGAGAAAACTTTTTGAAAATAAAAGGATTTAACATATACCACATGATCCACCCCAACAACACAACACGAAGTGGGTCAGCTGTAACAATTAAGGATAACATTAAGCATTTTGTGGAAGCTAGTTATGGAACACACGAAATGCAGGCAACAACTGTTAGAATTTTCTCAAAATTTAGGACCTTTACAGTGACAGCAATATAATTTCTACCAAGATATATGCTGGAAATTGAAGATTACTTCAGGCTCTTCCGGGCACTTGGAGACCACTTTATAATTGGTGGAGATTTCAACACAAAACATATATATTGGGGATCTAGACTTGTCACCACTAAACATAAACATTTATATGATGCAATTAAACTAGCAAAATGTGAGTGCCAGTCTATTGGAAAACCAACTTATTGTCCCGCAGATCTAAATAAGGTGCCTGACCTAATTGATTTCTTTGTTCTGAAAGGAATAGCAGCCAATATTAGTGTTGAAGAATGCTATGACTTGTCATCTGATCATTCATCTATAATGTTGACATTAAGAGTAACAGTAATTAACAAAACACTTCCACCATTATTGGCAAATAAGTGGACAGACTGGCATGTACTTAAAAAAGAAAATGAACTGTACACAAAACGAACAAACACTCCTTGATAAAGGCCTAAAACATAACATACATTACAAACATAACAACCAAACACTAACAAAGCTCATAATTGACACAGAAACAAATATACAAAACACAGCACCAGAACATCAAGACACACTAAGACATAATATAAACAACACAATAGGAGTACATAAGACACCAGACAACAACAACCACAACTCAGAAATACACACAGCCATCAAACTGAGGGAAAAGGCACACAAACACAACATCACATTTGTAAAAGCTGACAAAGGCAACACGACTGTAATTATCCCTACAGATAACCTACACAAAAAAGTACAAAACTTCATGGAACAGAACAAATCACAGAACTAAAACACGACCTCACCGACAGATACCAAAACTCAGTGAAACAAATAGTCAACAAAGCCAAACACATTATGACACATAAACAAAAGCCCTACATGAAACTAATCCGCCCATCAGCACCTACACTCCAAGCGCTTCCCAAAATCCATAAAGAAGACATTCCGATCCGCCCCATTATCGACTACCGTAATGCCCCTGCATACAAACTGGCAAATTATCTAGACAAAATTATTAGACAACACACACAAATAGACAACAACATTGCAGTAAAAAACAACACTGACCTAGTAACAAAAATAAAAGACATACACATCCCCCATAATGCCACATTAGCCTCCTTTGACATTAAAAACCTGTACACAAACATCCCCATCTCTGAAACAATCACCATCCTACAAAACAAACTCAAACAGATAAACACAGCAGACGAACTTATCAATGAAATAACAGAAACTCTGAACATTATCACAAAACAAAACTACTTTACTTATAACAATAAATACTACACACAGAACGATGGCCTACCCATGGGCTCCCCCATATCCAGCATTCTAGCAGAAGTCTTCCTCCAACACTTAGAAAAAACAAAAATACTCACAAACAATGACAGACACTCACATAAAATACTATATTGGCACAGATACGTTGATGACATTCTAATACTATACAGGGGAAACAAAAGACAATGTGAACAGTTACTAACGCACATAAACAAAATACATAAAAACATAACCTTCACTGCCGAATACGAACACAACAATACCATAAACTTCTTAGACCTCTCCATCACAAAACTAGAACACAGGCACAAATTCAGTATATACAGAAAACCAACTACAACTGACACACTAATACACAACACCTCCAATCACCCAATACAACACAAAGTAGCTGCTTTAGAACCATGATACATAGACTTAACAACATCCCCTTAGATGAAATAGACTACAAAGACGAACTAAACACGATAAAATATCTAGCAGAATCTAATGGTTATGACAGAACAATAGTCAGTAAACTCCTACACAAAACACAAAACAAACAACAGACAAAGACAGAAAACAACAAATTCATAACACTAACATACATCAACAAACAAACAGAAAAAATTGCCCACAAATTCAAAAAAGCAGGATACAGAATCGCTTACAAAACTACTAACAAAACAGAACACACACTATCAAAACGCATGCCCAAAGCACAAAACAAATTCATCTACCCAGTGTATACAAGCTAAATTGTTCAAATTGCAATAAATTCTACACAGGCCAGACAGGACGTAGCTTCAAACAGAGATACATTGAACACACAAAAGCACTCCACACCACTACAGAATCTACCTTTGCAAACCACCTCATTGAAGCAAACCACACATATAAAAACATCGACAATAACATGAACATTCTACACGTACACACAAAAGGCCGAAAACTAGACACTCTAGAACAATTAGAAATATACAAACACACAAAAACAAATAAAAACGACATCCTAAATGAACAGACACAATTCAAATCGCACGCATTATTCGAACACATCTCGCCACACACACACAGCTTCGATCTTTTGAAAAACTATCCCGTCGCCAACAACAAGAACAGCGCTACCTACGACAGCCTCTGATGAAGCCTTCTATAGGTGAAAGCCGGTTTAGACTGTAAGGTAAAACTTTACGTTTTTACTTATAAAAAACTTAGTGTTCCGAGTCGTCAATACTATAGTGATATTTAGTTAAGTAATGGACACGTCATGGACAACGAAATCCAAGAAATTAAAAAAGATCTTGAACAATGAATTGAGGTAAGATCAACAGTACAATTTGACATGGAATTAGAAAAATTAGTAACTGATGTACAGTAAGCTGCATATAATAACACCCCTGAATTAAAAAGAACATCACTGGGGTTGAATTATCCAATGGAAATTAGAGATTCAAAGAAAAGGAGAGGTCAGTTAAAAATGAAATGTTTACAAACTTCTTAAGAGAACTGACAGGTGATAAAGATACAGACTATTCACTTTGGAAAGTTACAAAGAACTTGAAATGACCAAAAAGCCATAATCCACCCACCCGAAAAGATTATGCCACATGGGCAAGGAAAGATAGCAAAAAGGCTGAAACATTTGCAGTATATTTAGGTAATACGTTTCAGCCACATCCAGCAACTGCAAATGAAATTTTTCCACAGGTGACTAATATGGAAGATATACTAATTGAGCCTGTAACTTTTATGAGGTTCTTAGTGAGATACAAAAAAACTTAATGCTAAAAATGCACCATGTTATGATTGAACAACTGGGAAGATACTCAAGAGTTGCCATATAAAGGAATAATGAAGTGTATACATTTATTGAATGCTTCTTTATGACTCCAATATGTGCAGATGTAGTGGAAAATTGCCCAGGTGATTACAATCCACAAAGCTGGTAAACTGCCAAGTGAGAAGTCATAATATCATTGCTGCCAGTTATATCTAAATTATTTGAGAAACTGCTTCTCAAGCATCTCAAAAACCTATCATACAGGATAAGTATTCCAACCCACCAGTTTGGGTTCAATAAACACTCAACTATTGAACAAGTGCATCAGGTCATAGATGTAATCAAGTAATCACTAGAAGAAAAGAAAATATGCTTCACAGTATTCTTGGATGTGGTCCAAGCATTTGATAAAGTGTGGCATGAGGGACTGGTATACAAGATGAATGTAAACCTACCTAAACGATGAGCCAACTTCTTAAGTCATATATCTCAGAATGTCAGTTCAGAGTTATGTGTGGTGATGATTATTCTAATTTAAAGAATATTTCAGCTGGTGTACCACAATGGAGTGTCCTTGTACCTATTCTGTATTTGTTGTATACAGGAGATATTCCTAAATGTGATGGGGTGACAACAACTACATTCACTGATGACACTGCTTTACTAGCTACTGTTGTTAGTATGGAAGCAGCAACAGATGCTCTACAGTCAGCAGCTGAGTACGTCACTAGATGGACAAAAAAGTGATGCATCAAGCTGATGAAACCAAGTCTCTTCATATAAATTTCACTAACTGGAAAGTAGATTATTTACCAATCATAATCGATCAGCAAAGAATTCCACATGCAAGCTCAGTGAAGTATTTGGGCATGACTCTAGATGCCAAAATTAGGTGGAAAGAGCATGTTAAGAAGAAATGGGGAGAACTTAGATTAAAATTGAAGAAAATGTAGAGGCTGCTTGGAAGACACTCAAAGCTGTCGCTGCATAACAAGCTGTTGTTATACAAACAAATCTTGAAACCAGTTTGGGTGTATGGTGTACAGCTTTGGCCTTTGTACTAAGAAACCTAATACAGTGAAACCTCGGAATGCGAGAAACGTGGTCTACGAGTGTTTTGCAAGACGAGCAAAAATTTTAAATAAATTGTAACTTGATAAGTGACCGAGGTTCCGCAATACGAGCGTCACGTGTGCCTACATTTTCCCCTCCCCTGAGCGATTGTGTGTAATATTCTCCCGCGCTGGACTTCAGTTGGCGTGCCTCGCTCGCGTAGTCAACACCATACGAGCGTATACATGTTTTGTTTCTTTCATTAGTGTTATTAGTGTTATAATTACTGTTATAACTGTACTGCAACAATGGGCCCAGTGAAGGAAAAGAAGGCTGAAAAGGAATTCGGTCGGAAGAAGGAGATGGTTACGATGGAAGTTAAAAAGGAAATGATCGAAAAGCACGAACGAGGTATGCGAGTGGCTGATATCGCGAGATTTTATAACAAGTCTACGTCAACGATTTGCACAATATTAAAGAAGAAAGAAGAAATAAAAGGGCTAGATGCAGCAAAAGGAGTCACAAGAGTATCAAAGCAACGGCCACGTGTTCTGGAAGATGTAGAAAAGTTGCTTCTCGTTTGGATAAATGATAAGCAACTAGCAGGTGATACTGTGACCGAGAATTTAATCTGCGAGAAGGCAAAGACGTTGTACGCCAACCTCGTAAGTAAACTGCCATGTAGTACATGTACGTCAACAGAAATCGAAGAAAGCTTCAAGGCCAGCAGGGGATGGTTTGATAACTTTAAGAGGGGAAGTGGCATCCATAGTGTTGCGAGGCACGGGGAGGCTGCAAGTTCGGATGCTAAGGCAGCTGAGGCATTCACTGCTGAGTTCCAGAAGCTCATTGTTACCGAGTGTTACCTGCTGCAGCAAGTTTTTAACTGCGATGAAACAGGACTTTTTTGGAATAAGATGCCGAAGAGGACCTACATTACAGCAGAAGAGAATGCAATGCCCGGTCACAAGCCCATGAAAGACCATTTAACCCTGTTATTGTGTGCTAATGCCAGCGGGGATTTAAAAGGAAAGCCCCTGCTTGTGTATCATTCACACGAGCCTTCAAGAAATGCAAGGTGCAGAAGAGCCAGTTAAATGTTATGTGGAGGTCCAACACTAAGGCTTGGGTCACTCGTATGTTCTTTGTTGAATGGATGAACGAGGTCTTTGGTCCTGTAGTGAAGCTCAAAGTCTTGCTGGTTATGGACAATGCTCCTGCTCATCCTCCAGGCCTTGAGGATGACTTACTGGAGGAATTCAAGTTCATTAAGGTTAAGTTCCTTCCTCCCAACACTACTCCACTACTCCAGCCTATGGATCAGCAAGTCATTTCGAAATTCAAGAAGCTATACACCAAAGCACTATTTCAGCAATGCTTCGAAGTGACCGAAGGAACAGACCTTACCCTCAGAGAGTTTTGGAGAAATCATTTCCACATCGTGAACTGCCTGAAGATCATCGATAAAGCATGGGATGGGGTCACCAAGAGAACTCTCACTTCTGCTTGGGGAAAACTGTGGCCTGACTGCGTTCTTGGACGTGACTTTGAGGGGATTGCTGGTGAAAATGAGCCGCTGATTGTCGATGAAATTGTGTCCTTAGGGAAGACCATGGGGCTGGAGGTGAATGACACCGACATTCAAGAGCTGGTGGAAGAACATAGCCAGGAACTGACCATCAACAAACTGATGGACCTGCATCGCTAACAACAGGAGGAGGTTATGGAGGAGATCTCGTCCGGTGAAGAGGAGGAGGAAAAGTCAGAGGAATCTCTCACTTCAAATGAGATTCGGGAGAAGTGCAAAATGTGGGAAACGGTGCAAAATTTTATAGAAAAACACCACCCGAATAAGGCTGTAGCAATGCGAGCGATGAATCTGTTCAATGACAATGCAATGTCACATTTTCGTGAAATCCTCAAAAAGAGGCAAAAGCAACAGTCACTGGACAGGTCCCTTGTTAAAGTTGCATGAAAAGAAAACAATTCTAGTGAGCCAACAGATAGCAGTGATTCCGTTAGTGAAATTCGTGCTACACAATAACCCTTCTCATGTCATCTCTCTCGTCTCCCTCACACCAACAATGACTCTATTGTAAGGTAAAGTGCAGTTTAATTTGTTTTACGTTATACTGTATTTTGTATTAGAAATGTTATGCGAATAAATATTTTTGTGTTGTGTAACGAATCATCTGCGTTTCAATTGTTTCTTATGGGAAAATTTGCTTTGATATACGAGCGCTTTGGATTACAAGCACGTTCCTGGAACGAATTATGCTCGCAATCCAAGGTTCCACTGTATTAAAATAATTCAGACTTTTCAAAATAAGGTTCTCTGCAGTATTGTTGATGCACCATGATATGTAAGAAATGATGACATCCATTGGGGCCTGATAATGCCTACGGTTGGTGACAAGGTTAAACAGGTTGCGGATAAATATGAAAGAAGACTTCATGAACATGTAAACATTGAAGTGCTACAACTGCTTGATAATTCTGGAATCGTTCAGTGATTGCAGAGACAGAAACTATTTGAACTAGTGAACTAAATATGTATAGTGATTCTCAGCACATGAACAAAGTGTAACTGTACTCAGGAATGCTCCAGTGGGAGCTTATCCTACACACTGTTAATTTATGTATTAGAATAAAATTGCTAGATAATTTGTAACTAGTTCCAATGAAGTTAAATAAAAAATATATATATCAGAATGTTGGGTCAATCTTTACAAATCTCTTTCTAATTTTCCAGAACTTACAGCATTTAGTTTTATTAGTTTTTTTTCAATATTTACAGGAACCTGATATTTTGAGAATTTTATAAACTTTTTCTATAAAATCTTATCCACAGTTTCTTAAATACTGGCACTGTTCTTTTTCAGATTTCTACAAAATAACAAATTCTGTAGCTTCACATAACCTAGCTTCAAAGTAGTAAGAAATTGTAATTTATTACTATCTTGAATTCGGTTACAATCTGCATCAAAATAATCATAACCTATAAGTCATCCTTCAAATTATTATGATGTTTTATTAAAGTCTTCCTAAGGAACTTTAACCAATCTATCATTTCCTACAAAGTATTATTGAAGGTTTCTGTAGTAATTATGCAGGTCTGTGATGGAAAAATTGTCCTAAATGTAATGGGTGATAATTATAGTCTTTTTGGGTGCTGATTACTGGAAAAAATAATGACAAATTCTATCACAAAGTTTTCTCACAAATAATATATCTAATTTTGACATATTTAATAAATTAGAAAGTACAGTATAACTATTTATTTTAACATTCTACATATATTTAGACATGTTAAATAGTTATTTGGTATATATAAATACTTAGCAAGGGAGTAGAAATCTAAATTTAAAACACTTGCCTCAAAATTAGTTAAAAGCGTATTGAGCAGAATTGTAAAACTAGTGAAAACCAGTTTAAACAAAATTGCTAACATTCTTACCCTAACATTCAGTCAGCCATATGCCCTTCCTCCATGGACCTAGTTCCTTCCCCTCCAGATTCATTAGGCAATATTTGCAAAGATTTGGAAACAATGCCCCAAACATGTGGAAGTGATACCTATGATCCCAGCAGCAATGACTTTTCCTGCAGTCAGAGTTAAATGATTTAGTTAGAGATTTAGATTTTCTTAAGGATTCAGCAGAAATATTAGGTTCTAGATTGAAGAAAAAAAAATTGTTAGCTCCTGGTACTTCCTTTTATTGGTTTTGGAGCAGAGAAGAGGTGATTTTTTTTCTCCTAAAGAAGGTAAACTTGTTTACTGCAAAGGTGTGCCCGGACTCAAGATAAGTTTCAACATCGAATACATAGCTGACAATTGGTGATTTTTATTGATTCATCAAAAAGAAGTATCAAATCAGTACTCTTACACAATATAAGTAGGTATGCTTCTGAGCCTGCTGGACATTCAGTTAATTTAAAAGAATGCTATCTCACCAAGGTACAGCATATAAAGGAAATGGAAAAGCAATATCAAGGAAGGAACATCAACATGATAGCGGACTATTACTGCATGCTGAAAAGGGACAATACTCAACAAGTTCACAAGAGGGAAAGCTAAAATTAAAGGAAAAAAGAAACATTATTAAAAAGACTTTTTTATATACATATTGGCCACTTTATTGACAATTTGAGCTATAATATTTATGTGATTTTTTTGTGTTTGTTAAGTTGTAAAATATGATAAAATAATATTTTGAGTTTTTTTTCAATCGGAATAATTTTTCTATAGTGATGTGCAACAGTGATAATTCTGTTTATTAAAAAACCGTGTATTTTCTGTAAAGTAGCCAATTTCAAATATTGTTTATCCAAATAAAAGTATTTATTTAGTGCTGGATGAGTAACACACACACACACACACATACACACATAACCTATCAAGGACATGTCTTTTCTAAAAAAAGACAATAATTTAATATCTACATTACCTACATATATATTAACAACTGATGGACCAAAGATAGGTATAGCCTCCCACCCCACCCCCACCAAAACATCTGTTAACATACCAACCTTTATAGTAAATCTCATTGTAATAGAGAACATGGAACACACAATGCATCCATGTTCTCATCACATCCTGTGTAATATGATAGCTTCTTTACAACTTTGGTCTCAACACTTACACAGATGATATATTTTGCTGACCTGAACGTTGTATACAAGTGAAGATTGTTCACTGTCTTTAAAAAATGATTATCATCTGTCTGTTGACGCAAAAGTTCTTTCTGCCAATCATTGTTGTTTGTGTCAAACAGTAGTTGGTTATAAAGTAACCAATATACTGTATACGAAGGATCTAGTGTGATACATTTCCTGTAACTTTCCACTGCCTCAACTTAGGCTACTTAATATATTAACATAAAATAATTTACACTAGCAAAATATTATTAATTTGTATTCAGATAAGACTAGATAAAAACATGTCAACAAATATATTAATAAAGTTAATTAATAATGTAAACAAGATCCATCTAAAAGTCCACATTATTGGATACTTGTATGTCTGAAAAACTGTCTGCCATTCTTTCAATGTATGACACTGGTAGTGTGTGTTATATTATCCCCCCTTCTTTCTCTCTATTTTTATCTATTTGGGATATCAAATTACTTATGATTACTTACTTATGATTCAAAGTAACCTTATAGGTCTGGTCATACAAATTTTTTCCCAGCAGTTTTCTAGCAGTATTCTGTCACTGTGAGTAGCACTTAATGTTGACTATTCTACATACAACCTTCATTTTTCTTCTGTAACCATCGAATTAACTTTGACCAGTTAAAGTCCTGGGATCAAGACTTTAAATCAGCTGTCTTAGGATATCACATTTCTCTCCATCTAAAAGTCCACATTATTGGATACTTGTATGTCTGAAAAACTGTCTGCCATTCTTTCAATGTATGACACTGGTAGTGTGTGTTATATTATCCCCCCTTCTTTCTCTCTATTTTTATCTATTTGGGATATCACAGCTAATAATACACGAAGTGGATTTTACACCATCTGTATAGTTGTGGTACACCATAATATGCACAGTTTTACACCATATCTTTTGTGGTACTTATGATTCAAAGTAACCTTATAGGTCTGGTCATACAAATTTTTTACCAGCAGTTTTCTAGCAGTATTCTGTCACTGTGAGTAGCACTTAATGTTGACTATTCTACATACAACCTTCATTTTTCTTCTGTAACCATCAAATTAACTTTGACCAGTTAAAGTCATGGTCCTCAGTGTTTTTTCTGTTTGTTACTCCATTTTCAAGTAATTTAATATATTGCACGCTTCCACTGCGTTCGCTGGGCCCAGAAGCGCAACACAGAATATACCCAAAATAACATAGTATATCACAAAATCAACCAAAAAACTTATTACTATTTATGTAATGCTGCTGGCACACACAAGGTGAAGTTGGCAGTGATTGGAAAAAGCAAACATCCGAGATGTCTGAAAGGTGTACGCAATTTATATGTGCATTATTATGCCAACAGGAAAGCATGGGTAACCCAAGAAATGTTTTCTGAATGGTTCAATATACACTTCGTACCAGCTACACGAGCTCACTGCAGGAAAGCTGGACTGGAAGAAAACTGTAAAATTTTATTGTTCCTGGACAACTACTCCCTACGTCCCCTTGCTGAACTTCTTGTCAAAAGTAATGTTTTTGGCATCTACTTGCCCCCTAATGTGACATCTGTATTACAGCCTTGTGACCAAGGAATTTTACGCTCCATGAAGAGCAAGTATAAAGACTATTTTTTAAACTGTATGCTTGCTGCAGTCAACAGAGGAGTAGGAATCCAAGACTTCCTGAAAGAGTTCAGTGTTAAGGATGCCATTTACGCAGTTGCTAATGCTTGGAAGGATGTTGATAAATCAACATTAACAAATGCTTGCCATAGACTTTGGCCTACAATGATGTTTGATGTAAATGAACCTACAGATGAAGACTTTGAAGGATTTCGTGTCACTGATGAGAAGAAGATGATATCAACCTCATAACTTACGCTAAAAGTTTATCAGACAAAAGTGTAAATATGTTAGAGGAAGCTGACATCGAAGAAATGGTGAACATTGACAATGATGCAGCAGTTGTGCATTCCTTAAGTGATGGGGAAATTGCTGAAATGGTGTTAAATACAGATAAGCATGAGGATAGTAGTGATGATGATGACGACATTGTGAACACAGGTAAAAAAGTCCCCATAGACGACATAGTAAAAATGTGTGATAAGTTAATTGCTGCCCTTGAACAACATCCATTGAGATTATGACAATTTACTCAGTTAAAGAGAGATTGCTTAGACAGAAACCTATGTTAATGAGACAGATAACACTTGAAGAAGTCTTTAGAAATGTCATCTGTCATAGTGCTGCTTCATAACTTGAGAATCCTGTTCCTGGCCCATCATCAGATTTCCGACTGGAACCTGATAACGAAGACGATGTGACATTGATGTACCCTCTTCTCCAAGATCCTCAAGCTAGATGTCATGCACCTTAACTCCATTTATGTTGCAGGTAGCTGTACAGTATTTAGCTTTGTTTGCCAGATGTATTGCTAACTGCACATACGTATTTAGATTATTTTGAACCTGTAGCCTATATGTCCTAGATTATTTACGTTCTACATTTATTCCACTAAGTCATTTATCAGTTTATTACTACAGCATATAAATAAACTGTAATAATGTACTGTGCCTGTACTATTTATAGTCTTTACATATCCCACTTAGTATGAATATTTATACATTTCTGTGCAGAAATATTAATGTATTTGATTACGGTTCATTTGAAGCTGTGTATATTCAAGTTTCACTGAGTGTTTTTCTTGGAAATAAAATGTCGTTGAGAATTTATGGTCTACAATTATCCCATTATTTCATTTATCAATATATTACTCTATAAATAAACTGTAGTAGTATTTCTAGTCTTTATTTATCCCACTTAGTGTAAGTATTCATACGTTTTTGCTGCAGTATTAATGTTTGATTATGGGGTCCTGCCCTAGACCCCACTGGGGGAGCTACCTTTATTCTGAAATCCGAAAAATTCTGAAATCCGAAACAACTGGCCCCAAGGGTTTCGGATAAGGGATTGTGGACCTGTAATAATATTGCAGACTGCAATGCATAATGTTAAAGCATACATTGTTTACTGTGTTTTTTTAAGGATAGAACTGTAATGAGCCTATCATTAATTTTTCATTGTTTTGCATGGGAAGTTAATGATATGGTGTGATATGATTTTTTTCTTTGTGTTGAGTACCTTGTCTTTGTCACATGTGACTAAAATAATTTAATTTTAGACAAAATCTGAAATGTAAACGTAAACAATTCAAGTTTTGAAAAAGTAAATATTTGCGTCAAATTAGTGTTATATTTAACTTTTCTTTTTTAATCAGCATAGAAAAGAAGCAAATGTTTTGAGCACAGCTAGTAGCAGTGAAACTCCCATAAGGAATATACTACCCTATTTCCACAGTGGTCTCCAAAATGAACTGTAAAAATGTGTAGAGGTACTAGGCAAAAATCTAGATACGTTTTCTTGCCCCCAGGTCAACTCTTGTGTTAACTCAGTATGTGGAAATGAATGGACCCTACTTACGAATCCTCAGATAATAATAGGCTGCTGAAGTACTGAAGTAGTTCTCTCCACACTACAGGTATTTTTCAGCCCTTTATTTTATGCCAAGGCAGCGGCATAGCCAAGGGGGGCTATTTGGGTGCAGCCCCCCTTTGAATAATTATAATAATAATAATAATAATAACAATAATAATAAAAAATAGATAGTATAGTACAAAATATAGTGGACGGTATAGTATAATACAAAGTTACTGCACGTTGTCTGATAAAGTGCGGAAAGCAAAATGTGCGTGTTCAAGTGAGAAGTGGGCATCGTGCATCAAGTGGGCTATTTGCGCTCCCCACCACAGAGTACGAAATAACTCTGTGCTGTACACCACACAGTTTATTCGTACTCTGTGCGAATAACTCCACTCGCCGGAACCATTGCAGGCTGCCATATGTAGTGAGTGAGCAAAGTGAGCACATGGAAAAGTGTTAAAAGTAATTTTATTAGGTCTAGTAAGTGAGCACGTGGAGAAGTGTTAAAAGTAATTTTATTAGGTAAGTGTAAGTTAAATTTAATAATTATGTATATAACAGAATAGACAACGCGTTTTAACACAATTATCGCAAACCGTGCCACGCACGTGTAGGCTTGGCTCGTCAATGTGAGACGTTTACACGACGTATACCCATTCGCCATTCGACAAACCTAAAAGATAAAATGGCCTTTTGACTCGATCGCTTTCAACAATACGCGCCATGTAAACGAAAATACAAACGAGCGGCACATTTCCAGTTACGTTTCTTTGTTCTTAGAACCAAATAATAGCCTAGAGGGCAAATCATTGTGTTACAACAAAACAAAAATTCATTTTTACTGGATAAAAATTTGGTGACTTACAGGCATTTTTAAGCTGAATTCAGATCTATGCTTTGATTTTTTTCTATCAGGGATAGTTCTTGATTTTTTAATTTTAAATTTTACTTACTTTTTTATATTATTAGAGGTTAGAATGATTATAATAAATGTTACTATTTAATTTTAATAGTATCATGACAATTGTAACAGTGATTTTAACCTTTTACTAGCATATGAACATAAGAAGAGAATGAAGGAAATGTTTTACAGCAATTTTGTTATCAATTCTAGAATACAATTAAAATGAGACAACAATACAAGCACTCAACACTTTTGTGTATTTTAAGAATTTATTGAACTTCAAAGGAATATAGCTTACAGTTTACAGTCCAACAATGGTTACCAAATCAATGTAGCCAACTTTAATAGTTATACATTACCTGTATGCTAGGGACCTAAAGAGAAACTAAGACTGAATGTTTCTGTATCTATAAAACTATCCCTGATATGCTATTTTTGGCCTTAAATTTGAATTCAGGATACAAAAATACACAAAGTACACATATTTTCACTACAGAAAAAAATTTATTGTAACACAGTGATTATCAATGGCTATTTACACTAAAATTTAATTGTTTGTGAAATTTCTTACTCCTTAGCAGAGAGAAGAAAAACATTAATATTAGTTGCCATGCTGGTTTTCAATAATTTAAAAGATGAATTTGTTTTCATTGCTAATCTAAACTGCAGTTTAAAAGTAGCTAAATAAATTTTACATTCTCTCTTAAATTAGAAGGTTAAATAAAAAGTATTTCTTTAATTCTTTCATAATTATTTTTCAGTTTGCCCATAGTCATCATGATGAAAAGAAAAGACACAAATATGCTTTTTGACTACTTCCAATAAAAGAACAACCAATGAAAATAATTCTTCAGAAGGTCATTCATCAATCACTAATAATGAAAATGTTGTCAATGAAACAACTGTTGAAAATGGTTCATCAAGGAGTGAAATTCAAAATCCATGTGACACAAGTTTATATGATATTTCAAATTATGTTAATAATAAGTTAAATAATAATGAAAAACTTGATTTAATTGATAAACTATGGATACCAAATGACACTTATAAGTTTCCATCTACTACTTATAATAATCAAAAGCGTCGTTTTCAAAAAAACTGGATAAAAAATTGTGCATGGTTAACGTATTCCGCTATTGATGATGGAGCTTATTGCAAATTTTGTGTTTTCTTTGCAAAGGAAGAAGTCGGTTACAGACATTCCCAACAAACGGGAACTTTGGTAAAAAAAACCTTACAAAGACTGGAAGCATGCTACAACTGAATTCAATTACCATAATCAGTGCAAGTATCACATTGAAGCAATGAGTTGCATGGAATACTTGAAAAGGGAACATCGGGGAAAGCAATTACCTGTCAATTTTCAAATAGACCGTGAAAATTTAAAACAAATTGAAGCAAATAGAAAGAAACTCGTACCTATAATACAAACTGTTATTGCATGCGGAAGAAATTGTAACGGGGCATTTTTGGGCCTATTTTGAAGTAATATAGAGAAATTTGTATTTTTTTTTTATAAAACAAATAACATTTTTTCGATAATAGGGACAAACGTAAACAAAGGTAAATTCAGTGGTTAGCAACGATAGCGACGGTGGCAGCACTGCTGTGTGACAATTATTCATGAATATTGAAGCAAACAGAAGCAACAAGCTGGAATTGTGCCAAGGTCAACCAATGACACACAAAACAGCATAAACAAGTTATGTAACGGAACATCAGACCATATTACGTCAGTGCATGCGTCAAGCTGCTATGCAGGGTGTGTCAGAGCCAGCAGCTTTGTGACACACAGCAAACAAAGGCAGTCGGACAATAACATCTTGACACACCGGACACGAGCAGTGTGTGTGTCCGCCGGCTGTTCGTGATTTTCGCGCCCGCAACACACCAAAAAATGTGAATCTATATCTATAAAAATGAATGTTTGTTTCTTTCTTTGTCCCGTATGCGTTCCTATACCATTCATCCAATTGCGATGAAACTTCGGTGAGTTGTTGTGCGCACGCCCGCGAAGGTTTATGAATTTTTTTCAATGGGGCCCTTTGGGGGGTTCTTGGGGTCTTCCACATCTCCTCCTAAACCACTGGACCGATTTCAACCAAACTTGGCACAAATATTTTACGCAATGGGAGAACCAACATAGGATAGGTGTTTTTTTCCACGGGGTCCTTTGGGGGTCCTTAGGGGTCTTCCACATCTCCTCCTAAACCACTGGACCGATTTCAACCAAACTTGGCACAAATATTTTACGCAATGGGAGAACCAACATAGGATATGTGTTTTTTCGATATGATCCTTCGGGGGTCCTTTGGGGTCTTTCACATCTCCTCCTAAACCACTGGACCGATTTCAACCAAACTTAGCACAAATATTTTATGCAAAGGGAGAACCAATATAGGATAGGTGTTTTTTCAATGGGGTTCTTTTGGGGGTTCTTTGGGGTCTTCCACATCTCCTCCTAAACCACTGGACCGATTTCAACCAAACTTGGCACAAATATTTTACGCAACGGGAGAACCAACATAGGATATGTGTTTTTTCGATATGATACTTCGGGGGGTCCTTTGGGGTCTTCCACATCTCCTCCTAAACCACTGGACCGATTTCAACCAAGCTTGGCACAAATATTTTACGCAAAGGGAGAACCAACATAGGATAGGTGTTTTTTCGATGCGGTTCTTTTGGGGGTTCTTTGGGGTCTTCCACATCTCCTCCTAAACCACTGGACCGATTTCAACCAAACTTGGCACAAATATTTTACGCAACGGGAGAACCAACATAGGACAGGTGTTTTTTTTCGATACGATCCTCTGGGGGGTCCTTTGGAGTCTTAAAAAACTAACTTATTAGATCTGGTTACTATGGCAACCCAATGGAATAGATTCTGTTCTAAATATATTATCGCATTAAATTGAAGACCACGCGAACGAAGTCTTTATATATTATATATATACAAACACTTTCTTTCTTTGAGTGGCATTGCAACGCATGCCGGGTACTCGCTAGTAACATATAAATTTAAATAAAATACGCCTAAAGTTTTAAAGAATGTGAGATAAGTAACGTCAATTTGATAAACACATAAATTCAGTGAAAACAACAATCTATCTAGTGCACGGACAATGCGACGTCGTCGAAACTCAGCAGCAGTTAAGTAATGGGGTAGAGTAAAACATAAAAAATGGGTTAAACTAAAAGTATAATGGTACCAATTTCTTTAAATTCGTTTAACAAGAATAAAAATGAGATCTCTTAAAGGTATGGGATGTTGCGTGTGAGTGAGTGAGAGAGAAGGATGTTAACATGGAAGTGCTGGTTGCGTAATTATTTATATAACAATTAAATTCATTTGATTTGTTGTTTTAAAATTAGTTAATAATTAAATAAATAATGAGTTGTTTTATCAATTGAGCCTCGTGGCCAAATATGTTCAAATGGTTTAAAAGAAATAAAATGTACAACTGTGGGAACGAAATAAAAATAAAAGGAAACGTCATTTGGTAACAAATCGATAAATAAAGTTTTCATTATTTTGACAACCATTCTGATCTCCTGAGTTCGCCTAAAAAGAACCCCAAAAATGGTAAGTACACCTATTTTTTTTTATACGTAGTTGGCCATACAAGATGGCGCCCGACAAAGTTAGACAGTAAAAAGTAAATATAAATATAAAATCAATCATGTTTATTTATTTTATTAATTTCAATAAAATAAAACATAACATTGGCGCCCGAACAGGGACAAGTTTGATGCAATTGACAAAAAATTTGAGTCGTTTTAACTCTAGTGACGAAAAATTTGACCGTCGTTTTGATGAAGAACTGAAATTAATAAAGTACAAATCAATTGTGAGAGTAACTATAACAAATTGAAACATGAATTAAATGAAACTTTGAGTCATTCAGTAAAAAATATGAATAACCGAGTTGACAAAATAGAGAGTAATGTGGGGGAAAAATTTGATAAACAAAGACAAAAGGTAATTGAAAATTTTGAATGTAAAACAGAGGATAATTATAATGATGTGGGTAAAAAGGTAGTAGTAGAAAGTAAGTTAATAAATGATAACAATAAGGTTGAAAATAATGAGAATAATTGTAATGTATTTGAAGAATTAGTATCGGAGGTCGATACGATGAAAATAAGTAATGAAAATACTGATGAATGTGTAGAAGGTGATTATGAGATGTTAATGTGTGTTAATGAGTTAGAACGAGAGTGGAAAAATAGTATAATAGCTGAATGTGTAGGGCAGAGGGTAAATTTTTCCATTAATTTTTCTGAACCAGAGTGTTCACAAATGTTGTTTTTGAAGGGCGAGAGACCCGTATTGGTAGATGAATTGAAGTGTATATTGATGTTGTATAATGTTGTACCCTCTGTCTGTAATAATTGTGAGAGTGTGATGTGGTGTTATGAAGAGAGAGAGTTGTGTATGGAGAGAGAGATAGAATTATATAAGTTAAAAGGAAATTATGATGAATTGAGAAAAAGATTAAAAGGGGTGAAGATAAACCATAAAAATACTTGCCTGTCGAAAGAGAGATAGGGAATTATTTTGATAATATTTTTATAAACGATAATGACTTACCTGACGTAATAGTAGAGGAATATAAAAATGATAAAACAACTTACCTGACGTTGACCAATAATACTGATGGAGACTGGACAATAATAACTTATGTTGACAAGGTTTATGAAATATTAATAGGGAATAACCCTATAAATTATAATGGCATAATGAATGAAATAAAGTTAAGGGATTATAATAATAATAATAAATGGTATGTGAATAACAATGATGCATGTTACAAATTTATTAGATATATATACGATGATGGAGGTTGAAATAAAAATCAGTGAATGGACAATTTAAATATTGCAATTTATGGTAATGACCTTGCAGATTTGGACATATGAAGTGTGAAACAATTGAACAGTTATTGACGAATACTTTGTATATAATGTAGTGTATTCAATTGTGTGTATTATGAAATGTTAGGTGTATATGTAGTAGAAAATCTTGTGATAATAATAATAATATTATTAATATTTTGCAGTCTAGATAATAATAAAAATAATTTTGAAGACAATAAATGATGATTTGTAAAATTTTGGTAATAATTGAAATATGTTGTGTTTTAATAATCAATTGAAGTAAATAATTTGAGATGGTTAAATATTGTGATTGAAGGTTATATGTTTGAATTTTATAATGAATTTAAATTATTTGATGAGATTTCAATTTAATAATAATTAATGAATAAATAAATAAATGCCAAATTGTTTATTTTATAGAATAACATAATTGTTGAAATAAATAGATTAATAATAAATTTGGAAATTTTTAAAATCTAATTGCAGCACAGGATAAATAATGGGGTAATGATGAATAAAAAAGTTAATGAAAAATTTCAAGCAAGAATGTTTATAAGTTTTTCTATAAATTATTTAAAGGAGAATTGTTTGTTTAATGTATGCTAATAATCAAGGTTAATGTCTATTTGTGTATTATGTTATGTAATGTATTATACAAGATGTGGGGATAATTTTGGGGCGTAGATTGGTGCTTAGTTATTAAGTTGCTATTGCTGGGGTGGTATGTGCCCCAGTAGATAGCGGAAAGTGTTGGGGGTAGCAGAGAGTGTTACCTCCATCGGAGGCCAACATGGCGAAAATGCACGGCACACCCTTTTGTACAATTTTATATTGTAACTTGATAAATTGCCGTGCCATGCAAATTAATGATGATGTATACATGCCTGAAGGAAGAGATGATTTCCCCGACTTTTCGGGCGATTACTGCCTGACCAGCACTAATCGTGGATTTGGCTAGCGGCCAGCTATGGTCATACTAAGTCCCTTGACCATAGCTGACTTGAAATTGGTCTATATTAGAAATTAGTGGGGGTGAAACTAGGGGAAATCCCGGCACTATGGAACAGCGGCTGCCACTCTGTTCGAGGAGGAACAGCAAGGCCAGGTGGTAGACCCGCATTAAGGGCGCATAATTATAGACAAAGATATGTTGATATCTGAACCTTTTAAAATGTAACGCAGAAGCAAGGACACGGAGATGTCAAATTCCTCCAAAATTTCAGTCCTTGTGGACGCAACTGGACGCCACAGTCCAGGGGGGGTCATAGTGTGTGTGGCAGGGAGGTTACCCAGGGGGGTAACGAATTATAAATTTGTTATATTTTAATAATGATGACTCGCTACTAGATAATTTTGTTTTGATTTGAAAAATAGATGCACTACATACTTCCTATATTGTGTTTATTATATCTTATTGTGTTAATTGCATGTAGTTTGTTAGGAATAAGGATTATAAAAATATAATAATATGTTTTCAATGTGTTTATAGATTTTAAAATAAAATGAAATAAAGTTGTGATAGGTAAAATTTTCAATGGGTTGCAAAAGATAGAAGTTGGGTGATAGTAATTGTTTGAGTAACACGTTTGAGTTAGTCAAGTTGAAAAATATTGGGGTATTAAAGAGAATGAGAGATGAAATACAAGTAATAGAGAATTTGAGTATAAGTGGAGACACAGTAGTAATGCAGAATATATGTAAAGTAATGAGTGATATATTGATATTATTAAATATGATAGTAAGGTAATGAGATTGAGATTTTGGGGATGGCAATTTTGTAGTAGGGGGTAGTGTAATGTGGGAGTCCGCAGCATAATGATAAGTTGGGACGGGATTGGTATCGATTTAGTGGGGAAGGGGTTGCCTTAGGTAGAATCCAGGAACCAGATAAGGGAAATGAGTTTTTTTGGGGGGGGAAACACGTATCCTATGTACAAAGGGTTAGAGAGTATTTTTTTTTATATATTGAGAGAAGGTGGTGAATCGAATTTATTAGTAAGTTGGGTTTAGAGAATTGTTTGATAGATGTTTTGATAGAGGGGTGTCATACTAGTTAAAGATTTTGTAAGGGAGCGTTAGAGTAATAAAAGGGGTAAGATTATGAGTAAATGCCAAGTTGATAAAGGGAATTATAATGAATAACGTAGAATCACCAAAATTAATGAAAGGGAATAATAAATGAACTGATGTGTAAAACGAAGATTGATTAGAAAAAAAAAATATATATATATATATATATATAATAATTTTTTTGGGAAATGAATTAATAAAAGTTAAATTGAGATTAGAATGCAATTTTTATGATTTTATATGCAAATTGAATGATGTAAAGTGTGTAACATTTTAAATACAAATTGTTTATTTTAAGATAATAATAATAAGGTGAATTATGAATGTACTATGTTTTCTTATGTTATGTTGTGTTGTTAGGTATTCTGATCTATGTTAGAAGTAAGTGAAAAACAAAACCAGTGCTTCTTAGTGCAAACCAGCACCGCTATGGGGAAACAGATCAGTTGGGGATATGGTGTTGTATAAGGCCACTATTTGATGTTTGATTTGTTGTTTCAGTGTTTGGTGATGCTGTGGCGGCGGACCTGAGCTGGCCAGCGCGTCAGAGCAGGGGCGTTAAGTATCTGTCTGACTCTACGGTGTTGGGATCTCGAGAGAGAAGTCCAGTATTGTCATTCAGGTGCGGTCACAGTCACCGGACCAAGGGTGAGTTAATTATATTTTTTTTGTAAACCATACAGGGGGTTTTGGCGACATATCCTGGCTGATCCCTTTAGCAAGTATGAATGTGTCAATGAGATTTTTTATGCTTCGGCATAAAATATCTCATTGAGGGGGTATTGTAACGGGGCATTTTTGGGCCTATTTTGAAGTAATATAGAGAAATTTGTATTTTTTTTTATAAAACAAATAACATTTTTTCGATAATAGGGACAAACGTAAACAAAGGTAAATTCAGTGGTAGCGACGATAGCGACGGTGGCAGCACTGCCGTGTGACAATTATTCATGAATATTGAAGCAAACAGAAGCAACAAGCTGGAATTGTGCCAAGGTCAACCAATGACACACAAAACAGCATAAACAAGTTATGTAACGGAACATCAGACCATATTACGTCAGTGCATGCGTCAAGCTGCTATGCAGGGTGTGTCAGAGCCAGCAGCTTTGTGACACACAGCAAACAAAGGCAGTCGGACAATAACATCTTGACACACCGGACACGAGCAGTGTGTGTGCCCGCCGGCTGTTCATGATTTTCGCGCCCACAACACACCAAAAAATGTGAATAACATATAAATTTAAATAAAATACACCTAAAGTTTTAAAGAATGTGAGATAAGTAACGTCAATTTGATAAACACATAAATTCAGTGAAAACAACAATCTATCTAGTGCACGGACAATGCGATGTCGTCGAAACTCAGCAGCAGTTAAGTAATGGGGTAGAGTAAAACATAAAAAATGGGTTAAACTAAAAGTATAATGGTACCAATTTCTTTAAATTCGTTTAACAAGAATAAAAATGAGATCTCTTAAAGGTATGGGATGTTGCGTGTGAGTGAGTGAGAGAGAAGGATGTTAACATGGAAGTGCTGGTTGCGTAATTATTTATATAACAATTAAATTCATTTGATTTGTTGTTTTAAAATTAGTTAATAATTAAATAAATAATGAGTTGTTTTATCAATTGAGCCTCGTGGCCAAATATGTTCAAATGGTTTAAAAGAAATAAAATGTACAACTGGGGGAACGAAATAAAAATAAAAGGAAACGTCATTTGGTAACAAATCGATAAATAAAGTTTTCATTATTTCGACAACCATTCTGATCTCCTGAGTTCGCCTAAAAAGAACCCCAAAAATGGTAAGTACACCTATTTTTTTTTATACGTAGTTGGCCATACAAGATGGCGCCCGACAAAGTTAGACAGTAAAAAGTAAATATAAATATAAAATCAATCATGTTTATTTATTTTATTAATTTCAATAAAATAAAACATAACAAAATGGTTGGCCGTTATGTGGACACCGTGATTCTGGAATTTTTGACATTAATGAAGATGGAATTAAGGTAGAAGGAAATTTTAGAGCATTGCTTCGTTTGCGAATTCAAGCTGGAGACGAAATATTAAAAAATCACTTATTAACTTGCAATAAGAACATAATATATATAAGCCCAGACATACAAAACCAAATCATAAATTGTTGTAACAAAATAATAATAAAAAAGCTTGTATCTCAGATAAATGAAGCGCAGTGTTTTACAGTTTTAGCGGATGAAACCGCAGATATTAGTTGTATTGAACAGTATTCCATATGTGTAAGATATTTTAATGAAAATACAAAAAAAATTTGTGAGCACTTTCTTCAGTTTGTCCCTCTTATTTCTACAACTGGAAAAGATTTAGCAGCAACGCTGTTATCTTCATTAGAAAAATTTGGGATTGATTTAAAATATCTTAGAGGTCAAGGCTACGATGGTGCTCCAGTGAATACTGGTAAACATGAGGGTGTTCAAAAATACGTCAGTCAAAAATATCCAACAGCAGTTTTTGTTCATTGTGTTGGTCACTCATTAAATTTAGTTCTATCCCATGCTTCAAAAATTCGGGAAATAAACAATTGTCTTTGAATAGTAGAAAAGATTTATTAATTTTTTGAATCACCAAAAAGGAATTCCGTACTCTCTAATAAAATTGAGGAATACGCACCAGAATCAAACCAACAAAAATTGAAACAAATGTGCCCTACGCGCTGGGTTGAAAGACATGATTCTGTTATCATTATGGTGGAATTGTTGGAGCCCGTGCTGTATGCATTGGAAGAAATAAGTTCCTGGAAAGATAAATCAACATCCTCATTGGCAGATTTATTACACACCGGAATTCAGAAATCAACTTTCTTAATTTCATTATTTGTAATAGAAAAAATATTTAGCTTCACATTACCATTATGTAAATACATGCAAAGTGAGAATATTGATTTATGTGCTGTAATTGAACACGTTGCAAAAGTTGAATCAATTTTTGGAAACATTCGCTTAAACTCTGAAGACGAAAGCTTATTAATAGTCTTGGCAGAAAAGCTTATTAGTAATTTATTTAATAACCATATCACCACACCAAGAATAGCAGGAAAACAAACATATAGAAGCAATATAGATTCAAACTCTCCGGAAATGTTTTACAGAACTACAATTTTTATTCCTTTTTTGGATCATGTAATTTTTCAATTAAAATCCAGATTTTTAAATCATCGTAAAATATTAGAATCATTTCAATGTTTGATTCCAACTGGCCAATTTCCTACAACAGAAAACAACGAAAGTTTTAAATCCTTGATAAGTTTTTATAAAAACGATATGAACGTTCCAAACGATGAAGTTGCCCTTAGTGAGTATTTATTGTGGTTTGCAAAATATTGTGATTCATCAAATAAACCTTCAAATGCTATGCAATCTATTATTGATTGTAATAAGAATCTGTTTCCAAATATTTTTAATTTATTAAAAATATTTGTTACTTTGCCAGTAGCTACAGTCACTCCTGAGAGATCGTTTTCAACTTTAAAAAGGCTTAAAAATTATTTGAGAAATACGGTAGCGCAAGATCAACTGAATGGTTTAGCTAGTCTAAACATTCATTGGGAAATAAAAGTACAAGAAGAAGAAGTTGTAGAAGAAATGAAAACACAGCCTCTACGATTAGCATTATGAATGTTGCAATATTCTGTAAGTTCAAAATATTAAAATACATCTTATAAATCTAATTAATCTGTTTATGTATACTTTATTTAATGTCACTTAAAAATTCTCAGATGGTCTTTATGAAAGGTTTCGGCATCAGTCAGTTCTAGGTTAATCGTTAGAAACTGAAAACCCAATGCAGCATCAGTAACCCCGCAATGATCCCCTTTTGCATAACAGTCTCCCACATAAATAAATGCACCTCACAGAAAGGTTAAATAAAAAACTGACCAGTGGACAGAAAAAGTTTCACCAGTCCATTTACTACCTTCCACACTTGATTCTCCTATGGCTGGAATGTCTCAGAGGTGTGTTAATTGCCGATATGGTGCAGAGACCAAATTAGACCCCCACCAAGACCCAAACTAGTTGCATTTATCTCTAATCCAGGGAGCATCTGGAGCCTTACCTTGAACACTAGCCAAGAGAAAAGTTTTTAAGTGGTTATCCTTCCTCCACTATTTGTTATGTATATAAATATAATTTAATAATAATAGAATCTTCTGTACATAGATAACAAATGGGTCTGTCACTGAGAGTCCGCCAGAACGAATCCCTTTGGGGTGCCCCGCCCCCACTGCGCGATTATTCATCTTGTCGTGTACGGCTGCCCCTACTTAGACCCCCCCTAGAGAAAATCCTGGCTACGCCTCTGTGCCAAGGACTTATCTAAATAGCCTTTTTGATAGTCTATCCTGCCTCTCTCGAAAGGTTGTCAATTGTTAAGTGCAGTTTTTCTAATCGCTGAGCTGTATTTCAGTACTAGGTCCTGCCATTACTTATACCTGGCCTGGAGAAACTCCCCTAGACTTTGTCATTTTAGTTTTCTAAGCATTTGTTATAGATAAATGAATTAACACATATCTTTTTAATCAGGGCCGTCCCTATCCGGGCGTGCAAGGCGTTCGGTGCACTCCGGCGGCACGTGAGCGGGGGCGGCAAATAACAAAGAGCACTACGATTTTTTCTAATTAATAAAATGAAAAAATTAATAAAATAAAATGAAATACTTCGATTTCCCAAACGACTAATTTTATATGTAGTAGACTTGTTTTAAAGTGTAAACAGATGTTGGGCCACCCGGGATGTGTCCTATTGTTCACACGAGCTAAATCACACACTTGCTCCAATCTTTTGTAAATGTCAAGGTCAGCTTTATTGTTTCCTGTCCCAAAGCTTCCATATGTTTTGCTTTTCGTGTGTAAACAACAATGGTCAAACTATTTTTTTTCAGTTACTGGTGTGGTGAGTATTTTAGTAAATCTTTTCAGTTTTCACTCGAACATACTACGGTGCACATCAAAAACAAGTTGTTGATTTTAATTGTAATAGTTACTTGTGTTTTTAAAAATTTAAAATAATAAGACATATCTATAATAATTACCTAGTGTTTTTCCTAATCATTAGGAGTGTTATAAACTATAGGAAACGAAGGTAAGTAAAGTAAAAATTAGATTTATTTTTATCATATTATCGAATTAAACATTTCATTAAATCATAGATGTTTTATATACTTAATTCATTAAGGACCGATTTCACCTGCTTCGACTAATTTTAATTTTTGAGTTAAATATTAAAAACGATTGTAACCACGGAGACATGGCTTTATTCTGAACTTAAACCTTAACTGAAATCAGTGAAATTGACCGTAAATATAATTTATTTATTGGATATTCAAGAAGATTAATTAGATTATTATGTATAAAATACGTTTAATAATCGCGCACTTTTAGATGCATTTTTGCAAGAACTTGATTTTACGATGTAATAGCAAATTTTTCAATTTCAATATTTAAGTAGTTACCTCACTGCAATTCATGTAATAATGCCCAACCCTACGTTAGTCATTATCATTTCGTGAAAAGTTAAAAATTCAATTAGTATTCATATTTTCTTTCTTTCTTCCTTTGTTTATTTGTTTATGTATTTTATAGATGTCAGATGGAAGAAAGAGGCTTTCTGGATGGCAATATCAAAAAAAAGAGAACAAAAAAAAAAGAAACTGTCAAAAAAGTAATAACTCCAATTACACAGTTCTTTGAATCAACTCCAAGTTTTTCGTCCAAAGATTACCGGGCTACATCTCCATCTGAAGAATCTAACGAAGCAGAAGCGGGAACCACAGTGAGTACTCCACCATCGGCAACACAAAACACTTCAATTTCAGAAGAGTCAGAAAATGTTGTAAATGAAGAAATTGAAAAAATAAATATCCCAGATATTTTCAAAGATCCCGGAAAATGGCCACGCGTTTTGGATGACAAAACTAAGGTCACACCGACACAAAATAAACCACCTCAAATAAAACAATTTGTATTTCCAAAAGACAAGTCAAACAGGAGCTTTTCTAAAAAATATTATCAAAAAATTATGTCTAATGGTGAAGTAGTTTCACGAAGTTGGCTTTTATACTCCATATCAGAAGACGCCGTTTTTTGTTTCAATTGTAAACTTTTTTCAAATAATACTGACACTCCTCTTGTACAAGGTGGTTTCAAATCTTGGCAACATTTGTCTGAACATCTTCGCTGCCACGAAAAAAGTTTGTCTCATATAATGCATACAAAACAATTACTGAGCTTGAACAAAAATTTGTCACAAAATAATTCTGTTGATGCTCATCATCAAACCTTAATAGAAATGGAAAAGATTAGATGGCAAGCTGTTTTACAGAGAATCATATTTTGTATTAAATATTTAGCGAAACAGAATTTAGGTTTCAGGGGCAGCAACTGCAAATTATTTGAAGATAACAACGGAAATTTTTTGCAGCTTATACAAATGATAGCCAAATTTGACACCACCTTAGCCGATCATCTTCAAAGGGTTCAAAATGACACAACATGTATACCACATTATTTAGGGATTAGAATCCATAACGAGATTTTAAATTTATTGGGTGACGATTTCGTAATTTTAAAAATGTTGAATGAAGTGAAATATTATTCTTTAATATTAGACTGCACTCCTGATGCTAGTCATCAAGAGCAATTGACAGTTATTTTGAGATTTGTTATTTACAATGCTGAGATTGGGGAAGTTGAAATAAGAGAACACTTTTTAGGGTTTTGTGAAGTTAACAATACAACTGGGGCAGGATTAACCAAATATATTTTAGAATTTTTAGAAAAAAATAAACTCGATATTCTTAATATGCACGGCCAGGGTTACGACAATGGTGCCAATATGAAAGGCAAGCATAATGGTTTGCAAAAACAAATTTTAAATATCAATCCGCGGGCCTTTTTCGTACCTTGTGCTGCGCATACTCTGAATTTAGTGGTTAATGATGCAGCAAAAATATCTTATGAAACCATAGGTTTTTTTGGAATCATTCAAGAACTGTATAATTTTTTTTCCTCTAGTACAAAACGTTGGGCTGTATTATTAAACAAATTTCCAAATTTTACACTCAAGCCACTATCTGACACTCGCTGGGAAAGTAGAACGGATGCACTCAAACCTCTTGCTAAGGATTTACCAAAAATTATCAATGCTCTTAGTACTATTCTGGAGGACAAAGATGATGTTTTTGATCTCAACACCAAGCATCAAGCGCAGGTTTTGTTGAACAAAATTCGTTCATATAAATTTATATGTTCGTTGATCCTTTGGCATGATATTCTGTTTAATGTAAATATCGTTAGTAAATTACTCCAAGGTACTGACATTAACATTTTACAGTCAATTGAGTACTTGTCGAAATTGAACGAAACCTTGAAAAATTTTAGAACTGATGATGATGAATATTTTAAAAGTGTACTCGAAAAGGCAACCGAAATTGCTAAAGCAATTGGTATAGAAGCAAATTTTCCAGAAAATGTTTGTGTTAGATCTTGTAAAAGACCACGAATGTTCGACTACGAATCTGCAGACGAAACTACTACGGATCTTAAAAGTAAATTTAAAATAAATTTCTTCTATGCAGTTCTAGATACTACGTTATCTGCCGTACAAGAACGTTTTGAGCTTATACAAGCATATAAAGATAAATTTATTTTTTTACATAATTTTAGAGAAATTAAAAATGTATCTACGTTAGAACTGATGAAAAGCTGTGCTGACTTGGAATTGTCATTATCCGATTTGTCTAACACAGATTGCCCCAAAGACATTAATGCAACAGATCTAGTAGACGAGATCCAAAACATACAAAATTTCATAGAAACTGAGAATTCCCCCAAAGAAATTTTAAGCTATATATATATATATATATATATATATATATATATATAAATGGTCTAATATCTGAGTTTCCCAATTTATCCATTGCACTACGGATTTTATTAACCCTACCTGTTTCTGTGGCAAGTGGAGAGCGATCATTTTCCAAATTAAAATTAATAAAAAATTACCTACGGACCTCAACCTCGCCTAAATTTTCTTGCTTTAATTTCAATTGAAAATAAAATTTGCGAAATTTAAGTCTAGAACAGCTAATTAAAAAATTTGCTGAAATTAAAGCAAGAAAAGTAAATTTTTATTAGTCAGCGATTTAGGTTTTCAATACGAACATTACATGTAATGTGCAATTAATATACTCTTATATATTTTTTAAATTAATTATGTAAGTAATTTTTAGCTTATTTAATTTTTTAAATGTACATATTATTTGTGTACTTTTTGTGTAGCTAAAATTTATATTAGAATTATAAAATATTGAGAAAAACATTGATAATTTTCATGATTTTCGTTGACCCTCTCCCACTTCTATAAAAGTGGCAAATTACACTTTGCACTCCAGCCGCAAACATACTCAGGACGGCCCTGTTTTTAATTATGCCATAATTAATTATTAATACTGATTTTCATATAAAAAAAACTGAAAAGGTATTTATGAGTAAATTTGTTGCGACCGGACCTTCGGCTTATAAAAAAGAATTAACGGGGCCCGACTCAAAAATATACGCGCCAGTTACTGCAGGTTGCAGTCGCGAAGGATGTATGGGGGAGTTAATTCACTTACCTATACCTACTACGTTGAACGGAACAATGCAATCACACCGGATACTACTTGAAACAATCAGGTAATATACAGAACATTGATAAATGCAAAACTAAAATACATTTCTAATAATAACTTTTTTTACGAGATAAAGTAATTTTAATTATTAGCTTTAATTAAATCATTTACAATCAGGTCAATAATCCAGATTAGACATTAGAAAAAAATAAGTAAACAGATTATAAAAGTTCAGTTATTGAACTAGCAGCCAGAGCAGAAGCCATATTGGTGGTTGTGTAGTAAGGGTTCTCTCCTTATATTTAGATAAATATCATATTGTGTTGACTTTAATATTCTTTTATATCTGTATGGCGGCAACGCAGAGTTTTATGTTGAATGGAGCTATTGGTGGCGTAAGTACAATTTAAAATGTATTAAGCAGTTTTAAAAATACGTGACTTGAAAAAGCACAGGCGTTGAAGAATTAACATGACAGTAAGACTAACATTATTCAAAGAACAGTTTTTAAAGATTCTTATTATTGAGTCGTTTATGTTATTTGTATTTTTGGAATATTTGTAAATTTATATTGCAAGTTTTTTAGAAAACATTAAGAAGTCTGAGAAATTGAAGATTTTATCAGTCTGTCGCTTAAAATTTGTCAATAAAAAGGTCGCACATTTTGTTGGTGGTTACTCAAATGGTTGAAAATGTCGGGAGCCCGAAGTAGTCATAAAAGAACATACAGTAAATTGCCCGGTAGTAAAAAAATAATATCTATTACTGGTTTGATATTGAAAATCTGTTTTAATAGCTTATCTTGTAGACTATTGTAACGGATCACGTATGTTAACAGACTAATTGTAAATAAGAATGTAACAAATTATTTTCATAAGCATATAAGGTGAAAGATGGTTACCTACAGTTTTTTAATTTATATTTTATTTAGTTTCTTCTGTAATTAGTGTTATTACTGGAAGTTGTGAGTGCAGTGTCCAGATTTGTGTTGAATAATATTTCAGTAATAGTGAATAATAGACCAACTATAAACGACTCGGTTCATTTGAAACTTTATATATTTGTAAAACGTTTTCTTTATTGTAAAAAATTAGGTAATTATCGACTTTCTAGGCCGCGCTGGTATTTACCAAAAATGATATAGGCCTAGCTTACAAATAATTTTATTTAATTAATCACTTAATTTTATCAGACTATGAATTCAGGTTACCACAGAATACCTTATCAGAATACTACCGAACACTTAATTACCACAGAATCTAATTAAGATAGTGTCCTCTATAATTTGTAATTTGCAAATATACACGCGATATACTTTAGTGGAAGTGCATGCATCTATGTAGTGTAAAATCAAGACCCCGATAGGCGCCTGTTTGGTTTAATCTCAAAAACTGCTGGAGAGTTTTGAAGCTGATTTAAACCATCCAGTAGTGTATTTGTCATGGAAGGTTGAAACGCATGAAACATTAACCTACCGTATGTCAAAAGCGAGCTGATCAGTGATATTAATGAAGTACATCCAAAGATAAATGAGAGAGGAAAATGACTTCTGTCACCTATAAGGGAATCTTACAAGACCTCGGTTAAAAAAAGCCTATTTCTATAATTCAGAGTTGCTCCAGTATGAGGTTGGTCAGGTTGCTAAATTTAAAAATGAAGTGGATAATTATGTTTATGAATTTTGAAAAGGTTTAAATTGTTACTAGTTTAATCCTTTGGTGACCAGCATTATTTACTCTAGTACATTGGAAAGGACCCAGACAAGTTTTTGCACTGGCTGTAAATTGTCTTCATCCTCTTGCACATAATAGATGTCAGTGGTGTGTTTATTTATGCTACAGTTACAGATTTGTTAGAACAAATGCAGAATATTGTTATATATTTATTAATTTTTTAAATATATATTAATAATAAATTTTGATAATACAGCAGAGGAAAACTTAACTTATTGCTTACATGAAAAAAATCCTTGGCTCACCAAAAACTATATGTAAGTTTATTGTACTAAACATTTGAGAAAAAGGAATAGTTATGTCTGTAACACAAAGAAGAATAACATATTTATGTTGTCTGAACATAACTTGGAAACAATAGTGCAACGTTACAAGTATTATGAAATGAATACACTTCTGACCATGTACCCAACGCAACTATAAAGTGTTAAAACACTGACTAGGTCGTAGGATTTTTGTTTTTTCATTGTGTTAAGTATATGTGGTTGCACAATAAACATATTTTTAAAAAGAGGAGAGACGTTGATGACATGAAATAAATAATAATTAATTTAAACATAGTCAAAGAATCATTCAGTGGTTTATTAAATATTGCAAAGAAAATTAATTGATTATTAAAATTTGAAACTAAAAAATTAAAAATATTCTCTTTTATAAGGTTACACTCTGAAAACATAACATATCTTTGCTATTCAGCACACATTAATAACATATATAGTCTTAAATATATATTGTTGCATATAGTTTACAAAATATTGCCAAAAATAATATAATACTGTGTAGCTAAAAGTAAGTACAGTGAAACCTGACATAACAGCCACCTTTTTTCAGCGGTCACCTCCATGAACAGTCACTTTTCTGAGGAACGGATTTTATTTCTCGTAAGATCAATGTAAATTTCCTCTCCATTAAAAGGTCACCTCTTCCCTCGGCCAGTGGTCAGTCCCTAATGGGATCTTTCACTTGTTTAAACGGCCATCGAGATGTTTAGTCATCTGGAATGATGTAGCCTACAGCAGACAGAACACTGTAGTTTGGCAATACAGATTTCTAAGAATAGGTTACGCATAGAGTGCATGCCGGCACGACACAGTCACCAGTGTTTAGAAGAGAGCACGTACAGTGGCGGCAGGCACCGGTACACGCGTGCAGGTAGTCTGACTCAGTTTGCCGGAATGAAATGTTCATTCTAGTTTCCGAAACTAGCACTGAGACGGTGTTTACTTAAGTAAAGTTTATATCTAATGAATTGAAACGATTAGCCATATGTATCTGCGTAATTTTTAAATTTACAAAACGCTATTTGTATACAATACACTACTGAAGTTTCAACAACGTTGAAACAGTAGTCAGCGGTCAGTTTATACATGAACGTTCCGAACTCTTGAAACCTTCATAACATTGAATTAAGCATAAACGATCTGCGTGTGCTTAAGAGGTGTTCTCGTAATTTGTAGTGTAATTTAACAGTAGTTAAACAATAACGGTAGCTTAATAGTGTAACAGTGTGTAAAAAATGAGTAACAAAGGAAGAGTGTGTTTGAATTTTGAAGCTAAGCGAAATGTTATTTTTGAAAGCGATAAGGGCGTTTCAGCAAGGAAACATGTCGACGTTTTTAAATGCAGAAGAACACATTAACAACATAATAAAATATCGGTATGGAGAACCATACATGACTTTCATATTCTAAGATTTATATTTAAAATAATTTACAAAATGAAATGTTTCCATAGAAACTACTTCTTTCCACTTATTGCTTCAGCCTTAACCACAGTACTGTGGTCACTAACGTATACCACCACACGTTATTGCACTCGATTTTCACTGATGATGGCAGTCGATGGCACTGCCGAAACGTCTGGTTTTGCAGAAAACATTGGACTACGGCCAAACAGCCCAGGAAGGAAATTTAACAACAAACCACTACTTTGTTGCCAATAACATAGTACACATAAAAAGTATCCCCTCCCCCTTCATCTATAATTTTCATTTATAGAAAATTACCCCCACCCTGTTCAACTAGCCTCTTCATTTATAGATATTTCATATACGTTTCTACAGTGGATTATTAAGATCTTCTTATCAGGATACTTTATTTATCAAAATTAAGTACTTTACTCTTGTTACAACAAAAAATGTTTCAGGTAGGCTAAACTGTCCTTTCACCGTAACCGATCTTCACCAAAATCAATGGGCCTTGAGTATTCTACAACTCAGGCACATATGTAAAAAATTATTTGATTCTGTTTGAATTTACGGCAGTTATCGTTCGTCATGAAAAAATTTCTCTTGTTACAACATAAAATGTTGCAGGTAAACTACCCCTTTCCCTTAACCGATCTTCACCAAAATCAACAGGCCTTGAGTACTCTACAATTTAGGGATGTATGCAAAAACTTATTTCATAATGTTTGAATTTACGGCAGTTATCGTTCGTCATAGAAAAAATTACCCTTGGTGTCACATAAAACGTTGCAGGTAAACTACACCTTTCTCGTAACTGATCTTCACCGAAATCAATAGGTCTTGAGTTCTCTACAATTCAGGGATGCATGCAAAACATTATCTGATTCTGTTTGAATATGCGGCAGTTATCGTTCGTCATAGAAACAATTACTCTTGTTAAAACATTAAAAGTGGCAGGTAAACTACCCCTTTCCCTTAAACGATCTTCACCAAAATCAATAGACCATGAGTCCGCTACAACTCAGGCACATATGTAAAAAATTATTTGATTCTGTTTGAATTTATGGCAGTTATCGTTCTTCATGAAAAACGTTCTCTTGTTACAACATAAAATGTTGCAGGTAAATTACCCCTTTCCCTTAACCGATCTTCACCAGAATCAATAGGCCTTCAGTCTTTTACAATTGATGAAGGTATGCAAAAAAATATTTGATTCTGTTTGAATGTGCGGCAGTTATCGTTTGTCATAGAAAAAATTACCATTGTTAAAACATAAAACGTTGCAGGTAAACTACCCTTTTCCCTTAACTGATCTTCACCAAAATCAACAGACATTGAGTTCTCTATAGCTCAGGAAGGTATGCAGTAACATTAGAGTATAGTAGGTCCTCATAAGAGTAATGCATACAGTGATATATTAACATGGTGATATAGTTAAGTTATTAAGAACCCAATTGCAAGACAGTCATCACACGCATGAACACAAAACATGAACAACAGTACTGTAACTAGGTGACCAGGGACTTTGTATATAAGTGAAATTAGACAGTGGGTAAAGAATCAGTCAGTCAGTTGCATACAAAAAAGACTATGTAACAGACTTAAAGTTCAGTCTTGCATTACAAATTTTAATGTTAGATTCAGTAATATTCCATGTCATATCATCCAGCTAAAATACATTTGTCCACCCCAAAGGTTTTTTGGGGGAGACATTTTTAGGTAGGCTGATATGATGGCAGTTGATGTGGAATTTTAACACAGTACTGCAATTAAAAAATTTGTTGTAATTAGTGGGCAACATTTGTACAGGGTAATTATATTTGTGTTCTAAAGTGCTTTTTTTGTAGGAATGCAAAATAACTTAAATCATGCAGTAAAATTGTACACTTTTTTTTGTAAATTAATTTATATAAAATGGTCATACAATTTTTTTAAAACTTGCATCTATTATTTCATGTTGTAAGAATATTAGAGTTGACTTCCGGTGATCATATTGTAGTTTTAGTGTTAGGTAAATTGTGCATTAAATTAAAAAAAAATTATTAGTACTTTTTGTTTGTAGCATTCTGGTGGTAGTTTATTACCACCGCCTCCACCACCACCACCTCCTTCTCAGCCTTCCATGCAGATTAATAATAATTCAGATGAACCCATTGCCAAAAGAAGCAAAACAGGTGGAGGTGGAGGAGGAGTGACAACATTTGGAGGAGGATTAACAATTGGAGGAACAGGTATGTAGTTTATTAAGATTTGTTTTCTTTTGATATATTTCAGATGTTATAATGAATTGATGTTTTCATTCATTATGTCGTATATCCATGACACAGTGTCATTTCCATATAACGCCGTGGTGTAATTTTCATAATTATAGTAACTTGTAGTAAGTTAAGTTATAGTTACCTGTCCTTTTTTAGTTATGCACATAGAATATGAGTTTAAGGGTTTTAATAGGTATTGAAATATTTAACACTGGATTGGTGTAAATTTCATTAGTAAACTGTTCTGACAGAAAAAATTGCGTTTATCCAAAGCCAGTTTGTAGATAAACTGGTAATTTGAGATGCGTTTTTAAAGTGTCAAGAAATTATTTTCATCAGGGGTTTTTATGTGTATTATATAAATGTTTTGATCGGGAAAATTACACTGATAAATTGTAAATGTACATGATTTTTTTTTAAACAAAATTCTTCAGTGTTGACATTTTTTAATAAAGAACGGAGGTTAACATTTTATGTTACTTATGGCACACATGAAACCATTTACCAAATTAATAAACATCCTGGTAAAATTCACATTATTGTTCGTAATTTTTGTTACACTTTATTGCATAACAGTTATTTGTTATGTTCTTTAGTTAGTTTTAAAACAACCTTTGTTTATAGTAATTAGAAATATTCAAAATTGTTTTAATACTATATCAGTGTAATGCATAATTTTATTAAATATTGTAATGAAAAGACAGTGTTGAAGAAACAAAATGATTGTAGATATTGAACAGGAATGACTGCAGTAGTTTATCAGTTAGATAGTAATCTGTATGTAGGTAGGTAGGTAGGTTAGGCTATGGTCAGGTTGTTCCGCAGAAATAAAACACTAATACCGTCTTTTTCCTCTGTTTCTGAGATGTTACAGGATTTGATACTGAAGTCACAACTGCCAAATACTGCAAAATGATATGGAGTGTATAGTTTAATAGTAAAATATGTGTCCTTTTGTTTGTTTGTTTTTTGTTGGGTGGGGGTTTTATTACCCTTATTTTATATATGCCTTGGAAGGTTTAAAAAGTTTGTAGAGATATAAATGAAAATTGATCGTGTAAATTGGAATAGAGTATTTATGCAATTTTTCTGATTAGGAAAGTTTAATACATAAATTGTATCTGGGCAGATTTTTTTTGTGAGGTGATGGGAGGGTGATATATGTTTTATTTAATGCATATATCTAGAAGAATTATGTGACCTTTCTATATGGTTATGAAAATGAAACAAATTTAATTTTCTACATTTTTTTTGTAACTTGTATTATCCTGCGAGCTAGTGCAGCTATTTATTTACCTATCCCTGATTAATAATGTAATTTATTTATGAACATAACTACTGTAGTTATGAATGCACTTAGCTCTTAGGATTAGAAACATCCAAAGATTTTTTGCAGAAGAATTATTCCAATTACAGAACAGATGATTTCTGTCTTGTCAATTTTTTCATTCTCCATTGTTAAGGGTAAAACAGCATGCTTGTTTTTTGCTTTTCCCGTTACCAGTTTTAGTTATTTAGAGCAACACGTTAATAATAATCATAAATGACAAGTCAAAACAACATATAAACAATTTTAAAAGTAAACTGTTAATATTTGTGAGGACTTGCGCAGTATGTTTTACTTTGCTGATTTATTTTGTTTTACTTTTTTTTTTTTAAATTCAAGATCTGTTTGTAAAAATGTTAAGTTAACGTTAGAAGTAAATGTAATAAAGGCATTAATGTATTCTAAATACTTTTTTAATCAAGTATGAAACAAAATATCTTTTTTAAATATGGTTTGATTGGGGTTTGTAAGTATTTGATAATATGGTGTTAGCTTCGAGACATTTTGAATCCGTGTTTTGTCTGGTTATGTTTACAGATTCTCAGATAACCATATTACATACAAGAAGGAGTGTATTCAACATCATAAATCACCTTAGTAGTTTTTATTCTTCAGTTGTATAAAAATATTGTTTACTGATTTTTTTTTTATTTTATTAATATTTTGTATGTATGAATTTTTGTATTGTCCAGATTGTGTCTAGTGTGGAAATTCATATAATCCGTGTTGTCGTAAGTGATAAGAATTTGATCTAGGTATGTTGAAAAACTGATAACGTATAATTAGAGTTGTATTCAGTTACAGTTAATGGTAGCAAACCACATGGTTTTATGAGATGTATTAAAATAACATTCAGTGTATTTTATAAATCTAGTCGTCTTTAAAAGGAATGGTCGGGGTATATATTTGTTTTTTTTTTGTTTTCTTAAACAATATATCATGATAATTTTAAAAACTGTACATTAACCATGTATATATAGAGTTATGTAGGTATAAATTATTACTGTTAAAACATTTAATTGAGGCTTTTAAAGTATTTTGTTGAGGTTCCATGTGAATTCATGTTACACAATTCATCTGGCTCATTTGGATAAGATGAATTCAGATACAGTTTGTTGTAAGTTATAACTAAACACACACACACGCACACGCACACACCTCACACATCACCTCAGTGTACAATTAACTGTGGAATGATGTACAGTTTCTTACAGTTTATGTACATAATGGTATACATTTGAATTAGTACTAATGAGTAGAAATGTTAGGATTATTGTTACAAAGTAAGGTTAGATTTAATATTGTGTTTCTCCATGTAAATGCCTCCATTTTACTTATTTGTAGAGTCTACTGTGAAAGGTGATAAAACAGTATGTAGTATGGGTTTAAAGTGTATGAACAGTCAGCGTGTGTGTGTAGAGGTTTGAATGAGTATTTTTGACTGAGATTATGACATGCACGCACACACACACACACACACACACACACACACACACACACACACACACACACACACACACACACACATGCGCACACACACATATACAATTTTTAGATTTGTAAACTTGCATGGAATACTTCATGTGGAAGGATTTTCAGAACAGTAAAGATGAAAATCTTTATCTGAGTTTTTCTTCATTAATTTAGATTTAATTTAGATTAAGTAAAAAAGGTATGTAAGACAATATGTTTATTGTTTCTTTTCTGCTCTTCTGTGTTGTTTCATGGTTAAGAGTTGGGCCAGGTGTTTTCAGAGGATCGCATACCAAATCAAGGGCCAGCTTAGCAGTCAGGCCTGCTACCCATTGCGGTAAAGGTCTCACTCTGACAAATCTAACGCCGGTTTTAGCTCAATTTCCCTATATTACAATAATAGTTTTTAATGTAAAAATATCCCATTTTAGAAGTGAAAGAATAATTGAGAATTTAAAATATATTGTGGGGAAATTGAGCTATTTCAGCTATCCTGCATTTTTTCTTACAAGTCAGTATTAATGCATTCATTTCAGATTTTGTTGAGTTCATTACCTAAGTTGTGTTGTACATGTTTTCCAGTTTGACCTTTGATGCCTGTGTATTACATAATAAGGAAACAACAGCAGTCATCATTAGTGCTTTGCAGTTTTATATAATAATTGTACATAATTCAACACACACACACACACACACACACACACACACACACACACACACACACACACACACACACACACACACACACACACACACACACACACACACACACACACACACACACACACACACACACACACACACACACACACACACACACACACACACACACACACACACACACACACACACACACACACACACACACACACACACACACACACACACACACACACACACACACTGTTAATAGTGAGTGACAAAACTGTTGTGCTGATTGTCATGTTCACATTGAAATAAAAATGTTATTGTGACAGATCAACAATCCGTTAACTTGTTAATAAATTTAAAGTTGATTACATTTTTTCTTATTTTAATGTGAAGCATGAATTATATCATGATTTTTCATCAGTTTTGGCTGTATGGTGTTTTAGAATTTGCTGACAGTGCTTTATATGTACTATTGCTCAAATAATATTATTATTTATTATTGAGAAAGGTGACAATAAATTTAATTATACAAAATATATATTGTACAATCACCATTACAGCTGGGACTTTTTGTTTCCATATGTTTGCACAGTCATCAGAGGAATATAGGCAGATTTTAATTCATTTTATTGTTACAGGGTCCTCTTTCCCATTCCTGTCTGCCCCAATCTATGATTTCAATCAAACAGGGACCTTGGCACCAGGTAAGCACCATATTGTATGCTAACAATAGTATGTTTGTGAGTTTTATTTTTGGTTAAGTTTAATTTGTTTGTCAATTGTGAGTACTTGTTATATTCATTATATGCAACTAAGCAGAGATGTTCATAATAATATTTAACGATTGGCGTAAGGTTTAATTTAAAACAGAAATGTAAAATATAAAAAGTTTTGTGTCACAGATTTAGAATGACATGATAGTTACACATAAATTGTACTCCAATACTACAACTATATCCTTCGTATTGTTTAAATTAGCAGCCATCCTTACTATTTCTTTTATGAATTTGCTAACTGCTATAATTTTTTTTATTGTTCGACTAAGCTTTTCGTCATTACTGACATCTTCAGGTCTTAAACAACCAGGTTGTTTAAGACCTGAAGATGTCAGTAATGACGAAAAGCTTAGTCGAACAATAAAAAAAATTATAGCAGTTGGCAAATTCATAAAAGAAATACAACTATATCCGTCAACAATTATACATATGGTCTCTCAGTTTGTAGGCTTGTTTTAGAAGAGATGTAATTGTAAAGGTTTTGTGATGGGGTGTGGATGACATAAAGTTAGTATAACTTTTAAATTTGCATGTTCCATTACAATAAAAGAGGAAGAACAAATAAGGAATTGAAAAAGTACGGAAATTTTCTTTTTTTAGATTATACTGGTGTGGTAGGTTTACAGCGTATTGCCTTAAGTTTTATACCTTTATATGGTTAATAAGAATTGTGTTATTAATTAAATTAATAAAATTTAATTTATAGTGTTAACTAAACCATTAAGTTAGTTACTGCACCATATCTCTGATGCTTAATAATATTTAATGTTGCTGGGTTTTACCAATTAAAAACAGGGAGGGAAACGTTACTATCATTTAAGAATAGTGGTATTTATTGATTCATTATTGGTTAAAAATTATGGAACATTCAACACGCTGTGGATAGAGGCCTAGAAATTTATTTCCAGAGGTTTTATGAAAATCAAAAATTATTTTTAAATTATATCAACAATTTTTAATATTCAAAGTTATCTGTTTACAACAATTTTCAAATTTATTAAATTTCAGAGTACTGAATGTCAAAGCACCTTTTTTACTGTCTTGTCTCAAGCATGTGTGTATGGTTGCAGCAATAATATCATAATTGTGCAACTGTCATAACCATTATATAATACTAGCTTACAAAAACAAGAGTATTTTTTATAGCTGAAGAAAAAAATGAATCTAAAAGTGTTGTTTGTTAAATTGTCATATAAGGATTTTATGTGTTAGAATAGCATTAAATTTAAATTTTAATATTATTTTCACATATTACACAAATATATTTTGTTGCAAAAAATAACAACTAATGTTTCCATGAAAATATTTGCTTGTGGAATATCTTTTGAGTGTCCAGCAGTAGTTCAGTAGATAGCATACCGTGATTCCATTGCCTTGCTAGTGCTTTTCCATGATGTCAGGAAATGTCTTGATACAATGAAAATACAGTGATACAATACAGCATGAGGTTAGGAAAGAATAATGTTCAGTAACATTAATGTTAAGGTTTCACGTTTCATAGCTAACACCAGTGATTGTGACAACAATATTTTAAAACTCACAACAGAACAGTTTCTATAATGAAATATGTTTGTAACACAGCAAAAGTTAAAAAATTAATTTTTGTTCAGGTAACCAGGAAATTTTTCTTTTTAAGCAAACACTTGAATGAATCACTAGATGTTATTTGATAAATATAAAATTGTTTATTCAGAATCATTCGCAAGTCTCACAATTCTTACCTGCTCGGGGTCCAGGATCCTGTTACGCGAACTCACGGCCTGTAAGAGAGGTTATTGGGTTTTGTTACATAATAATTACTCGTATTTGCTATGCTAATCAACTCGATTTATTACTCAAATTCAACATTTTTATTTTGTCGTTCCTTTTGTTTTACTTTCTTTACTGTAAATTTATCTCATCTCGCTTCGGATACATTTTTGCAGAAGTTGGTTATGAACGTTTACTTTACATATATTTTGATTCTACAATTAACATCTCAAAAATAAGATAAGAACTAACGAATAGACCTTATTGAATTACATCTTAACATATACTATCTCTATATACTAAGGCAACCCAGCACTTGCTCACACATTCTTTTATACCTTTTCCCCTTTTTATTTATTTAGCGCTTTTTCTGAATTTTCATAATTATATTTGTTTAAGTTAGACGTTTACTTCCCTGGTTGTGTCCGATACGTGGTGGCAACACTCCTGAATTTTGTTCTGATCACTGTTGTATGCCAAAATATGCTTTCGCTGGTTCACTGAATGTTGTTTGATGTTTCACAATTGTTTGACTATTGTATTACATTATTATTTATAGTTGGATTATTTATTTACATTATTATTTATTTATCACATTTTTTTAGCACTTTTATTAAATTTGGGCCGAAAGCCTAGTTACTGCACCGGCCAGTTCCACGAGGTGACACTAAGTAACTTTTGTCGACTGAAGATTCTTTACTGTTTATTGACACATTTTTCGGCCGGTTGGTCTACATTATTGAATAGATCTTCACTAACCGCGCGCCCACGCAACTGCGCGGTTTTGAGTTTAGAAGCCGACTGACGCTTACTAGCTCGTTTTCAAGATGGCCAGAATCCTGCTGTGTGTGGCTACTTGACTCGTGATAGGCTGGGCGAGTGTTACGTGAGATCTCATTAGACGAGAGCATTTTATCGTAGACTCGCTTCCTACGACCAGGAAAATCGTACGTGATCTTCACCCTGCCCGAACGGGCATCCGCGCACGCTGACACATTCCAATGCTCCAGGATGTGTCGTATTTAATTACACTCTGCTTATTAAAACTGAAACTCTGTCTGGGCGATTCCCCGTTATTACTATTGACACCTGAATAAAATAAACCCCAAACTTCTGTACCGATACAATACCCCCCCCCCAATGAGAGGTTTTCTGCCAAAACAGAAAAACTCTCATTGCTAAAACCTAAGAGGACCAGCTAGGATGTGGTGCCAACAACCCCCTTAATTCCTTAATAAATCATGGGTAATCTACCCCCCCTAGTCTGGTGACTATAGCTGCACCTGCATGACTCTACTGGACTTCTCTGATCGAGATCCTAACACCATAAAATCAGACAGGCACTCACCACAGTATCATCTAACTCTGTAACATTTCAGATAAAAAATCAATAACTGGTCTTTACACCAAACCAGATCCTCAACTGATATATCTCCCTCTTATACGTACTGGATTGCCTTTAGCAAAGTACTGGGTGCGTACATATGTGCTTTCCTAGCTTAAAAGTAATACACCTTAACTCAAATAAACATTCCTTATTTTACAAACCCTAACCTCAAAATAAGTATCATCACTTTTAAGTTAACATAATCTACCATTCGTTAGCATTATGCTTTTTCTTTTAATATCCATTAATTAAATATTTTAACTATTTATCTGGACTTATCATTTCAAATTAAAAATAAATTATTTAACTTTCAGTCATTTATCCAAATAAATCTAAGCTCATGACCAAAAATTCACATTTTTAATTTAATTTTAATCATCTCTTTCAGTTAATTACTTTAACTGCATTTTGCATTTATTAACTTCCATTATCTTTGTAACCTTTGAATCACTACTCGTTAAAACAATCTACCACTATCCTTCAAAATTTTTTTTTAATTTTCAAGAATTAAATGAATTTAATTTTCAAGAATTAAATGAATTTAATTTTCAGAAATATATCTATTTTTTTACAATTTAATAAAAAAGAAACAAAATTGTTATTACCATAAATTCAATTGAAACTATAAATTGGTTACACAATAAATATACTATACACAACACCATGCATCAGCTGATGTCTTGCCAACATGTTAACATAACCTTATTCTAGGTACACTGAATACAAATAAAACAAATACACAAAATTCTACAATTTGTCATCAGCTGTCCTTGTTAACTATGAAATAACCATTACAATAGCAAGTGAGTCATAACAATATAACACCTCTTTACTCAGGGCCAAGCAATTTGATTGCACCGTGATTACGGTCTAACAATTTTTTAACTGACTTTTCAGTTATACTCCTCATTCTTCTACATTATTTTATTATATTCCCCCCTAACCCAGTTACAATTAGGTAAATCACCTGCCGGATAAACAGGATCAAGGATTTACCTTGTGCATAGATGCGGTATCTATGCCCCTGGCTTGTAACGGCCAGCTCCTTTTCCACACACACTATTGTTTCCTGATGTTTGACTGTAGCGCCCATTTGCATCCACAAGAACTGAAGTTTATTTAGTTTATAGACGCGGCCTACACCGTTCTTGTTTCAGCGTTACAAAACATTCGGCATTACTGATGTCCGAGGACACCAGTAATCCTACTAAAATTCACTCATATGCCCTTAACACGGCACTATCACCCCCTTCGATGATAGCCGCTGTTCCATAGTCGTGGTGATTCCCCGAATTCCCCCCCCCCCCGGTTAATTTCTAGAGTCACCATTTTTGAAAATAATAACAAGTATGGCTAGGGTACAATATGCCTAACCACACTTGCTACCAATAATCCAAATCCACGGTCAGGGTTCGGTGACGCCGTGACCGCCCGAAAGTGGGGAATCACATGTTCAGTACACAATACATATTTAAGATTCCTACACACTAACATAGTACACTCATAATTAACATTGCTATTATTACATCGAGACAAACACTTCAAATTTAAGTTTAGTTTCAAATTCTATTAACTCTTTCACTTGTTACATCTATTATCACATTTCAATTATGAATTTCTATTAAGTATTTTCATCATCAATTGGTTCGGGTGATTCTCAGTCATTCACAATGATTTGATTTATTGAATGGGCATTTAGATATAACCTTACCCACCTTCTTCCTTCTAACGACCACTAACAGATTTGCATAGGGTGACACCGATCTCTCAATAATATTTACCTCCACTAATTTCTCTAACGCCACTTAAATCATTCTCTTATTACAAATTACCTGATACCCTCTTTGTACATAGGATGTGTGTTCCCTTCCTTTACACTCATTCCCTTATTAGTTCCTGGCCCCTCCCAGGTAACTCCGCCAAACCTCATTTAAAACTATTCCTCCCGCCACAACGCCTTACCACAACACCCTCACTACAAAATTTATGTACCCTGCTCTCACCTATTTACTCTCCACTTTCATCACTCCCTTTCTCTCTACGTACATGCACTTTCGCTACTGTGTCCCTCCTACTGACCCGTTTCTGTATTACTTTTAATCCAAAAATTCTTATTTTGTTGAATACTCATTTAAAGTTAACTCTGACTGACTCAATGCCTTATTGAAATAATTATCACCCAAACTACATCTTTTACCACATTTTACATTAATATGCTCATTGAAAATTACACTAGAAAATTCACAACTACCTCAAATTAATTTAATCACCTAATTTAAAACCTTTTAAACTCATTTAATTTCATTATTAAAACATATTACTTTACTTCCATTTCATTATAAAATTCATACTTGCATATGGTCAACTATAAACTCAAAACTACAAACATTCATTGCAACAAATATAATGTACATAACCCTATGTACTTTCTAATACATCGTAATAACCATATGACTGAACAACTAAACACATTCTACGTTGACTCATTTGTTATTTATTATAAAGTTCAAATCTTAGGAAAATCATTTAAATTCATTACCAAAGTCTATTTATACAACATTAATTAATTAATTAAAACATATTACTTTACTTCCATTTCATTATAAAATTCATACTTACATATGGTCAACTATAAACTCAAAACTACAAACATTCATTGCAACAAATATAATGTACATAACCCTATGTACTTTCTAATACATCGTAATAACCATATGTCTGAACAACTAAACACATTCTACGTTGACTCATTTGTTATTTATTATAAAGTTCAAATCTTAGGAAAATTATTTAAATTCATTACCAAAGTCTATTTATACAACATTAATTAATTAATTAAAACATATTACTTTACTTCCATTTCATTATAAAATTCATACTTACATATGGTCAACTATAAACTCAAAACTACAAACATTCATTGCAACAAATATAATGTACATAACCCTATGTACTTTCTAATACATCGTAATAACCATATGTCTGAACAACTAAACACATTCTACGTTGACTCATTTGTTATTTATTATAAAGTTCAAATCTTAGGAAAATTATTTAAATTCATTACCAAAGTCTATTTATACAACATTAATTAATTAATTAATTCATCTCTTTCAATTTATTTAACTCAATCAGTTTCTTAAAACACAAAGTTACTTTAGTCACCTTACTTCAAAACAATTACAATTCATTTGCATTATAAACTTCATAATTACTCACGTTATTTGTTTAGTCTGATAAAATATTATTATTATTATTAAAATCAATTCCTACTGCATACGTACATTGTTTACATAAACTACCTAGTACAACGTAACCTACTACACAAACACGATTAACCTCACTATAAATTTATCTACAATTCTTCGTCATATTATTATATTGTTTACCACACCTCATTACAGAAGTTAGCCAAGTAATTACCATAAACCAAAATAATTAAATGTCCATTCACTATTTATCTAACCACCATCATCGAAAATTAGTCTGATTTTCACATAACAATTCTCATCTTTATTCACATACATCTTGTTATTATGATTATAATAAACATTATCATCAATTGTATCAACATAGTATTTGACAACATCATTGCCTACTATTAATTCATAAAACCTGTCAACATTTGGTATGGTCAGTTCTCCCTTAGTATTATTCGTTATTCCCATGTAAGTTATATTATCATATTCATCTACTACATTAATCATCACAAGGTAAGTGCTCATCATCTACAGTGGTATCATCAAAATAATCAACCTTTACTACAACTGGTAAGTATTTCATATCGTCTATTTTCTCAAATTTTAACCTCTCTCTCAACTCTTTATAACTTCTATTTAACTTAAACATCCCTATCATTCTCTCTCTCTCTCTCATAATATTTCTCATCATAACATCTGTCACAACACCCCTGAACTACTTCATTCCTTGCAAAGGGCACCACAAACTTACTATAACACTTCCTGGCTCTTCCAGGAACACTACACCAAATTAAGGGACTATTTGAAGACACCTCGTCTTCCACATAACCTCTGGAGGAAACTCTGTCCTCGTAAAACATTTGTGAAAATTCTGTTTCACAATATACCCAGGGAAAATCTGCCCTTTGCTCGCCTAACCTCTTTTCACACCCTCTCTCAATTTCATCAACACTCTCTAACACTTTGTTATTAAATTCTACTTCACCAAAATCTTCATCACCACTATTTGTTTTCACTGTATCACTCTTAAATAGCTCGTTTTCAACTATCTTACCACTACTACTTGTTAATTCATTTTTACAACTATCACTTACCTCGTTAATTATTTCTTCGTTATTTTTTGTCATTTTATTATCATTACAAACACTTACCTGTTTTAATTCAACTTCTGTATTCTCTTTTAATTTACATCTATCTCTTTTCCACTTCTCGTTTTGTTTTTTCATATCATTAATCATTTGTTTTGTGAGTTTATTATTTCCTCAAATTGACTTTTCATATAATTAAATATGTCATCTAATGACCACTTTTCTACTCTACTGACTGTGAGTGTTGATTCAGCGTTTATTTCGCTCATAATCATTGACTCGGTCTCGCTTACTTCATTATTTATTTGACTTTCAGTATTGCTCCCAGTGAAGCTGACGTTCTCGTTACTATCTTTATTTGTATTCATTTTGACTCTTTAACTCTTACTTATTTATAATACATATATTATAACATAACCTATGTATTTAATTTCTTATGTAACTCCCACTAACGTCTCTTACATCCACGAGTAGGCATAGCCTATACAAAAATACAATTTGTATAAACTGTCCCAGTTCGGAGCGCCGTTGTTAACCTACTAATTATTTGATAAATATAAAATTGTTTCTTCAGAATCATTCGCAATCTCACAATTCTTACCTGCTCGGGGTCTAGGCTCCTGTTACGCAACTCACGGCCTGTAAGAGAGGTTACTTGGTTTTTTTACATAATAATTACTCGTATTTGCTATGCTAATCAACTCGATTTACTACTCAAATTCATCAAATTTTATTTTGTCGTTCCTTTTGTTTTACTTTCTTTACTGTAAATTTATCTCATCTCACTTTGGATACATTTTTGCAGAAGTTGGTTATGAACGTTTACTTTACATATATTTTGATTCTACAATTAACATCTCAAAAATAAGATAAGAACTAACGAATAGACCTTATTGAATTACATCTTAACATATACTATCTCTATATACTAAGGCAACCTAGCACTTGCTCACACATTCTTTCATACCTTTTCCCCTTTTTATTTATTTAGCGCTTTTTCTGAATTTTCATAATTATATTTGTTTAAGTTAGACGTTTACTTCCCTGGTTGTGTCCGATACGTGGTGGCAACACTCCCGAATTTTGTTCTGATCACTGTTGTATGCCGAAATATGCTTTCGCTGGTTCACTGAATGTTGTTTGATGTTTCACAATTGTTTGACTATTGTATTACATTATTATTTATAGTTGATTATTTATTTACATTATTATTTATTTATCACATTTTTTTAGCACTTTTATTAAATTTGGGCCGAAAGCCTAGTTACTGCACCGGCCAGTTCCACGAGGTGACACTAAGTAACTTTTGTCGACTGAAGATTCTTTACTGTTTATTGACACATTTTTCGGCCGGTTGGTCTACATTATTGAATGAATAGATCTTCACTAACCGCGCGCCCACGCAACTGCGCGGTTTTGAGTTTAGAAGCCGACTGACGCTTACTAGCTCATTTTCAAGATGGCCAGAATCCTGCTGTGTGTGGCTACTTGACTCGTGATAGGCTGGGCGAGTGTTACGTGACATCTCATTAGACGAGAGCATTTTATCGTAGACTCGCCTCCGACGACCAGGGAAATCATACGTGATCTTCACCCTGCCCGAACGGGCATCCGCGCACGCTGACACATTCCAATGCTCCAGGATTTGTCGTATGTGGCCTGGTTGATTGTACAAATCGACAGCTGGGTGTTTCAAAAGTACACTCTGCTTATTAAAACTGAAACTCTGTCTGGGCGATTCCCCATTATTACTTACCTGAATAAAATAAACCCCAAACTTCTGTACCGTTACATAGAAAACTTCAAGTACACATGAATTCTATGAGTTAGCTCTCCAAATGGTGAAGCTATCCCATGATGCACTTTGTGTGCCATTTTAATGGATCCCCATGTGCATTCTATTAAAACTACAGTACCGGACCTAACCTTGTGCATAAAAAAAATAATGCATTTTAATGTGAATTGTAATAAAGGAAAAGTGGTAATTATTATTACTTTGTCATCTTCAGTTTCCTTCGTATTGAAAGGTATTTCAGTCGTAATATTCTAGTGATCATTTTTTTTTATCAAGAATGAGTTGCAAAGATAAAATAACCAATTACTTTTGAAAAATATGTGTATTGCAGATTGCATAAATTGTAGGGGAAGTACTTTTTACATGTACTTAGCATTTATTAAAGCTTTTGATTAAACAACAGGTGTTATGTACAGTATACATTCTTCCATAAACAATATTATTACAACAGCTAACTTTATTAGTAGCGTTCACTGCTCCGACCACTTGTGTCAACAGCCCAAACTTGAGGCATGGTTGTGGTAAGCTGTACCACACTCTTCTCTGTGTGTAATAGACCACGACAATTTTTTAGAATCACAGTCACTCTTTTGACAACATATTTTATACTGTTTACTAAGTTTATACTGTGTGTGTTACTTACCTATTTTGTATTATTGGTGATTGGGATTTAATACAAGTAGTTACATTTCCTCATACAGAGGTGAGTTTGGTATTTTGTATGCATGCCTCAAGGTCTGGGATGAAGATACAAGTGGCCATGACAGTAGCCAGTAGCAATAAAAGTTGCTGTTATAATACTGTTTATAGAGGAATGAATACTGTATGTAGCAACTATCATAACCTATAATATTGCTATAAATGCTTCACATTTTAATTACATGACAATGAATGTGATTATGATAAAAACAAAACTATTTAATTGAAAAAACAATCCAGTATATTATGTAACTAAACATACATAATTATATCATTTTCCTAAATGTATAAGCGATATTCACTGCATATAATACCAACTATTGGTATATTAAAGTATACCAACTATACTGAAAAATTAATGCAGGAATTGTTATTAGGAAAGTATCAGTGTAACTTAAAATTGGCTTATATCAGTTAGTTGGGTAGTAGTTGATTAGTAGAAACATAAAAGAAACCTTTAAAAGTTATGAATTCTGGTTGCCAATTTCCCAGGTGTTCCCCAGACATTGAGAAAATTATCAACAAACAATACCTAATAAATAAATATTGAACTTTGGTTTAAAGAGTTTAAAGAGAGTTCATTATGATAATATAGTTAACTCTTCTTATTAGTAGGTAGTGAAGAAAAAGTTGATATGGTGTATTTTCCTATATAATTTTGGTTTGAAGTCAAGCTTTGATACGACATTTGGAATGTACTTCTCTTTATAGTATTGTTACGGCATCACGAACAATCTACGTGTTTGTTGAACCTTCCAGAGAAATCCAGAGTGTATGCGTGTGGTGTACACATGTACACATGTGCACATGCGTGTGTGCGTGTGCTTGTATCCGCATCTACGAGAAAGTTCTTGATGCCGCCAGCCGTGCGGACTGTGTCAAGGTTAAAAATCTGTCTTGACTGTGGAAGAAGTTATGTCAACAAAAATATCTGCAGTAGAAGACTCTATTACAAATATAAAAGAGGAGATTAAAAATGAAGTCGAGCAGTGTCTGATATTACAACCAAAGCTACTTTGTGAACAGACTGTACCAATGATAAAGACAGAAAAAGACGCGGAAAATAAGTCAATAGAGAAAGTAACTTTGCCTGCAGTAGGGACAGTTCATGTCAAAGCTCCAACCTTTGACGGAAGCAGTCACTGGGCAACGTACCTCCGCCAATTTGAAGCTGCTGCATGCGCAAATAATTGGACAGAGAAAGACAAGGCAGTCTCACTCGTTCTCGCATTAAAAGGACCCGCGGCAGAACTACTACAGAAAGTGCCACCTGGCAGCCAGAACATCTATGGCGAGTTGATAAAACCTCTAGTATTACGGTATGGTGATAAACATTTCCGAGATATGTAGGCCTACTGCACCCAGTTGAGAGCAAGGCGACAGCATTCCGGAGAGAGTCTTCAAGATTTTGAAGCAAGTATCGACAGACTAATTAGACTGGCCTATCCTGAAGCGCCAGAAGATTTTCGAACGCGTTTTGCGATGCAGACATTTACTGCCGGTGTCCGAGATAATGAACTACAGCAAGTGTTACGAATGGCAAGACACCAGAACAGTGCGGACGCCCTGGTACATGCTTTGCAATTTGAGGCCGCCAAATCAGCGTCTGGTTGGAAAAGTCATAAAGTGCGCGCTACAAGATCACGACGGCACAGACGATGAGGAAGAAGAACAAGGAACAGAGACTCGACGGTCGGCACCACAGAATAAAATAAGAAAGGATGGAAGACCGAAGTGTTATCGATGTGGGAAGCCTGGACATCTACAACGAGATTGTCGTGTTAGAATTCAGCAGCAGGGAAACGAGCAATAGTCGGTACAACGGGGCGTGTGCTGACTAACTGGAGGAACGAAGCCCCTAGAGAATACGCAATTTCTACACTTTAGAAAAACAGCGGGAGCTTGGTAGTTACCGGATTTGTTCAAGAAAGGCCAACCTCGATTACAGTTGACACAGGCGCAACAGTTTCTATTGTGTGCCCCGACGTGGTGAAAGATCTCAAGCCAATCTGGTGCTCTTGCAGCTTGCGAACAGCTCCTGGACGGCCTGTAAAAGTGTATGGAAAAGTGGAGATACACCTACGCCTCGGTCGACTTGAGTTTAATCATCAAGTACTTGTTGCAGACATTGTGGATGAAGCAATTCTTGGTGTTGACGTTATGAACGCATACGGATTTATAGTCGACTTCAAGAACAATGTATTGAGAGTCGGAGGCGAAGAGGTAATGCTATCAACAATGACGACAGCAGAAAAATTGATGGACGTCATAAACCAAGTGGCCGTAACTGTTCCGCCAAACTCCGAAAGATCATCATGGTTAGAACCGATGTAGATACTAGGGGCAACCAGTGCTCTATATTCGAACCCCAGGTAGTCAGCACACCGGGCATACTAATTGCCAAAAGTTTAGTTAAACCTGACGAAACCGGAAATGTACCTATTAGAGTGGCGAATATTTTGAATCAAGCTATCACTTTACAAAGCAATACGCTCCTAGGCAAATTTACTCCTGTGGCCTGGGTAGCCGGAATAACGCAACGAAGATCCAGTTCTTCGGATACTTCCAAATTACCACAGGAACTGCAAGAATTATTGAACAGATCTAACGACCTCTCAAGTGGTGAGGTAAAAGAACTTGGACAATTTTTACATGAATTCAAAGATTGTTTTGCATTTCGGGGACAGTCACTGGGAAGAACCTCTCTTGTGCAACGTCGCATCAATACCGGGGACACAACACCGATACGCCAACCTCCTCGAAGGCCTCCATTATCTAAACAAGAGGAGATGTCTCGGTTAGTACAGGACATGTTGACAGAGGGAGTAATCGAACCTTCGTCAAGTGCTTGGTCTTCCCCTGTAGTGCTGGTAGCGAAGGTGGATGGTGGATTGCGTTTCTGGGTAGACTACCGGAGGTTAAATGTTACAAAGAAAGACTGCTATCCATTACCTCGCGTTGACGATACACTCGACACGTCCGGAGCACAGTGGTTTTCCACATTGGACCTGAAGAGTGGATATTGGCAAGTTGGTCTTCATCAAGAAGACAAGGAAAAGACCGCTTTTTCGACCCCAAGTGGCTTATTCCAATTTAACGTCATGCCATTTGGACTCTGTAATGCACCGGCAACATTTGAGAGATTGATGGACATGATACTCTGAGGCCTGACATGGAAAACTTGCCTTGTTTACTTAGACGATGTCATAGTGATTAGGAAGACTTTCGAAGATCATTTGGAAAACCTTAAGGAAGTTCTAACTAGAATTCACGGTGCACAACTGAAACTGAGCCCGAAGAAGTGTTCTCTATTCCAGAAGGAAGTACAGTATTTGGGCCATCTGGTTTCGGCAGCGGGTGTTAGCATGGATCCTAATAAAGTAGACACGGTAAGAGACTGGCCAGTCCCGAAGAATAAACACGAATTCGGAGTTTCCTGGGGTTATGCTCATATTACCGACGTTTTGTGAAAGGCTTCGCTACTATTGCTAAACCACTACATGAGCTAACGGAAAATAAACTTCCAATGGTCGAGAGAGTGTGACCAACCATTTAAAACATTGAAGATTGCATTATATTCGCAGCCAATTCTTGATTTTCCAGCCTCCGAAGGGAAGTACATCGTAGACTCAGATGCAAGCAATACTGGTGTAGGAGCAGTTTTGTCTCAAGTGCAGAACGGTGAAGAACAAGTAATAGCGTATTACAGCAAGATGCTTTCTAAACCAGAGAGAAATTATTGTGTTACAAGAAGAGAGTTGTTGGCAATTGTCAGAGCTTTGGAGCACTTCCATAAATACCTCTATGGAAGAGAGTTTTCACTATGTACCAACCATGCTGCACTTGCATGGCTCTTGAGATTTAAAAATCCGGAAGGACAGTTGGCAAGGTGGCTCGAATGTCCGCAAGAGTACAACTTCAAGGTACAAAATCGGCGGGGGCGCCTGCACGGTAATGCAGATGGCTTATCACGAAGACCGTGTCCGGAAGTCTGCCGACGACATTGCCACAGAAAGGAAGAACAAAACTCAAGCGAACATGTTCAAGCCATCACTGTAGATTTCCTGGCTGACGGCTGGACAACGCAAGACTGTCGACAAGAACAGATGACTGATGAAGACATTGGACCGATCTTGACAGCAAAAGAGGAAGGTCGCCGCCCGGATTGGCAAGATATCTGCCATGGTTCCAAAGTGCTGAAGGGCTACTGGGCACAATGGGAATATCTCACCTTAGAAAACGGATTGCTGAAAAGGGCTTGGGAAAGTGCAGATGGACGAGACGTGGTCATGCAGTTGATAGTTCCCCGAAGTAAAGTGCAGTCTGTTTTGAAGGAGATGCATGATGGAACATCTGGAGGCCATCTTGGCGTTAACAAAATCCTTGACAAAATACGGAAGCGATTCTATTGGCTTCATCTTCGCCACGACGTAGAGGAATGGGTTCGGACGTGTGAAATATGTGCTGCAAGCAAGGGCCCACAAACCAGAAGCAGGGGAAAAATGAGACAGTATAACGTTGGACAACCTTTCGATAGAATTGCCATAGACATTGCTGGACCATTCCCAGTTACTGACGATGGAAACCGGTACATCATGGTTGTAGGGGACTACTTTACTAAGTGGGTGGAAGCCTACGCAATTCCAAATCAGGAGGTTACCACTGTGGCAAAGCAGTTAGTTCACAACTTCTGTTGCCGTTATGGAGCCCCTGTGGAAATCCATACGGATCAAGGGAGAAATTTCGAATCAGGAGTGTTTAAAGAATTATGCCGTCTACTCGGAATTCGAAAGACCAGGACAACGCCTCTGCATCCTCAGTCGAACGGGATGGTTGAGAGATTCAATAGGACACTTGAACAGCATCTTTCGAAGGTTGTTGACGAGAACCAAACAGACTGGGAGCAACGTATACCACTATTCCTTGTGGCGTATAGATCATCAGTACATGACACAACCGGCAGGACTCCAGAAAAATTGGTATTTGGGTGGGAGATTAGTCTTCCTGGGGACTTAATGTTCGGATCACCTGAGACTCAGTCCCAAGAGCCGCAGAAGTATTCCTCGCAATTAGAAAACCAACTACGAGAAATGAATCGCTTGGTAAGAGGACGGCTGAAGATTGCCAGTGATAAAATGAAAACTCGGTATGACATTCGCAGCAATAGTGTGGGTTTCCAAGAAGGAGATCAGGTTCAGTCCAAAGCGCCGTCGTAGTCGCTCACCTAAGCTTCAGTCTAACTGGGAAGGACCCTACACTGTGAAAAAAAGAATTAATGTTGTTTGTCGGATTCAACAGGAAGGACAGCGAAAGTTCAAGGTCGTCCACCTAGATCGCCTGGCTAAGTACAACTTTAGAGACGGTTTGACAGTTCGGGACGAACAGGCTTAAGGAGGGGGCAGTGTTACGGCATCACGAACAATCTACGTGTTAGTCGAACGTTCCAGAGAGATCCAGAGTGTATGCGTGTGGTGTGCGTGCTTGTATCTGCATCTACGAGAAAGATCTCGATGCCGCCAGCCATGGCGGACTGTGTCAAGGTTAATTACGTAGTTCATACGCACGCTACGACGCAATTAGGAATCGTCTAGATATTCGACTAGCTATAAATACCGGTACTCAAACGACGTTCAGTTTAGTATAAGGCGAATTTTTGACTGTGCGGTTCGAGAGTATTAGTGCGATATATTTATAGAGCGGTTCGAGTTATTACTGTGTACATTCAAGTAGTTATTAGTGAAGTGTTGTGTTTTATATTCGGACGGTATAATTGTAATACAATTGAGTTTTAATATTAGTGGACATTTTATTGCGTGTGAACAATTTTCATTTGATTTGTTGTAGACACTGTGTTGTTAATTACGAACTGTTTTACTGTAACAATTAAAGGTGTGATTAGTGACTTGATTGGTGTCTTGTACTTATTTTGTTTCCACTGTACCTACGACGATCGAGTAGACCATCGTAACAGTATATTCCAAATTTCTTTTATGAAATTCCATCCTCAAAAAAGTTGTAACCTGTTGGTTTTTGAGATGTTTTAGTTGTAGTTTAGCGTGATTATTTCGTTAAAAAAAATCTTACAATATTTGAGGTAACCATCTTGTAAATGGTTACCTAGTTTTCCATTTGTTTTTAATACTATTTTTATTAGGTTAACAGCTTAATTTCAGTATAGAATCTACTATTGGTAAACAAACATTGGGACTTCAAATAAATTTTGTAGGTAGTTTGATGAAGGGGGAGGGGGGTATTTTTACAACATTTTTGTTGGTTTTTAATTATCATTAAATGTATATGTATATAATTATGTTTTTATAAGTACTGTTATAATGTTATTTTTATTCCTTCAAAATTTTGAAGAAAACTGTTTTGACAATCAAGTATTTTTGTATTTTTAAATTATTATGTGAGCACTTGCATCACTCAGATTTATTTGAAATACATAGCTTTTTCATGTCCTTTAAAAACAAGCCCATCCATTAAAAAAATTTTGCAAAATTGTGTGTACTTGTGAAAAAAATGAGTGAAAAAAAATGAAAAATGTTGGCAGTCCAGATTTCCAATATTAATAACTGAATAAAAAAAGAAATCCTGAAAATATTTTGCATAACTTAGAAATTCCATGAATATAAAAGAAGAAATTATATACATTAGTTATGTTTAGTCTCCAAATGATTTAGATGGAATTGCCAAATTATATTGTAAGTATATCTCTATAGAATGTCTTGAACAAGGGGAATTTTGAAATATCAGATATTGTTTTTAGGAGTTGTCATATATTGCTATATGTATTTTCTGATATTGATTTTACATTTTATCATGATAGACAAGTATTACACATACATTTGATGTAGAGGTTTTAGGTACAAATTATTTGTGAACATTTTAGGTCCTGGGTCCCGTCTTGGAATTATTGGAATCCTTGGTTCTCCACTACCTAAACTTACAGCTGAGCAGCAAGATGCAGTCACACGGGCAAAAAAATATGCAATGGAACAGAGTATCAAGATGGTTTTGATGAAGCAGACACTTGCACATCAGCAACAGGTATAAAATACATTTATTATGATTTATTAATGGCTACACAAATTTATATGCCAGTAAGTTTGGGTTGTTAATACTTCTATATACGTTTACTGATTTCTGGTATTTGATTGTAATAATATTTCTTGACAGTAGTTCTTTTACAGTCATATCTCATTATAATGCTAATATTTGTAATAAAATATTTTTTTTGTTACTTATTTTTTCAAGAATCCTATTATTATATGTCAAGAACTGTATTAACACTTTCCAGTCCAAGCCCGAGATTATATGTCTGGCAGCATACTTTTGCCTAGTGAACACAGCCTGAGGATACCTTGGCCCGTGTATATACTTGCTTTACTGTCACATTATGCGTCTTGGGTTTAGTCATTACAAAATTATTTTGTATCGATATATGATTGTGTGCAATGCACTCTGGTTTTAATTTTTATAAACATAATCGACTTTTAAACAGTTGATACAATTTGTTTGCAGCATGGTTTCTAACCTGCTTCGTTTTGCATTTATCATTAGTGTATGTTCAGTGTTGTTTTTCTATATACAGTGAGCAAAGTATTAAATGCAGTTAACATAAAGCCTTCATGTGTGCCAGATTGATTCCAATTGGGCCACAGAGTTGCCAGTTGCCTCTAGAACTTGGGCATTCCAATTTTTTCTTGTATAAAAATTGATATTTTGAAAAATATTATTATTTTACTTGCAACTCTGTGTGTGTGTGTGTGTGTGTGTGTGTGTGTGTGTGTGTGTGTGTGTGTGTGTGTGTGTGTGTGTGTGTGTGTGTGTGTGTGTGTGTGTGTGAGAGAGAGAGAGAGAGAGAGAGAGAGAGAGAGAGAGAGAGAGAGAGAGAGAGAGAGAGAGAGAGAGAGAGAGAGAGATTTTAATAAAGTAATGTTTTGAATTTTTATTTCATATATAATCTATATATACATATAAAAAAATGTCCAGAAATATAGTACCAGGAAAGTAAGCAAAATCAGTGAGATGGGGAGGACTAGAGGTAACTGGAAGGATACACTAACACTGGAAGTGTTAACTTTTAAAATACAGTGGTCACAGTCATCCGATGTTGCCTTTACTTATCCGATATTCTTTTTTAACCTTATTCGGCATATGGGTTCCTTTGACTTTGCACTACAATAACAAGTAAATTTTATAAACAGTCTCCAGAATATGTAATTCTCGTGAACATTAAAAAGTGTGATGGAAATGTATTAGTTGAAAATGAGGATACGTGAACTACTGTTCTTAAGGAATTTGATGTCTGAAAGACATGTAACGTGATGCCATATTTGTATGGTTTTACACTGTTATTAGGTAAATTTGATTTCATAAAAATCAGATGACTTTGTTAAAAATGACAGTTGCCACTGGTGCACTACACAATTACTATTCAAGTGATATGATACCAAACAAACATCAAAAGAATTCTGATTACTTGGTTTTTGTTCATAGGTTCCCCACCACCCGTTCATTCAAACATCCCCCCCTACCGGATTGTTATATAATGTAACAACAGTATCGGTATCAATGTATACACTACTCAAGATGATTGGGAAAACACCCCCAGACTTGTGTCAAAATTGGTTCCTGTGGAGGTTCTTCATATTTTTACCAAAATTCAGTGTAAAATTTAAAAAGTATATTTTTATAAAATTTTCATTATTATCTAACATTTCCAACAGCTTGCCCATTTGTTTTGGACAATGGAGGCTCAGCAGTGTATAAAACAAGCATCCATAACCTCCATAAAGTGTATATAACATAGCAATAGAATTTCTCAGGACCGAATTTTACCCTTTTTGTTTGTACACCTGCACAATTTTTACATTTTTTTATAGTGGGATAGCTTGTTATGTGATCTATTTGCATACTTAAACATTTGTTACTACTACAGTTATTCTCCATTGAGTGCTATGCTTTATTTCATAATTAGAAGACATATTGGTGTTTCATATTATTAGTGTGAACACAAACTAAATATATTCTAAAAATAATTATAAATTCAAGCTACAACTTAAATTCCAATCTGTTTATTCTCTTCATTTTCATTTAGCTCAGCTATTGATGTAAGAAGTGTTTCAGTATGAAGTAAGCTATCAGATTTCCATTGAGATAAGGGGACTGATAAAAGGTTTTGGCAAATGGTGACATCAGACTTTTTGTGGAAGGCTTTGATAAATGTTCACTTATTTTCACATGTACGTATGTATATTAGTAAAAATTATTTTCCTTTTACGTTCATTTTTAACACTAAAAAGCTTTTTTAAATTCAATGGTTGGAGACATTTTGGACTTGGTATTTTGGATAATTGAAGAAAAGTATTTAAAAATATGATTTTGTTATAAACAGTATCTAAATTACAATGGTAAAGTTTATTTTTAACAAAATTATTGGCAACAAAGAATCAAAATGTTTTTGCAAATGGATTTTTGAAATGAGGACGGTACATAATGAAACTGGAATGTATCTGTCTTTTTGATGGCATGTTAAGTATACTAAGGGGAGTCTTCTAGTAGAGAATGTGTTGGTATAAAATTCAATTGTATACAGAAAGCTTTCTAATTAAAAAAAATGTCTGACTTTTGTTCATTTTTGTAAGTAGTTTACATATATTTCATATATTTAACTCCATAAGGCATATAATATTGTGTGGTCATGAATTTATTAGGACAGTTATTAAGACTTGTTTACAGACTAAGTGAAGTGTAAGATAATTTTTTATTCAAATAATACATTTTTCAAGAGTTCAGTTATAGTTTCCATGATTGTTTATGAACAGATTTCATGAGATGCAACACTTTTTTCAGTAGTTTTGCGTTAGAAGTGTTTATTTTTGAAGTATAAGAATATCTTAAAAATAATTGTATTAGGTAACTGGAAATTCATATATAAAACAGTGTGATGATGACGTGCATTGTAAAAAAGTTTTAAATTTGATTGTCTGGAGTTTGAACTTTTATATGCGTGCTCCTCTATGATGTGCGCATATATTTTTTGTAATTTTATCAAAGTTCTGATCTCTTGAATTTTGTACAAATTTTTGAAAGATAAACATGGTAAAGAAAAATAAGGAATAAATATGTAAACATTCAGTCTGTTATGTGTAACAGAGGAGTGTAACAAAAACATAGAAATTGGTACAGAGTCACAATGGCATAATAGAATGGCACAATGAAGTAGAATTACTTTTTTATATAGTAGTTAAACGGTGTGGTAAGAACTGTATAAGATTTTTTGAAAAATGAAACTTCTACATAACAAGGCTAATTCTTGTCCATGAATCTTGATCTTCATAATTTGGTCTCACATTCTTTGCGGTCAAGTGTCAAAACTGTACAGTTTTATTAAATATAGGTAATAAAGTTTTTGTAATAATCGTATAAAAGCCTTAACCAGTCATTACTAATTCTTAACATGTTTTAACATCATTTTAGACACTTTATTTAAAACTATATGTAGTGCAGTATAAAATTATTGTTTGGTTATGGAAACTATGCTTTCATGGTTTTTGCTTAAACAAAAACATTTGTATAGTTCAGCAAAAAGCAAGAGATTTTTCTATTAAAATTATATTTCACAAAATGTAGAAACTGGATACTTCAGTTTTGTTTATTTTCTTTTAACTTCTGATAAATGGTTAATCCATTTTTGATTTATTATTCACAAGCTGTTGTTTTTACTCTTGCTATACCTTTTTGTTTGGTTTTGCAGTGATTTTGATTTTTTCGACCATTTCGACTTTAGAAAAGTGAGAGGGGGAGGGAGGGAGGAGAGAGAGTTTTTATAAATATCTGACCGACTTTGGGGGCTGTGCAACAAGCCTGTCACACACCTTGACACATCCTGTTCTGAGCTTCAGTAGAGCCCCTGCCACAGGGACCAAGATATAAAGGGGTTCCTAGATGTGGCTTGCTACGGGCTGTTATATAAATATCTGATTAATCATTTTAACAAAAATGTTCCTGGGTTCATACATTTTGATAGGAAACGTAGTTTTCAAATAGTTTGAACTTTTGAAATTGACAAGTCTGTTTGTTTGCTGCCAACAAAAGCAGTAGTAGTATCTTGAAACTTCTTTTCACTATGTCTAGAGCTAACATGTTCCAAGATTGTAGGATTCGCTGGGACATTAAATTAACCAATGGTTATTAATTTCTGATAGACATAAGTTCTCTTTTGCGTATCTACTTAGCACAATTATTTTTTATATTTTTTTGAATGGCTTGTTGAACAATATGTAAATCCATTATGTTGAACAATATGAACTTATGTTGTAGCATTAGTGTTTAAGCCTTCCGGAATAAGATTGTATCAGTTTTGGGCCCTTTAGTGAATCTTTCACATTTTCAATTAGATGTCCGTGGAAACTGTGAAGAACAAGAATAAATGGGCAACATAACAATTCTCTCAACTCGTCCATACATTTTAAATTCAGTAAATCCTGAGCTTGGTTTCCATCCAGCTATTTTCATGAACAACTACATGTATTTCATGTCAGAAATTTAATTCATTTAAGTATTGTTTTTCTTTTAAAGATAACAATGCTGAAGTAAAGCCATTACAGCAAGGATAAATGTACTGTGCTGTTTTTATATACCTTGTGTAGGTATGGTTATGCTTGAAGATCCTTTCTTATCTATTACTGCGTTCATGGCATATGTATAAAACAGAGGTTGAAAAGAAATCAGCATTCCCTTCAATCCCTCCTTTGGTAGTATTTGGTAAAGTGATATATGTCTCCTCAACAAAACATTTTTTGTTTCATAAACCGTTTTACCCACCTCTGTTTGTCTGCTTGCTTTAAAGTCTATTAAAGATTTAAAGATGTGGGCGTTTTTAAAGCATGGCAAGTAAGCATTTTGTGAATACATAATAGTTTTTGCAAAATGGCATAAATGATTTTCAAGTTTCTTTAACGTATATACTCTTTTTATATTCCATGAATTTTCCACCTTTCTGTCTCCATGAAGCGTGTTTATTACTATAGGTGCTAAGAGCATCCTTTTATTTTTGCCAGTAACAAACACAGTGGTGGCTGGTAGTCTTAAGGAGTGGTGGTTGAGAAAGATCATGTAGTTTGGAGTTTGGGGGCACATAGGTCTTTAATAATATTAATCTTTAGTAATTGTCATTAGACTGATACTTACTTCAGACATTAATAATTCGTTTAGTTAGCTATTAATTCATAAGTTGCATTAATAATACAGCAGTAACTAAATTATTAAATTTAGCTGATGTTCATAACAGTGAACATATCTTTGCCTGGTTAGTGCTTGTCAGCAATAGTTTTTACTCCTCTGAAGATCAAGCCATAACTGATCCACATTGTATGTTTGTGCAATATGTTTATTTGGATTTTTGTGTACTTTGTTTACCAAGTTTTTCAAGAATACACGATGCTACGGTTTCAGCATCATGCTTGTCAGGAGTGAAAAACCCTCAGAATTCCTCAGCTGGGTTATCTTTTACAATGTACCGAAACACCTGAAATACATAGCAATGTCACTGGTTTCATATGATGTAACAGCTAAATAATCAGATTCTTTTACTTCGTGATAATTCTTATAGATGGTATTGCTCATGAATGAATAACATCAAAAGATGAAATTAATAATTGAATCTGCTTATTAAGTTATTTTTTCACAACACACCTCTAACATTTAAGTTCAAAAGTTCGTTTTGAACTGTTTTAGATATGACACTTTAAAAACTGTTCCATTTTCCATATGATTTTTTTCAAGCAATGTCGAGCTCAGAACTAAAATTGATTAAACTCCGAAAAATCCCTGGGTTAGAAGAGGATTAATGCCAACTCAAAAGCCCCACAGAAATGCATACAGTTTATTATAATATTTAACACATATCTGTTATTCCTAACCATCTCATTGTGCAAGGAAATACTGCGCTTATATTCAGAATCAAACTGTTTTGCAATGTATACAGTACCAACAAGAGCAAGTTGCAAGACATTTTTCATGTGTAATTTTTATGTCTGATTTGTTTTATATGGTCAGATAAATGATTAATATCTGACACGGCTGTTTTAGTCCAAGGATCCTCTCCACCAAATAGCAAACGAGGGAAACGGAACAAGCCATTTTAATGTCATGTCCACAAAGCCAATCTGTTTCAGTATAATATTCAGTTTTAAAAGGCCTACAATATTTATTGTCTACTACCTGACTTAACATTTTGAACTATTTCCAGATCCAGTACAGGTCATCCCGTTCTTTTAATTTCTAGTTTTTTTGTTCACCGCTACAATGTAAAAATGGATTTTGTTATAAATTACAAAATCAAACTGCCAGTTTCACATAGAACTCTACCACAAACAAAAATATAACGGAAAACACAATTTAAATTACAATTTACAGACAGCTATATTATACCATACTGAGTACAGCACAGGAAAAGGTTAACACACAGAGAAACCTCTGTCCCTAGTGTCAGTCACAGTAACTGAGATAAGAAGTGAAGTGTTGGAGGGGGTGACTTGAGAGAAAGAGATATTTGGGCATGCATACAGAGTGAATGGTGCCACCATGGATGCCGCCACCAAACTGTGTATGTTGAGAGTATGAGTTTATGTATATTGGCCTGTTCCTTATTTAATTCTGTAGCATGTTCTACCATTTGTTGTTAAGGTCGCAACTGGCAAGCCATCACCAACTGTGAATGTAAGGAATATGCGATGTTTACTGCTTCCAAACGTTTTTATTCCGTCTTTGGTGCAAACAGAATGTAAAAATATAATAAATAATTATGTAAATAATAATTTTTAGATTAATAATTTCAAACTACTATTGAAACATTATAAATGAAAAATTCTGGTGATAGTGCAACCTTGCAACTACAAGCCACCACTGAACAAACGTCTCCCTCAGTTCTTTTCCAGCTACAAGATTACCATTTTCTTCTGTGAACTTTATTACATGAATTTTAAATGCCAGTGTAATATTACTATACTTTATTTGGATTCATGACAGTTCAAGAGTTAGATACTTGCAATACATGTGAACACACCTAACAGTCTAAAAGAAGTTGTCACTGTGAGAATAGGAACAGTATGATATTAACAGCCCAAATAATTAAGTTACAGAATAAACCATTCAATTACGGTAAAATTACCAGAACACTAAATCATTATGTTCTATGTTAAACATTTTATATAATTTGCTTCCTTTTTGTAAATTTAAAACTTTCATAAGAATGAAACCGCAGTTTTCTATATTCAGCAAATCCTGGGTAATTCTTTGCTCTGTTTTAATACAAGACTCAATAGAAAATTTCTTTTGCTTTGTTCGTTTTCTTACTAAATGACAATCTAAAGACCAAAAACTTGTTTTACAGATTTTGTAAAGTTTGAAATGTTACAAAGGTAATCAGAAATAAACTAGATTAAACTTAAAAATGTGTAACTAAAATCTAAATTTAATTGAAACTACATGTTTTTTCTCTTTTCTAACTGCTTACATTTTTAAAAATAAGTTGATTGCTTGCAAAAGGTAACAGAAATTTAATGATAGATTGTGTGTCCAATTTTTCATAGTCTCTTTAGCTGCACCTGTATGATGCTGTTTCAAATAACTATTTATTCTCTCTCTACTCGTGACAGAGCATTATGTATGGCGCTATTTATATATTTGCATACACTTTTGCCTGAACAGTTGTATTGTTTTATTCATTTTATTGTTTCACACAAATAACATATGGTGTCACTGTAATCTTGGCTAGAGCATTCACTACAGGATTTCACAATCATAACATTTATAGGGATACACATTCTTTAGAGATGAGCACTCTTCTAGGATAGATGTGTTTAAATTGTTTTTATACATTTACTGAAATAAAATTATCAGATTCTTCAGATTAGGCACTCTTCTAGAATAGATGTGTTTAAATTGTTTTTATACATTTACTGAAATAAAATTATCTGAACAGAGATGTGAACACCGACTTCCTGTAAGTTGGTAAATGTTTATTGATGGAATTTTGTTGATAATTAATTATGTAATGTGATGTATACAGTTCTTATCATGTGCAATACATTAATATGATACCATTTCTTTTGTTTTAGGAATAAGTGCCAAATTTTTATGAGCTGGTAAATTTCTTGTAAGATAAGATTGTACTTATAGAATTTGTTTATATATTCTAAATATATGAAATGTTATACAGCAACAGAAGACATAAAACAAAATTAACGGTGTTGTACAGATAACTGTTATTTTCCTTCTTATGCTTTTAGTTTTTATATACTTTCTTCATTTACAATTATTTGAAAATATTTTGAAATTTTGAACGTTACTTGCCTAATAACGTGTTATTTTATACAATTGTTGATTTAAATTACTTGTATCATATTGATGTATACACAACTGTTAGAGTAATTTTTCAACTAATATTTCCGTTGTTTTTTGTTTTCTGTTTTCTGTAGCAAGTTAAGTCGTTCCATCGGCATCAAGCTTTAGCTCTAATGTGCAGGTTAGTTATTTTACTGTTTATTATGGCGTAGTTTGGTGGCGTGCGGCAAGCCCATGTCATATTGTCTCTTGTTGCAGCTTATGGCTAGTCAGAGGAATCAGGTTCAGAGGCAACAAGCCCTCGCTCTCATGTGCAGGTTAGCTCAGTCTTGTCACATTACTTTATTCGTAACTACGGAGCCTTACTAACCTCACCACATGTCCTACGGCCAAGCCTCTTTATTCTCCTTCCCTCTCGTCAAGTTTAGATGATAACAGAAATGGCAGAATGGATTGTTGGAGATTGGTTATTATCAAAAATGATTTGAGAAAGGTCATGATATTAGGTAATGTACTTCTGATTTCAGGTGGGTGACTATTTACATGAATTTTAGAAGAATTAATTCTGGTGAACCCAGTTGTCATCTGTGTGTTCATAGAAACAGAGTAGCTTAATTATTTGTTTTGTTTAGTTGTTATTAGAAACATTTTAACTTCATCCTCATTTTGTTTTCTTCCTGTTTTTATTTAAATGTAAAATGTTAAAAATATTAAAGGCTCAGTTTAACATGGTAGTAAAAAGCCATATAACTTTATAGTTGGTGACTTTTAATTTTACGTTAAACTGAAATGAAAATGAAAATTTCGGAGTCTTTGTTATGTATGTTGAGATAATTCATGAAATAATTCAGTCTTACAATCATATGATTTCTAAATGATGACACTGGGGAGATTTCAGATACAAACTCAAAAAGTAAAACCTAAAATTGGCAGATAAAACAACTTTCACCGAGTTTAATTGTACTTTTTTGTGAAATTAAAATATATTTATTTAGTGTTTATACATTAAGTTAAATCAGAGAAACGTTTAAACAGCTGTAAAGGAAGTTTTTAAGTTAGTAATGATTTTGTGAACTGTGGAAAACAAGGGGCCAGTCAATGAAAAAATTTAATATTGTTGTAAGGAACCAGTTAGCTTGATGTAAATTCAATACAACTAAATGCGTTTGTAGAAAACTTTATATTGACAGTAATCTTACAGTGACATATGAATTTACTGTATTTCTGAGAATAACTTCAAATGTATTTTCAACCCATTTTCAGTAAAAGGAAATAAGAGAATTGAGAAATAGAAATAAAGAGTTTACAAAAAATTGCATAGTAACATAGGAATTGCAAAATTTAATATTTTGTGTTGTAATAATAATAATTTCATGAATTTTTGTGTACTGCATTTGCACATTATGTATTATAGGGAGAAGGTAGAGTATTTGTATTATTAATTTAAGGTTGTGTGCTTGTAAATGAGTGCGATAGGAGAGTGCATGAGTGAGTGAGAAATCACTTGCATGTGCATCTTGTCATATTCACAGTTCTTACCTTGCGTAAGCCAGGACCACAGTTGATAGCATGGGTTCAGTTTTCTTGTTCTTTTATTAATTATGTAAATAGTTGTAACTAAAATTAGAAGGGCTTTACTAAATTATTTTGATACTGATGGTGCCATTTTCACAATCCATTCTCTGAAGTATAAATCTATGTTAAACATCATTAGCTTACAAAGTAAAATGAACAAATTTTTTTTGGACACATTTGTTAACTAATAATCTGTTTGTGTGGTTATATTTATCGTGTGTAAAAATTGGAAATAATTGTAGTTGATTTCTAGTAGACAGTCATAGCAAATGCCTTTCAAAAATTCATAAACTGTGCTTGTTTAAAAAAATTTATTTTTGTGTTCGAGTAGGATAAGAAATTAGGTATACAGATTGTTAATATTTTCATTTGATTTCAGTTTTAGAATTTAGTTATAAAGTATCCACATAACAGTACTTTTTACATATTTTTCGTATGTTTTCAAAGCCCAGTTTTTAAATAAATTTAGCCAGAAAAGAAGAGTTGTCACATTTAGATACCATTAATGTTAGTGTAACTTTGTACCATTTTAACACTTTTTAAAAATGATTTCTATAACACATTTAGAAAAGTACTACAAAATTAATAAGGAATCAAAAACCGTTTGTCTGTGTAGTTAACATTTTTATGGAATAGACTCTCATAATGTTACCAAAACATGCAGTTCAAATATTTCTGACATTTTTAGTATTTTGTTTTGATTGTATTTGTTTGATATGAAGTTAAGAGTAACAGTAAATATAATATAGTTGTGTCTAATATATAAAAACGTGAACAGACAGGCATATAGCCACACACCAGGTTTTTTTTTTTTTTAAATAGATAATTTTTAAACTACACATACCTGAGTAACCTATCCAGCTCCATTTGACTTTATTAAAAATATTTCTGGACAGTAGCAAAATATTAAAAATTTTGTACTTTGATCTTTGTAATATAGTAGTACACATGAGAGTTTGTTTTAAAAACAGAATGATGATAAAAATGCAATTGAATGAGCAGTGAGCACCAATTTTTTGAATGGCCTGACTCCTGTTCTTTGTGTGATCATGTTATTGCTGATAAGATCTGACTGTAATACATAATTTCCAATTTAATTTAGATGTAATTATGTTTTTTCTTTTTCTTTTTTATTTTTGTGGTAAACTTTGCAGTAACAGAATAACTGGAAAAAACCTAACATTTTTTTCTAATACTATAGGAACATTTTTCTCTGTTTTCTTATTAACCAGAATGTATGTTCAAAAGCTAGCCAGAATGATTTGCAACCAGTCTCAATACATGGCATATGTTGCCGCAGATATTTTTAGTTCATTCTATGTAGCATTGCATGTTTGTTGTAAGATACACTTTCTTATTAATGTTAAAAAGTTTATATGTAAGTTTAATGATTAGATTATTATTCATTTTTATTTTTGTTGTTGATATTACAATAAATCTTATACTAGTAAAAGTACATACATGTTTGATATCAACAACTTTATTGAATAAGTTGCAGGATGTGTGTGTGTGTGTGTGTGTGTGTGTATAAAGTTATTTTAAAATGTTGTAGGTAGCACATACATTGACACATGTCATGGTGTACTATGCCATATTATGGTGTGTAGCATTAATTCCCATGAGTAGGTTGTTTTCCTGGCTTCTTGATTGGGGACTAATATCTGTTAGTAAAAACATACTTAGTGTTTACCTAGAAACACATATAACTCAGACAGATCGATCCCAGAAAGTACCTGGTGTATCATTTGAAGTGAATGACATATCCTGGTGCCTTCAGTGTTTCATTAAGCTTCCTATACCTGTCCTTCATATATGTGTGAATTACCTTGTTTCTTTTTGGCATGAGGACATCATTAATTTATAGGGGGTTCATTATGTACACAGTACAAGCTGATTGAGGTGTATAGATCGGTGTGTTTAAACAGCATTTTATTCTGTTATTTCCACGTATTCTCTTATTTCTTTAACACTGCAGTAACTGAAATTTTTATTGAAATTGATGGAATATACACTAGTTGAAGTATAATAATATTTCTAAACGTTCTTCATGCTGTGATCTAACTGTCCACATTTCCACACTGTCCGCATTTCCAGAATTATAAGAAACACTTTTTGTAGTAAACAAAAAAGTATTAGTAATATTGTAAACTGTAGCTCAGAACTCTAAAGATATTTACAAGTAAAATTGATATGCAGTTGGTTTCGAACTTTGTGTGGAATTTTTTTGAACTTTGTGATAGTTTGGCCTCACTAAATTTCAGATAGCACCAGAAGTGGTTACTATAGTTTTTAGTAGTTTGAAGTACTTTAATAAATGTACAGTGGTTACTTATGAATCTGAGAGTTGGATATGTGAGATGTATATGAGGTTTGGTTGTAATATTTTCCATTGCATTTTTGTCTCATCTATTGATGTTGAAAACAAATTAATGAAAGAGTACTTTACCTTTCCACCACTTGGTGTATATCCACCAATGTTCACTTGTAATTTTAAAATTAAGCCAAACCTTAGAAAAACTTCCCATGACAAATTGTCTACCTCAGTGGAATGTGCTACTTTGTATTTGAGTATAACTGATCACTTATTTGTAGTATAAGATACTTCTCAAACAGCCATAGATTTTAAAGGTCTAAATATGAAATAAAAAATATTGGGCCTGCTTTTGAGAGGATTAAGAAACACATTGATGAATCCTAAATGTTAATCAAATAAAAATTTGAATATATTGTAAATGATTACATTATTTGGCATTAGTTGAAAAAGTGTAACACTTCAAAAGTGAGAAGTATTCTTAAAGTAGCATTTTGTGTCAAAAAATGTGATGTACTTTTGTAATGCAGTATGTTAAGAATGCTACCATAAAATGAGCATATTGTTTTACTCATGTAAGTTCAAAATCAGAGAACATTTCAACAGTGTTCCTTTATTTGAAATCTGTTAACAATTTATTTCAGAGCTGCTAAGTAACTAATTATTTGTATTTGTTTTGACAATCAGTTACAGATTGTCTTTTTGTCAAGTAAATATTGTTTCAGACTTTATTATTAACTTTAACTTCATGTAGTAGGCAATTGTAAGAAAGCGTATGATTGCCACATAAAATCAAGGGTTCTTTCTTTATTGTTACATGACAGTGAATTATTGTTTTAATGTGCATTCTACTTAACAAAATGGAAATTTATTTTTTTGAAAGTACCAGAAAAATTAGTCATTTAGGGGGAATTAGACAAAGTATTTAGAAATTATGTGTATGATTTATATTCTTATTTGCATTTGTGCATCTATTATCTTTCAGAGTATATGTTGGTTCAATCAGCTTTGAACTTAAAGAAGATACCATTCGTCAAGCCTTCCTGCCATTTGGGCCTATAAAGTCAATTAATATGTCATGGGATCCTGTGACACAGAAGCACAAAGGATTTGCTTTTGTAGAGTATGATATTCCAGAGGCAGCACAACTTTCTCTAGAACAGATGAATGGTGTTATGCTGGGTGGGCGGAATATCAAGGTAGAAGTTCTCTATCCGACTTGTTCTATTTACTCTTGTTGATTGAAAAATGCAAAAGGTTATTTTTGTTTACAACAGTTGTCTCAGATTTAATGCACTGACATTGGTGTAATTTGGATTTAAAAAATTTTAAGGTCTTTTACTTTATATAGTGTATGCATTCATATTAGTTATTAAATATTGCAGACAAACAAAATATAATAATAATAATATTTATTACCAATTTTCCTTTACATATAATAAACATTATACAATAAAGGACCTATAGGGGGCATAAATGCCCGTACATAGGTTGGTCCTTAGAATTAATATTTATATACTTAATACTAATTGTGAGTTTTACCTCACCGATCATAGTAATATATTAAAAATAAATTATTTTTAAATTTTAACAAAATTTTAGTTTGTACTATAATACAATTCAATAAATAAATGAAAAAAAAAGAGAAAAAAAGGTCCATATCATAATAGACTGTTTTTTTGATTATTCAGTAACAATGTTCCTAATTTTTTCTTTGATTTTTTTTTTAAGCACTTTTATATTTACACTTAGATTTTTCAGTTCATTAGGTAATTCATTAAAATATTTTATGGCATAATACACATAGCTTCTTTGCCCAATACTTAATAGGTGTCGCGGCAATATAATATTTTTATACCGTGTGTTGATTCGATTTTGTAAAAACTCACTTTTTAGATCATTGTATTGATAAACTATAGAATTCACTACAAACACCTGTTTAATATTTAATGGTTTATTCGAATCTTGTTCATTGACTCCTATAATTTTAAGAATACACTTTTGCAGCCGATCCAATGCGTCTAGAGATGATTTATATAGACCCCCCCAGCCTATGATAGCATACCCTGCCACACTATGGAATAGTCCATAGTATATTTGTAGTAGTTGCTTTTTTGATAAAATTTGTAAATTATCAAAAAAACTGTAATTAATTTTCAATACTGTAATTAAGTTGTTCGACATGGGGGTTTATCCCCTAATTTGAGTGCAGTGTAATTGGTGGCTTTTTGCACCAACAGGTGGGACGACCTAGTAACATGCCTCAGGCACAGTCCGTCATTGATGAAATTACTGAAGAAGCTAAGCAGTACAATAGGATTTATGTTGCATCTATACATCCAGATCTGACAGAAGATGATATTAAAAGGTATTTCAGTTAAGTAATACATTTGTGTTTATACGTAGTGGTTTGTCCATAATGTCCAATTAGGACTTGTACATACCACATGGATACAATAGACTGTTTTCATACCTAGTTTTATCATTGTGTACGAACATAACAATAGTAGTATTACACATGATATTGTACAGTGTAACAATACTAGTGGTACTGGGTAATTTAAATTATAATTAGATTTGCACTTAATATATTGGAAGTTTGGAAGGACAGTATTTTTAACCAAATTTTGTAACAAGCAGTGATGGAAAATCATAATTACATTCATTTAAAACCATAAATGCATTACGACTAAATTCAAACAGCCTTGTTAGCACTTTCACTTGTAGAGCCAGAAAATGTTAGTGTGTACTGTATTGGCCCGAAATAAGACAACAGTTCTTAAAATGTCCTTCCAAAAACTTGAAACCATATTAATTTGTTCAAATAATAAAATACTCTTACCTTCGGGTTCTTTTCCAGAGTCATACAGACGAAAACAGCTGCAGAAGGATTATTTGAGTTGAGTGGTGAAAATATAATAACACAGTTTATTCTGGCTAAAACAACTTATTTGGATTTTATTTAATGTAATGTTTTACAGTTATGCAATAACGTATCAAATTCTATGCTGGTTGGTTACTACATTGATTAAAAGTTTTCTGTTTTTTGTTTTGTTGAACGTAAACAACATATAAAGTTATCAGTACCGGTATATCAAACAATAATGAAACAATTCTTATGATTATTATTCTTAAATGGCTATAACAATTTTCTTAATCTTAATAATGACCCAGTACTTTGTCGCACTCATTCTTTCATTCTTTTTTACATTTTTATTTTCTAACCCCTGTTAATAGAGCTCTGTATCTGTAAGTATTTTGTATATTTATAAAATTGATTTGGTTGTTTCTGAATGGTACTTAACCAATCCACGGCGTTCCAGACAGCTTCACCACCGTCACGTGTTACTCACGGTATCACTCATCACTCCGAACTGTTATTTCAACAATTTATGAATTTATTCACTGTCACGGTATACTCCGCCTTATTTAGTTTATTTGGTTTCATATTACACTTTAGACTTTTGTAACATTTTGTCGTTGACTGCGCGTTACTGTTTGTACACTTTTTATACTTGTTTTTTAATACTTGAAAAGATAGGCCGACTATTAGTTTTTTATTACGGCCTATCTTGCACCCGAGGCAACTGTTTAGCTATCTGCACCGTATGCTGCTGCTGGCTGTCTGTTGTACCCTCTCTGATGACAAACTACATACTGTAATTCACAAAAAGCCTGCTGCTGGGGCAGTTACGCAATGCATCTAGACTGTTGTTTAGACTAACAGTATATATTGCTGGTTACTGGGGCACCTCGCAGGTGAAGACTGACAATTTGAAAATTAACTGAATTGATGCAAAATAAAATTAAAACTATGGGATCACCCACTTCTGTACCGTTACAAACTGTACCCATTTTATACGCACAGCCTAACATAAAAATTTCATATTTGCACCTGCAAAAGTGTACTGTATATTGTATGTTTCTCCAGCTGCAAGGCTTGCCACAATGGCCGTGTGTATAGTGTGGATCAATGGGCACGTGTTATAATGAGTTCAAGGTCAAGACATTGCGACAGGGGACACAGCTGAATCCCTTTCACTGCATTCTGTAAAAGATTGTGAAACATACCAATTCTTCCTTAACCACCAGGGAATGGAACGGATTAGTTTTCACTATGAATCAATTTTTGTTGTTCATATATTTTCACCTACGGACCACTTGTCCAATTGCCATGGAACACAGGTTGAGAAATGCTAATCTAGATATAATTTTAATTCACCACAATTATTTTAATAACATTTTACTAAAAACAATTTGGTTTTAGTTACTCATGGTTTTGGTTAACACAGTTAAAACACTTTTAATACAAACACAATTCAAAATAACTTCATTATTACCTCTTATTAATTATTTTAGTGGAATAAAATATTATTGTTTATTATTATACCTTTCCCTCTCATTACAAACATATGTTACACATAAGCTATAATATACATTGCAACAGAATACTATTAACACAATGCATTTAACATTAACACATTTGTTTTATTTACAAATTTTCATCATATCCAATTATTATTTGCCGTACTTCAATATCTAATTCAGCCAGGTCAGTACCATAAACGAGAATATTTAAAATGTCCATTCATTGTTTATATTCAACCCCCATCGTCAAAGATTAGTCTGGTCTTTATATAACACTTTTCAATTTTGGTGATACACAACATACGGTTGTTTTTTGTTTTACAACCATAGGGACTTATTTTTTTCCTTTTTATCAAAATAATAATATATAGGGTTACCCCCCAAAATTATCTTATCATAAATCAAGTCGACATTGTATTTTTTATAAAGTCTCTGTCAGTGTTTTTATTCAACATCAAGTAATTTATTTTCTCATCATATTCATCAAAATAATTATCAAACTCTATTTTATAAGGTAAATCAATTTGCTTCTCTCTCTCCATGCATAAATTCTGTACTAGTATTTCATAATCTCTATTCAACTTAAATATTTCTGTTTCTCTCTCTTTAATTCTCTCATCACAATATTTCTCACAACATTTCACATTATCATTCCATACAGAGGGCAACACAACATTATTACAACATCTGGCTTTACCAGATACACAAAAATAATTTCTTTGACATTTTAAAGACCTTTTGTCTTTTCAAAAACTAGCGAGGAACCTTTGTCCTCCAACAATACTGGTGAAACTTTTTCTTCACCTGTCTCACAAGAAAAATTTGCCCTCTTTTTATACTCTACATTTAAACTATCTTCACACACTCTCTCATTCTCATTCGCATTTGCTAACAACACTTCATTACTAAACTCTACTTCAACAAAATCTTCCTTATCAATCTCAACATTAATCTCCTTGTTCTCTACTACCACGTTTTTACACATATCATTATAATTCTCATTTGTTTTACATTCAAAATTTTCGATTACCTTTTGTATTTGTTTATCAATTTTTTCTACCACTTGTTCTTTAATAGTGTTAACGCATTCATCCATCTCATTTAGACGTTTAGTCATATTACCCTCAAACTTGGCATTTTGCTTATTTATTTCGTCAAATTTCTTATTGAAACTACTTTTAATTTCTTTGATTTCGTTTTTCTGTTCATCAAATTTGGTATTGAAATTGCTATTCACTTTACTGAAATTATTTTTCATAAAATCAAATATGTCCTCCAATGACAATTCTTTTTCTTTTATATTTGTTTTAATTGTAATAGGGGTGGAAGTTGCTCCCCCCTCACTAATTAATACAGATCCGTTTACATTACTGTCACTGATTGACAGTGACTCTGTCTGAATACCTGAATCGCCTTTATTGGCCGACTCAGTTGACATGTTTTCATACATCGATTTATTTTCGGCCTCACTACCGACAACTACATCAATTTCATTTATTCTATTCTCTACGTTCTCCATTATGAAATTGTTTAATTACATGATCATCAATTTTACTTTAATAAATTTACTTTCTATGATCTAAAAGCGTTCTAACCACACCCTCACTTCCACATAACCCGTTCTGCAGCTTAATTAGGTCTGGCGAGTATAATCACAAATTATACTCGCCGTCCCTGGTCGGGGGCCAGTGAAACTATATTAATTTGTTCAAATAATAAAATACTCTTACCTTCGGGTTCTTTTCCAGAGTCATACAGACGAAAACAGCTGCAGAAGGATTATTTGAGTTGAGTGGTGAAAATATAATAACACAGTTTATTCTGGCTAAAACAACTTATTTGGATTTTATTTAATGTAATGTTTTACAGTTATGCAATAACGTATCAAATTCTATGCTGGTTGATTACTACATTGATTAAAAGTTTTCTGTTTTTTGTTTTGTTGAACGTAAACAACATATAAAGTTATCAGTACCGGTATATCAAACAATAATGAAACAGTTCTTATGATTATTATTCTTAAATGGCTATAACAATTTTCTTAATCTTAATAATGACCCAGTACTTTGTCGCACTCACTCTTTCATTCTTTTTTACATTTTTATTTTCTAACCCCTGTTAATAGAGCTCTGTATCTGTAAGTGTTTTGTATATTTATAAAATTGATTTGGTTGTTTCTGAATGGTACTTAACCAATCCACGGTGTTCCAGACAGCTTCACCACCGTCACGTGTTACTCACGGTATCACTCATCACTCCGAACTGTTATTTCAACAATTTATGAATTTATTCACTGTCACGGTATACTCCGCCTTATTTAGTTTATTTGGTTTCAAATTACACTTTAGACTTTGTAACATTTTGTCGTTGACCGCGCGTTACTGTTTGTACACTTTTTATACTTGTTTTTTAATACTTGAAAAGATAGGCCGACTATTAGTTATTATTACGGCCTATCTTGCACCCGAGGCCACTGTTTAGCTATCTGCACCGTATGCTGCTGCTGGCTGTCTGTTGTACCCTCTCTGATGACAAACTACATACTGTAATTCACAAAAAGCCTGCTGCTGGAGCAGTTACGCAATGCGTCTAGACTGTTTAGACTAACAGTATATATTGCTGGATACTGGGGCACCTCACAGGTGAAGACTGACAATTTGAAAATTAACTGAATTGATGCAAAATAAAATTAAAACTATGGGATCACCCACTTCTGTACCGTTACAAACTGTACCCATTTTATACGCACAGCCTAACATAAAAATTTCATATTTGCACCTGCAAAAGTGTACTGTATATTGTATGTTTCTCCAGCTGCAAGGCTTGCCACAATGGCCGTGTGTATAGTGTGGATCAATGGGCATGTGTTATAATGAGTTCAAGGTCAAGACATTGCGACAGGGGACACAGCTGAATCCCTTTCACTGCATGCTGTAAAAGATTGTGAAACATACCGATTCTTCCTTAACCACCAGGGAATGGAACGGATTAGTTTTCAATATGAATCAATTTTTGTTGTTCATATATTTTCACCTACGGACCACTTGTCCAATTGCCATGGAACACAGGTTGAGAAATGCTAATCTAGAGGCATAAGGAAATAAGTAATTCTTAGTTAAAGACTTGTAAATACCGGTTTGGCCCGAATATAAGACGGCCTCACATATAAGACAACCCTAGATTTTTGAAGATGTTTTACAGGAAAAAAGGCCTGCATATAAGACGACACTGAACTTTTTGAGGTGTTGTATGAGAAAGACAATTAAATGGTATAAATATCATACGTTGAAGTCACAATAAGTAAATATGGTATTTTACATAAAGGTGAAATTATAAGTGTTAAAGTACCTTACTGTTTTTAGTTTCAGTCATAATCCTCGTTTTCTTCTTCTTCTCCAAGTTCATCTTCAGAATTGGTACTGGAATTAGATTCATAACTGGAGTAGACTTTCCACAAAATGTCATCCTCACTCTCATCCATGTTATTAGAAACACAACATTTTTAAACCCCTTTACAATGGATTCGTTATTGATTTTTCCCCAGGCTGTGATTATTCACTGGGCCGGTAACCGTTTCTTCAACTTGCCTGTTGAAGTCAATGCATGGTTTCCATCAATTAACCAGTCACTATAGTTCTTCCATAAGTAGTCCTTAAATGGTTTATTAACAACCACATCTAAAACTTGAAGCTGAGAAGTCATTCCCCAAGGATTATAAGAAGATCAGTGTTCATTTCTGCAACCAGTTTCTTTATTTTCTCGCTTGTGTGACCATGAAGGAACTACCTATCTGCCCTAGTAAAGCGCCTGGCCAATGTCCCCAAACCACCTTAAGCCAATCTGTCATAAGTTCTTCAGTCATCCACCCCTTTTCCTGTGCTCTAAAACAATCCCAGCTGGTAATTGTTCCTGTGGAAGCATTTTTCTCTTCAAAATAACATACGGCGGAAGTTTTCTTCTATTGGCAGTTACTCCTAGCATCACAGTAATGCACGACTTTTCGTTGCCTGTAGATTTAATTATAACTGATTTGCACCATTTCTGTCCACTGTAACATTTGACGGCATATCGAAAAACACTGGTGTCTGGTCAGCATTTGCCATTTGACCAAGCAGGTAATTGTGGGCTCAGTTTTATAATAAATCGCTGATAAGCGATCAGTTTGTCAGTATGATCTTCAGGTAGGTGTTGCAACGTCGTAAACACAGACCCGAACTCCGTATCATCCGTTTACACCAGCCCAAGTTTGCTAAACAAATGGGCCGTTTTATGCACTGCCGTACGATAAATTTATCGTTCCGTATTCAAAAACACACCGCGGTGTCCTAGGAAACGCATCCGATAAAATATCGGACGAGTTGTTTTGGCCGTAATTGATTTGTTGATGCCCTCGTGTGCGAGTTTTTTATCGTTTGACTTTCAGACATCAGTGCTGCCAACCTTCCTGCCTAGCGTCGGCGAGGCCAGTTATTCCAAGTAATCAGTGGTATTCATGTTGTGGTGTGATTTTATTAATTTGTTTTGTAAATATGGAAGACGATACGATAGAAAGGCTCACTGACGAAATTCAGAACAGGAGAGCACTATGGGATCCCACTTCCGAAGCTTATAAAAACGAACCGATATGCAGCATACAACATGCACGGATTCATTTTCCATACTGATGATAGCAACACTGAAAGAGTTTGTTCACCCCCACTTACGAAATTTTTGATGCCTGATAAAAATTGGAGCCAACTCGGATGCAAAACTTATTGTGCGATTTGAAGATCATTATAAAACGACTGTGTTGATTCACACAACGCACATGGCAAGCCTGTGCAGCTGGCGAGTGAGACAAAATATGCTAGACACTTAACACGAAATTTTTAAATGTTAGGTTGGGCATATAAGACGAGTATGCTTTTTGGAAGGGTATTTTAAGGAAAAAATCATCATCTTATATTCGGGCCAATACGGTATTTAAAACATTTAAGGCCTTTATATCATTTCGTTCCAGACATGCTGGTACTTAATTGAAACATTTATATATAGTTCATCAAATTGAGGAAATTACAAATGAGCCATAGTTTAGCATTTTCGATCACCTATAAAAAATTAAATTTTGAAAAAGGTCTGTTGCTTGCTAGGTTCTGTGTGAACGGTGACAGTCATGCACAAACAGCACTATTTGAAGATTTCAGGAAAGCATTTGAAATGGTCTGAGGATGGAAGAAATTCATTTTGGAACAATAAGTGATGGTAGATTGGTCACTAGTTTGAAAGCTGCAGTTTTAAAAACATGTCATCCTCCCCCCCCCTTCACATACATTTAAAATAACTTCTGGAGCCAATATTTTTGTGGCAGTACATGGAATATGTGGCAGCAGTTTTTTTTTTTATATGGAAAGATAACTTTTGAATCATTTCATATTAAGAGTTGAAACAGGAAGTAGTGATGGAAATTTTGAGCTAGTGTAAGAACACAAAGCCAAAACTAACCTCCAAAAATGTGATACAGTGTTCAAGTTCAGGGCAACACTCAGATTATGGTTTTTAACTGTTGAATCATTCAATAAGCAGACCTGACCAGGCTTCAGCAGTTGCTTTTGTGTGTTGAAAAAAGAACTGGGAGGTTGAAAGTTATGTGTTTGATGAAGAAGTGATTAGAACATTACAAAAACTGACTGTGCAGGGGATCGAAAAGTATTTTAATTGTATGTAAATTTATGTACAGTCTTCATTATTTCCAAACAATCGTCACACAACACTTTGGTCATTTTAATGGATGTGAGATTACATGGAAAAAAGTTGTAATCAGAACCAAACCAAAATCAGCACAGTCATGTAACCATATCATAGAATTGACCAGTCCTTCCCAAACGGAAACGTTTTAGTATTTATCATTTATGTAAGAAATCATTTTTGATTCATTCTCATTTATGTGAATGTATTTTATTTGTTTTTCATGTATTTTTTCCTTATATAATTATGTTAGAATTTTTGTATGGCAGTAGTGTATGTTATAAATTATGTATGAGAAGTACAAAACACAGATAGTTGTGCATTCTGTAAATGGTTAACTCTATAAGTGGCAGCTATTCTTTCTGTATCAACGAGGATATTATACATTGGTATTGCTTAAAATAATCAAGGACACTTTATATAATAATGAAACTTTCTCTTGTGAACTTACTTGTCTTTTTCCGCGGCGTCGTGTTCGCCTTCGTCAGCTTAGAAACAGACGCGCTGACTGTTTTGAAAGACAAGTAAGTTCACAAGAGAAAGTTTCATTATTATATAAAGTGTAGTGCTGTGAAAAAAGATGATGAACAAACAAGACAACTATAATCAAGGACATTTTTGTTTTTAGTCAAAATATATCATACTATATTTCAAATTAAAGATAACTTGCTAAAACTGTGTAACTCTGTAAACAAACTCTTTTGCTGAAGAAAAAAATGTTAATAGATACCCATCATAATAAAAAATGAATTTTGTTTTTCATTATACACGAAACATGTTTTGCGAAGTTTTAATGAGAAAAATTGTAAAATACTGATAAATTTCTCAAAATATGAAAATACTTAATACAACAATGTATAACTGAGAACACAGTCCCAGTCACTCATGACTTGTATATTCATATTTCCATATTTCTTTTTTTTCACACTTCTTTCACATACTCAGTAGACATACTCAAAACTAAAAACAAACATGCTTGTAAACCCACTATAACCAAACACTTCACAATAAATATGCAAAATGTAACCAACAAAACTTGTCAGCTGATGCTATATTATGGAATATTTTTCAAGCAAAAATAACAGATAAAAAGTATAGTATTATTTACAAAAATTCACCTACAACCTTTGTAGAGTATCGTATGAATATGTGGTGTGATCTAGTGAACTATAAATGAATAAAAATAACAAAACAATTCATTAAATGCAAGAACAAATTTGATTTTTGAGATGTTGACACTTTAGAATTAGGTAACGGGGTCTTAGAATCAGTGCTTGTCACTACCAGAGTTAACCAGCCATTTGCATTGCACTTTGTTATAGCTATTGTAAGAAAAAGAAAATTCTTATGCAGTGCAATTTAAATGCTAAAGTATATATATATTAAAATGTATTAAATTCAGTATCTCAATGTTTCTAAGTACTATAACATGTTTGCTTAGTTGAGATCGTAATTTACATATGAATTAAGTGTGAGTGAATTTTTGTTTAGTGTTTTTGAAGCATTTGGTCCTATCAAGTACTGCAAACTACAGCAAGGAAGTTCCCCGCACAGACATAAAGGTTATGGTTTTATTGAATATGAGACAAAACAAGCTGCTATGGAAGCCATTGCTTCAATGAATCTTTTTGATCTTGGTGGTCAGTACCTACGTGTGGGACGAGCAATTACTCCACCAAATGCCCTCCATGTAAGTGTTTATAATTATTATCATGTGTGCGCTTGCGCTTGCGCGCGCGCGCACACACACAGTGTCCGTGTAGATTAGCACAGCTTAAATTGTTCTTTATACTTAATAATACAGGAAATAATCGAAGTAGCAGACGTTAAAAGCATCAAGGTGAGATCAAAATCTGAGAAAAGCAGGAACTCCCCTGTGTGTCTGCGAGCGTGTGTGCGTGAAATTATGAAGTAGAAAGCTTCCATTATTTTTAGCTGGAAATAGCTTTACAGAACATTTCATTTAACTATTGAGTTAAATCTTTCCAAAGTTCATAGTATTTTCCCAACTTTATAAGTAGGAGAAATTTTCTCCTCACTCTTTCTCTGCCTCTCCTCCTCTCTTCCTCACACTTCCTCTGTGCTTTGTTCATGCTTTGTTGTCTGTCCTATCTTTTTTTATTTAATGTTTTTGTGTTATGTTAACTTTTGTAAATAGTAATAATTTTGTATCACTGAAATTTGTGTTTGTTTTCCTCAAGCAAAGTTTGGATATTCACAGGTCTGAATAGATTAATAAAAATATTTTATTTCACATTCTGTTTGAGTTATTTGAAATAAACTGTAAAGACATTTTTTAATGAATACATGTTCTTGAGATTCTGCTTTTTTTATTTCAGTTGTTTAATGCACACGATGAATCATAAATCTGAGTTTTGTTCACTTTATTACAGTAAACTATGGAAGTTTTAATTGTTATATATTGTAACGACCTGTTTACACTAGTTACAAATAAATGTTCTTCGTATGGTACAAAGAAAAGATAACAAAAAAAATTTTATTAAAAAATTTTTTTTTTTGTTCAAAAAAAAAATTTAAGTTTGTTTCTTATTGTTGTAATAGAGAAATAATCCTGGTTCTGTGTTTTGTTTAAAATTTTAAAATTCTGTAAGTTTCTTTTGGTTAATTTTACACTTCTGGTAGATCTTAACTAAATCTGGAGTTAATCAGATTATCTTCTTGCTGTAATCGATTAGTGAATTTCAGCGCTGCTCCAGTATATCTCTTTCAGTCAAGATTTATCGTCTTCCAGTAAGTCCTATAGTTAATTAAATTCTTAATTTAAAATATGAAATAATTATAAAGTCCAGATTATTGAAATAATTTGATTTATTAGTAATAGTTCTTTAAAATCGATCCTGAGCAAATAGTCGACTCTTTCACAGGGATATCGATTTGCGATTACAGGTTATTTTTATATAAAATATTGAAAAAGGTTCTTATAACGATTATATTTATATAGTCAGAGAAGGGTAGGCCTAGAAAGTATAACATGTACAAAAATATAAGTCTTAATAAGTAAAAATGACAATCTGTTAATAATATATAATGTTTTGTAGTATACAATTTATACCCAATAGGTGTCTAGATGTTCTTGTGCTGGTTGGTAATTTGCATCACGGGAAATTCACAATGGCGGCTAGCTGAATTGATGAGGTTAACGCATAAATGGTCGCTGGAAATTCTAACAATAAATTCACCTTTAAAACTGTTTTATGGATCTCCGTAATAGTGTATACTGTCTATTATGTTGTTCGAGGTATCCTGGATAAGTGTTCAGTGTTCACTGGTGTTAATTGTCTTATTTTATATGTATTCTGTGTTTGCTGGTTACGATGAAAAATCGAAAAGTTGTTACGGAGTGAAGTATTAATGTTAGGTTGTTTTAATGGTTTAATTCACTGGTATTGTGTAGTGTATTGTTTGTTTTCACTATTGTAGTATAGTATTTCACTGATATAAAGTCAAAACGTGTTGATTTAGGTAACTCTCGTTTTTCACTGATTTTCAACGTTTACTCCATTACAATCCGTTTTACAGTTTTAGAACGCGATTGAGGATCAACCGTACCCGTTGAATGTTAACAAAGAACTAATTTACTTCCTTCGTCTTAGGAAATATCTTGCCAAGTTAATATTGGAAAAGTATTGTTAAAATAATTTTCATTTCCTATGTACATAATTATAAGGTACATTATATATGGAATATTTTTAGTTTATTGTTCTCTTTCATGAACTATTAACCACATAATTGGTTTATTTATCTCATTCTGTTTAATTTGATATGTCATAGTCCATATTTGTTGAGATTTTTGTTAAAATTACCATATTTCTGTCATTTTGGAAATCTAGGCCCAAAAACCTGTTTCCGTTTTTGTACACAATTCCTGCCATTTTAGGTGTTCTAAATATAATTATAATAAATTTCAGATGGTCACAAATCTTTCGCTTTCCTTAAATTCCGTATAAATTTAACATTTGAACTGTCCTTTAGTGATAATTTATTAATTTACTATTCCTCCTCTGAAATAGTTATTTTTAACGTTTCGAAAATTTTTAATAATTTAAGACATTTTTCTATATTACTCTTTTAAATCATAGGATCATTTACAGTAGTTAGGTATTGATCCACCTTACATAAATCTTGTTAGTTTACATGGTTCATTGGTGAATTAACTAGTTTATATTTATTTTTTGGGAATTCATTATTTGGCCTAGAGTTTAGTATTTTACATATACGGTTTTTTCAAATAAAGTTAATTTTACACCTCCTGTGACTCTTAAAAGTTAACATAACATGAAATAAAATTGTTTACATAAATATTGATATGTGTAGCATCTAATTCATGCTACAGTTACAAAAAATAATATTTGACATTAGTTAGCAGTCTTCAAAGTTAGACATTTTTGCTGGAACTATTTTGAACATACATTTTAAAACATTTTATAAATTAATGCAGCATCCATACCTAAACATTTTAATTGGTAGGCATGCTGTTATATAACTAAACATCTTACTCTAAATATAGACCTTATTCTATTTGAACCCTTTTAAAATGGAGTTCATGGCTTTGAACATTATTAGCCATTTAAAATTCTTAATTCTATTAAAACTAAATCTATTTTCAGTCCTTTCTGATTATATTGTATTATTATCTAACCCCTTGATAGGTTAGATATTTCCCCACATACTTTCTTTATTATTGGCATTACCATGAATGTCTTGAGATAACAAAGTGACCTTATTTATGAAATATAGGAAATATTTTTATTTTAATATTTCATTACCTGTTAATTATAAAATATAAAAATTATTTTATAGCACCGTGTTTAAGTTATAGTTACACTACAACTTGAAGTTTATTACATTTAAAAACACTTCCACTGGTACACATTCACTGTTGGTTCTGACTTATATTTGAGTTTTATTATTCTCAGACCAGACCTTTGTCATAATGGACTGTGAAGATTTGTTTATTTTACCATATAATAACTTTAGTTGATGCACTTCTTATACTACTCAATACTTTTGTCTATAATTATTTACAATTTCATAAGGTTTTGGGGTGTTATACTTTCTTTAATGGTATTAACATTTGGTTTTGGGGTTCAGGTAGTTAATAATAGGTTTTTATTGTGGTTCTTTCATTCTATGTCTTCTTTTCTTCTCGTCTTCCTTCTTGGGTTTCTTCTTGGTTAAACCAAGGTACTTTGTTTTATTTTGTCCGATGGTTGGTTCAGGGTATCTTCCTTATTATTTGCTTCTAAATTTCTTCTTCCTTCTTGGGTTCGGGATATCTTGTTTATCACCTGATACTAACTCTACTCTTCTTTCTTCTTCTGTTTGGGGTATTTTTTTATCACCTGCTCCTAATCTCCTGGGTAATCTCCTGATTTTTTAATGAGTTTCCTTTAATTTATTTTCTTTGAATTTTATGGTTGCATTTTTATTACTTAATTATTGTTTTTCTTTTATAGTGGTGTTTTCCTTTGAAGTGTAATTGAATTTCATTTGACATTCTTTGAGTATATGTAATTTAATTATTTTTATGATCTTAATTAAATTAATTATTAGTGGATAATCTGTCACGCTACAGATTGCCCTCCTCCAGAAGTGATTTTTTCAGACTATACTTGGTTTGTCTGAAATAATTGCTTATGATAATTATTATAGTTTTTTAGTATTCTCGACTTCCTTCCATTTCAAAATTTTTCTTATATATATTTGAGCTTATATCTTTTTCATTCCTACTTGATCTTCCTTGATAGTAATAGTCATCTGAGTTTCATATTTATCATTATATTTTCATATTTCTTCTTAGTATTTTCTCCTTGGGATATTTCCTCCCTATCTTTCCCTAACATGTGAGCTGGTTCAGTTCAGAGAGGCACTGTACGCTACTTCCTCTGCTGTCCAATACTTCACTTCTATTTGAGTACAGAGGCAAATCATCTCTGCTCAAAAAACATATTAATACTGCCGGAATTATCTACAGACAGTTATTAAAAAATTACATCAGAATAGTACACTTTTGTCACTATTTAAAAAATATCTTTGGATACTTCACTTCTTATATTGCTCAGAGATTTTAATATTCCTATCTCAGTTGTTCTTCTGACTTGTTAACTTGATGGTTATTTCATTTGGTATCATGGTGGGAAGCTCTGTTATTAGTATAATTATCAATTTTCATTATCATATAAAGTTTTTGGTTATTAATGCTTTATTCCTTTCTGGTTTTTTATTACAATCTGCTTTTGTTTATTGTAGCATATATTTTATGACATTTCTTGTTTGTTTCTTTGTTTTTATTTGTTCCACTTGTTCCATGGTCTAGAACTTTCTTATAATTGTCGTTATTACATTTGACACTTAATTCATGATCATTTCATTATTGATTTATTAAATTACATTTATTACTTTGATTCTATTCTTAAATTACTTCTCTCTTGGTTTTTATTCTTTCAAATGAATGTTTTAATTAATTTGTTAATGAGTTCATTGTTGCTCCTTATACCACTTCAAAGTTTTATTATTTTTATTTCCACAAGTTTATTCAGTTAATCGTATTTAATCAATCTAATCGTATCACTGATTTTTATTCCTTTTTATATCATTTCATAGAAGGTTTTTTACACTTTATTTGGTTGAAATTAGACATTATTATTCTTTCAGAATTGATTGGTTTAATTCCATTCTTTTTCTTTTATATATCTCATAATGATTTTCCATAGATATGGTAAATATATTGTATCAGTACCATAAATATGGTATGAATTCTCTTCTTTTTATTTTCACCATAGTTTTTTTATTTCTATTTGTAGTAAATTGTTCTTACACTGTTTTTGGAATTTATATGGTTTATCAATATTCAAAATTCTTTTTATTCTATATTTCCATAAAGTTTTTATAAATAATTGGTTTGTAAGGTGTGCTTACATTATTTTTGAATTTTTCAGTTTTTAAATTCAAAATTCATTTCTTCCTTTTATATTTCTAAAATCATTTTCATAAATTATTTGTTTGTAAGGTGATCTTACAATATTTTTGAATTTTCATGCTTTTTTCATTCAGAAAATTCAATCTTCTTTTCTTTATTTCAAATGTATCTCTTATTATTATATTTTCTTTTATACCCAGGTGGATGATTTTTATTAGGTCGCACAGTTGCTCATATTTCCTTTTGTAAGGTGTAGTTCCTTAATTAATTTTCTTTCTTAAATCCCCGTTTTGTTTCTTTGTTCATCCTTCTTATTATTTCTCCTCATTGGTAATTATTTTCTTCTTCTTTGACATGGTTTTTTGCCGTTGTCGGTTATCATAACATCAGTCCCTTTTTGTGGAGGTGTGTGGTATTTGATTTAACCGTAGTCTGTCATTTCAGTTGCTCTCATTGTCCGGATGACCATAGTCTTCATAATTGTTCCAGTCCTAGTGACATCTTTGGCCTTTGCCTTGTATTTCATTCTTCTAGCCGTTATTCCTTTGTTGGCTACAAAGCTTATTCGGTTTCCTCTATCATATTGTTTTATACACCAATACGTCTCGGGGTCCATCTATTATTAATGATACCATTGACACTCTACTGTATATGCCTATCCCTGTTGTAGTCCATTTACCTCTGGTCTGTTCCCAGTTGTAAACTACGGTTTGGTAGTAAATTATTTCTGAAATTACCATTAATTTCCTTCCATAATCTCCTGGAATTCCTGATTTCTTCATGGTTGGTAATTGGGATATTATTGACATCCATTAAACCATGGTTCATCATCTCCATTTCTTCCTTGGTTTTCATTAATTTCCTTGGATGCATTCTTCTCATTTTCTTTGGTTCCATTTCCATATCTTTAGTATTTTCCTTGTTTCCGTTAGTTTTCTTTTCAGGTAATACTACAACTTGTTCCTCTGTTTTGTCATTTGGTATTTCTCCTGTTTCTGGTTTGTTATCATTTTTTATTTCTTCGGTCTTCTCCTTTCTTAATTCTTCTCTTTTTAATCTGTCCTCTGTCATTTTCTTATTGTCCTCTCGCAGTTCCTTATTCCATTCCCTCATCGTTTCCAACATCACCCTGAACATCTCTAGTGTTGTCATGTTCTTTGTTTGTGAGTGTTTCTCAGGTTGTTCCTCTGGTGGTGCTGGTTGTTTATCTTCCACCGGGGTTACTAGCACTTCTAGATCCTCCACGGGTGTTGCCTCCTTATCCCCCATGTCGACTTCTTGTTCGGCCTCTGCCGCCCAAGCTCCTTCTCTTCATAGAAGTAGTTCGTCGTTGCATTTTGCCTCCTTCTCTACAGTATAATCGCTGCCAAGCTTAATCAATTAAGCCCTCTAGTTGGACGCCAATTTGTAACAAGACCCTGTTTACACTGGTTACAAATAAATGTTCTTCGTATGGTACAAAGAAAAGATAACAAAAAAATGTTATTAAAAAAAAAAAATTTTTGTTCAAAAAAAAAATTTAAGTTTGTTATTGTTGTAATTGAGAAATAATCCTGGTTCTGTGTTTTGTTTAAAATTTTAAAATTCTGTAAGTTTCTTTTGGTTAATTTTACACTTCTGGTAGAGCTTAACTAAATCTGGAGTTAATCAGATTATCTACTTGCTGTAATCGATTAGTGAATTTCAGCGCTGCTCCAGTATATCTCTTTCAGTCAAGATTTATCGTCTTCCAGTAAGTCCTATAGTTAATTAAATTCTTAATTTAAAATATGAAATAATTATAAAGTCCAGATCATTGAAATAATTTGATTTATTAGTAATAGTTCTTTAAAATCGATCCTGAGCAAATAGTCGACTCTTTCACAGGGATATCGATTTGCGATTACAGGTTATTTTTATATAAAATATTGAAAAAGGTTCTTATAACGATTATATTTATATAGTCAGAGAAGGGTAGGCCTAGAAAGTATAACATGTACAAAAATATAAGTCTTAATAAGTAAAAATGACAATCTGTTAATAATATATAATGTTTTGTAGTATACAATTTATACCCAATAGGTGTCTAGATGTTCTTGTGCTGGTTGGTAATTTGCATCACGGGAAATTCACAAAGGTTAACGCATAAATGGTCGCTGGAAATTCTAACAATAAATTCACCTTTAAAACTGTTTTATGGATCTCCGTAATAGTGTATACTGTCTATTATGTTGTTCGAGGTATCCTGGATAAGTGTTCAGTGTTCACTGGTGTTAATTGTCTTATTTTATATGTATTCTGTGTTTGCTGGTTATGATGAAAAATCGAAAAGTTGTTACGGAGTGAAGTATTAATGTTAGGTTGTTTTAATGGTTTAATTCACTGGTATTGTGTAGTGTATTGTTTGTTTTCACTATTGTAGTATAGTATTTCACTGATATAAAGTCAAAACGTGTTGATTTAGGTAACTCTCGTTTTTCACTGATTTTCAACGTTTACTCCATTACAATCCGTTTTACGGTTTTAGAACGCGATTGAGGATCAACTGTACCCGTTGAATGTTAACAAAGAACTAATTTACTTCCTTCGTCTTAGGAAATATCTTGCCAAGTTAATATTGGAAAAGTATTGTTAAAATAATTTTCATTTCCTATGTACATAATTATAAGGTACATTATATATGGAATATTTTTAGTTTATTGTTCACTTTCATGAACTATTAACCACATAATTGGTTTATTTATCTCATTCTGTTTAATTTGATATGTCATAGTCCATATTTGTTGAGATTTTTGTTAAAATTACCATATTTCTGTCTTTTTGGAAATCTAGGCCCAAAAACCTGTTTCCGTTTTTGTACACAATTCCTGCCATTTTAGGTGTTCTAAATATAATTATAATAAATTTCAGATGGTCACAAATCTTTCGCTTTCCTTAAATTCCGTATAAATTTAACATTTGAACTGTCCTTTAGTGATAATTTATTAATTTACTATTCCTCCTCTGAAATAGTTATTTTTAACGTTTCGAAAATTTTTAATAATTTGAGACATTTTTCTATATTACTCTTTTAAATCATAGGATCATTTACAGTAGTTAGGTATTGATCCACCTTACATAAATCTTGTTAGTTTACATGGTTCATTGGTGAATTAACTAGTTTATATTTATTTTTTGGGAATTCATTATTTGGCCTAGAGTTTAGTATTTTACATATACGGTTTTTTCAAATAAAGTTAATTTTACACCTCCTGTGACTCTTAAAAGTTAACATAACATGAAATAAAATTGTTTACATAAATATTGATATGTGTAGCATCTAATTCATGCTACAGTTACAAAAAATAATATTTGACATTAGTTAGCAGTCTTCAAAGTTAGACATTTTTGCTGGAACTATTTTGAACATACATTTTAAAACATTTTATAAATTAATGCAGCATCCATACCTAAACATTTTAATTGGTAGGCATGCTGTTATATAACTAAACATCTTACTCTAAATATAGACCTTATTCTATTTGAACCCTTTTAAAATGGAGTTCATGGCTTTGAACATTATTAGCCATTTAAAATTCTTAATTCTATTAAAACTAAATCTATTTTCAGTCCTTTCTGATTATATTGTATTATTATCTAACCCCTTGTAAGGTTAGATATTTCCCCACATACTTTCTTTATTATTGGCATTACCATGAATGTCTTGAGATAACAAAGTGACCTTATTTATGAAATATAGGAAATATTTTTATTTTAATATTTCATTACCTGTTAATTATAAAATATAAAAGTTATTTTATAGCACCGTGTTTAAGTTATAGTTACACTACAACTTGAAGTTTATTACATTTAAAAACACTTCCACTGGTACACATTCACTGTTGGTTCTGACTTATATTTGAGTTTTATTATTCTCAGACCAGACCTTTGTCATAATGGACTGTGAAGATTTGTTTATTTTACCATATAATAACTTTAGTTGGTGCACTTCTTATCATACTACTCAATACTTTTGTCTATAATTATTTACAATTTCATAAGGTTTTGGGGTGTTATACTTTCTTTATTGGTATTAACATTTGGTTTTGGGGTTCATGGTAGTTAATAATAGGTTTTTATTGTGGTTCTTTCATTCTATGTCTTCTTTTCTTCTTGTCTTCCTTCTTGGGTTTCTTCTTGGTTAAACCAAGGTACATTGTTTTATTTTGTCCGATGGTTGGTTCGGGGTATCTTCCTTATTATTTGCTTCTAAATTTCTTCTTCCTTCTTGGGTTCGGGATATCTTGTTTATCACGTGATACTAACTCTACTCTTCTTTCTTCTTCTGTTTGGGGTATTTTCTTTATCACCTGCTCCTAATCTTCTGGGTAATCTCCTGATTTTTTAATATGAGTTTCCTTTAATTTATTTTCTTTGAATTTTATGGTTGCATTTTTATTACTTAATTATTGTTTTTCTTTTATAGTGGTGTTTTCCTTTGAAGTGTAATTGAATTTCATTTGACATTCTTTGAGTATATGTAATTTAATTATTTTTATGATCTTAATTCAATTAATTATTAGTGGATTATCTGTCACGCTACAATATACATTTCTATCTTTTTCTAGACCATGCTGAAATGTCCATCATCGACATCGAACCAGATGCCAACTGCAGCTGCAGTAGCAGCTGCGGCTGCAACTGCTAAAATACAGGCAATGGATGCTGTTGCAACAAATGCAGTTCTAGGTATGATATTTACAGCAATAGTGGTGATAGTTGTAAATAATTATATATTTATTATAGATTGAAAACTCATCCTGTAATTGTAATTTAGCGTAATATATAAACCCACTAGTAATTTGTTGGTAGTTTCGACTAATGTTGTATATAGTGACTTATATTGCTAAAATTTTCTATTATTGTACATATCATGTTTTTGCATGTGTATGTACACATTTTCGCAGATTTTCTTTCCAAAAACATGGGTATGGGGTTAAACACAAGTAATATAATGTATGTGCTGAATTGCACACATGATTAAATGAGTGTTTGTATGTGTAAATGTAATGTACAGAAATCAGGTATAAGCACTGATTAATAATTATTATATTAATTATAAGCACTGATAGTGTATGCATAACGAGTGGAAAAACTCATTCATCATAGCGAAGTTTAAAGGGGCAGTCAAAAATAAGTATGTAAAGGTATTCATTTATCAGCACTTAATTTGATATGCTGTAAACTTATATTCAGGAATAGAAAACAAATTACTAATGCTCATGAGCTTCTTTTTTTCTGTGGTATAAAACCATCTATTGTATTTTACTATATGTCAGTAGCACAAAATATCGAAGGAAAAGGTGCTAAATCCATGTTTGATCAACAGTTCATGACAGATGTTTATGTTTTTGATAACTGCTGACAGACAGTTTACTTGTGTATGTGATTCTCAAAGGGTGACATTTTCAGAAAACTTCTGTAATATGTAAATATTTGTGTCCAGAAGAGATGGTAGATGAAAGAGGAAAGGCAACATGTTTAAAGGTAGATCGAAACTGTTTTAAACCATAGAACTGGACAAAAAAGAGGGTTATTTCTAATAGAATTAATTCTAGTGGAATAATATTTATATCTTTAATTCAGCCTCTAGATGTGTGTGCAAAGAAAGTTTTCAAGGCATTTTAGAATATATTGTATTGTATAAACAATATCGATGGTGATGACCATACGTACAATCCATGTGAAAAATTACTTGTAAATACGAGGAAAGCAGTAAAATGTTGAAACAGTTGCAAAGAGTTTCAAGAAATACAGCATTTTGAACAACTTAGATGGTACCAAGGATTGTGTCTGTGGGATGACAGTATACCAGAGAATTCACAGGGGGATCATTACACAGTATAGTCTTATACGGAAACATATGAAGATTGTTAATTTTAAGTGTCATCTTAAGTACGGTGAATTATATAAGTTTAAAGTTATTTTTATACTTTAAAAAGAATTGTGTTGTAATTCCAAATAAGTAAACTTTATTTCTCTTGTTTTTTTTGACTTTTTTTATGAAGTACTTCAACTATTATTTTCCAACATTAATACAGAATTTTAAAACCAATTATTATCACAACAGACTTAAACATGTTTATACATTTAGAGTTAATCAAATAGAATATGGGTGTGAATTACATGACTGTGCCGTTATACCTTGGATGTACAATGTATAATCAGTTTATTTTTCTGCTCATGGGTATAAGGATCAGATTAATTTGGTTCCAGATTGGAGCTGTCAAAATTATCTGTGTAACAAAACACCCCTATCATTTGTTGTGGTGCAAGTGTTGGCACAACTTTCACATGCATTTGTATTTTAAAACAAAACACATGGTGTCTTGAAAATCGTGCTAATCGGGTTAATAGAGAATTTTATCAGAGACTTTGTAACATTGTTCTTATGGGGTTTTTTGCGAGAATTCACAAAACGAGTGTTAAATTCGGGATGGGGCTATATCGGAGAGCGCTATAGAGTGATTTTACTGTAGAAAGTTTTTCTGTGTGTGTGTGGGTATGTATATATATTGCAACGGTACAACCATTAACGGTACTGTGCATTGCTAAAATAAATGAAATAAATAATAAAATAAATAAATATGAATTAATAAACATGATTCAGATTGCATAAGCTGTATTGTAGTTTAAAATAGGGAGCGCAGAATTCATGCATGGACACGCATTCCCGACACACCTGTTGCTAATGTTGTGTACACGTGTATTTTGTTTGTGTGTGTGAAGCTTGTCCGTTCCTGAAATGTAACCAACCCTTTTCAAGTAGAATAGTTTTATATTTTATTTTAATTATAAGGAAAATATGTACGATATGGTAAAACAAAAGACACCAAAGTGTATAGAAATTAAAGGTGAACAAAGGGTTAAAAGACCATGCCGAAATGACGAAAAGTGCAATTACTATACGTAAAAAGTGAATAGCTCTTTTTGTAATTACAGTAAAGAAGTGTAATTTACGTATAGTAAACATATAAAAATTAGTGATCGATTGAGCATCGAGTGATGTGAAACAAACTTCGTAATTCGCGAAGATAAGTGAAACTAGTGAATTGAACCAGAGTGGGGGAAGTGACGCTTCGACAAAATCTGACAAGTTAAAAATTGTTCAGACATGAGTTTTTGCACGACCTGACTATAAATACCAGGTCGCGCTAATAAAGCTTCTTCTTCTCGATTCAACCATTGCCACAGGAGGCTACGGTATGTCAGTTGACGACGCTAATTTAAATTTATAGTAAGAGGCACAGGACAAACTGAAGTCCAACCAGAGCAGCAGAGCACATACGAGGAGGTCTATGGACACACCCGCAGCATATGATGTGAGGCGTGACGACTAGTAAACCGTACATGTAGTAGAATCCGACCAGAGGACCAAGAGGATATGGAGTACACAGACTGAGGACCAAAGGAGGACGTACGGATGATTAACCACATCAAACGAGGTGATGAAAAACCAATGTAATTACAGACATTTGAAAGACACTAATTAAAGTTAGAATGAAAGACATTCAACCTGTATTAAAATAACTAATTGTACATAAATGTAAAATCAGAGTAAAATTTAGAATAATATCTCTTGTATAAAATTTAGTAATTGAGAGTAACATAAATGATAAGAGAAATATTTGATTTTTGAGTTAACATAACTGATAAAGTCTTTGTTGATAAAGGAGAATGCATATGCAGTAGAAAGTTTTAAAACTAATTAATATTAAAGAAATTGGAATACAAGTAACTTCATTATTAAAGTAAATTAATCAGAAATTGCAAAAAGATGATCACACAATGAGTAAGCCGAGAGCAAAATGAATATTCAATTAATTAAAATTAGATAATAAGATTTATGTATAACCTGTGTATGCAAATTGTTAGCTATAAGTTGTGTATGAAGGAATCGTACAAACGATATAATAATGAGTAGTATTTCTATATGTGGAATGAAAAAATTTTGTTTAATAAAAAAATAAATAATGGAACAATTTCAAAGTTAAATAACTATCATCTTATGATGATTACACCCATGAATTCAATACATTATATAATTTATGTTATATAAATTGGCCCTGAACTTGGGGCTACACAAATTAAATTATATATCAATGTTTGTGTTATATATAAATTGGCGCTCCAAATGCGTGGGGCTCCACAAATTTTATTACACTGAATTTGCAACTTGTGTTGTTATAATTTATAAAATAGGTGTAAAAACAAATAATTAGTTAATGTAACTGTGTTTCAGGTTTGTCTAAATTAACTTCCCAGTTAGCTCCACCTGCTGTTATACCAACGATGTCTCCTACGTTGCAGCAGTTAGGACCTGTAATGCAGTCGCTAGGTCCGCTTGGCATCCAGCCATCACAGTTAGGCCTTGTGCCTCCTCCTGGGATAGCAATTCCAACTCCAGGATTTAGACAGCCAACACCAATTGTTCCCGGTCAGGTAGGCATGTTACCAGCTCCGTCAGTGGTAACGCCTGTTTTATCTCAGCCTATTGCTGGAAGTACCAATGCTCAGGAAGCATTGCGAAGAGCACAGGAGCAAGCACAGGTAATTTTTTTTTAAATTAAAGTTTTTCCAATGTAGTTATTCAAAAGGAAAATTTGGTTGAAGTGCCTTTGCGATATTTACTAAGGCTTATGTAGAAACTAATGTAGTGACATTTTTATATTTCACCTCCTGCGTAAATAAATTTCACAACATATTTCTAGAATACAATGTTATTTTATCGTTCCGTAACCTAAATTGTTTAATTTATTTTGTTTATACCATTTTGTCTTCAGCAAGATTCAGCATATCAATGTCAACATCAATAATGTTAATGGGAGTATAATGTCCCTAAGTACCAAATATTCTCTAAACAACTAATCAAACAACCTCTGTAAATAATTGCAACATGTGTAAACATCTGTTGTGAAACATGTGTTTATTCATAGGTTTATTTATACCTGACAAAGTGAACAAATTTAAGTGCTAAGTGGAGCTTCAAGTGCTATAATAAAAGAACATATATACTCCCATCACTTGTATATTAATAGCCTGTAAGTGATTGTAAATATATATAAATCATATGTGTGTATAGGGCTATAGTCTACGAAAAATTTAGACATAAAACATTACTAAAACCATCTAAACCAGTGGTTCCCAACCCGTAGAAGTCTGCGGACCACTCGGCCTGAAATTGAATCATGTACGGACCACCCCCACCCCCCGCCATACCCCCTATCAGTTGTAACCCTTCCTCAGCGCCTTCCCCATAACCAAATTCAAAGGTGATTAAGTAAAACAGTTTTTAGAACACATTATTTATTATTACTATTAATTAGTGTACAGTACAACTTAATTACAAATTATTTAATAAATAAAAATTACTTTTTTATAATGTACGGTAAAGCCCCGATTATCTACGGAATTGGGTGGCAAGGGCACCGCGGATAGTGAAAATCGCAGATAACCCGAAAAAAGACTAAATGAGGTGTAAACACGAAAAAAACATATTTCAGCATAAAAACTGTTTTATTGTATAAAAACATAATATGTAAAACTTTTAAAATATGTACAATACAGCAGAAACCTTTGCTCTATGTCTAAATCACTAAAATAAAGAACAGTAAACAAAAAACAATACTGTACTGTTAACAAAAAGTGTTCAGTTACGCCTTTTTAAAAAAAATCAGTCACTCGTTTTTGCTTCTTGCTTTGGAAACACCTTTTCTTTATTCTAGATTGTACTTTCCTTAACATGAGTTTTTCTGCCAGATGTGTGTCGTCGTCTTGTTCCTCTAAATATTGAAGCAATCCGTCTACGTGCTGCAAAGCAGTTTCGTGTGTCATCCGGGGAGGCGGAGTTTCGTCTTCTTCACTTTCACTTTGTTCTTCTTCATTCCCGTTCACTCCCATTGCTTTGTTCGTTATCTCTACGTCAGTCAGTCATTCAAACCCCGGCTCACTTGCGTCGCATTCCAGCCACTCTTCTATGTTCTCTTCATCGACATTCTCACCTCCCAGAACGGATGTCACTAGGTCAACAAGTGTAGGGGTCGGCATGACTTCATTCTCTTCTTCACAAATGTTTTGGTTGACATTTGTTTCGATACTCGGAAAGAGTTTTCTCCATGATTTAACAAGGGTTGAGGGTTTGATGTAATCCCATGCAGACGCAATATCGTAAATGCTATCCAAAATTGTATAATTCTTCCAAAATTCTTTGAGATCGCAGCCTTCTTCGATTTTTGACATTAACAACTTTGTTCTGTATGTTCTCTTCATGATTGCAATGACTCCCTGGTCCATAGGTTGTATCAGCGCAGTAACATTTGGGGGCAAAAACTTTGCGAAGATTTGCCCGTCAGAAGATTTAAGCACACATGTAGCTGGGTGTGAAGGCGCGTTGTCAATTAACAAAACAGCCTTCTATGGCAAATTATTTGAGTCAAGATGTTTACGTACTTGAGGCACAAAAATGTTTTCAAACCATTCTTGAAAAATCTGCTGGTTCATCCAACCTTTTTTTGGTTGAAATAATCAACTGGTAAATTTTCTGCTCTTGTCCCCTTAAAAGACCTCGGTTTCGTAGATTTACCGATTACAAGAAGCCTAAGTTTGTGACCCGCAGCGTTGCTGCATGGCAAGATTGTAATTCTTTCCTTGCTACTTTTTTGACCTGCCGCTTGATGTTCACTTTCAAATGCTAAAGTACGAGTGGGAAGACACTTCCAAAAAAGCCCTGATTCATCAGCGTTATAATTTGTTCATATGACAGATCTTCAGACAACACAAACTCTTCAAAATCACGTTAAAAATCATCAGCTGCTTGTTGATCACCACTCAGCTTCTCTCCATGTAGACCAATCTCTCTAATTCCATGACGTTTCTTAAAACGATGTAACCAACCGGACGACGCATCACAATTTCCTTCCAGGCCTAACAAATCAAAAAAGATTTTTGCTTTAGCTGCAATGGTAGGACCAGACACAGGGGTGCCCTCACTTCGCACCTGAGCTAACCATTCCGCTAATGCCGAGTCAAGTTCATTATAGGTGGATTTCTTCATTGTTTTTCGTTTTTTCATCCCAGAAGCACTGTCCGACACTGATGCAAAGGCCAACAGTTTGTCTTTTTGCTTTAAAACGTCTCGCACTGTTGTTTCCCCGATCCCGTAATTCAAACACATCTGCTTCCTTGAAGCGCCATTTTCTATTTTAGAAATCATTTCAAGTTTTGTGCAATCGTTAACACAACCTTCTTTCGTTTTTCAGCCATTATTAATGTCAGGAACTAACGAACTGATCACGACTGATCACTAAGCACGCTTACTGACAACTGACACCACTGGCAGACCGAGAGAATATGTACGTAGAGGGGGAAGGTTAGTGATCTTGACCAAAACAAAAGAGCAAGAGCCAAAACAAAATTCCGAGAAGGCCTATAGGATTACGATGCACAATAAACCTGTCAGAAATTTTCGACCTTCTCACTATAGGCCTATTGTATTTTCCCTGTTGTTAGCTTGGATTAAAATTGGTTTTTTGAGGTTCGTAATAAAAAAAAAATTTTTGCGGCACTCGCGGATAATCGGGGCTTTACTGTATAGCCTACTACATATTATAAAAAGTCTCAGTTACAAATTTATGTTGAAACAATTTGTTTGAAATGGACGTTGAAAAAAAAAATTACCTCAGTGTTTTTCTCAGTGTGACTTTTGTGCACGAATTTGTTTGACAAGCTGAGGAATTCTAGGAGTTAGGCTCTTGCTTAGAGCTAATCTCAAATCACTGCTTGTACCTAGCCGATTTCTTTGTTTGTTTTTAATCAAGAATAAAGTCGAGAATCCCTGCTCAAACAAAAATGTTGTCGAAAACACCATGAGATACCGCAAAGCTGCTTGCTGAATGTTTGGGTAAGATATGGCTTTTTTACACCACAACTCTTCTAGGTTTACACCAGATTCAAACGAGTCCTTGAAGTTACTGTCATTTTGAAGTTCAATAACCTCCTCTTGAATATTATCAGGGAGATCCTTAGGCTTGACAATGAAAGGATTTCGAATCAGTTTTTTTATAGCTTGAGTCTCACTGCTACCATATTCAGGGAAATAACAAGCAAATTCATCCTTGAGAGTGCCTAAGTGACGGAGTACGTTATGTTGTACCTTGTCTGTAACAGTGGCGTAGTCCCCGTTGTGAAGAATTACTCATTTATTGTAAATTTAAATTGAATATTGTTTTTTAATCTGTAAGGTATAATCCAGGAATTCGTTTAGTGTACTCAGGGAGAGAACGGTGTGCAAATACAAATAAGAGTACGCAAATCAAGTAAAATTTAATATTATTTATTTTTCTTTGAGAACATAAAAAAAATATCATGAATACACTTTATTAGAATGCTATTCATGCCATATGAAGTCTTACTCAGTAATTGAGTAATTAAATTTGCAGAGAACAATATGCACATACGATTAACACAATGCGTGTTTCGAGTAAAATAGAACATTAGTTATGTTCTTTGAGAAGATAGAAAAGATCATGAACACACTTATTTCGCCTTAAAGCGTAAAACTACGATACAAACTACGATATCAAGATACTACGTATATCAAAATTACGCAAACTCAACACTTCTTTTTTAGGCCTGTATTAATTTTGTAATTCACTCAATCACGCTCTTTCACACTTCTACATTTCTTTTTTATTTTTATTTTATTGAGCTCAATTTGAAAATGCCAGCATTTAATTATATTTTGAAATGTGTACTTTCCTGTTAAATGCGTAGAAGGTCAACACCTGGTGCGTCAACTCGTGGTTTACACTGTTGCTGTTCTATTTCCCTGTGGCACTGTTACTTCTCTGTAAGTCCTGGTCGGTGGATTTATTTAGTTCGTCCAGTTTAAGTTTCACTGCCAAACTGTTCACTGCACTTTTTGTTTGATGTTACACTGTCTTTAGATGCATTTAGTTATAGTTTCAATCACATTTTATTAAAATTTTGCTCGCGAGTTTATGCTCTGAACCGGCCATAGCCGCAGCTGTAGAACGACAGACGTATTTTCTGTGCAACAAGCGAGAAAAAATGTATACGGACGTGTCATTATCGTGAGAACGTTGGCCGACGTTCGCGCGCTTGTGTGTGAATGTGCACCCTTGTTGCTAACTTTACATTCCTGTAACGAGTCGCACCAGTCTCGAAGCTATAGTCCGTTCACCAAATATACTTGGGTCATGAAAAAACTTTAGATTACAATTTCCCAATTCTGTCACGTTACAATACCCCCCCCCCATGAGAGGATTTATGCCGAAGCATAAAAGCTCTCATTGACATTCATACTTTCTAAAGGGATCAGCCAAGATATGTCGCCACAACTCCCTTACGTTTTATTTAAAATTGTAGTTAACTTACCCCTGGTCCAGTGACTGTGACCGTACCTGAATGACCTTACTGGACTTCTCTTTCGAGATCCCAACACCGCAAGGCCAGACCGGCACTTGACGCTCCTGCTCTGACACGCAGGCCAGCACAGGACCGCTGCCCACAGCATCACTAGACACACTGAAACATGAAATCAAAAATATCAAATAGTGGCCTGGTATAATAGCATATCCCTAACTGATCTGGTTCCCCTTAGCTGTGTTGGTTTTTTTTTTTTTTTTTAGCATTGAAATTCCAGAAACATATATTTTGACAATTAATAACAGAAATAAAATTAAAAATTATTCAGTTAAATTAATTAATTAAAAAAACCTATGAATTGAATACATTAAACATTATACAGTCCACACCAGTCATCAGCTGATGCCTCTCTATCAGGTGAGTGACCTTTCTATAGGCACATTGAATACAAATAAACATAATACAACATAAGCATTTATAAAGAACATAAAACTCATTTCATTTAAATGAACATCTCATTTGCACCTGAATAAAATTCACAAACATTTCAACTTTAGTTTTAGTTTCAAATTCTATTAACTCTTTTTATATCAACCTTTAATTATTTATCATTTGTTGTACCATTAATCCTCAACACAAATTCAATTACATATATACAACAACAAAAATTCAACAATCATTACAACAAATATATCATACCCATATGTACTTTCTGATACATTATATAACAACCATATGACTCCCACAACTACGTGTGGAGTCACAACTACACACATTTTTACTTTGACTCATTTACTGTTTATTATCAAGTTTAAATCTTATAAATATCGTTTAAATTCATTATCAAAATCTATTTATACCTCATTAATTAATTAACTAATTCATCTCAAATCATTTAGCTCAATCAGTTTTTTAAAACACCAAGTTACTTTAATTACAATAGTCAAAACAATTATAATTCATTTATTATCACCTTCATAATTATTCTCATTATTTGTTTAATTTGATAAAATATTATTATTATCATTCTTAAAATCGGTCCTACTACATACACACATTGTTTACATCAAATACATTTTACAACACAAACACCATTTATCTCACTATGAATTTATTTACAATTTTTCGTCATATTTTTCTGTTTACCACACCTCATTTCATACAACAGTCCAATTCAAAACCAAACTACTTACATAGTTAAACATTCATAAACATTAATTGTTTACCCCCCATCATCGTATAATAACCTGGTCTTACGTCTATACAGTTCATGTTTAGCAAATTCATTATATCATTTCTATCAATATAAAGATTATTCAAATTGTTATATTCTTCCACAATACCATAACAGTTAACAGGATTATTCCACATTATTAAATCATATAATTTGTTATCACCGAGTATAGTCCAGTCACCTTTAGTATAATTTGTCACCATTGGGTCGATTATAATCTCATCATTATTATTATCTGTTGCTGTACCAGTTTCGTCACAAGGTAAGTAATCAATGTCATTAACTCTCTCAATGTCTAATCTCTCTATTAATTCGTTATACCTTCTACTAACCTTAAACGTCTCTATCTTCCTATCAAAATACCTTTTATCATAACACCGTTTCATACTTTTTCTATCATTCCGTACAGAGGGTATTAAATCATAAAAACGCCTACTGAAAATTAAAGAACTACTTGAAAACACATCGTTTTCCTGTAAGGGACTCTTGCCCTTCAAAAACATTTGTAACCATCTTGGTTTACAATAAAACTGGGGAAAATCTACCCTCTGTCCTATATTCACAAAATAATTCTCTTCATATTCTCTCTCTAATTTACAAATACTGATCTCTACTCTCTCACTCTCTTTCACTGTTCCTGTATTATCATCATTACTATTTATTCTCACGGTACTACTTTTATATATCTCATTTTCCACTATCTTACCACTATTACTTGTTAATTTATTTTCGTAACTAACACCCACCTCGTTAATGATCCCTTCGTAATTATTCGTTATTTTACTAATGACACCCTGGTCGTCTGTTGTTTCATCATTTTTATTTTTGTTACACTCACCTGTGTCATTAGTTTTGACACCACTACACCCACTTATTTGGTTTAATTCATTCTCACTTATACTTTTAACTTGATTGTTCATACTTTGATTACGCATTTTTATTTCATTTCTTATGTTTACAGCTTCGTTATTTATGTCTATAAGTTTATTATTTACTACATTTATTTCAGATTTGATTTCAATTTTAAATTCATTTAAACTTGTTTTTAAATTATTATATCCTGACTTCATTTTCTCGTCTCGCTTGTCAAGTTTATTATTCATTTCTCTCATCGCTGACTTGATTTCGGATTTGATTTCAGTTTTAAATTCTAACATCATTTCCATCATCAACGCTAACTGGTTAGATACTTTATTTAAAAAATTATTTCTACTACTATTTTGCGTAACATTCAACACTGATCTTACCTCTACACTTTCATCTAAATTCGTATTTGCGTCTTTCTCTGCCATTTTTCGACTAAATTGTAAATCAACTAAAACGTAAATAGTGTAAATTTCACTGTTAATTTACAATGTCACTGTTATTCGGGGACCATATGAAGAATTACTCATTTATTGTTGATTTAAATTGAATATTGTTTTTTAATCTGTAAGGTATAATCCAGGAATTCGTTTAGTGTACTCAGGCAGAGAACGGTGTGCAAATACAAATAACAATACGCAAATCAAGTAAAATTTAATATTATTTATTTTTCTTTGAGAACATAAAAAAAATATCATTAATACACTTTATTAGAACGCTATTCAAGCAATACGAAGTCTTACTCAGTAATTGAGTAATTAAATTTGCAGAGAACAATATGCACATACGATTAACACAATGCGTGTTTCGAGTAAAATAGAACATTAGTTATGTTCTTTGAGAACATAGAAAAGATCATGAACACACTTATTTCGCCCTAAAGCGTAAAACTGATTATTAACAAACTACGATATCAAGATACTACGTATATCAAAATTACGCACACTCAGCACTTCTTTTTTAGGCCTGTATTAATTTTGTAATTCACTCAATCACACACTCTTTCACACTTCTACATTTCTTTTTTATTTTTATTTTATTGAGCTCAATTTGAAAATGCCAGCATTTAATTATATTTTGAAATGTTTACTTTCCTGTTAAATGCGTAGAAGGTCAACACCTGGTGCGTCAACTCGTGGTTTACACTGTTGCTGTTCTATTTCCCTGTGGCACTGTTACTTATCTGTAAGTCCTGGTCGGTGGATTTATTTAGTTCGTCCAGTTTAAGTTTCACTGCCAAACTGTTCACTGCACTTTTTGTTTGATGTTACACTGTCTTTAGATGCATTTAGTTATAGTTTCAATCACATTTTATTAAAATTTTGCTCGCGAGTTTATGCTCTGAACCGGCCATAGCCGCAGCTGTAGAAGGACAGACTTATTTTCTGCGCAACAAGCGAGAAAAAATGTATACGGACGTGACATTATCGTGAGAACGTTGGCCGACGTTCGCGCGCTTGTGTGTGAATGCGCACCCTTGTTGCTAACTTTACATTCCTGTAACGAGTCGCACCAGTCTTGAAGCTATAGTCTGTTCACCAAATATACTTGGGTCATGAAAAAACTTTAGATTACAATTTCCCAATTCTGTCACGTTACAGTTGTCAGCAAGGGTTTTCAAAGTCGGGAAAGATTGAAAGTTTTTCAACTTTGGCTATCCAGAGATCAATTTTACACAAAAACGCACGAAGTTTGTCCTCGAATACAAATATATTACCAACACCTTCAAACTTTTTGTTTCCAGAACCTTGAAGTTGTAAGTTCAGCTGGTTCAAATGGGCAAAAATATCTACTAGATATGCGAGTTGCATCACGAAAGTTGGTTCACTCGATTGTTCCAAGAAATGCTGCATTTTTGTCTCAATATAAAATACTTTTATCTCTTCTCTCAACTCATATAAGCGTGCCAACATATTGCCTTTTGACAGCCAACGAACCTCAGTATGAAAAAGTAGTGTCTCGTGCTCAGAGTCTAATGCTGCACATAACTTTTTGAAAATACGAGTGTATAACGCACTACTTTTAACAGCGTTCACCATCTTTATGGCCAATTTCATTGTATTCGACAAGTCTTCCGGCAATGTTTTTGATGCTATTGCTTGGCGATGAATTATGCAGTGCATCGTCACTGTGGAGGGGTTCTTCTCTTTCAACAACGTTGCTAAGCTTGAACGTGATCCTAGCATAGCAGGGGCTCCGTCGGTACAAAATCCAGCCAGCCTCTTCCACTCAATGCCATGCCTCTCAAAGTAATCACAAATGTTTTCATGATACCTTTTCCTGTCGATGTTGTTTTCAACTCTTGGGATATTAAAAGTTCTTCCTTGATTGTGTTGTTGTCTCCTAAATACCAAACAAAAACTAGCAACTGGCAGCATTGAGCAACGTCGGTACTTTCATCACACTGCAAACTGAAATATGGAGACTTTTTAATTTCACAAACCAGCTGCTCTTCAATGTCATTGGACATTGTATCGATCCGTGCCTTCACAGTATTGTTCGATAGGGAATATCTTGAATTTTCTTAGAAGCTTCAACCCCTAAAACGTGTTCAACTGCTTTGATCAAACATGGCTTCACTAGGGTTTTGCCAATAGTATGCGGTTTCTTTGCCTTGGCGATTAACTGTGAAACCTCTAATGAAGCTGAGAGGGCTTTTTCAGACAATTCATATGCTGTACCAGTTTTCCCTAATTTCATTTTCTTTAAGTTTTCTAATTTTCCAGCACCGGTTTCTAATTCAGGTGGCCGGTCACTCAAGTTAGAATGAACTGTCTTTAAATGACGTTCTAGTTTTGCAGGTTTTAAGGCTTCATTGCTGAGGACAGCAGCACAAATCACGCACTGGGGTCTAATCTCCTTATTTACCTCAATTGCTGTAAATCCGAACTTGATATAATCACTGTCATATTTCCGCTTTGGAGCCATTTTCAACAGAAAAAGTACAAACACGCACAATAATATCGCACAATATCAGTAAACACAGCAAAAGCTACCGAAGTGAATCACACTGCTCTGCAAGACACTGATACAGACTGAGCAATTGAGTTGCCGACTGCCGTCTCATCACTACATGACTACACAGTACACACCCAGCACTGACAGCCAGTGAGCACGTGACTGCGCGACGCGCGCAGACAGGCAGACATAACCGCGAAGTGTTCACGTGATAGAGCTCAGATAGAGCACTGTGCCTTTCTGGTTGTTTAATGTTGGTGAGAGTTCATTTGCCACATTTAAACATAAGTTATGAAAATTATTTTGTATCATATTCTAGTAATAATTATTTTAAAGATATTTTAATTCAACAGCTGAGAGTCATCGGCACGGATATATTCACCCCATCTCGTTCAACGCAGATCGCTTTCAAAATCCCCATTTATTGGCAACTTTTTTATATGTGCTGTCGGACCCTCCCGTGGACCACTCCCGAGGCTCTCGCGGACCACCGGTTGGGAACCACTGATCTAAACATTTCTTCTTTAAGATGATGTCTAGCAACTTTTTTTTCCATCTTCATTAATGATGTCTTAAACAAATGTTTGTATTACATTTTGTTGTTGTGATTCAGTATAGATGTTGTCTCTGATGATCTCAGTTACAGGATTACAGATTTATAGGCCTTCAATATTGTTGAACCTAATTTCCTCAAAGATCCTGTGTGGAAACCATAGACAGAAACTCCCTGTGTTGACAATTTAAAGTATTATCTAGGGAGACACCTTTAATTGAGATCATTTCTTTGGGACTTCTCAAGCCATGAGCACTTCCTTAAAAATCCTAGTTAAAATACTTTCTTGACATGTAGATTCTCTAGACATTGCTTGGACTGGAAACCGCTCCCAGAATTCTTTATTGGGATCATTAGACAGGAGGAAATTGACATTTTATACACACAAGCTTGTAAGGTAGACTTGTAAGTTTCAAAAACGATACATAATTTTGACAGCAGTTTTATGTATGACAACTATCTTAAAATTGTAGATGCAATGTTATCTTTCTTTTCTTGTATGAAATTACTAGTGTTATGATACTTTTTTGTTTTTGTATTGGAATAGTTCATAAAATGCAGTCATAATGAAAATGTTAGTTTTGGTCTTGTGAATTATGATTGAAATGTGATGAAAAGAAAAATTTGTGTTTGTTACAGTGACTATAATTTTTTTCCTGTAAAAATATTAAGTAAATAATAAAAAATTAGGTTACTGTGTATATACTAAGGTATAAAAAATATCGAGTTATGTGAATTTGGGTTAAAACAATAGTAATTTCATGAAGAAAGTGCTGAAACTAAACTTTTGTTTCTGTAAATATATTAACTGTTATATGCTTATAAACTGTGGCAGCAAAAACAACAAGAAGAATTGCAGAAGAAACTACTAGAAGAAACTGAACCTCAAACACTACAGCAGCAAGAGAATATGTCTATTAAAGGACAAAGTGCACGTCATCTAGTAATGCAGAAATTAATGAGAAAAGTAGAGGTATGTTTTATAGTGCAGTTTAAGTTAAAAGATGGTTAAATTACAAAATAGTTTTTTGAAAACTTCATAAATGTTCAGTGTTGGGTCGTACTTAGTGTAAGCATGCAGATGGCAAGAATTGTGTATATTACAAGAGCTCTACAGTGTTTTGGAAAACATTTAAGATTCTATGGCCTACTACTACACAACTGAATTTTGGTAGTGCACATTGGCATTGTGTTTTCAAAATTGTTCTGTAACAGTGAACTATCAGTTAATTATAATATGGTGCATGCCAAAATGGCATATTTTCTGCAGCTTGAAAGTGCATGTCATTTATGCTTTTTTTAATAAAGAAATTGTCAGAAACCTTTTTACATTCATTTTTAAAAGTTTAGTCTTATATTTAGAAGAAAATACAGATATATAGTTTATCGATAGTGTTGTGGAACCTTATTATTCTAAAAATTTATTTCCATAAATTTTAAACATATCGTTTTATTCTGAAAAACAAATCAGCAGTTCCCAACCTTAAGATGACTTCTGACCGCTAATCATAAGATAGATACATTATGGACCTCCCACTTCTAACCAAGGAAGGACTTGAGGCAACTAAGGAAAATTACAATTTATTTTGCAATGTTTTTAATAACTGAAATGAATTTTATTTGATTTAATTTTAACTAATTTGTTTGTGTCTGAAATATTTAAATTAACTGAAGTTGTCATTAACTTACTTGAGATTAATCATTATGATTTTTAGTCTAACATTTGTTTCACCATCTGTGGAATTTTGGGGTCTTACTACTACTGAAAGGTAGTCATATGTCATTGGTTGCATCCAACCAATTTCTTTTTTTTAATCAAACATTTGTTGATAATGTACATAAAACACTGTTCCTTTTGGAGAAGTGTGAGAGTTTGTAATGAAACACATGTTGAACAGTATACTCATGTTGAAATTAAATTTAATCAATTATTTTCGTACATGCATTTTGTTAAATGAAATACTTTTTAGGGCATGTTGGGTTTGTGGTTAATAAAAATTCTTACAAATTTGTTCCATACAATACGAGTTAAAAGTTACAAAAATTAAATTTTATCTGGAGTTTTGTTTTCAGTTTGTGCATTAAATTGTGTGTGTGTGTGTGTGTGTTCCAAATATATAAAATGATATTCAGTTAAATAACTAAACTTATTCACAAATTTCTTCTTTTCCTTTTTGTCCTTTGTCAGTCCCTTCATGCCATTGTATGCTTGTCCTTCACATTGTACAGCTACTGTGTGTAAGGCTAGTGATCCGTTCCAGTTTCATTTTTGTTCATTATTTGTCACTTCTCACATATTTGTCTTACTGGTTTGTCTCTTGTTTATTGTAAGGTTTCCCACCAGTTCAAGCAAAGATTATATCTCCACGTTTCTTATAATTTCTAACGTCTTAATATTACAAAAGAAAATAATTTTATGTAAAAAAAGTTGTATGTGATATAAAAATTGCTTTCTATAAATCATATAAGCAGCAATTTCCCAAACAGTTACTATTACAGACAGTTATATTTGCATAACTTATTCCACTTTTTCATGACTGGATTTGCCAAAGCCCCTTTGATTCTCTGTTGTAAATCACCAAAACTCAAGTGGTTTTCAGTTGTATCTATACAGCTAATCTGGCTTCAAATTTGAACATTTGGTAAGGACAGGTATACCATCATGACTTTGAAGTTTTAACTGAATGTTTCTGGCATGAACATTTTCAAAAATTCTGTATTTGAAGACTTCTTCTGGTATGCACTGGTTCGAAAATGTCTTATAAAACATTTCATCCATATTAAAGAGGGTATCCTCAGGTCCATACAAGATATTTTCGATGCTGTCCATACTGGAAGAAAACTTCAAATATAGAATGGACACCATGTGTGGAAGCCTACATGAGAATATTTTCAAAAATTGCATGACCATTTTGATTTAAACTTGGATAACTTTATGTCATGGGCATTTGAAAAACCCTGATGATACAGATTAATTCTGTGAAATGTGTATCAGATTAACATACATACTGATGGAAATTAAAGCACACTTTCAAAAGTAATCTATTATTGAATAATATAATAAACATAGAAGTACTGCAAGAAACTTGAATCATCATAAGTTACTTAAAAAAAGTAAACTTCAAAATAAGTTCAAATAAAATAAGTTATTGTTCAAAATGGTATAATTTTGAATATAACTTTTAAGAGTTTTCACAGTACTGTAGTATTGGAGTAATAATTAAGGTTACTGTGTGATTGAAGGATTGAAAAAAAAAACTGTTTTCAATTTTGCAGAGCCGTGTTGTAATTTTACGGAATATGGTTGCACCAGAGGATGTAGATGAATCGTTACAAGAGGAAATTCAAGATGAATGCAGCAAGTAAGTAAATGTAGCTTGTATACAGCTGTGTGTTGTAGGTATTATGTTATTTCAATTTTTAAAAATAAATTCGAACTTCCCTTCTCAAAAAAATGAATTAAAAAAATTAATAATCACAGTAAATAGCAATATATGATTGCTGTTTTTGAATATTCCTAGTGTAGTTATCTAAAATAGGCTCTGTTTGGAAAGTATTGGTGAATATAATTTGCAATTCTATTCTCATCATTACAGAATATTTACTGTAGTTTGTTTTTACATTTTATTTTAATGTGTTATAATTTTTAACAAATCTTCCTGTTGTTTTTAGTTATATGAAAGTTGATGTTTGTATTAGGAACCAGTTTTAAAATTTCATCGTCTGTCTGCAGCCTTTAAGAGCAATAGCAATGAAAAGTTTATCTGCTAACTCAGTGTAATACTAATTGTATATACAATCACATCTTCAGTCACAGAATGACACACATTTAGCAGGTGTATTTTCAATTTTAAGTTTTCCCCAAATTTTCATTGTATAATGTAGTCTCAGTAATCCACATGAAATAAAGTATTATGATTTTCAAGGACATTATTATTTTACTGTGAATGTACTTCTAAGTACAGTAAACTTCCGATTATCCACAGAATTGGGTGGCGCTTCAACCGTGGATAAGCCAATTCCGCGGATAATCTGCAAAATGGCCGAAAAAGGACACAAATCAACACGAAAATGCTTTTGAAAAATTTTTATTTACAGCAGGAGGTTTACAAATACAATAATGACTTAATAAACAGTAGTTTTATGTACTTACAAGTTTGTTGGTTTACTTTTTCACAAAAAAATCGGCCAACTGTTTTTGTTTTTTCGTGATAAAACACCTCTTCAGTATTTGTGAATGAAGTTTTTTTAACAACATTTTGTCACAAAGTGATGCATCATCTTGTTCTTCCAGATATTGAATGAGCCCGTCAATGTGTGCTAAAGCTGCGTCATGGCTCACTTACTTCTGCGTCTTATCCTCTTCTTCCTCACTCTCCTCCAAAACCATACCTAATGCTCCACCTACGATTTGTTCATCAGTAAGATGTTCAAAGCCTGGATCATTGGCGTCACAATTAATCCATTCAACGATGTTATTTTCATCGACGTTACCTCCTCCAGTAACAGATTTCGCTAAATTAGCCAAATCACAAGCAGAAACTTCTTCTTCTTCCCCTGCAGACTCTACCAAAGTATTTTCCACATTTGGTAAAATCTTCCTCCAGGACTTTACTAACGTAGATTGCTTAACTGACTCGCAAGCAGTGTTTATGTCATAAATGCTGTCAAGAATCGATTACATCTTTCCAGAAACCCTGAAGATCATTCCCCCCTTCAATCCTTTTTTTCAGTTTTTTTTCTTTTTTTTTCAATTACGCCCTGGTCCATGGGCTGGATAAGAGCTGTGAAATTGGGAGGCAAAAACTTGACGAAAAAATTTCCATTTTCTGATTTAAAAACACTCCCCTGGGTGGGACGTTGTCAATCAGCAATACAGCTTTCTGGGGTATGTTTTGAGACTTGAGATGCTCTCTAACTTGAGGAATGAACTTTTTTTCAAACCACTCTTTAAATATTTGTTGGTCCTCCAGCCTTTTTTTTAGTTGAAGTAGTGTACTGGGAGGTTTTCTTCAGTCCTTGTCCCTTTAAAAGAGCTCGGTTTTTTGATTTTCCAATCACTACTAGTTTTAGTTTTTTAGATCCCGTTGCATTGCTGCACATCATTATTGTTATGCGTTCTTTACTGGACTTATGTCCTGGAGCTTGCTGCTCGCTTTCAAATGCCAGTGTTTGTGTTGGCAACGATTTCCACAACAGCCCCGACTCATCAGCGTTGTACACTTGTTCGTAAGAAATTCCCTCTGACTGAAGAAACTGTTCAAAATCAGTTTTGAAATTTTCCGTTGCCTGTTTGTCGCCACTTAATTTCTTGCCATGAAGCCCAATTTCCCTTATCCCGTGGCGTTGTTTAAACCTTGTCAACCACCCTGATGATGTGTCAAATGTTCCCTCTAAACCTAGCATTTCAAAAAACTGTTTTGCTTTTGCAGCAACAATAGGCCCTGAAATAGGAGTTCCCTCACTTGACTCACCCACTCTAAAAGTGCCGCATCTAGTTCTTCGTAAGTGCTAGTTTTCATGGTTTTTCTTTTTTTCATTGATGAGGAGTTGTCTGATGTGGATGCAAATTGCATTAATTTATCCTTTTGTTTAAAAATGTCCCTAACAGTGCTTTCTCCTATTCCATACTGCAAACTCATTTGATTTTTCGGAGCACCATTTTCAATTTTTTTTATCAATTCTAGTTTCTCTTGAATTGATAAGACCACTTTTTTCAGTCATTTTTCAATAGTAGTGTAAACTAAAATCATGTACAACAATTTAAACACACACGCGAACTGCTAGTCGACACGTGCACACAGGTTGACAGAAACGCACAGACTGATGCGCGAGTTATGAGAACTGGAAGTGGCGAGTGAAGGGGTAGGAGGGGAGGCAATAAGGTGCCGGTGACGAGCAGTGCCAATGACCTTGGCTGATTGACTTCCACTCACCCCAACTGATGGTTGTCGCTCTAAAAATAGCTTCTGCACCTGACGATCATGACTCATGCATTCTCGCTCAACGCATGCTTCCATTTCCCTACATTCTTTGTTTTCATTTATGGTATTCTATGTTTCGCTGTAACGGTATTCTATGTTTCGCTGTAACGTTTAATTGTAGGCCTAATTTTATAACTTAGTCTACTGTTGCTTTTAATACCATAATTTATCGTCGCAAAAAAAAATTAAAAAAGGAAAGGAAGACCGCAGATAATCCGCAAAGCGGATAATCCGCCTGCGGATAATCGAGAGTTTACTGTATTTACAATTTTGTGTGGTGTATTATAACACACACATATGCGCACGCAATGATTATACTATGGATAATTTACAGCAAGCTTTTTCATGCATAGGTTTGGTGGTGTGGATAGAGTCATTATCTATAAGGAAAAACAGTCTGATGAAGATGAAGATGCAGAAGTAATTGTTAAAATTTTTGTAGAATTTACTCAGATGAGAGGTAAGTCTTAATTTTGTATTTGTTTTTTATTAGTAATGCATCACTGAACCTCAGTAGTTTTATCTCAGTATATAAACATATTTCAGATGTGTTGGTCAAGTTTATTGTTACATATGCTCAAACACTGTTATTATTTTGATGTTGGTAATAATATTATGTAACATACCAGATTTTGGACAAAATAGACACAGTGTATAGATATTGATGTGGGTACTGTTTTTTTTGCATGTGCCCTATAATAAGGTCACATTGTGTATTGTTCAGTAGTTTGTGTGGAATGAGTTCTTGATCTTTGTACATTTTACTTGCATTTAATCACTAATATTATTGTATTATTTGCAAAACAATAAAAAATGGAAACATTAGAAATTTCTGTTACTGTTTGAAATTTATTTGTGAGTTTACTTTTAAATTTTGAAAGTAAAAGTAGTGATTTCATTACCTTATTTACAGTGCACACATGCGCGCTTGTCTGTTATTCTTGAATAAATTACGTGTAATGTGTTTTCTTAATCTAATGTCTGTAATGTTGTTTTGTTGTCAGAAGCGGAAGCGGCAAGAGATGCTTTAAATGGAAGGTTTTTTGGTGGGCGACTAGTAAAAGCAGAACTTTATGATCAGGCATTATTTGACCACAATGATTTTTCGGGTTAAATTGTGTCAGATCATTTTTCAGGCAGTGAATCTGTAAATGAACAGTGTGCTTTGGTTGTGAATATCCAAGCATGATTTTTATTTGAAGAAGCCAAGTGAAAGTTTTCTGTTCATGTGATTACAGACTTGGAGTGTACAAAATGTGAATATTAAAAATAGACATTAGCATAATTAAAGAGTATCATGTTTCTTTTGTGTAGTTCTGTTCAATAAGTATTGTATTGTGTTATTGACTGAAGAATTTATTTAAGAAGTTTTAAGACTATATGTCTTTTATTAATGTCAGTGACATAAGAAGTCAACCCTACATTTGTTAATATTGTGAGAAATAAGAGTTTTTCAAGAAACCGTTTTCCCTTCTAAGAAAATAGTATCTTGCTTTTAACTCATGACACCATCGTATGTGGTGTGAGATAGCCAATGTCTTTCTTTCTCAGGAAGGATGTGAAAAGTAAGCATAAATTGAATTAAAAGTGTAATACTAATTTTTACACCTATGACCGTGTTATACGAATTTATTGTTACACAGACTCCAACCTTGTAATTCTATTCAAATACTGTCCACACAAAAGTGTTATTAAAAATTCATATAGTGGTTGAAAAGAAGTTGTCATGTTTAATTGGAAATTGTGAAAGTTGTGTCTGTAAGACAAATGCATTCAGTTTTTTTAATTTAAGCCCTACATAATTTTTCATTAAGTATATTTGGCAGAGTAAACAAGTTGAAAATTGAAATGAACATTTTAAAAAACTGATTATTACCAGTAGCACTGCATAACTATGCATTTATTTTTACATGTTTAGGTGATTTAATAACAAATGTGATAGAATATTTTGTACATGTACACTAGTAATATTTTATTAAGTAACTACATAACAGAAACATGTAATTTGACCATTAATATTTTTAGGTGTACAGAATATGTTTTATATAAATAAACATTACGGATGGCCTATGCTCAGTGTTATTTTTGTAACCTACAAAATAAATTCTCGTCACGTAGATAATGTATGGTGTAAGTATGCAGACATTTTATTGGAGAAAGGAGATGCTTCCAGATTTCGATGTAGATCTACAATGTAATGGAAAAAGAGTTGACACCCCTGGAATCACAAAGTGATTTGGCATTTTGTGAAAACTGGTCCAGGCATTTCAGAGTTTCGGGGAAAATAAATGAATGAGAATACCACCTAAATACAGTTTTGTCCTGTCTGCAGTGTTCATGTCTTGTCCATATTTTATATATATATATATATATATATATATATATATATATATATATATATCCAGAGACAATATTTTATCTATATCCAGAGACAACAGGTAATAAAGGCAGTGATGAGGTGTGCTCAATTTTACACCACTGTTTTTATAATATTTTTGACCCACAAGTTGATGAAATAGAAGCATTTTGTGACTCGTGTACTGAACAGAACAAGAATAATGTGGTATCATTGGTACACAAAGAACGCCGATTGAAGAATGTGATAATGAATAATAATGAATGTGATAAAAACGGGGGTTTAATTAAAAAAACCGGCGAGACCCAGTTGCCTGAGGGTTGGGCTGAAGTTATTAGAAATGCAAGAAATAAGCCATCCCAGTTCAAAGTGGTAGAAGTAAAACAGGAAATATTGAAATCATGGACATGTTATTTGAACAAACTGGACAGGAAGAAATTAGGCTGCAAGACTCGCGCCATTAGAGTATTCTGGATTGAAGAAAATAAACCTGAATCCATGCTATATAAAACACCGACTGCCTCCAATTCAATGGAGAAGGAAACCAAACAGTAAAAAACAACTGATATAAGAGATGTACTATTGCTTGAGCTGGAAGAAGGAACCTGTATATTTCCAGATGAAGCATATGCCGGTAAGAATGATTATTATTATTAAGGTGTCTTTATAATCAGCGTAGGATGCACTTCAATAAGTGACAACTTTTATTCTACTAAGTATTGATTATCGATCAGTGTCAATTGTTATTTTAGGTTATTTTTATCACGCCTGTGGTGTAGCTTGTTAAAATTAGTTATTCGTTACTTAGTCGAATAAATCGTTGCGATGCTTATTGATTTGCAGCATCAGCATAATTTGAAATTTGAAGTCATGTCTTAATTTTTTTCGATCCATGTATACTGTATTCGTTTATATGCATAAAAAAATCACTGCCATAAATACAAAATTTGTAGACTGATTGTAAAAACCGGGTTAAGTGCCAAAATCAGATTTTTGAGAAAAACAACAAAAACACTCAAAACTACAATTTTGTTATTTTTCTCAAATCTTGCCTTAATAGGTAAGGGACACTAGTCTGTAAACACTTATAAAGCTGAAAGTGAACAATAAAATTTTACCTTCTAAAATTTACGTTATTTCTGAAAAAATTAAGAATAGGGCTATGTGCCAACCCCTGTGCCGTAAAAACCGGGCTAAGTCCACAACACTCATCTGTAAAAAGAGGGCTAAGTGCATTTAAGTTGATCATTACTTTTGATGGCAAAGTGTACAAAGTGTTGTATGTTGTTTATTACAAGTGCAGAGTTAGCAAACAAGGTTAAGGATAATATTTTGCCCAAAAATAGAAACAAATAATAATTTTGTTTACAATTTTTATTAAAAAAGAAAAAAGTTTTTAATGGTAAAAGCCTTTTACAGTGGTAAAGAGGTTTTCTTAAAAACATGTCACTAAGCTAAGCCATAGTAAAAGGTTTGTATTCACAAACTAAAAACCAAGGTTTTTTAATGATAAAAGTCATTATTACAGTATAGGAAAAAGGTGTTTTTAAAAACATGACTGTTACTGAGTAGTTAATTGATGGTAAAAAAGTTTTTCTTCTCTGAGGTATGGTAAATTTTTTTTTTAAACCTTCCTTCTTTTCACTCTTCAATCTTGTTGTTAGTTCCAGCCGTGGCAGTTCTAAACCTTTTATAGTTTCCTTCTTCACTCCTTTTTTGAACACGTTTGTTTCCGCCCACTAAAACAAAATTAATCTTCACTAAAACTGTTTTTTGTACATACAGTTCCTGGTTTGTCTTTGGAGACTTTGATCCAAACAACCTTAGAAATTTTCATATTTGTTGTGTTGAGATAACTTTTGGCTGCTTCGGCAAAGTCATAAAAATCTTCAGCTTGCATCATAGTGGTTAGAAATGGTTTTTTGTGACGAGCATTACAGAGAACTCTGACAAGATCTAAGGGAACCTCACACTTCTCAACCCTTTTTCTTTTTTCAATTATAGTAAAGTCACAATCACAGCTTAAGTATGAATGACCAGGGACAACAAACTTATGTTGAACCTTGTCAAAATAATCGTTACAAATCAAATATATCTATAAGAGCAATACCATCTTATTTTTATTTTGGCCGCAGCAGTTGTCACTCCATACTATTAATTTTTTCTTGTGGGTTATTTTACTTGTAATGCCTCTTAATATGCAACTTGTGACTCTACACTTTTAATTAATAAAATTTGGAAACAAAAATACTTAAATACTGTCAACTTCCAAATTTCTTACCTTCACAGGGATCCAGGGTCCTATGTGCGAAATCGTGACCTGTAAGAGTGGTCATTGGGTTTCGTTACGCAATAAATCTCTACTCTCATTTATCACCTTTAAACCAACTCGTTTATTTACTAACTTTAACATCTCTATCTGCTTTCTTTCTCTTTATATTCTTTACAAAACGGTTATTTCTTTTTATCTCTTATATAAATAAACAACTTTTAAATAAATTTTTACTTCCTTACTATTTACTTTCTTTCTCAAAGTTATTACGAACTCTTATTCACCTTTCAAAACAAAACAAATATTAATGAACTTAATTATTAAAATAGCTATATCTTTATTATATAAGACGATCCAGTACTTGCTCACTCTCTCTCTCTCATACTTGCCACCCCCCTAATTAAGAGATCTCTTTATTTTTTATACATTTTAGTGGGTTTGCGTATACTGCAGTATTAATTTATTATTGAAGGTTTTAAATATTGTACTCATCCTGTTGTTACACCACGATTTCCTTTTAAATGTTCCGAAAATGTTCGAATGGTTTCGCAAATTTGGCACTGCCTTTCTGTTGTCAGGCGCACTCTCAACTGTTAATTTTTTGGTACTTATCAACACATTTTTAAGGAATTTACTAGATTTTGGCTCGCGAGCACTATTACATTGAACCGCGCGGTTCGGGTGACACGCTAAGTGAAGTCTTTCCAAAATGGCCAGTGTTCCTCTAAGCTTGGCAACTTGGTATCTGATTGGCTGACGGGCATCTCGTTATTTCTCGTAGCCGGTAGCAAGGAAAACCGTACGTGACTTTCACTCTGTCAAAGTCGGCACACGCGCGCTCGTACACATTCCAATGCTCCAGATTACGTCGCACCTCGCCTGACTTATTCACAGACTGACCACTGGGTGTTTACAAAAGTTAAGCTTTGGTTATCAAAACCGGGGCTCAGTGTGGGTGACTCCACATTATTACAATTGTTATGGTATTAAAATAAATCTCCATAGTTCGTCCCGTTACAATCTGGCAATTTCATTGCCTCCCCGGCCACTCATGCCCTCGTGACAGACGAACATAAAACCCTGATTTTGTTACGTTCTATTACTTTACCATCACGTGACTTCTACTTACTGCGTGTGATCTTTTTACGCACTCGCCCTGATTACAGTTTACACTGACTTACCAGAACAGAAGACTCCAAATTACTTATAGGTCGCCACCAATATCTTTAAAGGACAGATATGGAGACCTTAAAACACTTTCACTTACTTACCAGGTTCGTTAGGCAAAATTTTCTATACTGGATAGGTGATGTTAATTTGGCGTAATAATTGACTTAACGCATGGTTACGCTTTTAATCCATTTTATTCATTTTAAAATTTATTTATTCTCTGTATGTAATTCTTTTTTTATAAAATACTAGTATGACTTCTCTTTTATATAGTCTTTCAAATTTAAACAGATCTAAATTTTAAAAACATGACTACTACCGACAAAATTTAGCATTCATTTTTCTTTGACATTCATTAATTACCATTACATACAACTGGTTAATTAAACTACAAGTTATTAATTACTTAGATTATGTAAGGACAACCCAGTTTGCTCATTCTCTCATTCTCATGTATTTCCATTTATTTTTGTTTTATTTAGCGCTTTTATTAACTTGTCATGACTATTGGTTTAAAATTACAGGTACTTCTCTGGTTATGTCCCTCCAGACCATGTGTTGCCAGCAGTATATTATAGTTCGTCCAAATTACGTTTTCACTGTTAAATTGTTCACTGCACTTTCTGTTTGATGTTATACTGTCCTCATACGCTTTCTATGGCGCCGTTTTTTAATTTAATCACATTTTAATACTTTGGTTAAAATTTTGAAAGTCTTAAAAAAAACTTTCGGCTCGCAAGCCTCCATGTTCACCCGGCCGGATGGATGTTTTTTAGTCGACTGCCTTTGTTCAGTGCGCACACAGCGCTGAGGTATTTGTTCATACGTGACCAAACGCCTGAAAAAATTGGCCGTCTGAGCGCATACACCCCCTTGCTAACAATTTTACATTCCTGTGCCGATGTGAATCAGCCGCGAAGATATAGTTCATTCACCAAATATTCTTTGTCACAATACCCTTTGCGTACCTTGTACTGACTGTTACCGAATAGTACCAAGATTGGTTTACTGTTTAAAATGATTAAAATTTGTTTTACCCCTTTTGCCCCGTTACAATACCCCCCCCCTAATGAGAGGTTTTCTGCCGAAACAGAAAAACTCTCATTGCTAACCCCTAAGAGGATCAGTGAGGATATGGCGCCAACAACCCCCCTGTAATTTCTAAACACATCATGGGTAAACTACCCCCCTAGTTAGGCGACTATGGCGGCACCTGAACGACACTACTGGACTTCTCGACTCGAGATCCCAACACCGTAAAATCGGGCAGGTGCTCACCACAGTAGTACCACCTTACCTTGTAACATTCTGAATAAAATTCCAAAAACTGGCCTTATACCATACCAGATCCTCAACCGCCATGTCTCCCCTTACATACATACTGGGTTGCCTTTAGCAAGTACTGGGTGCGTACACATATTTATTATTAAATTACCCACTATCTGCACATTAATTATTACAATATAAAATTCAAATTTGGTTCAAACAGTTAAATAAATCTAAGTACACTATCAAAAATTTACTTGGATGTTACTTTACATTATCTGTTTCAATTAATTTAATCATAATTTTCAAAACTCAAAGTCTGCATTTATTTTTTTCTTTACAACTCTTAATTTACCTGTTAACAATCCTGTTCTACAAAATAAAATTAACAACTTTTTTCAAAAAAAAATTTTATTTCCAAAAAGAATTATTTTGTCAATAAAAATTATTATTCGATAATTTAATTAAATTAACAAAAAAATCTACAAATCAATTATAAGGAACATACTGTACTACATATCTAACACCAGTCATCAGCTGATGTCTCATGGTCAGGTGAATGACCTTACCCTAGACACTCCGAAAAATTATACAATGTAAACTGCATAACACATGTTTATAATTCCTACACTTTAACATAGTAAAATAATAACATAATAAACACCTCATATCCTAAATTAATCATTTCCAAAACCAGTAAAGTCATCTATACGATTATCATATAGAGCATAACATTTAAATCAATTACTTTCGAACAAATTATCTACTGTAATCATCTGCCTTTAGCCTAGTAACTCTTGACTCAAAATAAAATCATGTAATTAGCTCGTCAGCATCATTCAGTTTGAGGTTTTAATTCGTTACTCCCCTGAGTAACCTTACCACACACACTATGGCCCCCCTGGACTGTAGCGCCCAGTTGCCTCTACAAGAACGGAAGTTTTTTGGGGGTAGATGCTGCCTACCCCATTCTTGCTTCGGCCTTACAAAACATTCGGTATTACTGATGTCCGAGGACACTAGTAATCCTACTAAACTTAGGTATATGGCGTTAAACGGTCTACCATCCATTCGATGGATAGCCGCTGTTCCATAGTTCTGGTGATTCCCCTGATTTACCCTCCGGTTAATTTCTAAATTCACCTCTTACAATGATAACAGCTATGGCCAGTTTAGGCAGAACGTGACGCAATGAGCCCTGACCACTAGCGTCAAAGCTGAGCCAATTCCACGGTCAGGGTTCGGTGAGGCCACGAAAGATTCCTACACACTAACATAATACACAATAATATACAACATAATTGACACTCAAATTGACCATTAACATCATTACATTAATATAAACAATTGACCTTTAAATTTGCATATAAAATTATAAACATTACAACTTGAACCTTCTATTAACTATTTTTTTATATCAACTTTTAATTATTTATTATGCCATTAAATTCTCCAAAACTCCAAATAAACTCAATTAAATAGCTCATCCACATTATCAATTTTAATCCTGGCAGGGTCGTCATTTGTTACCTTCTATTACTTTACCTTACCAATTTCCACCACGTGACTTCTACTTACTGCGTGCGATCTTTTTACGCACTCGCCCTGATTACACTTTACACTGACTTACCAGAACAGAAGACTCCAAATTACTTATAGGTCGCCACCAATATCTTTAAAGGACAGATATGGAGACCTTAAAACACTTTCACTTACTTACCAGGTTCATTAGGCGAAATTTTCTATACGGGATAGGTGATGTTAATTTGGTGTAATAATTGACTTAACGCATGGTTACGCTATTAATCCATTTTATTCATTTTAAAATTTATTCTCTGTATGTAATTCTTTTTTTATAAAATACTAGTATGACGTCTCTTTTATATAGTCTTCCAAATTTAAACAGATCTAAATTTTAAAAACATTACTACCGACAAAATTTAGCATTCTTTTTTCTTTGACATTCATTAATTACCATTACATACAACTGGTTAATTAAACTACAAGTTATTAATTACTTAGATTATGTACGGACAACCCAGTTTGCTCATTCTCTCATTCCAAAAAGACAGAAATATGGCTATTTTAACAAAAATCTCAACAAATATGGACTACGACATATCAAATTAAACAGAATGAGATAAATAAACCAATTATGTGGTTAATAGTTAATGAAAGCAATCAATAAACTAAAAATATTCCATATATAATGTACTTTATAATTATGTAGATAGGAAATTAAAATTATTTTAACAATACTTTTCCAATATTAACTTGGCAAGACATTTCCTAAGACGAAGGAAGTAAGTTAGTTCTTTGTTAACACTCAAATGGAATGGTTGATGCGGGATCGCGTTCTAAAACCGTATAACGAATCGTAATGGAGTAAAAGTTGAAAATCAGTGAAATACAAGAGTTACCTAAATTGACACTTTTTGACTTAAAATCAGTGAAATACTCTACCACAATAGTGAAAACAAACAATACACAACACAATACAAGTGAATTAAACCGTTCAAACAACCTAACATTAATAATTCACTTAGTAACAACCTTTCGATTTTTTCGCCATAACCAGCAAACATTCCATACATCTAAAAAAAGACAATTAACACCTGTGAACACTGAACACTTATCCAGGATACCAGAACAACACAATAGACAATATACACTATCACGGAGACCAATAAAACAGTTGTGAAGGGGATTTTATTATCAGAATTTCCAACCATCAGTTCGCAGTAATATTCCACAGCGAGACGTGCCGCCATTGTGAATTTCCCGTGATGCAAAGTACCAACCAGCAACGAATTCGTCTAGTCAACGATTGGGTATAAATTGTATACTATAAACATTATATATTATTAATAAATTGTCATTTTTTACTTTTAAGACTTATATTTTTGTACATGTTATACTTTCTAGGCCTAACCTTCTCTGACTATATAAATATAATCGTTATAACTTTTTTTAATATTTATATAAAAAATAACCTGTAATTGCAAATTGATATATCCCTGTGAAAGAGTCGAATAGTTGCTCAACATCGATTTTAAATCGATCATTAAGAATTATTAATAAATCAAATTATTTCAATTATCTGGATTTTACAATTATTTCACATCTTAAATTAAGAGTTTAACTAACTACAGGACTTGCTGGAAGACGATAAATCTTAACTGAAAGTGATATACTGGAGCAGCGCTGAAAATCACCAATCGATTACTGTAAGGAGATAATCTGATTAACTCCAGATTTAGTTAAGGTCAACCAGAAGTGTAAAATTTAACCAAAATAAACTCGCAGAATTTTAAATTTTTAACTAAAACACAGAACCAGGATTATTTCTAAATTATTACAACAACAAGCAAACATAACATTTTTTTTGAACAAAATTTTTTTTTATCTTTTCTTTGAACCTACACAAAAAAATTATTTATTTGTAACCAGTGTAAACAGGTCTTGTTACAAGTGTAATGGCTTTCCTCTTTCGGGAAACTTCAATGTGTTCAATAATACGCTTTACATCTTCAGCTGTATATTTTCTTTCTCTACTTTTGTTCCCCGTACGTTCAATGTAGGTAATGTCACCCCACTTTTTTGCCTTAACGAGGGTTTCAACCCTACGCTTTGTGATACCATGAACTTCAAGAAATGTTTTTTACACACTTGTTTATGAACACCTGTGCCATCAGGAATTGTAAAGTAAATAGTAGCCTGCCTTCGACTTGCTTCAGGATCCGTGTACGAACCGTGTCGCCTACATTTAATGACAGAAATATTTAAGAGTCCCATTAAATAGGAATTTTGCTTCACACTATCTCCCACTTCGTAAAACTGGTTGAAGATTTTCAGCTTTTGTTCAAAGTCAACATTTTTGCATTCATATCGGCACCGGCATGAAACCTAGAAATAAACAAGGCAATATTATTGCCACTAATAACCTGTTTGTTTGCTACTCTGCACAAAATTATAAACAGAACTGTGCCATAAAAAGCCGAGAAATAACTACTTGAGCTACTCAAACAAAAATAACCTAGACCTATAAGGTTAACATGAGCTACCTAGACTTACCTCAACAGGTGGAACTTGTTTTGGAGGCACTATCACTTTCTTGTTGTTCTCGTAGGTTTTCCCTTCAGCTCTTTGATTCTTCTTAAATGCAGACTCACGACCTTCTCCCTTTTTACGGCGTTTCTTAGACACATCCATTATAAACTGATAACAGCACTTTATAAGACAAACCACTGAATCATAACCTCAAACTCACAACAAAGTCAGTCACATGGTGACTAGGCATATAGCCCAGATTTTACTTCACAGCAGGTGGCACTTGACCCAAGAGCATTCTTGTGGCAATTGTCTGAACTACTTGCACAGTGAATACTAGATATTTGTGGCTGTAACTATTCATACATTGTCTTTTTTTAGTCCTACTAATTCAAGTTGTTTTTATAGGACCATTGGCGATATCAAGGAAAAATGTGTAGATTTGGAACAGTTAACGAAATTTTGCAGTACAAAAGCGATTAAATATTTCACAGAACTACCACACCCAACTGAAAGACTCAAAACTTTGCTAAGAAACAACTATACTTTAAGAGTAAATGTACTTATTTAATTAACAAATCTTTATTATAAAATATAAGTGATTTCAATGATATTGCAATTGGGCTAAAGTTTATTTCTGGGGAAGAATGTGCTAAGTCCTGCATTCTTAAATTTTCAATATTAAAAAATAATATAATATTAAAGCATTTGAATTTTACCTTCTTGCTTTGAGAATGGGTTATGCATAAGCATATATTTAAAGTTTTTTTTTTCAAAACTACAATGCTCAGATAAAAAAAAAAAGTGCAGAAAACTTGCAGTTCCTCTCCTGAAAAATTTGTAAAATGTGTCTTAGTACATGAATTGTTCATGATATCCGGGCTATTTGGCCGTGGTCCATGGTTTATAACAAAACCAAACGTTTTGGCAGCTCCACTGGCTGCCATCATGCCGAAACGTTTGGTTTTGTTATAAACCATGGACCACGGCCAAACAGCCCGGATATCATGAACAATTCATCTGACACCGGCCGTGAAAGCCTGAGGAATAATTTGTGTCTTAGTACATTTTTTCCCCTTGACCCTTCATATATGAAAATTTTCATTTTATGAAACGTTATTTTATGTGATACAATTCAAATAATTTAGAACTTTTTCCTGGTTACAATAATAAATAAAAATCTGAAGACAACTTTATTCAGTAAATGAGGGCTAAGTGATTGATATTGATTATTAATATAAAACTTACAATTACGTTCTTTGGTGTCTCTTCTGATGCGTGTTGCCTGTACTCAGCCTCCATCACATTGGCTATTTTAGCATGCCAAGGTCAGTATCACTGGAGACTGCCAATAGATAACAACTTGTGGGTTATATTTTTGTTGTTGGTAGTGAGTTTAGTTTGTGTTCATGTTGTCGGTATAGCAACCAAAAGAAAAGAGTTGTTGTTTCGATGTAGGACAAGATAAATGCAATTAAAGAGGCTGTAAAAAGACAAAACACTACAGAAGGTGACTGACGATTATGGTGTTGGTTAAGTAACTGGGGGAGCACTACACTGTTATCAAATACACATTTTTTCCAAAGAACATAAGTGTTTTTGTCTTGTAAGCTTACTTTAAATTAATATGTTTACAAATAAAAATACATGTTTAATAAATGCATTGTATTTCTTTTATAATTTTAGAATTTTCAATTGTACAATACTTCTTTTTCGTAAATGCATTACAGTGAATAACTTTTTTAAAACTGTTTTGGTCTTGAAGGGGCTACTGTAAATTTATATGTTTACAAATAAAAACATGTTTGGTAAATGCATTGTATTTCTCTAAAAATGTGTTTATGGTTTTGTATCCCTGTTATCCGATATTTTCACTTATCTGACGTTGATGCGGCCTGTTTATGTCGGATAATTACTGCATTTTTGTTTTAAATCTTGCAGGCAGTAAAAAGTATTTCAAAACATGTCGGCTACTGATATGTTTTTATGTCTACAATATTATTCATAAAATTAGAAAAAGTTCAAAATTTTGTATTTTACGTTTTAATTTGAATTTATTTTATGTATAGTAATTAATTTTACATGTTATATGTAAGAAATCCAATTAATGTAGGACCTATCTTTTTATTTAAAAATACATATTGAACTTTTCTTCAAATGCAAAAAAGTATATAATTATTTTACTCCTACAATTCGCATTATCACAGAAATGTGTGTATAATATATACCATTATTTAGAGGATGAAAGTGGCTTTTATGTGAAATAAACAGAACAGTCAGTAGTTGGTTATACAAGGAAAAAGTTACAGATCCTCAATGTTACATCAAAATGCCCAGTCCACAGGGGCTCCACAATCAGATTTATGATGGAAACAGAAAGTAATAATAGCTTACACTTCCTAGATTTATTGATACAAAAACATAAAGGTTCGTTCAAATACAAAATATCCATAGCTATACTTGCAAATTCACACAATCCTTTTTAAGAATAATGGCATCATTTATGCTTTGGTATATAGACTGTTGAATCACCATTGAACCAAGATGATTTTCAAGACAAAATAAATATGATCAAGTTTACTGCCATGAACAATGTATACAGAAATGAAATGACTGATAAATTAATATGTAAACAAAAGAACAGAAAAATTAAAACAATAATAAATTCACTTTCATTTTCGCTATATACACTCACTCCCTAATGTTATATTAAATGAATTTAAATAACAAAACATCATTATATTGTTCAAAACCATTACTAACTTAAAAATTGAAATCCTGGACTGAAGAACAGAAAATCATTCAGGTGTGTACACGTTGCAATGCAATCATTGTGATAAATTCTACATTGGACAAATGGGTAGAAATTCGTACATAGATTCAAAGAACATCGATCCACAAAGAATATTAGTATAATCAAATCCAATGTTGCATTGCACTTGATAAATGAAAATCATAATTGCACTGTGTTTGCAGAGAATGTGAAGCCTGTGCACTTCTGCAGTAAAGGCCAATATATGCCTTAGAGGAATTTGAAATGTACAAGGCAACCAAGCTTCATAAAAACCAAGTGCTTAATGATGAGTTATTGTTTTGATCAAACTTCTGCATTATGAAGAACAAGGAGGGGATGCAAAAGCACTGATATTATCAATGAGTTAAGTGAACACTGAACCGCTCTACAGTCAATTTGTTTATGCCAAGTAGTGTCCAGTGTTTCATTGTGTCGTGTGCGTTTTGTGTTACATGTATTTGTACAATAATTTATATAATGACTGGTTTTAATTTTACCGATGTGTTGTCATGAGAGGATAAGGGTTTTTAAAACCTGATGATGGGAACTTGTTCCTGAAAACATGTATCATAAAAAACAATCAGTCACAAGATGGATTACATTAAGGTCATAAAAGAATTGTAAAAGCTCTGTAGCTGATTTAGGTCTTTCACAAGTAGAAAGTAGGTCTTTCAGCTGTTAAGATTCGAACTTGAACATTTGATCATGAACCACAGAAATTTAAATCTATAACACAATCTAACATAATTAGACCTTTCATAAAATATTACCATCTAGGGAATGCGTCATTCTAATACAAAATGAATTTTTGTTTCACCAATTATGGAGACAATATATTTATATTTAATTTGGCGAATTCTCTTAATTTTTTGTACTACTTATGTGATATTGTTAGTTGTCATATTCATTGCATGATGTAGGTTTATAACCTATTCTGTCTTTACAGCAGTCATGTCTGGAAAGGCCTACCCACAGATGTACATAATCTGTTATAGTCCACTGTCATCTTGACTATGTGATACACTAAAAACTCGTTTTCCCGAAAATCCGGTTTATCCAAAACAAAATTTGTAGAAATATTAAAAGACATTGAAGGGTGCACACAGTTACAAGAAGACGTATCCGAGTGGATGAATTAGGAAAAAGATGATCCTGGATATCAACTGTTATTCGATGACGACATTGTTGCAGAATGTTCACAACAGCCCAGTGAGGACAAAATCTCTGACGATGACGTGGAAGAGAAAACGGAAGTCAACCATACAGAGGTAACATCACTGTTTGAAGAGCTATTGTCGTATTTCAAGCAACAAGACGAAACTTCCCCTGTAGAACTTCTAACAATGAAACGACTTCGAGATCGGGCAGCCAGCAAACGAGCTTCAAAGCTTAGGCAAAAACTATGATTGATTACTGAACAAACAAGCAATACGACTGTTCCAGTACTGTAGAAACGATAATTTACAGTGCGGTGCCGTTTTATAGTTTATTGTGTCATATTTACTGTAAGTAACTTTTAAATTATTATTATTAAATAAAGTTACTGTACTTACATATTGTTACCACATTACAGAACAATCTACGTGTTTATCGAATGTTCCAGAGGAATCTATCTGAATGTTGTGATGTACGTGATTCTCAGCGCATTTGCTAGACTGTGCCAGAATTTGCGTGGCCACGCACTGTGTCAAGGCCACAATCAATTACAACGTAGGTAGAGCTAATGCGCAGTATGGAATAATCTAGTATTTCGGGGGGGGGGGATATAAATACCAGTACTCAACGACGCTCAGTTTGAGTTATAGTTGCAATATGTTACAGTGCGGGTCGAGTTTATTGTTGGGCAATTACAAGTGATTACTCTGTGCATTCAAGTGGTTATTGTGGCGAAATGTTGTGTTTTAAAATCGGGTGATATAATTGTAATACAATTGTGTTTTATATTAGTTGACATTTTATTGTGTGTGAACAATTTTTATTTGATTTGTTGTAAGAGACTGTGTTGTTAATTACGAACTGTTTAACTGTGACAATTAAAGCTGGTGATTAGTGACTTAATTGGTGTCTTGTATTTTGTTTTCCACTGTACCTACGACGATCAAGTAGACTGTCATAACAATATGTATTATTATTTAAATAGAAGTTTTGGTTTATCCGAAACTGGCATGGTCCCATCGAATTCGGATAAACGAGTTTTTAGTGTATTACATTCTATAAGTGTGCTATATCACTGATGTTTTCTATCTTCTGTTCTACTATTTATATGAAATATATGTGTTCAGTACTTTGTACTAGTTCAATACTAGCTTCATTCCACTTCTGTCTCTCAGTTGATAACCTTTCACTTGCCTTAACCTTTGTTTCAGCTACTTGTATGAGTTGATTTTTCCTTCCCTGTTATCCAGGTTTCACTAGCACAGGGGAGAATAGATACTACTTTTATTTTATAAAATTTTGTTTCTGAATTGATGTTATTATTCTTCAACATTCTTTATAATGTTTACACATTATTTGATATCCATTTAATTTTTAATTTTCATCATTATCATCGTGATACTCATAACATATATCGTATCTAGAAAATTAAAATGTGAGACCTGTTCTAAAATTTTAGGCAATTACTCAACTACTATTTTGGAACATGTGGTACAACAGTTGGTTCATGTGGAATCCATGCTTTTGAAAAGAATCTTCACTCTTGTGAAGCATTTCTTATCATCAGGAAACAGTATTTCTATTTGTAGCTGTAATTTTATTTTATTGTTATCTTACGTCTTCCACTGCCTTATCATATTGTCTTAATATATATGTTAAACCATATAGGCGATAGACTGCACCCTTGTCTTATCAAGACCGATATTAATTCAGTCTTCCCTCTTCTAGCATTTATTATTATAATAACTATGTTGGCACAGAAGTTTTTATTGATTTTGATTGATGTATCAGATGCCACCTTTGCACTTCACTTTTATCTTAGGCTGATCAAATGCTTTTCTGTAATCAATAAATGCTAGATGTATTTCTGGAATATATTTCCTGGAATCATTGAATCTACCATAGTATTTATTTTAAATTGTGTGGTGGGTCTACCTGGCAGTTTTTAGAAAAATTTATCTTGATATATGGATTTTGATTTGTTGGCAAGTTCCAGGAGCTCCAGTATATAACGAATAACTGCCTTTATTTTCATTGTCTGTAGAATTGTTATTTTCTCTCTGTTATATAATCTACAGAGTTCCAAATCATGTATGATAGTTTCTATATATAAGATACTTTTTGTCGCTTCAAGTGTATAGCCTTCATCTATTAATTAATGCAACTTAAATGTTTGCAACACATTTGTTTTTCAGTTGCTCAGGTACCATATGGAGCTGTGATGAACTATTCTTATGTAGTCTCAATTATTCTCAAATTCAGATTACTCTTCAGTGTTCTTTCCAATTTATATATCCACTTCATTTACTAAAAATTTCTTTTTATATCATCAAACCACTGGAAGGGTCCAACACCTCCAATAAGGGTACCTTCCAAGTTTTTTGGTGACGTCAGTAATGGAATGATCAACTTTGCATACTGATGAACAAGCATCAGTATTTATTGATGCTTGTTCATCAGCATGTTCTTTATAGAACTAAAAGAATGTACCTCTTCATTGTCAGCCTTTTCACCTGCTCCATCTTCAACTCTTCCACATTCTTCCTCAAATATAATATTTTCAACTTAGGATCTTCCACAGCACACAAATCAGAAATGCTTCTCTGATTTATGTTTTCTAGTAGAACTAAACTCTTGAACTAAAACATATCTAAACACTGCTTCACTTTCTTATTTTAAAAATGTGAAACATGCTGACAGAGCTGCAAAAGAAACAGTATAGAACTAAATTTAGCCAATCTTTAAATTTTGCAGACTGCCTAAATTTTTACTATTTCTGAGACTGGTTGTTATAACAGAAGCCGCAAGAAATTACAAGTTTATAACTTGTTAACTAGAACGAGTTAATTATATTGTTACTGTATTGTACTGTAATTATATATTTTTTTTAGAATTTGAAATAATCTTTAAAAGTGGTTGTAGATCATTCAAACTACTTGGTCCCTTACAACCACATAATTTACACAACAGGTTTTTGCAGTTCAATAGATAGGCTAACACATGTGCTTCTTATTGAGTGTGGTAGCAAAAAATTTCAATATGCTGTGAAAAATTGTGCACTGTCACATGAACCAAAACAATATTAAATTACATGAAAACTAGTTTACAAGTTTATTACATTAACAAATTTCAATTAAGCCATTCTAATGGTCATAATTTCTTTTCTGCTATGGTTACAAGATAATGGCTTTGAAATGGGATTTGGAGTAGAATGTAGATTATTTTCGCTACAAATGCTTTGCCATGTGTAATATGTTTTTAAAGCACTGCTGAAAATCTTTTAAAATTTTATAGCTGTCTGAATGACAGTTATCATCAGGCCAGTACTGTTTTTCACAATAAAGTATTTACAGATGATCAAGTATTTATTCTAAATATACACAATATTACTTTTAAATCTGTACAAATGTGTGTACACAATATCATCTGTACATTTAAATTGCTAATAAATAATTCTAAGATACAAACATTTCAAATCATATTACATAATCATTTTAAAGCAATGTAGCACAAAGCATCATCATTAACTTTTAGTATATTCATAACTGTTGCACTCAATATATACATGTACAATTTCAATTAATACTAAATCTATAAATTATGCACCCAATAACAATATTTCACAATCATGTTTGTTTTTTCATACCAGGGAAGTTTTCATATTCTTCATAAGCTGGAAATGATTCTCTGCCTTTTTTTGGATTATCTAAAACAGGCTGTTTGCTTTCTACACGATATTTTGCTTCTAGCTGAGCTGCTTTTTCTTTTTTTGTCATCATTAAATTGTAATTCTTTAAAACTTCTTCCTCAGTTGGGGGTTCATGTCGTCTGTAGCGAAGCCATGATTCCCATTCTGCTGGTAATTCTTGTTGAAAATTGTCTTTTTCAACAGGTTCAAACCACCTTTCTGTCCTTCTCCTGCTGGTATTACCTTTAGGAATTTCATAATATTTGTTACCCATATAATCTTTTCCCATTAAATTACCCTGAAACTGTCTTGGTTTAAGTGAATTTATAATATTTGTGAATAGAATCTTCAATACATCTCTTTCTTTAGGCATGATAGATATCTGAAACAACAGACACAACCACTCTAACTGAATATTTTTAAATTTGATCATTCAAAGTTCAGAAATATCTTGATTATTACATCTGAGGAATTTCCTGACTTACACGAACAAATATATGGCATCAGTAAGTATGAATACATTAATAACAAACAACACACATCAATGAGTACACTCGTACTTTCAATACACTTCCAATGACTTTGTAACACTTTCTTCTTACAAGCACATTAAGTAAAGTGAATTACATTATTATTACATTTTACACAAATTGTCTTATATTAAGTGATTCATATCATCACTGGCAGTTATTCAAGGTGATCGAGGTAATCTCAGATGGACCAGAAATTTTGTCTACAAAAATAATGGTAGTCATATAATTTTGTCTTTATAACATATTTATTTTGTTGTAAATTATTCATGTTGATTTGTATTTTTATATTTTAGTCAAATAACTGTGGAAGCAAAAATAGCTAGTACGCAAGGTCCATCTCATTTGAGATGTGAATCCTCCAGCACTGAGAATGTCAGCAGGGTGCATGCAGTAAGTGATGGTGATAACTTCTACATGGTTTCAATGCATGGAGTGGGGAGTCCAATGGCCATCTCTCTGTTCAGAGATGCTGTCAGTATAGTAATATGTATTGTATGCGTTGACAGGTTGTTTTATGTAATTACAATAATAATATTTGTATCATCAAATATTATATCTACTCTTAAAATTATTATTGTATTCTCCTGCAATACTTTACTTGTTTATTAGTCTTATTTACTGTGGTATTATTATGCTACAGTGTTCTATAATTTCCGATTATTTTTATTTTTTAAATTGGTCAACTTTTTTTGAAATTCTTGGTTAATAATGAGAAACTAAATGTGACTATTATGTATATGAATTCCCCTTTATATTCATTATACTATTTACTTATAGAGAAACTTAATTTCTCCGTCAGTTACCGATACTTGTTTTGGGTGGTAGTTCATAAGTATTTAGAGATTACCCCCATTGATTGGGTCCATATTATGCAAACAATTCGATGTACCTATTAGTGTAATGAAGCTTGGGTAATAAAAATTAAAATATCTCAAAAATTGATAGTAAATAATTGATTGTTGTATGCTATGCTATAATAATACCAACTATACATTAATTTTCTCCACTTAAAATTCTGAACCTCAAATCTTCACTCAGAGCAGATGAATGTTCAACTCAGTTTAAATCTGTACACCAAATCTGTTCATGTCTTTTGATAAAAATTAATTCCTTATGTTTCAAAGAACAGAAGGTACCTACTATGAAGACTGCCCTAGGTAAGGAAGATACAAATAACATAACTGTAGAGACTTCTGTGCACATGCATATGAAATGTTACAAGTTCAAACAAAACACAGAATGATAATAAAAAAGAAAATTGAAATTTTGTTTACTAATTCAATTTAATTTCTCCCTGTTTCACTACTGTTAAGGACTGCTGTTTTCTAATGTCACAGAACATCAAAAAGTGATGTCAGAGAACATTAATGCTACATGATTAATACCCATTAAATTAATTTATTAATACAGAATGATTCAAATAGTATAAGGATAAGGCATTATAAAAGACAAGACACATCCAGCAAGTATATAAATGGTTATTATTAAAGGTCTACCTCGGACATAATACATTAGAATAAAAAAAATTGTCTTCAAATATTGGATATAGCAAATGACCTTGTTACTATTATGTTACCTTGTCACATATATGAATGTAATGTTATCACTTTTTAAACTGGAGTAATTTTTGTTGTTGTCTTAATTGCTTGTATTTGGGTAAAATATGAATGAAATATTTGGGTAAAACAATAAACAATCAGGATTCAATAACAGAAATTGTCACATGAATAAGATCACGATGGATTGTCTTCACAATAAGATTAGATGCAGTGACTGGTCAAAACCATAGACAATGAACATGGTAAGAAAACTGTAGACTGACTAAATATAATTATTTCACTATGACTCGGAACACAAACCTTTTTATGGGTAAAAACATAAAAGTTTTACCTTATAACCTGAACCAGTTTGCACTTTTAAAAAGCTTCTTCAGAGGTTCAGAGGTTTTAAAAGACAAAACCGGTTCAGGTTATAAGGTAAAACTTTTACGTTTTTACCCATAAAAAGTTTTGTGTTCCGAGTCGTAGTGAAATAATTATATTTAGTTAAGTAACGGACACGTCATGGACAACGAAATCCAAGAACTATAGACTGCTTAGACAGTATGGTAAGGACTATACTGTATGAAAAGTAGAGGTGATGAAGATTGGGCATTTGGTTAATCAGAGATGACAAATGGCGTGAAGGTTCCTAGATTTGAAGTCAAGTGTATAAGTGGTGGTACAACGAATTCAATAAGAGTGGTCCAGCAGAGAAATCGATGGAGAATGACTTGGAAGGGCTCAGCCAGTCAACTGACTGATCAAGAAGAAATCTAGACACACACGTTTTGTTACCATCTACATACAATGTCCATGTTACTTTTTGTACAGTTGTGGCACTGTATTCTGTATACTCCATTATTATTATGAATGACAAATTTAATTTTAGATTTTATTTTATTAAAACATCTTCAGGTTCTTATCTTTACACAGCTTGGCTATTTTATGAGTAATTTGTATTTATAATGCTGTTCCCTTAACTTTTCATAGAAATATATGGAATACTATAATAGGTAAATATTTACCCTATAATAGTAGTCATGGTTTAATTCCGTATTGTACCATCGTTAGGAGAAATCTTGCATTCTATTTAATATACTTCCAATTACGTTACAGTAATAAATGTTATAGTATTCCTAATACTGGTCTGAAATAAATGTACAAAATAAATAATACATTTCGCGGTTGCTAGGGGCGTATAACTCTAGGGAGCTCTTATCTCACAATGTTAGATTTGATAATGAAGGTACTATAACCTTCGTTTTTGTAAGGTTAGGTTATTTTAAACAAGTATTAATTGTATATCTTAGTAAAGTCTGCATATGCGACGTTACCAGAGAGTACATTAACTACTTTTAGAGTATGTTAACTATGAAATATCTTTAAAAAGTCCAATCTAATAAATGTTGGTTTTTTAAGGTTTCTCCGTGCTTACATAGATTTGTTCAATAAAAAGATTTCATTTTACACACGCGTTAATATACCGTAGCGGTTAATATAATATTACTGAAACCATCTTACAGAATTACACTTACTTGATTGTGAATAATCAATAGTTTATGTCAATGTAACTAGATTACTGTCTACAGTGTATAGTGTTTATAGGTTATGTACAGTTTGTTGTAAAAAGATCAGCTGGCTTTCCACGGCCACTGGTTATTCAAGACTCTAAAGCTACCGAATGAGCTACTACGTAGACCTAAGTAAACAAAAATCCTGAACAGGAACATATAATATTCAAAACTGTACCTACCTGTTACTTACTTCGTCGGTATTCCGTTTTCTCAACTAGCGTCTTGAAAACAAAATTATGTTGTTTAAACCTAAATATTGTTTTATCAAAAATTCACTTTGATCTTTATATCCCCGTATGGTTACTTATTTTAAAATATTATTTTATACCATATCTCTCACGTCTATGTTTGAACTGAGTAACTCCATTATATTGCTTTTTATTTAAAATATACTAAAAACACCACGTAATTAATTAACTTTAGAAATTGTTATGAATATTAATAAATTGTGCAGACTGTATTATATAAACGCGAATAAATTATAATCATATGCGTATTTATATACGTGCGAGCACGTTGTATTAAACTAGCATTTTGTTATTTTATAATTTTTATTTAATATTACACTATCTCTATGTGAGTTATTAAACTACCATACTTCAAACAATTTAAACTTTATGTTGATGATTTCGTTCTATCAATTTTTCCAAGCCCAATATACTTTTTAAGTAAGAATAAGTTTTATGAACATACGGACGAAGCAGATATGAATTTATCTTTCTCACCGGTAGATCGTTTTGTAAAACCAAGGAGTATATACAAAAGTAATTTTGACAAGATCGATATCAAGCCGAGTGAATGGTTGGATTATTCAACTGAAGTGCGGCCTGTTTGGCCTCAAAATACCTAGAAGGTTTTGGGCGTGTTTTTGATGCATTTACCCGATATACACCAGAACATAAAGATTCTCCACCAAAAATGTAGGTAGAAGTTTTCACACGGAAATGTAGGTTTTCTTTGGTTTGTTGATGTGATGAAACTGGGAAGTCATACAGACCCCTGGGGCATGATGTTTGCAGACTTCGCGGAGACATGTGTTAACGAGGATACAAGAATACATGGGGACAAAGAAAGGCGATACGAGAAATAGACAACAGCGATGCACAGTTGCGCACGCGCGCGCACGCACACACACACACACAAATAAAAGTATATTTGTATTTAATTTTTTATTTAGGAGGAGAAAAATGCATCATACGCCATTAAAGGGCTGGTCGGCCGCCCCTAGTGTGTAAAAAACCCCCACATATCAGGCATAATTGTTCCTCGTATTACTTCGATGTTGTGTCTCATTTTCAACTCAACTCATTTTCAATACTCCCTGTGAGTTTAGACTACGAGGATTTTTCAAAAATTAACCTCCGATTGGCTGGTAAAAAATAAAAAATATAAAGAAAAATATTTTATTATATATAAAAGTTATATAAATAAAATATCTATATTACTTTTCCCAACAGTCACTACACACATTCAGGCACTTATCATATCGTGGCACCAGCTTTTGCAGTCCTTCATCGAAAAACACCGCTGGTAGTCGATGGCATCAGTGAGATCCTCATGTTTCAAAACGCTACTGGTCGCTATTGCGCATGCGTTGTGTTGCTGTGGCAACGAGTTTGTGAAGTTATACTTTTTGAATAACCCTCGTATATTAAATCTTATTCTCTCTTCTATTTCCTTGAGCACCCCTTCAGCGCAGGCAGCGATACGATCCCAATGGTCCTCACCGACGACCATCAGATTCACGAAGTTTTCCGAGGATATTTCGTGAATCTCAATTACAAGACTTCCGCCATCCATCCGTTACGCCTAAAAAAGTGTGGTAAGCGTTGTCCATAGACGAGTCACCACACGGGGGCTTATCACTTTTCTCATCCTATGAAGATGATGTAGGCCTACGTCACTCACAGTGACAAATTGGGTGAAGTAGTAATTAACTTCCCCACACTCACGTTGGGGTTCACTCGGCAAGGTTTGTGACCAGCCTCGCAGTCCAACTTCACCTCGTCTCAATACCCCAATGTAGGCCTACTTGCTAGCGTCGCATAGTGGCGCTGCAACCGCCGCTTCCTTCCCCTACTTCGGCTTTTCTTGTCTGTTAGTACTTTCTTTCAGCTGCAAGCTCAATAGGCATAACGCCTTATTAATAGTTAAATAATGGGTTAGTTATTGTTTTCTGTAAATGAGTGATCAGCAGGCGTTTGTAAGGGTGAAGGGGACAGAAACAGTTGAATAATCTGTAAATTCATGCTTCGACAGGCACATTCAAATGCTGACATCTCAGTTCTTTCTGCTCACTTATATGTGAAGTGTGGGCGTACAGAGGCGTAACTTGGGTGGGGGGCAAGGGGGCAGCCGCCCCGGGCGGCATAGCCAGGAGGGCGGCAAAGTGAGCATAGACTTGAAAAAATTGTTCTCCCGTTTGTTTTCTTCAGTAATCCGTCAGTTCTTGCTCTGAGAGATTCCGTACGCTGGAGACGTCTTCCTTCTTCGCACGTCTATATGTTTCAGCAAGTATTCTTTCCGTTAATGATCTCCTAGATTTTCAGAATATAGTGTGAAGTACATTAAATGATATAATCCGCGAGTTTATATTTAATGACTTCACAAAAATATCTACTGTCTGTCGTACAATCTGTTGATATGAAAAAAATCTAAACTGTCTGTGCTTCTGAAAATACAGACGGTTGAGTTGCTGCTGCTCAACCCGAAACGCGGTATGCCGTGATGAGGTTATCACATAGTCATATACAGTTCCTGCCGGCTGGACATCTCTTCTTCCTTTATACTAAATTCACGCATCACGATTAACAAAATTTGTTATATATATTTTTTATGAATAAATCTTCTAAAGTGCCAAGTATTTCTTTAATTATTTTATCCAAAGCACTTGTTTGCATGTACACCTGCAAACAATATGTAATTGTTTTATTATATGACAACTTTCTCTTTTATTTCAAGTTAAATCCTCATTACTTCAAAAATCTTCATAAAATTGGATATTTCAAGTCATTTCCAGTCATTTCAGTCAGCTTTGTCTGGTTTTGAAATTGAACAGAGTTATTTAAATATTCTGAGGCGTCCGTTATCCATTATGTCTTTACTTTGTCTTCTATTATTTGCAGTATTCCGGTTTGCATAATTCCGTCTACCTATTTTGCACAAGTTTGATACTTTATTGTTGCTATTCAGGCTTCAGCTAATATTATTTTAATTACACAGCGCAAATTCGGTTGAAAGACATTAGTGAATGCAAATATATAAATTTGTTTACATCTTCACGTATCCTGTCTTGACTGATATTGGCTGAACCTGATTTCTTGTCTGAATTGTAACTGCGATGATCGGTTATCATGAATTGTGTCTTAAAGTGATTCAAGTTCAAAAACTGTAATCTCTACCACAGTTGTTTGATCTCTTAACATTATTTCTACTTTTTTTTTCAGAGCTGTCAGACCTCAGATTACATCCTACATTGTTAATTATTCTCTCTCCAAATTAAATCCACGGTCACAATCATTAATAACATTTTTCGTTACATACACCCTATCTGCTGGATACATTTTTGGGTTCCTAAAAATATAAATAAAATAACAACAATACTGTGTTTATTTTTTGTTTTTGAACTTCTAATTAAGACAACAAAAAATAAAAATAATGGTGTTGTTTTATTGATTCTTCCACAGATAGTTGATAGTTTCGTCAAAGTCTGATGGCGCCAGTATTTTCACAGCCTGAAACACAATAAAACGACATTTAGTGAAATAATATTTAGGAGACGGATTCAATGGAAAATTCAGTTATTCCACGAGTACAAAAAATTAATATTTTGATAACACACCCTTCAGTTTATTCAAATAGTTTGTTTGATAGTACGGTATTGTACTGTTTAAATTATTAAACTTACTATTGATAGATGAAGTACAAGTCCGGTGCTGTTATTTTTCGTCACATCCGGAAACCGAAGTGGTAGAGTGTAATGTCAAGGCCGGTGGTGTAATCCCCTCCCGTACATCGTACATCGCTGGATTTCGGGGAGGGGATTGCCGTCCGGGAGCCCTTCGTAGTGTAACGGGCCAAAGTTACTGCCGTTACGTAAAATTTAAAAACTAGCTTGGCCTAGATGGAGCGAAAAAGTGCTGGAGCCCAGAGTGACAGGACTTGCAATAAAATACTCATTTAAACCAAAACAACTTTTTATTAGTGTTTTCTCATTTCATTATCATAACATATCTTGATAGATTGAAATATTATACAGTGTTCAAACAAATGAATTCTTGTGTAATTCATAGTAGTTCTTAGTTTTCATTTTATCAACATACATATATATATATATATATATATATATCTTGTAACGACTCCTAACTCGTTACCTTTAATAATTGTATCTTGTTTATATCTTGGTTATTTAATGTATACCTTGTTAATAGTTTATCGCATTGTATTTACGATGTCTAAAATTGTTTTCTCAACATCACGTTGTCTAATGATATCATCTTTTCTAATGCACTGGAGCCTGGACACCCCACAAGACTTTCTTCCACAAGTCCATTTCCACTGCTTGCATCCTTCGGGAGATTCTTTGATTTATCTTTAAAATTCAGAACCATAGATGATGACTGCAGTTGCTGATCAAATCATCTTTTGTGGTTTGTCCTTTATTTTCCAAATTCAAAGCGCAGAATTCACCTGCTCTATCACGATTTTCCCTTGTTTTATTTTGTTGATGGTATTTTCATCAGTTATACCAACTTTTGAAATGTGACTCCAAGATACCCAAAAAATAGCACTACATTTTATAATGTGCGAACCTACTGTCATGTCGGTTCCTTCAACTTCAATAAAATATGACGAAGTTTGGTTTATAAAAAAATTTATATGGAGGTCCCAGGATCTGTATCTTCATGAAGTTTTCTTCTTCTTCTTCTCCTTTTCAAGGATTAGGTTATATAAAACTGTTCCGGCACCCATTTCATCCTCGGACGAACCACGCCTCTTCTACCAATGGCTTTAGTTCAGTGCAGCTTTCGGCAATCGAACCTCTGTCATCCTTTGCAGATGATCCCACCATTGTCTTCTGTAAATTGAAATAATTTCACTTATGTCCTTTACTTCGAGTTCTGCTCTGATATCCTCATAACTTATTCTATCTTGCAATGTATAATTTAAAGTATTTCGAAGAAACTGCATTTCAGCACTCTGAATCTTGCAGCATTCCTTTTTTGTCATGACCCACGCCTCACTCGCATACAGGGGCTAGGGGGGGGGACGCAAGGGGGCACCTGCCAGGAGGGCGGAAAAGTGAGCATAGACTTGAAAAAATGTTTTCAGTTTATAAAACTACAAACAACTTGTTTCTTTCATATGACTATTCCTTTCATAAAAGAAGCATAACCAGCCTGCTTCTCTGGTTTATGCTTGGCCAAAGCGAGACATCTCAGTCCTTCCGAGATATAATGGTGAATAGAGGAACATGTCATTGCAGAACAAGAACAGCCATTTTCCTGAAGATGAAGCTGGGTGTTTCTTAAACAAGTATTGGTTTGATAAAACCTTGCAGAATGGCAGAAAGGTAAATCGCATTTGGACGTGTTTTTTTCCAACTAAAAAATCTCTATTTTACTTTTGCTGCACTTTATTTCCACAAAAAAAAAAAACTATCAAAGAAGCAATTTCAACAGTGACAATGGGTTATCGTCGTGACGAAATTTAATCTCCGTATTCAGGATCATGAAAATAGTCCTGGTCATCGCTCTGCGTTTTTGGAATGGAAGGAACTGGAACGTTCGTTCTTTAAACAAAGGGGGACTTATTGATGATCTACATCAGGAACAAATGAGTAAAGCAGCTAAGACATGGCAAGAAAAGGGTCATTGCCACAATACAAACTCTTGCACAACAAAATCTGGCACTGAGAGGACATCGAGAGTCAATTACTAACAATCCAAATCCTGGAAACATTCTGGCTTTGTTAAAATACTTGGCTAAATTTGACCTTGCCATGAGATCTCATTTGGATTCAGTCTATCGTATCTTTCGGCAACTATTCAAAACGAAGTAATAAGCCTGTTAGGAGAAAGAGTGCGCAAATATATTATTACTGCAAGTAAGAAGGCGAAGTAATTTAGTATTATATTTGACACAACACCAGATGCTGTACATGTAGAACGAATGTCTCAGATTATAAAATTTGTTAAATTTAAACGCAATTCTGTTAATATCAAGGAAGCTTTCATAGACTTTAATCGTTTAGAAGTCAAAACAGCGGAGGGGATCACACAAGCTATTACAAGTAAACTTGAGAGAGATGGATTGGATCTTAGCGATTGCAGAGGTCAGTCGTTAGATCAATCAAAACTTGATCCCGTTTTGATCAAGACTGTTGTCAGCACCCCTTGTAGTGTTTACTTTGATGTACTCTATGTCTCAGTTTGTTTTCGCTTTACCCGATTTTCTTTCTAATGAATCCCTTGTTATATTTTTCTAAATAACATTTTGTCTTAATTAATTGTTAGTTTAATACTTTTTCTTCTTATTTTTCCGTTTATATTCCCCTTTTGTTCATTATTAGCTTTTCTTCGGTTTTGGTTATGTTTTCTTAAATCTTCATTTGTGTCGTTTGTTTTCTTAATTATCATTATTTTTTCTTCTTCATTTCTTAAATGGTTTGCCTTGTCGGTTCTCAGAAAATCAGTCCCTTTTCTCGATAGTGCGTGGTATTTAGTTTATCCATGGTCCATAATCTCAGTTGCTCTTATTGTTCGGACTGCTATTGTTTTCAGAACTGTTTCAGTCCTAGTTAAATACCTCTCTACTACCTTATAATGCAATGTTTCTAATACAAAATTTTCACTTGTATTAAATCTTATTTCTATCATTCTATCATCTAGTTTACTAAACAAATATGTCAATTGTATATCAATCATTGATGCTATCCATGACATTTTATTATGCATTTTTATTTCTGGTGTTTTCAATTTACCTATAGACCTTTTTAATTTGTTACACACCGTTTTATTGTGAATTATTTCTAAAATTTCTATTGAGCTCCTACTATAATTTTTAAAATTCATGTTTTCTCTCCGCTCGGTAATTGGTAGATTAATTACATTAATTAGTCCATTCTTCATCATCTCCAATTCTTCCTGTGTTTTTATTAGTTCTTTTCGACTTTTATTTTTGATATCATTTCCTTTTCCTTTTCCGGTGTTATTGTAAATAAACTTCAGTTTGTTTACTTAGGGTTTATACGGTCTTATTCTCTGTTTCACTGTTTTTATTTAAAAGTTCATAAGATTTATTATTATTTGCCTCTCGGTTTTCTCCTATTGGTATGTGTGTGTAATTAATCGGTCTATTTTGTAGAATTACCAGTTCTTCCTGGATTTGACCTACCTGCCCTTTTACTTGTCCTATATCACCCTTGATGGTTTCGATTTTACCACCTACTGTTTCCTTTATTTCATCTAGTTTCTTTTGTGTTCCTGCTTGTACCTCCGTTATACTAATTTTGTAATTATTTTCAATGTTATGTACTCGGGTAATTTACCTTCTCCTTGAACACTAGAAGTTCCTCCTTTGTTTGGTCGACTTTTTGACTGATTGTTTCGTTAATATTATTTATCTTCTCATCAGTATTTTCGTTAATTTTGTCTATCCTTTCATTTATGATATTTATTTTTTTCATGTATTTCTCTAAACTCTTCTTTAGTACTTTCATTGGTACTGTCGATTTTCTCATTTATTTGTCTGAAATCTGCCTTCATTTATTTATTATTTTCATTTATGGTTTGCCTTAAGGTTTCACTAGTACTTTCCTTAATACTGTCTATTTTTTCATTTATCAGTTTATTCTCCTCCTTAATTTGTCTTAAACTCTCATTAATGTTCTCGTTTTTTTCCTAAAATTTTCATTAGTTTTTCTTTATTCTTGTCAAATCTTTCCTCCATTTGTTTTATTAAATTTTCACTCAAAGCCTCGTTTTGTTCTTTAAGTTTTCCTTTATTTTTTCCTCCATTTTGTCTATTTTTTCATTTGTTTGTTTATTTTGTTCCTCCATTCGTTTAAAATTTTCATTAGTTTGTTTACTATCTTCCTTCATACTGTCTATTTTTTCGTTTGTTTGTTTATTATCTTCTTTAATACTGTCAAATTTTTCATTCGTACTATTCATTAATTCCATTAATTTTATTAGATTCGGGTCTCATCTAGCTTCCTCCTTGTCACCCGCCTGTTGTTCCATTTCACTGTCTTTTACTATCTTTTCCTCGTGTTCTCGCCTATCTTCTTCTGTATCTGGTTCCTTCGTTCTCTTTTTCGAAGAAGCTCTTCGCATTTTTGAGTCTTATAGCAGTTGCCAGCTAAAATTAGGTCAATCGTTATTTTACTAATTGTGTTTCGGTTAGTAGTTTTGCCTAACTTCAGCCCTACCGGTTGGGCGCCAATATGTAATATTAAGTTGTTCTTAATTATCCCCACGTTGGGCGCCAATATGTAATATCAAAATAATTAGTATCTCTGAAGTTGATTTGTAACTAAATAAAAAAACCTGTGTTTTATTTTTAAATAGAGAATTATTTATCTGAATCTCAGGGTTATCATACAAGTATCGTTAACGTCTGGTACAATTTATACAAAGAACAGACAATATAATATTTATGCATGGGACTAGGTAATATGGTGTTGTGTGTGTCTGTTGAATGTTTGTGGGTTCTTTTAAACATACTAGAAACTATAACAAAAACTCTTATTATTAATGACTATTGTATACTAGTGTACAAAAATAATTCACAATTATAATGTTTTTTAGTTATTGTTTTTTGTTGTAATTCAATCGATACTGTCGTAATGTTTGTTCAAATATTTGATTTAGTCTTGGAGCGATCTCACCAATCTAGCAGTTTGGTTTTTTGGTCTCTTGATTAAAACGTCATTCTTCTAGGTTTTGCGTTGATTTTCCTGGTCCTCTCATCTTTTATTGATCTTCAATTTGTATCCAATTCAGCAGTAATTTTTACACATTCTGCATTGCAATTAGAAATTTTCAACCATTCCCTTCTTCTACTAAAAACACTAATTTCTTTAGTTAAGGCCTTGGCTCTATGTTTTATGGGTCACGGGTTTGGTTTCCCAATTTCTAATTAATAATACTCGGTTGAACTTTATTTTTTCTTCCTTACACTTTCACACAATATAACTTTTAGAATTACAGGATTATATTTGTAACACTTAAATAATTTACTTTCTATAGTTTTTTTTTCTTCCTTGATATATAAAATAACGGTCTGAGGTGCGCAGACCTCCTCATAGTTAAAATAGGTTTATTTACATTTTAACTAGTAATGAAGTTTTAAAAATCACATAAATTGTCTTATTAGAATGAATCAGCTTAACACAAATAAAAAAATATGTAAATGTACTCAACGATGCGATTAATTAATTATTTATTTACATCTTTTGTCACCGTCAGTAAATTATCTTTTAGTTAGTACTGTTATTAGTTTTATGTTTGGTGAAACGACACGTTACAATATTACTCTAAAAGGACATTGTGATACCAGGTGGAGTTCAAAAGCAGATGCAATATACACTTAGTTGGATGAAATGATCGCTCCACTGGAGAAACTGAGGGATACTCAGACTGAAACAATTGATACGTCGGAAGATGTAGCATTAATAATGAATGCGATATAAAACTTTAATTTTGTGACTTTGCTTTTTTCTGGACAGATATTCTTTTTTCTATGGACAAAATCCATTTGCAGCAATTAAGACCAGTAATGTTACATTTTAAAATGTCTTGGTCTAAATATTTATCAAATATTTAGTGTTTATCAATAGAAGACGGAACCATTATCCTGTAATGGTAAGTGATTTATTTTATTACTTTTAATGTAGTTCTTTGTTTAACTTTATGTTGCATTAGGATATTGTTTTGACGATGCGCTTTGTGTATTAGAACGTTTTTATGTTATAAATGTTTTATATTACTAAATTTTTTATAGTCTAAATTTGTTACTAATAAATGTAGCCTATAGAAACTGAATACCGGTAATATTATAATATTATTTTCTTAATTTTGACTTAAAAAATATTGTAAAGACATTTTCTGGACGTGCTTTCATACAAAAATCTACACATTTGCATTTATTAAATACTTTGTTCACTGGATTTGTGCTCTTCATTTGTTCTCTTTTGTCCACTTTTAATCGCCGACGATCTCCTTGCCCCGGGCGCCAAAAAGCCTAGCTACGCCACTGTGGGCGTATGCAGAATTTTATTTCACATGGGTTCCATAAAAAGTAGACGGAGGTAAATATCCGTTTCCTAACAACATTTCTGCAGATACATAGCATTTAATATAACTGCTTGTAAATAATATGCACACTTTCTTTGAAAGGACAGTAGGCTAAATTGACGAAATTATACGGATATTTATTTGAGTGGGAAATTTCGGGGTGGGGTGGGGGACTAATCTTACTCGAACCTTCTCTGAACACGCCCATGATGTGGGATGAAAACTTAAATTTAACTTAGTGTTTTCCGAGAGGGCATAGTGTGGAGTCAGTATACTCGTGCGTCCAAAATTCGGGAATTCTGTGGTTAATAATAAATGGTATCGTTAACAAAGAACTTAACACTGAGCTTTAAATATCCGGAATTTGACTGGCGTAATCGGGAAGTGTGTAATGCATAGGTCGGTAATATCGGCACGTTGAAGTCTTAGGACATAGGACATTATGTTGTTAAAATGGCATCGTATAAAAGCTTGTACGAGTTAATGTACAATACTAAATCGTCTCGGTAGGTGCGGACCAAGAGGAGATGGTCTTTTCGAAAGACCAAGACGGACGTTGGGCAGCGAGAAGAGGACCTATACATGAACAAGAGGAACGTAAAAAACTTCATAATAAAAGGAAATGCAAAGTAAACATATAGTACAGAATAGTAAAAACCATGTACTATTCTGTTACTGGCCATGTAACCGCTGTTGCCGGCGGCAACAGCACAGGAAATGAAAACAAAAAATTATATCAATGAGTTACTAAAGTTATTACTGAAGTTACTGATTAATTTGAAATATGAACAATATTAGTAGGGAAACTTGAAGAAAAGCGTAGTTCTGCTTTCGTACTGCTGGGCGCTTGCACCGTCAGCGGTGTATTGTGTTGCCGGATCAGACGTCGGCGACGTTCTACCGCGTAAGGTCATTGACCACGTCGTAGTTGTCACTGAGCATACTAGGTCGTCCGCCCGATGTGTTGCCGATGTATAAACAGGCAAAACGCTTAGTTAGCAGCTATCTTCGTGTTCGGAACCGACGCGTAGCGGACACTACTTGCACCTATTTCTGTTTTGTTCGTTTAGATATGTGTTTCTATATGTTATTTTGTATTATTTTTTAATTCGATTATTTGTATTCTGATTTATTCTGTATACGCTTAATGGCTTCAGACTCTGTTGATCCAGGACCCTCTTCTTCTGCCAGTGAATTTAATTGATTGATTGAAAATATACCAAAAAATGTTTGGTTCGCGTACGTTTAAGGAAATGTATGATATTATTAATAAGGGTAGATTTACTCCTAATATAAAGTTTTTAAAGTCAAAATGATCTGTCTGTTATGATCGGCATTTTAACACCGCACGGTGTACGGAACATTCTTGGCTATGTGGGTGTACTAAGGTGATAAAACGTTTCTACTGACCATGTATTTTTTGAACAGAAAAAAGTACATGGTGATGATGGTGTCGGTGTCACGGATAGTGTTAGAACTGTCCATAGTTGACAGTGAGGCATGGAATGCCGAACCGCGAGCTTGTGGGTTATTATTAGAAATTTGCGAGATTTGCTTTTAAATTTTTAACCAAAGTGCTTCCTGCTATACGTATTTCCGAAGTCTGATGTTTTATTCAATACTTCATAGAAAAATATAACAAATGTAGGCTACTGTAACGAGAAAACCTGTTTTTTAAGGTACTAATCATCTTTGCGTGATAGTTTTAATGAAGTTTGGCATAAGATTGAAACTTTAAATAAATTGGAGGAAGCATCATACACAAAAAGACTAAGTAAATGAAACTGATATTTTTGCTGATGACAAAGTTTCCTCCGGACGGCTTTTCTTTGAAATAATTAACACGCTGAAATCCCAAATTACTGTTAAATTATAAGATATTGATAAATTAGAATTTCTTGCAGTACTAGATTGCAAAAAATACGCCGATTTTAAAAAACAATTTCCAAAAAAAGCATTTCAACTGTTGTTAAGAAACTGAGGTAGATTCTTTAATATGGTCCGTTTGAAAACGAATTTTTGTTTGTGGTAGGTACACGGTTCCGATAATTTAGAGACAAGTCGATGTAGGCCTATGACGTAAATCTACAATTACATGCCAGTGGACTTACTAAAACACCATAGGAAATTACAAAACTGCGCGCCTTGGTACTTACAACTACTGTTACAAGTGCTTCTACAGAACGATGATTTTTCAGCCCTGTGGCGAATACATACCAGAATAGACTGTCTGAACTACCCCTTATCTCGATTGAAAAATCTCTTGTACAAAACCCAAAGAAAAAGCCTACGTTTTATGACTTTATTATAAACCCTGTTTTATAGAAGAATCGCCGAATCGAACTGCATTACAAGTAGACTACAACTATAAGATAAGTTACAAATAATTAATTTTTTGGCTACGTGTTAGGCCAAACGGCAATCGGCAACAGCTGTTGTATACCCACGCCACGCCACTAGTAAAAACACTCCAAGCATATTAAAGACGTCGTTTGTGTCTTTATTATTTAAATTTATTTTCTATTAATTAAATTTATTAAATAATTTTATTTTTTATTATTTAATTTTTTTGTTAATTTGATTTAATCTTGTTCTTTGGTTTAATTAATTTTTATGGTTTAATTGGTTAATTATTGTAATCTCATTTAATTTAATTTTGTTCACTTTGGAATCCTCTTGACGTTCCGTCGCACTTCCGTAGACCTAAATTGTCGTTGTACCGTAGTAGTGTTGTTTTGACTAGATTATAAAGTAATGATAACTTTCACGTACCTTTGGTGTAGAACTGGTAGCTTATGTCTGTTTTTACTGGTTGTTCATATGGTCTCAGTATGTTATAAAACAATGAATTCGTCAAAACAGTATATCAACACTGTTTACAAGTAAGTGAGCTAAGTTTGTTTTATTTGGGCGCCATATGGAATCTCTGGTTCATATTACATAAAATAATTTATTCGATGAATAAATTAAATAAATTTTAATTAATGTCGTTGAATTATTTCCTTGATTGTACGATTAAATTAATTTAATTAACTAATTTTCTTTTGTATTGTTTATAAATTTGAATGGTTGGCGCTTCACACGTCCAAGCCGCCAACTTAACTGTTTGAGTGCCTTGAATTTGCAACACTTTTCAATAAGAAAAATAACTAAAAATTGCTTCAATAATTTCTTACAACGTTTGTTAATTAATATATTACTGTTTTATTGCTCACTGAGTGCTTATTTTATCTCTATACATTCAACTCAACAATGATTTATGGATTACAATATACCTGGCTTAATTCTCTCCTAACCCAGAAGGTTGGCAATGCTAATTAACTATTTAATTATTTTCAAATTGTTTATACCTCAAGGGTGAATCCTTTGGAACTACAGAATAAAATAACTATGCCTCGAGTTACGATGCTTTACTATGGTTTAGTTTAGTAGGTTAGACACCTTTAAAAATTCAGACTTGTTAACGAAACGTTCGTCTGACCTCTACAAGTTTTGAGGTTAACTACGGTTAGCCTAAATCGTTAATTCTTGTATTGGAATTTTATAATTCCTTCTGAAAAAACTATGGACAATGTTTAATTCTTATAGTATTAGTATTTGGTGTTCAGTACATAAGTGTATTATTTCGGAATTATATCTTATACTAGTGACATAATATTTGAACACTGTAATTATATTTGGCACTGTACTCCCTGATTGATAATCTCTTTGGATTTTTATTTATTCACTTTACGATCTCAATACACTGATCGTACACTTCAATCTTCCGTGAATGAACGATTAAAACTTCTTGTGGTTAAATATTTGGTTAGGTAACTCTTCTAACCTCGTTCTTATGGTTTCGCACTACTAGTTAAAGGAAAACTGCTTGTCGTGATGCACTTTACTAAGTAGATAACTTCTTCTCTGCGGTTGTTTAATACTATTTTGATTAAAATTTTGATATGGAGTCGTTGTAGTATCTGCCGGAATGGAATTCAAAAAAATGTGTGTCTGTTCCTTCGTACTTCTGTATATATAGTCGCTTCAGATTCCGCATGGCGGCGACAATTAATTTCTCATCTAATTTTCTGATTGGTTAAAAATGACGTCATGATGCTGTCATTCTAAAAATAGCTCTTACATAATTGTTTCTTAGCGTGGGTTATTATTATTGTTAGTATTACCCCGTTCCCTTCCAAAATTCACAAAATTTATCATATTTATGTTTGTTTCTCATTTATTCTAATTACAAATTTTGATCTATTACTAACATCGTATTGTTCGTTCCTTGCTGGTTATTTTGTGATGAATAGCGGCCAGTTTGGATACATTTTTCATTAATAAACTACCTCTTAATGATAGCCTATCTTAAATATTGTTTTATTCCAAATGTCTTCTGCTACAATTTGCAGATTCTATTTCTGTATTTTTTAACATTTATTAAACAATCATTTAATAAATCATTTTTTACTACTTTGAACACAATTATATTATTGAAATTAACATATTATTCTCTAAATTTGCTGTATCCAGCTGAACATTAATAATTCTTATAACATACTTGTTTATTATCATTTAATGGCTTCGTTCTTTCATTATTAATTATTCAACATTACCCTTACTTCCTATACTTATTTTACTTGACATTGTTTGGTGATATTACACCTTTTACATTATTGTTATTCCTATTTTCCTATACTCTGTATAGTATGGTCTCTATATTATATTTTGTTATTATTTTCATAATCTGGCTTATCATCATTAGTTTGTCTATTATTTCATGTTTCTTTTTATAATTACTATTACTATACTTCTTTCAGTATGCACTCTACATAGGTTGTCGTGAGTCATTAATTGTTTTGTCTTTATTTATGCATTTATTACAGAGATTTTACTATTTGTTTGTTTTGATTTTCTGATAAATCATGTGCTAGTCATTGCACAATATCATTGTTACTTGCATATTAGCCCTAGTCATTATTTTGAGCTTTTATTACATTATTTATTATTCATTAAGTTACTTTAACTCATCTTATGTAATTCCCTTATTCTACACAATTCATAATAAGGTTTTGTTCACCTTACCTGATAATACATTTTTTTACAAAATTAACCATCTTATAACATTTTTAAATACATGAAGTTCTTTACATCGTTGATTATATTTGATATCATTTATAATTAGAACATATACAATTTGTTCTTTCATTAATTTTTCTTTCATCATAATTCACTATGCCTTAGCATACCTTTCTTTCAAGGTTGATCTAACTTTGTGATTATACTGTTAATCTTATTTTAATTGTTCATTTATCATTATTCATCTATAGTTTATTATTATCAACAATATATTTCATTTTATTTCTTATGCTAGTTATTACTTTTCAATTACTCAGCTAATGTGCTGTTTACACTACTGTAATACATTTTGTAAATATCAATTATTTCACCTTTTATTTTATTTATGGTGTTTGATTTTGTTTATTCGTTTTTTATGCTCACTTAACCAATCTACTGGGGAACTAGCCTTTGTCAATGTCTCAGTCTATTCGTCAGGGTATGTTGTATTGTCATTGAATGTTGATAGTAAATTCACTACTGGTTATCATCACTTCTTGTTACTCAGCTAGTTGACTTTTATGGGACAGTTTGTACTGTTACAATATTAAAATTGTATAAGCCTACGCCTAACAACAGTAATGCATAGTTTAAATTTATAAAAATGAACATCTTTAAGTCTACAGTTTTAAATAAATTTTGCAATTATATTGTGTTATCCATTCATATATAATACACTGTTCGTTGAAAAATCACTTCGTGTGGGAAGGGTTAGATTTTGCGTAATATGTGTTTATATATTATTTATATTTCCGAGAAAATGTTAGAAAGTTACAAATGTCAGTTTAAGTTACAGTTACTGAGTCATGAGTAATGTAAGAGAATTTCGGTGAATTATCACGAAGATTGTAGATTTTAATGACGTCTTTCCGGTGAGGTCAAGGTTTTGACAATAATGTGATAGAAGAGACTTCCATAATTAACTGTCTGCAGGATGTAATCTGATTTATTTTGAATATAAGAATTTGGATACAAAGTAGGAAGATAAAAATAAAATAATTTGCGGCACAATTCGTTTTGAAAAATGTTGATGGCTGCAAACACGATATTGTACGTATATCTATAGTGCCTAGCAAGATAAGTATGTTTAAGAGCCCTGAAATCGGCAGAATGAACTTCTTTCGGGTGGTGGAACGGAGCTTAAAGCAGCTTACATTTAGGTAGCAAGACTAACAAACTAGCTAACAATTAGCTTCGAATAGAGTGCCGATGATATACGCGCAGGATTGTTGGCTGAATAACCTTTGAAGTCATCTTGTGGGCCGAAGGAGTCATATAGTGTGCCGAAGCATACGAGACTGGAACCGAAATAAATAAGCCTACACGGTCGAAGGAAAGTGGGTCGGCCGACTACGATGGTGAAGCTTGTAACACCGCGAAAACGTATCTTATTGACTAGTAATTTTGTCATTAAACTTATTCGTTTTAATGATTTATTATATAGTCCAGGTCTGTAATTTTGAATATCTGGCCTGTAATGTGTCTTACATTACAAAGAATGATGTGGTGAAGAAGCTGCACAAATTCAACCATATCTGTGGGACCATCGGGAGAACTCTAAAATCAACGATTAAAGGAACACACCTGAAGTTCTACAAGGTGATGGCCCTCCCCACACTTCCCTATGGGTCTGAGAATTGGACTTTAACGAAATCGCAGCCCAGTCCCACTTAAGCGGCCAAAATGATATTTCTCAGGCACGTGGCAGGATGTACTCTTCGAGATCGCAAAAGAAATGTCGATGTACGGCAGGGACTGAATGTTATTAGAATTCTTGATAGGACTGCCCAATATCGGCTAAAATGATTTGAACATCTTAACCGAATGGATGACTGCCGCGTACCCAAACAATTATGAAATTATAAGCCGAAAGGACGGAGAGGTGTGGGGCGTTGGAGTGACCAGCCTATCTGCTTGCGACCGGAACAAACCATTTTCGGTTTAATCCTTTGCCGATGCTTATGATTATATAGTCCAAATTAGTAAATCCAAACATACTTCAAATGTAATGATGAGGTGCTGACATCTTCGCTTGTTAATAAATGTCTACATTGTAAGTCACCTTCGAACATATAAAACTGAAATATGTTAGTGAATAGGCTCTGAATACAAATTGAAATTATCACAACATATACGTACAATAACGAATAAGCAAACCCAAACCTAAGAAAGTACAAAAAAAAAAAAAAATGTATCTAACCTGTAACGTTGTTAATTTTATAAAATCTTTAAAAATGCAGGTTCTAGCTTTTCTTGAAAATTTTGTACTTCCGAAGCAAGAACAATAACGAAAGCAGCTCAATCAGGCCAACATAACTCGTATTTGTACAAGTTTTATTATATTTGGAACAGTGAAGAGACCATTTGCTATGTTGAATGTAATATTTTTTTTTTGTACTCCTTCGTCTGTGTAATTAACGCATTATTTACAAAACTTTACGAATGATATCAGTAATTTAACGAATTAATGACGAATTTACATAAGTAGTAAAACCGTCGAAATCAGGAACGTTATTCTATTCAGTGTTTTAGCGATTGACAACTAGATGTCATGCCGTGATGTTCAAAGCTGCTAGCACTTTTTTTTTCTCTCTCTTAGAAGCGTTAATACTAACAGAGTATATTATTACAAATACTGTAGTTATATTCTTTTATTTTTAATCATTAGGATAAGATTTTAGACATTGATGAAGATAGCTGAAATTTGTTAATAGTTTTGCGATTATCAGTTTATGCCGTCATAAATTGTTTTATGGTAATAACGAAAAACGTTTCCCTTAGAACACAAGTTTCTAGATTATACGGTATGCCATATAGAATTTCAAGAACTAAATTTTTCATAATTGTTCTTTAAATAGTTTTAAGATATATTTCTGTTTAATTAAAACCAAAATGAATGTATAAACGTAATCCAATAAATAGTCAATATGAAATGTGCTTAGCATACCGATATATATATATATATATATAAGCCTATATTATTCATAAATATATATCAAAGAATGGACCAACAGAAACTGCTAATGGCAGGGGAAAGGTAGAAGTTTGGGGAGACATAAGAAGAGGTAGACGGATCGAATGGTTGATTCAGAGTTGAGCAGCGACTGCATACTACCGTAAAGGATCAAAATTCAATACAAGAAAGAAAGAAGAAGGCTTGCTGTGCGAATATGTAGTGTTAGGTAATGCGGAAAAACTGTTACGTAATACGGAACGTTCTACAAGTTTCTCGAATATTCCATCTGTAATGTGTGTGTGCATAATTAAAGCTGGTGATTAGTGACTTAATTGGTGTCTTGTATTTTGTTTTCCACTGTACCATACGACGATCAAGTAGCCGTCGTAACAGTGGTGTCAGAAGCGGGATAGAACCGTTAACAGTGGACACTGTACAAGACTAGTGTAATCTGTAACTAATCGATAAAAAAAATGGATGCCAGTCAGATGATGGAAGCTTTCCAAGCGCTTCTACTACAAACAGAAAAACGACAAGACGAGAAATCGGAAGCGAGACAGAAAACCCTCCTGCTGGAAAGAGAGGAACGACGACGACAGGAGGCGGAAGAAGCAGAGGAACGACGCAGACAAGAGGTGGAAGAGACAAAAGAAGAACGCCGACAGGAAGGAGAAGAACGTAAGCAGGAGGCAGAGGAACGGAAGCGTGAAACAAAAGACATCAAAGCATTAATACAGGAGCAGAAACAGATGCAAGAACATAGTACCGCAGAATTGGGTCTCCTACGAGGTGAGCTTAATAAACAAGTTACTAAAATATTGGCAGTACAATAATCAATGACATTAAAAATAGGTGAAGTAGAAAAATCTGTCTCGAGTGTTGAAGAATCGATGTCTACAAAAATATCTGTCGTAGAAGAATCCACGTCAAATAAAATAGCTGAAGTAGAAAAATCTGTCACGAGTGTGGAAAAAGCTATATCAACAAAAATAGAAGTATGAAATTGCAAGTATGAAAGAGCAAATTAAACATGAAGTTGAGCAGTTGATGAAGATACAACCAAAACAAACTTTTGAACAGACAGTACCAATGATAAAGACAGAAAAGACAATAGAGAAAGTCACCTTGCCTGCGGTTGGAACAGTTCATGTCAAGGCCCCAACCTTGATGGAAGCACGCACTGGGAGACGTATCTACGCCAATTCGAAGCCGCCGCATGCTCAAATAATTGGACAGAGAAAGACAAGGCAGTTTCACTCGTTCTCGCTTTAAAAGGACCTGCCGCAGAACTACTACAGAAGGTGCCCCCTGATAGCCAGAACACCTATGTCGAATTAATAAAAGCTCTAAAATTACGGTATGGTGATAAACAGTTGAGAATGTGTACTGCACTCAGTTGAGAGCAAGGTGACAGCATTCCGGGGAGAGTCTTCAAGAGTTTGAAGCAAGTATCGACAGATTAATTAGACTGGCATATCCTGAAGCGCCAGAAGATTTCCGAACGTGGTTTGCTATGCAGACATTTACTGATGGTGTCAACAAGTGTTACGAATGGCAAGACACCAGAATAGTGCGGACGCCCTGGTACATGCTTTGAAATTTGAGGCCGCAAAGTAAGCATCTGGTTGAACAAGTGATAAAGTACGCGCTAAAAGATCGCGTCGGCACATACGATGAAGAAGAAGAGCAAGGAACAGAGACCCAACGAGCAGCGCCACAGAGAAAAGTAAGAAAGGATAGAAGACCGAAGTGTTATCGATGTGGGAAAACCTGGACATCTACAACGAGATTGTCGGGTTAAAGTTCAGCAGCAGGGAAACAACCAATAGTCGGTACAACGGGGCGTGTGCTGACTAACTGGAAGAACGATGTCCCTAGACAATACGCAATTTCTACACTTCAGAAAAACAGCGGGAGTTTGGTGGTTACCGGATTCGTTCAAGAAAGGCCAACCTCGATTACAATTAACACAGGCGCAACAGTTTCCATTGTGCGCCCCGACGTGGTGAAAGATCTCAAGCCAATCTGGTGCTCTAGCAGCTTGCAAGCAGCTACTGGACGACCTGTAAAAGTGTTTGGAAAAGTGGTGATACACCTACGCCTTGGTCGACTTGAGTTTGATCATCAAGTACAGAGGTGTGAAAATGATTAAAATAATTGTGAATATTTGGTTTCTACTTTTAAATAAAACCAATATTTTATGACATGTATCTTTTTAGTTGTTGATATAATTCATTTTTCATCTCTTAAGAATGATTTGGTGTATATATTTTTTTAATTTCGAGTGGTTTCAACGTATTTAGAAAATTTTTTCAGAAATATTTTATGTTGCCATCACTGAATAGAGAATCAGCTGGTTAACAGACGATTTTCAAAGTGAAGTTATGTTATGTTTTGGTGTTGTATCATGTTGTTACAGGTTACCAGGAGACTTTTAACAAAAACCCTTGACAAAATACGGAAGCGATTCTACTGGCTTCATTTTCGCCGCGACGTAGAGGAATGGGTTCGGACATGTGAAATATATACTGTAAGCAAGGGCCCACAAACCAGAAGCAGGGGAAAAATGAGACAGTATAACGTTGGACTGCCTTTCGAGAGAATTGCCATAGACATTGCTGGACCATTCCCAGTTCCTGACGATGGAAACCGGTACATCATGGTTGTAGGTGACTACTTTACTAAGTGGTTGGAAGCATATGCAATTCCAAATCAGGAGGTTACCACTATGGCAAAGGAGTTAGTTCACAACTTCTGTTGCCGTTATGGAGCCCCTATGGAAATCCATACAGATCAAGCGAGAAATTTCGAATCAGGAGTATTTAAAGAATTATGCCGTCTACTCGGAATTCGAAAGACCAGGACAACGCCTCTGCATCATCAGTCAGACGGAATGGTTGAGAGATTCAATAGGACACTTGAACAGCATCTCTCGAAGGTTGTTAACGAGAACCAAACAGACTGGGACCAACGTATACCACTATTCCTTATGGCGTATAGGTCATCAGTACACAAATACAACGGGCATGACTCCAGCAAAATTGGTGTTTGGGCGGGAGATTCGTCTTCCTGGGGACTTGATGTTCGGATCACCTGAGACGCAGTCCCAAGAGCCACAACTATTCCTCGCAATTAGAAAACCGACTGCGAGAAGTGAATCGCTTGATATGAGGACGGCTGAAGATTGCCAGTGATAAAATAAAAACTCGGTATGACATTCGCAGCAATTGTGTGGGTTTCCAAGAAGGAGATCAGGTCTGGTTGTTCAACCCAAAGCGCCGTCGTGGTCGCTCACCTAAGCTTCAGACTAACTGGGAAAGACCCTACACTGTGAAAGAAAGAATCAACGATGTCGTTTATTGGATTAAACAGGAAGGACAGCGAAACTTACATCGCCTGGGTAAGTATTACCTCAGAGACGGTTTGCCAGTTCGGGACGAACAGGCTTAAGGAGGGGACAGCGTTACGTAATGCGGAAAACGTGTTACGTAATACGGAACGTTCTACAAGTTTCTCGAATATTCCAGCTGTAATGTGTGTGTGCTTCTTTGCAGTGAAAGACAATTACGCGTCAACTATCGGGTCTATACCAGACCATACCGGTCAGCGCAGTGTGTTCGAGGGCACTGTTCTAGTGGATTCTCGAGAGCGACTGTTTGTTTAACAAGTCATAAAAAGTGACAGATTATTCTGGAAATCAGCGGGGTATAAGTACAGCCATTCAGCAACGGTCAAGTTAGTTATTGTCGGGCGATTACACAGTGCGTTTGAGTGGCGATTTACACAGTGCGGTTCGATGCATTGTGGGGAAGTGTTATGGGTTTTATAATCGTGCGGGACAATATTGTAATACAATTGTGTTTTGTTTTATATTAGTTGACATTTTTTGCGTGTGAACAATTTTTATTTGATTTGTTGTAAGAGACTATCTTGTTGATTACAAACTGTTTAATTGTGATGATTAAAGCTGGTGATTAGTGACTTAATTGGTGTCTTGTATTTTGTTTTCCACTGTAACATACGACGATCAAGTAGACCGTCGTAACAGTATCAATTTAAAATTTTGTGCACACATCCCATTTAAACCAATTCAGTATAAACTCCACTAACAGACAGGCCTACTAACTGGATATGGCACCCTTACATCTAATATCTGAGCGCACTAGAATTATCTAGACACATTACGGGAAATTTCTGAAACCCTTCCTCGATTTTTCTTTCTTTCTTCTGAATATAAGTTTTTAACATATTTAGGCCATTTTAAAATATAAGTTTCAAACACTTTTTGCTACAGTCTGTTTCTTGATGTATATTGTTTCTTGATATTTAATATTCATAATGACTTTACCTCTAGACGTTTTCTCCTTATTTGGAACATGTTTCGGGAAGCCTTGTGTTCCCATCTTCAGCCTTCCTGATTTTGTGTCTAGTGAAGCACTTGTGTGTTGGTTGGTTGTTGTAGTGGTTTGGTGTTGGCCTCTCGTACTTTAAATTGGTATTATTGTGTGTGATTGTGTTGTATATATTAGTAGTTTGTGTATTTTCGATGTTGAGTTCTTTGAAAATTGTGTCATGTTTTGTATTGATTTGTATTTGTTCAGGTATTAGTTTGTTTTATGTTTGTATATTTTTAAATTTTCCCAAATGTTCATTATGGTGCGTTTGTTTGGTATGTGTTTTATTAGTGTCATATTGGTTATGTCTGGGAATTCATGTTCACTGTTTATTGCATGTGTGGCTAAATTAGATTTATATATTTCTGGTTTTTTGTTTGAGTTTAGGTGTTTAAAATAACGTTTTTTCAGTTGTTTTTGTTTGTTTGTCATATGTAACATTTATTGCAATCTTGGCATTCTGTAATTGATTGTATTATTACTTTTTTTTCATTGATTATTGCTGTTTAAATGTTACGTCTTTTAACAACAATATTTTAACAACATTGACTCTGGTCGTGTAAACCTACGAAGTATGTATTTTAAATGTTTGTCCGAGTAACAGGCATCCCTGGCGGTACGGAGTCGTGTGGTTCACGCATCGTGGCTCCATTTTCAATGTCCAGTACAGACTCTTGAATAGACGACTTCACAGAGGCTCGCTGCCCGGGGACCTCGACATTTGCAAGGGTAGACAGAGGGGCACGATTAAACAAAATAATTATTTTATACATTCAAATGATCAACTATTAAAAATTAATTTTAAATTATTTTTGTTTTAATGTAAAATTATAGTATTTTTTACCGTCATTATTCGTTCATGTCAGTGAACAATTGCTTCTCTCCCGTCTGTTGACGTAAGAAACTTTTGTTTTAAGTTAATAGTTTTAAAGCTGGTTCTTCGTTCGTCGTCTCAAATGGCGTAGTTGGTATTCAGTAACAGAAAAATTGATATCTCATGCGTAAAGCCTTCTACTATTTCTAGTTTATAATTCTTTTGTGTAGGGTACAGGCATAATACAGGCAAGAGATGAGATTCTTGCGATCTCTTAAAGGCTCCACACGAAGAGATAGACTTTACAATGAACACATTCGTAAAGAGTTGAACACTTTTAAAATCCAAGATCGTATTACAGAAAGAAAAGAGATGGACTGCTCATATGAATAGGATGCCAGATGGCAGGTTGCCTATTGCCTAAGGAAGTTTTGCAATACAAGCCTATTGGACAACGAAGTATAGGAAGACTAGGAAGTGATGAAGTGGATATATTCCTTTGGGACCAGAACAGGTGATTCGCCTAGTCCGTGGTTGAAGAAGAAGAAGAAGAAGAAGAAGAAGACGAAGAAGAAGAAGAAGAAGAAGAAGAAGAAGAAGAAGAAGAAGAAGAAGAAGAAGAAGAAGAAGAAGAAGAAGAAGAGGAAACAATTCTTTTAGTTAGGCTATTGTCATCATCATCATCATCATCTTCATTCCAAGAAGTGTAGGCCCTAATTGGCTTGTTCCGGGATTTATCTCCTCATCGATCTGCTGACGTCTCTCCTTTCAGTGGGCTGGTACTCTAAGACTGCTACTGGTAACCTTTCAGGTGACATGTGGTTTATATGTTCACACCATCTCCTCCTATACTCCTCGGTGATCTCATTTAAAGACTGGATCCCTAACTCCTGTCTGATTTCCTCATAATATTTCTTTTCTAGGAGGGAGTAACCCTGAAGACTTCTCAGAAACTTCATTTCTGCAGCCTGAATCGTCATTTCATTCTTCTTGTCTCCTTCCGGAGGATCCATGTCTTACAGCCATAAAGGAATGTCGTGACAACACGTGTGTGTGTGTGTTTTTTTTATAAATTTCATGAAGGTGTTCGTACTTAGATTTTAAAAGCCCTATGAGTTACAACACAGATCCTTCTGAACCTTGACAATATCCGATTCCAATCTCTGTGCAGTGAAATGAGATACTGCATCTCAAATAGTTAATATCACAAACCTGTTCTAAGGATCGTCGACAACTATCTTCGTTCTAATGGGATACTTGCTAAAGAAAGGGATTTAGAAAAAGAGACTTGCAACACATATCCTTAGAAGATATATTCAAATACCGCTCTCTGTAACTGATCTTCTATCCCTTGAATAATGACTTTACCATCTGCATAGAGTAGGAAATGTAAATGAATATCGCCACAAAGGAGTACGCCTGATCTTGCGCCTTCCATATTCGAAACATGCCGTCTACATAGAATTTTGAAGTGTCTGCGAAAGTCTCAGTTTAAAAATTGCATCTATACAGAATCTTCTAATCCTGAAACCATTCTGCTTCTCCAGCAGCAACACCTCTGATATTGGTTTCAGTCTTCCATATGTTATTACAGATTGTAACTTGTGTAGCTTACGTATAAATAATGGCCTTGCTATAAGTTAGTATTCACATAGTATATAAACACCAACTGCTTGTTTGTCACCTGGATTCACTTTAAAAAAATATATACAGTATTTATCGTCAGTGGAGTTTAAAATCATGAGTAAATTTATTTTAAAACCGCTAAACGCAGTTGTTTAAATTTATGTACAAATAAGTTTGCGTATAGGTTGGTGGAAACGCAAAATTTCGGTTAGTAGTAGCACTGGAGGCCGCCACATTTTTGACAGTCGCTGCACGTACAAGAGACAGTATCTCCACACCCACACCAAACCTAATAAATCTAAAGACAAAACGTGCTTTACTTCCTAACGTTTCACTTTTCGTACGTAGATGTCTTTAATAATATTTAAATATGAATTTACATATACATTTACATTAACTTCTAATTTAATTTTCATATTAGTTACATTAGTATTGCATAACGTTGCGTAATTAAATTTATTTGTATCCTCTGGTGTAGACGTTTGCTTTAAGAGAGGTTGAAATTATATTACAATACAATTTAAACGTTTTTGAACAAAACGTGTGGGACCAAAGTAAAAGTAATAAGAGTAGGTCAGCAGCAATAATATAAGACGACCTCTCTATCCTCCCCCTCCCCCTCCCAGTGTGTCTGTGTCCGTCTCTCTCTCTCTCTCTCTCTCTCTCTCTCTCTCTCTCTCTCTCTCTCTCTCTCTCTCTCTCTCTCTCTCTCTCTCTCTTTCTCTCTCTCTCTATATATATATGTATATATACATATATATATATATAATATCAATAATAATACTTTATATTTTTTTGGTACTAATTAACTTTTTTTTGTTAAATTACAAATAAAACCTAAAATACGTAATATAATTCATAATTTAAATGGTGAATATAAAGTTGAATGCCAACGTTTGTCGTACGTACGTATAGTCTGGCGTTTCATTCCTGTCGGAGAAGACTGCTTAAATAGTCCTGGTCCTGCTAAGGGATTATTAGAAAGGTTAGATGTTACTTTCAACAATTTGGAAATTATTTTCGTTTATCTATGGTTTGTACTAAATCTCAATGTTTTTTTTATTACTTCGTCAGTGTATTATTAACGGTTATAATAAAGAAATAAATAATTGCCCTATTATGTTATTTACACACGAATTCGCATAACCGCGTGTCCACGGATGCGAAAAGTTATGGTCTACAATCTGGTACATCTTTATGTTTAATACACACACATCTTGTGTTTGCATTAAACTGCAGAGTTTAGTCATTTTATGTAAACGTATAGTGTTTGTAGATGTCAGATTACAACACACACATACACACGCGCGGGCTCGCGCTTATAGACCTGCGAGCGTGTGTGTGTGCGTTTATTGTGTTCATATCTCTTTCTTGCAATACATTTTTATTATGTTCATTATGTTTTCAAATGCAAGTGCTTATTTAGCTGTGAGACTGTTGTGTAAACACGTATTGTATTTGTCATATTCATAATGTATGAATGTCTAGATCAGCAAATTTGTATTAAATTTTACATAAAACTGGAACATTCGTTCGTGGAAATTATCAGAAATATTCAGAAGGCCTTTGGAGAGGACTCAACGAGTGACATACACAAAACTGTGGTACAAACGCTTTAAAAATGGGCAGGAATTTATTGAAAATGATCCACGTTCTTGAAATCCTTTACCAGCGGAACAACCGAAAATGATGAACGCGTGCAGGCTGATTGAAATCATTAGTAGACGATCTGGGGATTCCGCGGATTTGTGTTTCGGAGATTTGGACAGAAGAATCTTGGAATTAAACGTGAGGCAGCAAAATTCATGCCATGACTGCTGTCACAAGAGCAAAAGGAATTCCGTTCTGAAGTTGCACATGGTTTCTCGATACCGCTAACAGTGAGCAAGACTGTTCAGATGCCTCTGTTGAAACAATTTTTAGAAGTTCCTCAATCATTTTCGTAAGTTAATTATTTCTCACTTGGATTTGGTTACTTGTAATTAAAGTGTGAAGTATTAATGCGATTATATGACCCAATCCTTGAAGGGAAGAAGAAAATGAGAAAAAGTATATGCGTTGTCCAAATTGTAGATATAAAAATTTGTTAAGATAGAAGAATTGTATCAAAGAGTTTTCAATGCAATTACATAATATGCGAGGTCATAACTGGGGACGAGTTGTGAGTTTATGACTATGACCCTGTAACAAAAGCCCAGTCATCCCAATGTGGAAGAAAATTGTAAATACCACAGAAACGGATAACACGTGTTTACAAAACGAAATTTAAGTAAGTGGATAATCCAATAAGTTAATAAATGTTTACGCATGCATCATAAGGTTTCATCTGATTGGCTACTGAATTACAGTTGAATAACCGGTTCCTGTTATATTCAAAATGCTCGGATATTTTTCGGTCAGACCTCGTACATGTGTAGCTTATATGTAGGTGTGCTCAAATCTGATACAAGTTGCCAATCCTTTTGTAATCCACTCTATTCAGTTGTACATTTTTACAAAATTTATTTATTGTAAATAACTAAACGCGCAATATTAGCGAGCATGTTAACGATTTAAGTATATATAATTTAAGTCAATTTTTATATTTACTTAGAGCTTTTAAATATTTGATATTTACAAGAGGGAAATAAAGAATATTCATGAAAACAATTTTATGTTAAAAACAAAGACAAGTAATTTTTGATATTAGTGATGTGAGACGCTAGGTAAAATGTAAGAAACGCGACTTGAAGAATAATACCACTTTCACGCGAAATCCGAATTGGAAACTACAAGCGAGTAAAGATAGATCCAGAGGGGAGATTTTATTGAGAATTCCATTCGTGTGTGGAAGATAAAAGCACACGGGCTGTTTTGTGTGTTCTCATATAACTTATACTCACAAAGCTGAACTAACCCTATCACGTTTCGTTTTATTTTACTTTTTTTTTAAACCGAATGGCATTAAATATATATTTTTTAAAGTAGTGTAATTATTAGTCTTAACTATCGTACGTCATAGACAGTTTATTGTAGGCCTACATCATAGTACAAAATATTGCCTTGGATCATAGTACATTACTTAACAATTTGTGTATAAGGTACTAGCTGTATAAACTTGAGTTTGATTAAACCTGTCAACAAAAGTGATTAATATCTCGAATTATTATTGAAATATTTATTTCCATTTGGCAGTTGGGGAGGTTCGAGTCCTCAAGGCCTCCAACGAGCTAGGAGCCCACAAAAAAATATAATCAGTTAAATGTAAATTCATAGCCATTTATTGATAACACTTATATTTTTAGTATAACGAGCTGTAGCAAAATTAACTAAAATGTAAGTTGATGTGAATTATTTAATTTATAGTTTAGCCTACAGTTTGTAGAATACATATAATTTAATAAAACCTATACTCGTTCTTTTGCATCGAGGTTCAGTTACTGTTTTAGTAAGGAAAGAGAAGTTATTATACGAGTAGTTCTCTGATTGTTTATAACTGCTAATTTTTTATAAATGTTTCCAGTTAATGGTGTTACCTTTAGTTTATGATCTTTCTCAGTCAGTTTTCATAATTTATTATTCACAATTCAGTCAGTGTTCACTGTATGTTGAGTTCGTAGTCCTTCAGCCTTTCGACTGGTTTGTACCCTCCCCGCATATACCCGTGGTGCGTGTGGTACTGAGTCTCTCACAGGTATATGGGACCTACAGTTTAACGCCGGATCCGAACGGCATAGTTGGGGAAGGTTTATACTAAGCAGGATACCTCTCGCTGGATTGCCATTGCCTTGCGAGGGGGAACGTCGTATCTAAATCAGATGGCCCCCGGCGGGAATTGAACCCGCGCCGACAGCGTAACAGCGCCACACGCTAGCCACTACGCCACGACCGCTCCGTATGTTGAGTTACAGACAATAAAAGGTAACAAACAACTCAGGTATCTACATAGTACGGTTATTACTTTATTCGATAGAGAAGGTGCATACACATTTATGAAAATATTTACTGGGTATTAGAAACTCTTAAATAAAAACTTTGTATGCAGTTTTGTCTTCCATGTATATTATTCGTCCAACACCATATTGCTGTTATTGTCCACTTCAATGTTGCAGAGGGAATACGATTGGCATTCTATATAATATGCGATTTGCTTATCACTGTAACAAATTTATCAATATTTAACTGGAAATGGGAATAAAGTCAGCGCGAGAGTTGACACGAAGTGTATTACGTAATGTAGGTCAGAAGATTCGATAATCCATTTACAGCGAAAGGGAAGTAATGAAGACATTTCCTCTTGACTTCATATACTACTCAAGGTCTACCGTCAATTCATGTCATATTTCCTTCGTAAATTCATCTATAGTATAACGACGTTTGTTTTTTATAAACAAAAAATGTCCTTGTATTAGGAATTTTTATAAACGAAAGTGAATACAAAGAATTAAGAAAATTGTGTTTTCACGAGTTCTACAGAGTTGTTAATAACACTTTAATAATTACTTTTAAGTTATTATTTCACCTACACCGTACTACTCTTTAATGTAAATTGTGTTTGTTATGCACGTACAAAAGTTAAACAACATAAATCTTTAAATAGGAATATTTAAAATAAAATCATATTTAAAATGTGATTGAAAACTCTCTAATTTACAAAACGCATGATGTAATGTTTATATTTCCTCGAAAACTATTTATCTACAAATGATATTAAATTAAGATTATGTAATGTGACTGTGTAAAAAGAAAATTTGGACCTAATATTTTTTAATTCAAAGTAAATCTGTTTCGTCATTTCAGCCGGAACACTATTACGCAATGAATAATCGACAAGCGTTAATCGACTGTTTATTCGATAATACTTTATTATCGAGTGTTTATGTCAAATAATAGTTTATTTAAGTAGATGTGCACAATTTCTCAATATTTCGTCTTGTCGAATTTACATTTATATATTTCTGTCAATGTTTTAATACAATAAACATTGTAAATTATGTAGATGACGATTATATAAGACAGGAAGTACTGACACATGAATTACAGAGTGAATTTGTTGTAAATCTGAATTTGAATCTGAATCTAAGGGCAGTAACGAAGAAGACGAAATGTGCACTTAGAATCAAAGTCACTTAGAATAAATGCCTACATGTCAAGCGGATCCTTCATGATTTCAACTTAACTAACGTTTAATTCTATGGAAGCAATCGTTTTAAATGTGAATTTTATATGTAAGTTGGTGGCCGGTGTGTGTAATATACTGTCGTAGTTTCGTTTTAAAATTTCTGTTGAGCCTATAGCCTGTAGTTTGGGGACAAGTTGTAAAATGCAGCATATAAACAGCCCACGCCAAGAAATTTGCATTTTAAGGTATGTACAATGTTTCCCTTGTGAATAGTACCTTCTAAAAAACCGTTTCTTACATACAAGAAAGTTTTTTTTTGATATTTGCTAATAACACAATTTGTTACGACTTTCTAAAATTGTAATGTGTTTGTCACCGAAACAATATAAAAGCTGTAATATTCAAACAAAGTAAATTAAATTAAATCGAAAAATCTTAATTTTTTCATACGAGTTTGTAATGGAGATTTGGTTTGGCGAATAACTTAATGGCTTTCTATTTGTGAGGTCGGGGGAAAGATTACTAAAACTAGTAACTAAAGTTTGTAACATTATTAAACATCAACAAGCAACCACTATCACTTAAATCTTCTTCTTCTCGGCTTATACTGTTTAGTCTGTTTCGGCTCCAAACTGGTCGGACCATCTCTTCTTGGGTCTTCCCAGGCTTTTCTTCCCTTTCGGCTGATACAATAAGGCTACCTGGGGGAATCTGTCACTGCCCATTCTGATAATGTGTTGTTTCCAGCTTTCTCTATACTTATCGATGATTCCGTTTACTTCTTCAACTTTCAGTTTCTCTCTTATCTGATTGCTTCTTTTCATATCAAATTTTGTGTACCCAGCTATGGAATGCAAAAACTTCATTTCTGTAGCCTGAATTCTTAACATCTGTCTAGCAGATATTGTCCACGTTTCTGAGCCATAAGTAAGGGTAGGAACTGCCATGAATTTGTATAATTTTATTATGGACTCTTTCCTTGCCTTGTGTTTTAAAGCACGTCAAAGAGTTCATTACTTAAATCACTTTAACAAACATTTACTGAAAATTCATAAATATTGAATTCTGTCTGTTATAGAATTGTTCGGGATAGATAAAACTGATAAACAGGCGTCCTTCACAAAACGCCGTAAAAGCTGGTGCTAAATTAGCGTGAGATATTAGTTTTTCTGCAAGAGGTGCACTAGAAGCTCATAACATTTGTCATGTGACTTTGGTCCGATTTATTAAAAAAATGACGACTATTGACGTTGTAATGGAGACACAAACATCAACAAAATTTTTTCTGCTGCGACGGAAGCTGAATTTTTGAATAGACCAAACACGCCAAGACCAAAGCCAAATACGCCAAACACCTTCATATAGCTGTACAAACGTTTTATGGTCTTACTCCAAAGGAGATACAATTATTTCCAGATAATTCAATTATTAACATACACGGCATTAGAAATAACTGCAAAGACTTGAAAACGGAGTTGACAAATAAATGGTAGGGCATGATTGATTCACGTCAATTCTTAAAAGAAAACTTTTTTTGTGGGCCAGATCCTCTGACTCAACATCTCTAGTGTGTGCTGTGAGTTTCACAAAAGAGACTGTAAATAAAATTTCTGACAACCTAGCTAATGTAACGGGTGAGTATAAGTTTCAGATGCACGTTATAGACGACACGGATGATTACGGATGGGATTATCACAGCTCCAAATCTCGACAAAATCCTTGTCATAAAAAGAAGCAAACAATTTGGAGGAATAAATTCCCATGAAAGAGGGACATTGCTATGTTAGTTGTGTCTAGGTGGGAGTTCCATTAACATCATTCCTCTCATGTTTATCTTTCCATGGTTTTTTAGGATGAACTTTCATGATCGATTACTACCTACAACTTGACATTCGTACCTAGTTAAATTACATTCGCACAATTGTATTATACATTTCCTGTTCCACATTTCGACAAAATAAAGAAGGACCGTACTCTTTGTATTGACTATTTCAATCGCTAAATAATAAATAATAAAAGTTTTCCGAATCATAATAATAAGTGAATAATAAAAGCTTTCCGAAGTAATAAATATATCATAAAAGACAAAATTAAGATTTTACCTGAAGGCTGAATGTTTAAAAGATGCATGCATACTAAACCTTTGGTAAGTAATACAACCTTTTCGTTTTACACAGATACAAGATGTTACACAAATACTTCTACTTAAAAATGTTTCTACCTGTACTTATTTATTTCTGTCTGTCTCGCTGTCTATCTAGCCAACTTTATCTCTCTAACACACCCCTTTGCCCTTTGGTCAGTCTGATATCGTATATTTCACAGTGCACTTTAACTGAAGAAAATCTAAAAACATATGACTATATCTGTCTTCCTCCCTTCCTCTATTTCTCCCACTATCTCCCTCTCCTTTTCTCCCTATTTGCTTTGTTTCTATCTCTCGTATAATAACTAATTTTGGTTATTTTTCTGTTTTGATATTTCAAGAATGTATTGTAAGTTTTATAAATTTTATTAAAATAAAAATCAGAATTAATTGTAGATACAAATTTTACTATCCCTAGTGTAAAAAAACCGTGTTTTTACTGTTACGTACTAACAATTCAGAAACGTTCAGATTTAGATGTCATATTTTTGAAAGTCAAATTAAACGTTTTAATTATTTTTTTCACCCTAGCTCTTTTTAACTTCGGTATTAAAAATTTATCTGCGTTGTTCTTCAAGAATGTTTTTTATGATTTTTCTAGTAAGCGTTTTTTATGATTTCTTCCTTGTACTTTATGAATTTGACGTACTTTTAAATTAATACCGTATTGTTTAGAACCATTAAATGCTGTAGTGTTTACAGGTTTAACCAAATCCATCGATCTAATAGATATCCACACAAGTTTAAAAATCTTCACAGAGATATTGGGCTGGCAGAGAGTAGACAGCAAACATTAAGTTATTACACACAGTGAAGTTCTTATAGCTTGATGCTATAAGTAGGTAGACAGTTTCTTATAGATAGATTTTTATTGACTTGTTAACTTTATAGGAAGTTTATAATTGCAGTATATAGGCTTACACAAGGGCATTAGCTTTTTTTTATTACAGCGTTGTGGTAATGGTTATGGAACTAAAAAAATATTTATATTTGTTATATTGAATAATACAAATTACGTTGAGCAAGAAATCTGTCAGCAGACCTTGGGGTTTTCACAAAATCGGTTCTCATTAACCTCTACTTTATAAGTAAGAGTAAAGTATGATAATCTATGTTTTGACTGATATCCAAAGTAAGTAATGGAAATATTTAAACTACACTTACGCATCAAAACAGCGTTATTTATGCTCGAAAAGAATTTAGTTGTGGTAAGCAAAAAGCTTTTAAGATCAAAGACAATAATTCTGTTTTGACAGTGTTATAACAAGTAATGCAATCTTGTTAATAGAATGAAAGTCACAGATTAGAAAACTACAGGGAGGTCATAAAATACAAAAACAGAGTGTTACTGAACTTAAAGAAGCGTTAGTCGAGTCAACATAATACAACACAGAAGATGACTACTGGAAGTGAAAACATAAAATGTAAAAGATAATATGTCGGTCTTTTCCGTTGTCTGTTCTTGTTTACTAAGAAAAACATTCTTTTTAAAATCAAATATCCAGTTTTAAAAGTTTATATTAGAGAAGTTACATTATTATTTTTACTTAGCTTTTGGCTCCAAATAAATCTTTTAATATTTCTCTTAGAAACAGAATTTTATTAATATGGACGTAGACAAAAATAATATGCATTGAACGCACTGTCTAAACAATAGATTGAAATTAAAAAGAAAATTTAAGACATTGTATCAGTAAACCAAATCTGTCTGTTTCAACGTGATGTAAAAAACAATATAATCCTAAAAGTTAAATTACATTTGCACAATTGTATTATACATTTGCTGTTCCACACTCGACAAAATATGGAATGACTGTACACTTTGTATTCGTTATTTCAATTAATCGATGTAAATAATAAATGCTTCCCAACATCATAAATTTACCAGAATAAGGCAAAATTAATAGGTTTTAGCTAAAATCATAGGTTTACGGGGTACATGCATATTAAACCTTTGGTAACTAAGCTTTATGATATAATTGAAATTTACACTGCATACTGCCTTAACCAGGTTACGTGTCGTGAAAGTCGTAGAAAATACGTGCTATTTTTGGGCTACGGATTGCCAATGAAAACTCATGCTGATGAATGATGGAATTTCGAGTCGAGAGTTTTGCAAGAGTTGTATCCTCTACTAGGTATTACGAAAACTCAGACACGGTCTCTTCCCCCCACTATAACGAAATGTGCAACAGGTAGTATCATAGTTGCAACAGAAGCTGCAATTGTCAAAAATTTTTGACGAAAGTTAAACAGAGTGGGATCAGCGTATACCATCATTTTTCATTACTTACCGTTCAGCCTCTCATAAAATAACTTAAAGTCTCCTGTTAGTGTTTGAGCTCTTCACCCTTACTTGGACTCAATGTTCGGATCGCTTAAAATTCAACTCTGAGAATTACGCAGTTAGAGTTATTAAACTTCAAGAATTATTCTTTTGAGGAATTTGAGAATAGAATGCGCGAATCGGCTGACACAGGGACGACTAGAGATAGCAAGTGAAAGAATGAAAACCGTGTACGACATCCTTAGTTATAGTGATTTTTTTTTAAGAATGAGATTATTTAATGTGTGGTTGTATATTCCAAAGCGCCTTCGTGATCAGAGCGTTTAATTTGTTTTGTCTCTCTCTCTATCCTTAAACTCCGGTAAAACATGAATGTAAGGCAGTTAAGACGAGAATAAATGAAATAATTTGTACGAAAAAAACAAGAGGATTAACGAAACATTATGATGGCAAACTCAAAAACGGTTTGCCAGACCAGGACTGTTTGCCACTCAAAGACACTTTGTGTGATACAAAGGGTTGTAGAGTCACCGCGGAAAACGGACAACAATTATTCATGTCAAAAGAGCTTTGGTTCACTCTCGAATTTTCGATGTTATTAATGTCAAATGGAGTACGATCGAATAAAATAACTATGCGTGGTATAACAGCACGTTAAAGTACGTTGTCAAAGGATGTAGGAAAACAGTAAACACTGACGGTGACAGTCTTCATGCATCACATGACCTTGAGTGTAACATTCATACATATGCACCCAGTCCACTCAGCAGTTGTTTCACTAACGACCTGTGCGCGTCATTAGTATACAGTGATATTACGGGATTACTGTATTTGTTTTCAACTGTGATTTACTACGATCTTAGAGACTTCGCTGTTTGCATACACTTCATAATGTGTAATGGATTACATTTCAGAAGAATAATTTCAGAACCAAGATGAATTACAAAAAGTGATTAATTTAGACTTGCTCTCTTTGGCGTACAATTTGAGTTTTCACCTGAAACATCACTCTGTACTGAACATGTATAGGCTACTGTATTTTCACATTCTATCCAGCCAGTATAAGCTGGCCAAAACATTTGCTCTGTCTGAGTTACTGCCTAATATTGTAATAGGCCTATGTTTGCCTGCCTGCCTATTTTATCGATCACACACACACACACACACACACACACACACACACACACACACACACACACACACACACACACACACACACACACACACACACACACACACACACACACACACACACACACACACACACACACACACACACACACACACACACACACACACACACACACACACACACACACACACACACACACACACACACACACACACACACACACACACACACACACACACACACACACACACACACACACACACACACACACACACACACACACACACGTGCGTACACATTATTTTGCAACTTTTTCACTAGTTTTGAATATTTCTGATTCAAAAATTTGAGCATTTCTCTTAAGATTTTTTTGAGTCAAAATAAGTATTTAGTCGAAAAGAAGTAAACATGAGTACGCATAATTTGTTCTCCTTATCAAAAATATTCCCACTGATCATAAATAGAATATTTAAAATATCAAATCTCTACTTGTCTGTCTGTCTGACTATCTGTCTCCTTCTCTTTCTTTTTCTTCTGTTTCTCTTTCTACCCTTTATTTTCTCCTTGGAAAACTAATTTAAAACAATGTAAGTCAATGTTAATTTAAAAAAATATGAATATTAATATATTATTTTAAAATATTTAATATATGAATGTATGAATATTGTTTTTGTGAATTCATTGTAAGAATCTATAACATTTCCATATTATAGACATTTATAAAATTATTCAATAATATGACAGTATAATGAAGGTATAAATTTGAGAAGATACTATGCCTATTTAACTTAAATTACGGGATCATATTTAAAACAATTAAGAAATGACGTATTACGGCTATGCAATTAAATATAATTAAAAATAGGAGGCATTAAAAACTCTCTTAATTGTTGTTCTTAAAGATTGTTTACCTCCACATAGAATTAAATAAAAATGTAAAACAGTACGTCTATTTTGTACCGGATATTAGTAATAAGTACCTGGTAAAAACTGATAATTTTTACTAGACAGAAGGCATTAAAGCAAATATTTATGGTTTGGTTTGGCTGATGTCGGAACTGCACTCGACAGTAACACTTACATAGTGTTAGACAGTTATAGTTGCAGTTTAATCATTCTGATGATAAAGTCACATCTCTCCGTGTCAGTAAAAACTTGTTATTTTTGTATACGGTTAGTGCATAGTTCACACTATAGATCAATCCACCTGTCTGCTGCAGAGCTGTGGTACCTGACAGCGATGGAGTGTTTAATATATTTTACCGTATACAGTTATTTTAAAGCAAAACATCGTAACGGCTGAGAAAAGAATGTGTCAGGGAGATTTGAAACAAAATGCAATATGAAAACACATTTAATCAACAGGCGTGAGCCATTTCCTGTGTGTGTGTGTGTGTGTGTGTGTGTTTGTATGTATATATGTTTTACACTAGCTGTACATGGCAGGTCAAGAAAATATTAATCTCTGAGTTTATTAATATACATCCTTTGTTTACGCGTTTTTGCACTGGGAGGAGAACTTGCATACTAATTTTGTTCTTTAAAAGGTAGAATTTGTTCTATACAAAGTAATAATCATATATATATTGCAACAAAACACAGGATGATGATCTATGAATAAGAATATCAAAGCATGGATGACGGACATTAACATGTTTTAAATTGATTTATGCAAGTTTTGTCAATTAGCTATAAGTTTTGTATTTAGTGATGGATAAGGACTTGGGTTATACCAAATCCTTTGTACATTTTTTTCTATAATGTCATGTACTTTGTGAATATGTGCGCGCGTTCGCGTGTGGTGAACCTTCGTTGTTATATCTTCCGTGTGAGCTAACCGATCGGCATGATACTTGGACAGTGAATTAATTATGAAAATAGCTACATTTTCTATATACTCTGTTGTTCTCTGCTATTTTTTAAATGTGGTTTTTTAGTAATTGAAAACTCAACTTTTCACGCTTACCAATTGAAGAGTAATAAAATTTCTAGATAAAATCTATGCTAGCTCTCGCAGACTTATACAAAGATTCGCCTTCAACGCGTATATCTTTTGTCCAATCTACCATGTAGAGAGTCGATTGACCAATCAGAAGCCCCTAATTTCAGTCAGATCTGTCCGTTGTCATGTGTACTTCGGGGCAGTTCATCGGAAGCCGTTGCTTAGTGAACGTGTGCTCTTCGTTAAGAGTTTTTCTTCTTCGAACTGGTTAATCTATAGTACTCTAAATCTTGGGACTCTTTTCGAGTTGTTCGACTAGAACCAAGCGGGTGAACTACCTATTATATAATATTAAGTGCTATTACGTGTTAGTAGATTTCCGCTTAGGGAGATTTATCTACCGTGGTAAATCCTTATTAATGCGGGACACATCAAGAATAGCCGGAAGGTGTAAGCATTATATACAGCTTTTAAAATGATCACTCATTATCACCCTGAGAATTAATAACTAGCTAAAAGCATGGCTGTGTGGTGACTCGCGAAGCTTAAATACAAAAAATATTACGTAAAAATAAATAATCATAATATTTATATTTGAGCTTCAGGAATCATCATCAAACCATGCTTTTAGCTAGTTAAAAAAAAGTAATTTTTGTTTTTTCGAAACAATTGTATGGCTAAAAAACAATATTTTAATTTTTTATATTTATTTTTTTTAAATATAAAAAATACAATAGAAAATTATTTTTAAAAAATTAAAAAATTAATAATTAAATAATTAGAAAAAAAGATTAACATAATTAATTAATAATTAAATCAGTAATTAGATACATTTTTAATCAGATACAAAATTTCTCATTCGAGTTTCTTCTTGTTTTCTACACTTTAACATATGTGAATTTTTAATATTACAAAGTCTATCGTAAGAAAATGTTCTGTTTAATGCTAAACATTCTAAAGTTTTTACTCTCGACAACGCAACATATGTTAAACCAATAGAAGTTTCCTTTCTCCAATATCTACAACAGCTCTATCTAAGGTTAAACCTTGAGCCTTATGAATTGTAATTGCAAAGGCTAATTGTAACGGAAATTGTTTTCTTGAACAATTAATATTTCCACTTTTCCAAAATTTAGTTATAGGTGGAATTTGAACACAACTACTATTTTCATATGTTGAATGAAAATAATTTTCAAAACGAACCATTATCACTCATGGCATTTGATCAGATGGACCATGATTTTCTTCATAGATAATATCTTCAACGTGACCTAAAGCTCAGTTCACTAATCCTTTTTCAACCCACAAATTAGAACGTAACATAACTTTAGATCCAATTGATAAAAATATAAATGGTTCAAGTCCACCTGATAATTCTGCACTTGCTGATTTTGCTTTAGAAAAATTATGAATAGCTGGAATATAAGCAACTGGTTGACGAAATTCTTTTAACTTTTGATGATTAAATTCTTTTACATTTTTATTTGTTGCAAATAGCCTAATTGCATCGTTGAAAAAATGACGTTCATTTTGTGAAAAAGTTTGTATACTACGTGTCATTAATATTTCATAGTCTTGAACTGTACATTCACCATTACTAACACGATCAAGTATATCTCGAAATATTTGTTGAGATTCATTTTGTCGAAATGATGACGATAAAAAAAATATTTTTGAATACTTGATGTAAATAATAATTTTCCCTCTAAAAGGAATTCACTTCCTTCAATTTTATCACTGTAAAGTGCTCTGTCATTAACAGGAGGTAACTGATTAATATCCCCCCAAAAAAGTACAAATAATCCACCAAACGGTTCATCTTGTCTTAATGGAATAGCTCTGTGTACTCTTAAATCAATTTTCCTCAAAAGACTACATCCAATCATACTCATTTCATCTATAAACATAAATTTACAACCACGAATTTCCTGTTTAAATTGAGCAAGTGAGTGTGAACTGAGTTCTCTAAATACTTTATGTACTCCAAATAAAAGTTTGGAGTGTATTGTTGATCCATTAGTATTAACAGCAGCAGCACCAGTTAGTGCAATCAATTGATAAGAAGATGATCCCAATGTTTGATTCAATCGACAAGTGAAATAATTAATTAAAGTACTATTTCCAGAACCGGCTTTTCCTTGAATAACAATTCTTTTAATCGGAAGTTCTTCTTCTTTACCTTGTAGATAACTCAGTTGTTTTTCAAATATATTTGTCAGTTCTTGTTGTTCATCAGAGGAAACAATATTTGGCAGATTATATTGAACATTAACAATGTAATTTCTTTGAATTTCTATTACCTTTTCTTTTTCAATGACATTTTCTAATGTATTCAACACTTGTTGATTCAAAATAGAATGCCAATTATATATGATATCAATTTCCCTTCTACCTAGATCTACTTCTTCCTGAATAATATTTGGTCTAGCAGCTACGTCCATCCAAACATATGGTTGATCTACTTCTAATTGGTCTGTTTCTTCAAAATCTTCTTCATCTTCCAAATTTTGTAGCATATGATCCAAATCATAATTCAGAATATCGTCATTCCCAAAATGCTGCTCATATATAATCTTCCAAGTACTATTATGTGGATTTAGATCATTCCATTGTCGCCAGGGAATATGTAATAAAACTTGTTGCTTGTAAAAATTTTCATTGCTTTCAACACCAGGATCATATTTAATTTTTGACATGACTCTAAGAATAAAAGGTACTTTTTTAGTACTATAATTTGCACCTCTTTTATAAATTTTTGTAAAAAAATCTGTTAAAGACATATTTTCAAATTCCGCTGATCGCTGTTGATATTTCTCCAAAGAATTTGAAATAGAAATGCTTCCATCCTCTCTATTCATATCAAGTTGTTCCCATACATTATGTGATAAATTAATTAAAACAAATTGACGAGATGATCGAAACAAAGGTCAACTCATTACAATCCAAAAAAATTTTTGAGCAGAATAATCACGTTCAGCACACATTTTTATCAAAATCTTTTGAACTATTTGTTGAATGTTAACATTACTATGTGACGCTTGCACTGTTTGTCTAATGAAATGTTTCATACCTTCCGATCTTGGTTCATCTTTGCTAGCTTACTTAGCAATATACTTAAGAACAGAATGAATAGAAACGATGGCTTGTGAATCAATATTTGCTCGCCAAATTTTCAAAATTTGTGGACTATGGCTATTTAAATATGAATTATTTCTTTTTGAATTATGTTCTAATTCACCATGAATAAATTGAATCTTACTTTCGGTGACACATTCTTTTGGAAACTTAAAACGACAAGTAGTTTCAGAAGAATTTTTTTCTTTCTTTGACAATAAGCTTTAGAACATTTATGCATTTGTACTGCACGTATTAAATGATTGTAATCAACATCTTGATCAGGTACGTCAGTAAAATGCATTTTTGATGGATGTATATCATAAGTTTGAGAAGGATCTGGATGCCAAGTAGATATAAATTCATCGAAATATTTACTAATTTCTTGTATTCTTACAATATCATCTGGATTAAGATTATTGAGATCAGGATCATTTTCAAGCCAGAAAATACCATGCATATGAGGACTACCTCTATTTGAAATTCAATACGAAACCAGAAATCTTTGACTTTGAAATATTAAAAAAAAATGTTAAATAAAAAATTCGAACCTTTAATAAAAAAATAGGCAACAATTAAAGGATTAGAATTCAATAATTTTGATATACGAATGAATTCAGTATTTTGATTGAGATTGGCATAATCATAATCAGGATCAAGAATACGATAAATCTCTGGCCAATATAAATCAGCTGCACTTAATGTAATAAAAACAGTACGCGTTCCTAATTCTTCAACAATATCCAATAATTCTGGAGAACTCATGTACCAATAAGAGCTTGATGACCTTAGATTAGCATTGTACAGTAAGATAAAATTGATTTATACACTCTTGGTTCGCTTTGTAATATTTCTTGAAGTTGTTCAATTGTTTCAATACCATGTAAACGTGAATTTAATTTTTTTTAACACAAATATTCCCATTCTGCAAAGCTCTCCAACGCATCAGGCTGTTAAAAGCAAAAAATCGAAATCTTGGATGTTGAGCAAATCTGCCATCTTCATACATCATGAGAAATTTAAAATACTCACTATTGGAAATTTTACGAAACCTCGCATCTTTAAGATCACCTTTTCCAGTAGGAAATAAAGTTGGAAAAGCTCTACAAATATATCCGTCACACGTAAATTCATTAATAGGTACACAATTTATTCTAGGCCAAAGTAAAACACGAGATCCATCATTATCTTCCTGAATTCCCAATACATTATTAATTTACTGCCTGTCGATTACATTTAAAAGTGACCGTTGGAGCTCCAGATTCATAAATATTATTTAACAATGGATTTTGGTCATCATCTTCACTATCCAAATTAACATTATCCAAATTAAATGAAATATTTTGTTGTTCTTGACTACATATTATTTGTCGGAAAACACTTTCATTATCAGGTAATATTTCTAAATTATTTATAGATATAAATTTGGATATAATTGGATATAATAAGGCACATAGCAATAGCGAATGGGTACAAGAGTTCGATGATAGATAGACTTCTTAAACGACACCTATATAAAACTAGATCCCACCATAATACCATCGATGATAATAAAGTTAACAAAAATAAAAATAAAAATAAAAATAAAAAGTACATAACGACAGTGTACAGTAGCTTTTTACCTAGCATTATATCCAACGTGTTTTCTAAATTTAATATAAACGTCGCATTTAAAACAAATAATGATATTTCTAATTTGTTACGTATAAAACAACCATTTTGTTTAGAAGAGAAAACAGGTGTTTACAGGATGTCATGTGATGATTGTGATTGTTTCTATCTGGGTCAAACTGGCAGGCCTTTCTTGAAAAGATACAAAGAACATCTACCAAAGAATGATTTAGACAAGACCAAATCTAATTATGCGCTCCATATAATGACGCATAACCATAATTACACAGATTTCAGTACTAATTTCAAAGCAATCCATGTATGCGGTAAGGGTAGGTTAATGGACGCTCTCGAGGAATTTGAGATTTTTAAAGCATTTAAAGATAAGAATATCAACATTGAAAGTATATTAAATGAACAATTAAAGTTTCAATCTAACTCACTATATGATACAGCCCTAAATATAATCGCGCATGACGGCGATGACTGGTGATAAAGATTGACTTAGTTAAATTAGTGGCACGTCAACTACACGCGCGGTCGGACCGGTCCAACGGAGCCGAAGTTATATCGTATTATGTGTGTGCTGTTATTGTGACTTAATATAGTGAATATGTGCAAATGTTTTTATGTGAATTTTAACGCTTGACGAAGGATACTGATGATGTGACACACGTCACGAAACGCGTCTATATGAATAACGCAAAAACGAAGTCACTGACGGATACAAGGTAATTAAATTATTTTGAAAATAGTGACTTGGATACTATACAAAGCAAAATAAATTATTTTCGTCAATTATAATATCACGATACCAAGGATTATTGTTTTTAAGATATGCCAAAGCAGCCTTGACATTATTGGGATTTACATTAAAATCTTTATTCCCTTCACCCTCATGTCTTCTAACAAAAATATATTGTCAAATAGTATCGATAGAATGAGGTAAAGAAGTAGTAAAATTTGTAATGTCTGATGAAAATTAATTACTTGTCCACTATATCCAAATTGACCACCTTTTAGTCGATAGACTGTGATTACTGGATGAACTTGAGCAATTAATTGTTCTTCAACAAACGTTAATTTCTTCAGTACATCAGATTGTGGACCAGGATCCATATTGTCAGTGGAAAAAATATTTACTTCATTTTTGACATTAAATTTATGACAAAGAGTACAAGATCCATCCTCTTCAATATGTAGATCAAACCATGCACGTTCTTTACGGCCAGTCAGCGTACGATTTCGTGGCATTTTACTCTAATAATACAAAGTATTAAATTAATTAATAATAATAATAATAATAAATTTAATTTTTTAATAATTTAACAACTAATAAATAATAAATATAATAATTTCTTTTAACAATGTAACTTAACCTCAAACGCAAATATAAAAATACAAAAAATATTTTCACTTGCCGATATTTATAAAAAAAATATACATGAAAAATGAATCTTGGATTTATGAAATATGTTTTATGATTTATGAAATATACTTTATACACAGCACACCAGTATCTTTCATTCAAGAAAAACGGTAGAATATTCGCTATATACACTCTTTGTCTAAAACCACGAAACGCATTAGTAACAGACTATATAGTAATATTAAAGAAATCCCACAGATGGCGACACTGTGTTTATTCATCACCTGCGTACTGCCGACGTTACCGTTGCGCGCGCGCGCGCGTGTGTGTGTCCTGAATCCTATGAATTTGATTATGATGATTATGCTGATGCTGTGTTCTCTGTCTCTACGGTTTGTTGTTTGTGATGGTCCAGAGTTCCTCCATAGTTCTTGGTTTGTGTGGTAAAGTTTGTCGATCGGCAGACCAGCAGCGTGACGTTGTGTAAAGATATCTTGAGTCTGAGACCGCCCCAAAATTGCCGGTGGTATTTATACTGGACGGCGATCTGACAAGTCCAGGATTGTTTTCGACCTGTTAGATATTGTCACTTCGTGCAAAGCGTCCTTTTAATTACAAATCACTTTTTGGTTCATTTTCGCGATTTCGTAAACATACTCGTAGCACGAGCGATATCTTCGTTTGCGTAATTTTTTTCTGGTCACTCACATATAACACACTTATTAATTACTATTTCATTACACTGGTAATTAACATTAAATTACTTAGCGTCTTTACTATTGCACATTTATGCAAAAATTCTATATCACCATATTCGTTAAAAATTTCCTAATGTAATGGTGTTTTTATAATTGGGATAAGTCTTTGTTCACAGGTTTAAAACATATTAATTAGTTTATCCGGTTAAAACCTGATTACAGACAAAACAATAATTCGTACGCATCACCCCGTTGTAGACTTTGCCTGTCGTAGCTTGCGTTCACACACACAAACACACAAGCGCTGTATTCACTCGCGGGGCAGGTGTACGCTTTCTGACAATTCTTAGCCTGCATAATATTGTTAAAAACTGTTCATCATATATTTTCTATGCTAAATATTTACAAACATACCGCCCTGGGTAAATATGCAAATATATGTATTGTTGCAATATATATATATATATATATATAAGTAGAGGGAAAATGAGGATTCAAAGCCAGAAAGGAATGCCGCCTTCTTAAAAAACACTAAAAAACATGATCTAAGAGATGACACCACCACCGCTGGATCCGCAGCATCCCAATGGACCACAGCACCGCGAATTTCCGCGAATAATTTTTTTTATTTTTTTTATTTGATTTTTTTATTTTTTTAATTAAATTGATTTGGTGGGATGAGGTTCAATGGACCACCAGCATCCGTGAATATACTTTTTTATTTTTTTAAGAAAGCTGATTTGCATATCAGTGGGTGGTGTTGGGTGGGTGGTTTTTTATTTCATATCAGTGGGTGGTGGTGGGTGGGGGTGGTTCCAACTCGATGCATTATAGTGTATATTAAAATATATGATCAGGTGTACCAACCTTTGCATGAGTTCAAATTTGACGTGTGTTATAATGTATATTAAATCTATATGATCAGGTGTACCAACCTCTGTATTATTATTATAGTGTATAGATATTTTATATGAGCAGGTTTGTCAACATTTTCTGTGGCGGGGGGAGGGAAATTTAAATATGTGTTATATAGTGTATATATTAAAATATATGATCAGGGTTACCAATCTTACATTATTGTGTGTGTATAGAGCAGATCTGCCAACATTTTTTTTTCTCTTCTGTAGTAGGAAATTCAAACTATATGATCATAATTGTTACTCTCTCTCTCTCACATTTGAATGTAAGTAAAACTATCTCTCTCTTGTTGTCAAACGTTATGTTCAAACCGTTTTCTCCTCTCTCTATCTCTCTCTCTCTCACTGTGTACATTGAGTAAATAATTTTATCTCTCTCTCTCTCTCTCTCGCACTCGTTGTGTATGTCTCTCTCTCTCTCTCGTTGTCAAACGTTCTCCTCTCTGTGGTCATTACCGCGCGCATGTATATGAAATTAGAAAGTTTATATTTATTCGACAAATATTAACGCCCTCTCTCTCTCTCTCTCTCTCTCTCTCTCTCTCTCTCTCTCTCTCTCTCTCTCTCTCTCTCCCTCTCTCTCACTCTCACGCGTTTCAAGTGTGTCAACAAATAGTAACGCCCTCTCTCTCTCTCTCTCTCTCTCTCTCTCTCTCTCTCACTCTCACGCGTTTCAAGTGTGCAAGCTCTCTCTCTCTTACCGTGTACATGGAGTAGTCGATGTGATGAATAAATAATTTTAGCTCTCTCTCTCGTTGTCAAAACGCCGTCTTCATTTTTCATGTATTAAATAATTAATAGTTTATAATGCAGTCAGTGTGATTGATCCTTGTTAGAAATATATATATTTGGCAAATATTAACTATGTATGTGTGTTGTTGTCAATGAACTACTTACCTGTGTGCTGTTACAGATGACAAATCCATACGTTAACGGCTTAGCAATCTTCAATACGCTCTTCTTCATGTGGTACAATACTTCTGTTTTATGATTGCAGTTTACACACACACATAGGTTCAGTAGTGTATAGCGAAATAAATTAAAATTATACACACACATGAAAACGGTGGTTGAAATTCATACAAATCTTCTGATGTAACAGTTCCCACAAGTAAAATACAGTTCACAAAAATAAATTAATTGTACACATGTTCAGAGGTGTAGAGTGAAATAAAATAAAGTCATAATTTGTTTAAATGATTAAATATATTTTAACATTATAACGAAAAGAAATAATTGGGTGTTGTTTAAATTGTGTTGTGTTGTAATCTGTCGGGCGTTACCTCCGCGCACTTTTGTTACTTACTCTGTTGACTGGATCCTCTGCAGTGATGTAGTCCTGTAACACAACTTAAAACTATGCTTTTTGTGGGCGCCACTTGGAAACGTTTGTTCCAAGAAAAATTAAATGTGATTGATAAAATTTTTTAAATCTACGAAAAAAATTTAAACAAGTCAGTTTAGCTTTGAAAAATCAGTTAAGTTTAATAATTCTTTAAAAACAACAAACAAATCGTCTGAAGGACTATCATTCATAAAAAATTATAAAATTGCAGAGAAAAATTTTTACAAGTTATTATTATTGACAATTTTTTATATATCCAATCAAGTATCGGCTAGTATTTCAGATTCTGACTCAGTTGAAAAGCATGAGTTTAATATGTGAAAAATCTTTACTCTCAGGACGTGACTCCTTTGAACTACCAAGACATATCAATTAGATGCCTTACAAGAAAAAACTAAGTGATTTGAAGGTGTATGTGTAGCGTGTAAAGTACAACTGTGTGATAAATGTAACCAGGTAACAAATGACTTTAATTTTGGTAACTCACGTTCCAATGGTCGTTTATTCTCTCACTGGACACTTCCTTCGGGTAGTTTCTCAATCTCGCCTCTTCGGGTATACACTGAATCTATTTAAAGTCAAATTTTGCGATCATTACTTTTTCCGCACTTTTTGTCAAAACGTTTGGCAGTAAAATCTCGTTCAAACGCCGCCACTACGAATCATCTGTTTAGCGTTGATTCAGAAATCTGCCACCGCAGCGCTGATTCCCATGCAGTGTTGAGGAAGGCTTAGTTGTATTGTTTGTTTACGTTCGGGGGAATTATTTGTCACGTTAGTCAGTCAATGCGAACACAGCAGAATTCGTTCTCTATTTAAATGTTTGGACCCTCCTGGGCCGTCGACGTTCTGGCTGCGTGATTTCTATTAAAATTTGCCGTATCGCTGCTCTATTTCAGCGATACTTTTTGGCGTAGACTCTCGTTGAGGTTAAGTCAGTCGGGTATGTCTATGTACGGGAAAAGCCTTCCTGCCGTGTCTTGTCGATTTTTCGCCTCTCGGTTTCGCCTTAGCTGCGTTGATCAGTGTTGTGTGAGATGCATCAGTTCTGGAGTTCAATCTTCAAGTGTTTTTGGGTCGAATTTGGTCTCGCTTTTATACTAAATCGGGATGACTGTTTTCGTCGACTTCCGGTATATTTGTGTAAAAATTCTTTCTAGATTGTTCGAGAATAAACGAAATGGAATGTCATAGAACAATTTTCACTTCCGTAGAAGCTTTTAGAACGAATTTCTTATTCTTCATACAAAGGATATTTCAAAATTTACACTGGTATTTATCAAACAGTTTCACATTAGTACTTACAATTTGTATGCCATTAATGTATTTAGATTCCTTGTTTTTAACTGAATCTAGCGATACTAAATATGATTGGTTTCTAATTAACTTAAGTCTAATAAACAATACAATATACAACCCTCACCTTGAGTTGTTGTCATTGAAAACTCATTTTTTATAACAAAAATTGTTGTGGAGTTACAAAGTTCCTTCCACAAGCTGAACATCTACTACTACTACTTTCCTACAACAAAATAAACAAATTTTAACATCAATAAAACACAAATTAATACAATTTTATATGGCCTCTGCTCATGGCCTAGATTCTTGTCAGTTTTCTAATACAATGATTAGTCTTTTTCTTTAATATATGTATTATTTCACCACTATACACACAGAGTTTATTATTTTGTCTATCTTTTGTGATACCTGGTTACTTTGTACATATATTATATTTATCACAAGATGACATAGCATCATTGATTGGTCTTGAGATGTCATTTTTTATGGTGTGACAAATCTCACTCTAATTAGTTAAATTCTTTTAGAATTGACTTTACTTTCAACTGAGTTTGTTTCTTATTAAGGTATTCTGATGTATTGTACCTTTCTATCTTATTTTTGTTAGTATTATGTAAGTATTTAGCCAGATATGATTATTTTTGTACTGGATAATTGGCTTCAGCCATACATGGTATATGTAAATATTTTGCTGACTTGACTATTACAATGTTAAAGTTGGTCAGGTATATTAGTATAGTTGCTTTATATCATATTACAGCTTTCTAATACAGTTTGGTTGCATTTTGGCAACATTAAATTCATAAATTATACAATATTAGATGCCTATTACATGTTTTTAGTTAACACTGTTTTTGGCTATTTTGACTGCTTTGTATTCATTTGACAGCTTCCTTTATTTAAGATAAATTGTTCACTATTGTCTGCTTGACAATTACATATAGTTTTTATTTAAATCTGATAATAATTAATTTTTTCATGAAATCTTGGTGTATGGTCTCAAATCCAACACATTAACATTTTTTTGTCATTGCAAATATACAATTTTTATTTTAACTTAAGCTCTTTCTAATAATGTATTTAAGTCATTTAATACATTTATTTTATTTACATCACATAATATAATAATGGATCATGTCCATTTATTCACAAAAAATAGTTTTTAATACCCTATTCATAGTTATAAAACTTAATAATTATTGACTTTATTCTGGTGGATTCTGACATTATTTCTCTCTCTTATAGTGTCTTATGGTTTTTTCACTCTTATTCACTTTAATAATATATATGGGGTTTTGTCTTAGTCATAGTTTGGTTGTTTTTTCAAGTTGATAGAATTAATTATACAAAATTACACAATTTTTTGGGACTACTTGGGTTCGATACTGTTCACTTCACTTTCCTCTTATGCTAACTTACTATATAAATGATTTCTTTTTATGGAACGTTCTGTGACGTTACAACATTCACAATATAAAATTCACAAGTCATAATTAAATAAATACATTATAAAATTGATATTTTTTCGAAAGTTATATATAATTGTGTCGTACACAACGATATATTATAGGAGAAGCAACCTGCAACATAACAATACAACAACATTAAAATCATGTTAAATATCACACACACACACAGATGTACACGCAACGCGCGCACACACAGACGCACACGCAACGTAATCACACACACATACATACGACGTGCACACGTTTGGGTTACACCACACACGCAACGCGCACACACACACAGACGCACACGCAACGTAATCACACACATACATACAACGTGCACACGTTTGGGTTGAATCATGTGCATGTAGGTCCAATAAAACAGATAACAGATTTAAATATGCTATAGTCATTGTAAGACGTTACAATCCTTGAAGTGTTTAATAAGTAAATTGTATGTATGTATATATCACTGAATAATAATAATATAATCGTTCTAGTGTTATCGTTTGCTGCAACAGGTAACGCAGTTTACAAATAATTACATATAGGTTCAGAGGCGTATAGTGAAATAAATTAAAAATAGAAATTAATTTCCTCAAAAGTTAATGTCCTTTCATCAAACTTTGTAAATTAGAATCTGCACTACATTCAAACACACGCACACACAGTGATAAAAAAATTGTTTATTAAAAGTAGTTTGTCACCTTAACGAGGTACTATTTCCACATGCGCTGTCTGGTTCCTCATCCCTCGAAACACAAGATGTAGGTCGCTGGGATTTATATGGCGGAGTTCTTCATCTGTAAAGACGTCAGCATACCTCTTAGGTAGATATACACGATAGCGGCGCTCACAATCTTCCAACGTTACAAGCACAGACTTCCCATATCTCGTGTCCACATGCAACATGTTAACGATCGGATACTGCTTGTCCACTGTTAATTCTGCACACCGTTTGTACTCAATAGCAGAAACTGCGTTGAATTTTGTGATAAACGACATTATTAGAAGTGAAGATGTCTGTATCAAACGAGGTGGAACCAAACAATGTCAGAATATTCGCTACAAAGAAGACTAGTGAAAGTAATGGTGGTGGTGGTGTGTCCATCAGGAAAGTTCACTTTCATCGCCTGAAGCTTTGCATGTACATACACACAGCCAGAATTAGCGCTGTTACAATATATATATATATATATATATATATATATATATATATATATTAGGAAAGTCCACAGAAATAGTTATCGCCTGCAGCCATATACAAGTTTACCTAACGAAATTAACAATGCTATGAGACACTCACATTAAAAATGTTCGTATAACAGAAAAATCATTAATTATCCACTCTCTAAGTGCGTACACCTTATGGTTTGTACATAGTGTAGAAGAAGAATTGCAATGTGTAAGACATAACGTCCCAGGAAATAGATATGGTATGTCTTTAGGGCAACCAATGTCATCAAGATTTATTATATGATGATGAATTATTTTCGATTCTAAAAAACGTTTTTCTCAAGACCCTTCACAAACACATATTTATATATGTTCGTATACGTTGTTAACACTGAAACAAGATTGTCGTACGGTGTCTCTCCTTCACCCCATCTCAGCCCATGATAGTTTGTCGTTAACCAGCAGTTGGTTCTAGTGTATTTCGAATTCGTAACGACTGTAGCAGGCGGGGCGAAAATCCAATGTCTGCATGCAAAACGTGTTACGTCCATAACCGACAACTCCTTTACTATATAATTGCCGTTGTCATCATAAAAGCAGTGAAAGTCAATTATTACAGCAGTGTTTTCCATTATACTATAAAAAAAAAAGAAACCACACATTACAAACTAATATTTATAAACACAAAGATCGTTACAATAATGATAATAATACACAAACTTACGTTTACTGCCGTCCGAATTGAAGTGTGGAGTGACAATAACTAACGGTAGAAAACAAAGTGTATGTAGATATCACGGTGGGAATTTGTTGTTTTGTTTTTGTTTTTAACATGTGGTGGGGGGTAGTGTAACACGGAATGTTAGCAGGCGGGGAGAGCAGAGTTGTCGACAATTAATTTGTCACGTATCCGATAATGACTGTACACGAATGTATCACGGCAGTTGTCTAGTATATAGCGCTTATCAGCCCACGTACCTGCTGAAGGTTGGCCATGATCTGCAAGAGAGAGAAAATGAATACCGAAAACAAAGGAACTGTTATACATATATATATATACATAGTTTTTATTTAACCGCATGTATTATGTTAGTGTATCTTAAACCATGAACAACGTACGCAAGAATATTGCGCAAGAGCTACACAGAGCGGCGAGAAAGAATTTCGTTAGACGTGCGGTTGAACTGAAGGGTATGCACGATTTGTACCAAGCGGATCTTGTGGAAATGATACCATACGCTCGAGTGAACAAAGGGTACAAGTATATGATGACTGTAATCAATGCGTTTACCAAGTACGCGTACGCTGTGCCATTGAAAACGAAGACCGGGAAAGAAGTGACGAACGCGTTGAAGCCTATACTAGCCGCTAACCGAATGAAGTATTTACAGACAGACAACGGGAAGGAGTATTACAACAGCACAGTACAAGCGTTGCTAAAAAAGTATAATGTGAAACATTACTCAACCTATAGTGAGAAAAAAGCTTCCATAGTGGAACGTTTTAATCGCACACTGAAGACACACATGTATCGAGCTTTCAGCGAACAAGGGCACTACCGCTGGTTAGATCTACTACCTATATTACTGAAATCGTACAACAATACCACACACAGAACCATTGGTATGAAACCAAATGAAGTGAATGACGCCAACCAACATATAGTGTTGGAACGAATAAGGAAGAACACAGCGCCTAAAATCAGTCCAGCGAAACCACCCAAATTTAAAGTCGGTGACCGTGTTCGTATAAGTAAGCACAAAATGACGTTCGTCAAAGGTTATACACCAAATTGGACTAATGAAATATTCACAGTGGATAAAGTACAATCCACTATCATCTCCGTCACTTATCTGCTAAAAGATCATCTAAACAAAGTGTTGAAAGGTGGTTTTTACGAGCACGAGATTAGTAAGTCCAAAGTCGGCGACGTATACCTAGTGGAAAAGGTGTTACAACGCAAAGGTGACAGAGTGCGTGTTCGCTGGCTCGGTTTTGATGGTAAACACGATGCATGGATACATAAGAAAGATCTAATATAAAAAAGGTGACAGCACGTGCTGAAAACAGTATGCTTTCGGTATTCACAAAGATGAAGATTGTACAGCAAGCAAACAAATTACCAATAAAGGATATGGACTTTTTGGCTGGTGACGAAGGCAGTGCTAAACGTAAACATGGTCCGCTATTACCGAACAGTAGTCGCTGTATCGTTACAGGCCCAAGTTCCTGTGGGAAATCCAATGTGCTATTCAACCTACTGTTTGGTGCCAACGGTCTATGTTTCCGCAACGTATACGTGTTTTCAAAATCATTATTTCAACCAAAATACAGAATGCTAGAAACAGTGATGAAATCACTCGCTGATGAAGGTTTAGGTTATCATGCATACAGCGAGAACGAAGAAGTCACACTACCGAGTGAAATCGCCAGTCTCGACTCTGTTATCGTATTCGATGACGTATCGTGTGAAAGACAAAACAATATTCGAAAGTATTTTGCTATGGGGAGACATAGCGGTGTGGACACATTCTATCTATGTCAGACATATAGCCAGATACCGAAACAATTGGTACGTGACAACGCTAACTTGTTGATATTGTTCAAACAAGACGATCTAAATTTACGACATGCATACGCTGATCATGTTAACACAGATATGAAATATGATGCTTTCAAAGACGTTTGCATGGAAGCATGGAAGGATCGTTATGGATTTCTAGTCATAGACAAAGACTCGTCAATAAATGAAGGTAGATATAGAATCGGCTTTGATCGATTGCTAACACACGATGGCGATGAATAAGGAGGAACGACTTGCGTATGATATAGATACGATAAGTGACAACATAAGGAAAAAATATCATGCATTACAACACGGTATCAGAGAAAGCGACGAGAAGTTTAGAAAAAATTACAGACCGATTCTGGAACCGTTAGAAGCTATTTAACGAAAGTTAAGTGGTGATATAATGGAGGAGGAGGAGGAGGAGGAGGAGGAGGAGGAGGAGAAGAAGCAGCAGATAAAACAAGAAGAGCCTATACAACACGTAATAACAGAAAACGAAGGTGACATGCAGAGTCAACACGTAATAACAGAAAACGAAAGTGACGTGCAGAGTCATAACGCTTCTCATTTCAGTGACGAGGACGCATGGAACCCTAACACTTCACATTTCAGTGACGATTCATTAGCAAACAAATATGTGCGTTTGTGCGAATCGGCGGACTGTAAACGGATTATAGATCGTATGTATGGTGTTCGATACGAAGGCGGTAAATTTATGATAGGTGATTCAAATGTAAAAATCGATGATAACGACAACTTTCATGTCAAAGGAAAAATTTACGAGGGTACGCCTGGTCTGTATGAACTTTTGTTTATGAAACTACCGAAAAAATACAATAAGGACGATATGAGGAAATATAAGTCCATACTACTAGCAACCAACGGACACAAACAAAAATATAAACACAATACACGAATAAACAGTAACAGTGGCGTCAAGTACCGACTAGTAATATCTAAATTGTTTGCATCAAGAGCACGAAAACGTACAGGAAGTTGCTATATGGAGATGAAACCGAACACTGCAATCGATTACGTGCATTGGGATGATCCTAACGAGTTGGTTAATAGATTGAGACTGTTAATGGCTTCTCAAAATAGTGGGCATACTGGTCATAGGAATGAAATCTTGTCGATATTGGAGGAATTACGTGAAGCCGGCATTATCATATAAAAAGCAGACGCACCGTTCTACAACCACCAGTTCTTCTTCATAAATATGAGTGTAGACAAGTTCGGTAGACACGACAGCGCTGTAAGAGTGCGAAAAGAAACTCATCGAAGTCTGCGTGAGGATATCGGTTTAGGAGTGACTAACGACGGTCACTTTGATGTGAAACACAAAAAGATACGCAACTTGGGTGATCCTGAAGAGCTGCACGATGTTGTTTCTTTACAGTACGTAAAGGACGCATGCTTACAGTACAAGAACGACGACGCTACCGTAGACGCAAAAGATCATCGAATAATAATGCTAAACGATCCGCTTAAATCAAGAGATGCAGCCACAAAACGATACGTAGACGAGAAGAGTTTGAAAAAAGATCGTGCAGGTAACGTAATCGTTAATGACTGCCGACTAACGCGTGTGAAAGCGCCTGTTGACTTCAAAGACGCAGTGAATTTGGAATTTTTACACGCACACACAATCAGTTTGCAAAGCGATGCTTTCTACGCTGCCGGAAGAAAAATTACGAATATAGCGAACGGTGTCAATGACAAAGACGCAGTCACTGTACGAGAAATGCACGAATTAAAATTACATATAAAGACCGATTTGTACAAGGTCACTCAGGTATTTCACGCTCATATAATCAATCTAATAAAATTTGTCTATAAATATCAAGACAGCGCGACACAGCGTTCAGTTCTGGCTGAATATATTGAAGAGGTGGGACGTTTAATAGACGTTCTCGATACGGAAACGGAAATCAAGGATTGGAGATCTGTTTACAAGAATGCACGTACTTCGTAAGAAAAGAATGGGGCATGGTGTAATTGGAAAAATACTTAAAAACACTGTGCCCGCTATCGTTTCGTCAGTACCTACTTTGATTAATCGAGCGGTGGACGCATTACCGGTAGAATTACACCTACCCGGCTACCGATTCTGTGGACCCGGAACAAAACTCAAAGAGAGATTGGCACGTGGCGAGCGTGGAATCAACGAGCTGGACGAAGCCTGTCGCGAACACGATATCGCCTACGCAAGGTACAAAGACAACAGTCGAAGACGTATAGCTGATCGCGTTCTTGCCGACAAAGCGTGGGAACGAGTGAAAGGTTGGAATTCCGGTGTTAGTGAAAGAGCGTATGCTGCAGCTGTAGCCGCCGCAATGAAAGCGAAATCAGCATTGGGTGGAGGGGGCTCGCGTAGTGGTTGTAGCAAAAAGAAGAAGGGTTCAGGAATTAAACATCAATCCGTGGGCAAACGCAAAACGACCTGCAAACGCAAAACAGTCTCAAGACATAAACGTAACAATACAAAAATAGCGTCAGGTCTATACCTACGTCCTTACAGACAAAAAAACTAATTTGCATACCAGTGCGTGCATTGTCCGATAGTGATTTGTATGTGTACGCAAAACTTTTGAAAATACCTTATTTCAGAGGTGTTTTTATGCGTAACACTTTACCACGCAGACGGCCATGGAAGAATGAGAGTGCAGTTGTTAATCTGGACAGTGCAGAAGGACCTGGTACGCACTGGGTTTGCTACAAGAAGCGAAACAATCGAGTTTACTACTATGATGCGTATGGTAATATGCGACCACCTCTTGAGCTGACACAGTATTTTGGAACCGACACTGAGATTTACTACAATTACGAGCGTGAACAGTCGCCACACACAGTCATCTGTGGGCATTTATGTTTGGACATCTTAACGCATGAGTGATCAGTAAGCGACAAGATGTCTTCGCTGTCGGTCACCTTAACAGGTACGAATGCTGCTGCTCTTGTATGTGACTTTTTCCCACCTCTCGAACTAACAAACGGTGAATGGTATGTAGGTCTATTGGACTTTACTACATACAACAGTATACCGAACGTGGTTGAGGGAAAAAACAATGTGTTTCCAGTACTACGAGACGGAACAACGTGGGACTTGATAACTTTACCTACAGGTGCTTATGAAATCGGTGACATAGAAGCCTTCCTCAAAAAGCAGTTAGGAGACTCACAGATTAGTCTACGGCCTAACAACAATACACTGAAATGTGAACTGACTTGTGCACTGGATATTGACTTTCAACAAACAGTATTGGTGATATGTTGGGTTTCAAGGAAAAGCGTCTGCTTGAAGCGAATAAAACTCATACGTCTGACGCTACAGTTAACATTATAAAAGTGAACAGTATACTGATAAGGTGTAATATAGCGCACGGATCATACAAGAACGGTAAAAACGAGCACACTCTGCACTCATTCTATCCGTCAGTCGAACCAGGATTCAAAATAATTGAATCACCTACACACGTCATATACCTGTGAATGTGAGTCGTTTGGACAACATAACATTATCTTTACACGACCAGGACGGTGACGTAATAGATTTTCGCGGCGAAGTCATCACTGTGCGTTTACATCTAAAACGACTATAGACATGGGCTTGTACTTTGTTTCTTCGCCACCGCTGCTACCACAGTCGTCGGCAATAAAAGAAGAAGAAGAAGAAGAAAGATCGGTTAGGAAACGCATCAGTACTCGTTCGAAACTGAAACGATTAACATCAGTTAACTGCCGTTTTCTGATTTCATTGGGTTTTGTTGTAAACAAGTAACATGGCGAGTGGAATATTATCTGTGGAGCAGCAACCGTTCTTTGAAGACAGTATCACACACTTTTCATTTCATTCACACGCACCGTACGCAACAACAAGATATGGAAACAATGATGAAATACGTGTGCCGATACAACAACAGGACGTCTTTACACTACCGTCAGAAAGTTTCCTCTACATCGAAGGCAAGTTGGTTAAAAACCCTAGTGTGGCTGCAGATACTGCATTGAATGTGGAACTGGTGAACAATGCTATAGCATTTCTCTTTGAAGAGATTCGTTACGAGTTGGCCGGTGTGGTAGTGGACCATACTCGAAACGTCGGTGTTACGTCAACTATTAAAACTTTTCTATCACTCAACAACAACACACGTGACGCAATGAAAAACGCAGGTTGGGTGGCGCCTACCACAAACGTATTAAAAGTGAATGATGACGGTGAATTCAACTTTTGTATTCCACTGAAAATGCTAATGGGATTCGCAGAAGACTATACACGCATCGTGCTGAACGTGAAACAAGAACTTATACTCCTACGCACATCTACCGACATAAACGCTATGGTTTTAACAAGCGGACAAACGACTGCTAATTGTGTTCTTGAACTAGATAAAGTTTACTGGAAAATGCCTTATGTACATGTAGCTAATGCGTACAGATTACCACTGTTACGACTCATAGAGAATGACCACCCGATAACTATGCCTTTTAGGACCTGGGAGTTGCATGAGTATCCTGCCTTACCACAGACTAAAAGGCAGAATTGGATTGTCAAGACCTCGAGTCAGCTAGAAAAACCACGCTTTGTTGTGTTAGCGTTTCAAACAGCAAGAAAGAATGTACTGACGGCACACGCCGATGAATTTGATCATTGTAATGTAATCAATGCGAGACTGTTTCTAAACGACAAGTATTATCCTTACGATAATTTAAACTTGGATATTGGGAAAGACCGTTTTGCATTATTGTACAATATGTACGTCAGTTTTCAAAGTTCGTATTACCACCGTTTAGACGTCAGCCCAGTACTGACACCAGAATTATTCAAATCAAAAGCCCCGCTGTTTGTATTCGATTGTAGCAAACAGGACGATGCGCTTAAGTCTTCAGCAGTTGATGTACGTTTAGAATTTGAATCGTCAATGAATTTTCCTACACAGACGACTGCCTACTGTATGATACTACATGATACGCTTGTAGAATATACGCCATTGTCCAACGCGGTACATAGGCGTGTTTAAGTCTTATTTTATACACATTTTGTAAATACTAGTTTTAAATATATATATTTTTCATATTTGTAACATTATAATATTGGAGCTGTGTGTGTGTATTTTTAATTGTAAAACTAGTTTAGGTATATTTTAATACGTGTAACAATATAATATTGAGCTGTGTATGTATTTTAATTGTAAAACTAGTTTAATATAATCTTGGAGCTGCGTATGTATTTTAATAAATGTATATAGTACACACTTTATTATTATTATTTGTATAACCCACCCTCCATAATGTATACTTACTTGCAACAAACATACTAGTGAGCGTTGTCCACACACGTACCCTTAAATGCCAGACGTTGTATGCACACTGAAGGCTCGCACGCTTACAATTCAGCTATACCTAAAATATATCTTCAATTAGAAGTGTAATATAAAAAGTACAGTAAGAATATATTTCGGAAATTGTAATTTGATCACACACACACACACACACACACACACACACACACACACACACACACACACACACACACACACACACACACACACACACACACACACACACACACACACACACACACACACACACACACACACACACACACACACACACACACACACACACACACACACACACACTTATTTCAATGAGCCGTGTATTAAATTCAATAAATAATGCATGTGATAATGTGAATAATTTTTACGTTTAAATAAAATCTGTACATACAATAAAATTATGTAATGTAATATAAAAGCACGACAAGAATAATTTTCAGAATTTTTTGTAACAGACATAGTAATTGATTGCACAATTGTAACAGACATAATAATTTGATCATACGCACACGCGTACACACACATGTATTAAATGCAAATAATTTTTACGTTTAAATAAAATCTGTGCATACAATAAAGTATGTTCACTTACCAAACTCGTATGTGTTGTCTCCATACCGTTAATGATGGACATTGCCGTTGTACTCGGGTAGCGGAGAAAGCCAGTGTCTGTTTTGAGGTACATACTTTCTAATCCATAATTACCGTCAGCGCTACTAATGCGCATTGAATAAGTGAATTCTCGTCGACGTTTGCAGCGAGAGAGAGACATACACAGCGAGTGAGAGAGAGAGAGAGAGAGAGAGAGAGAGAGAGAGAGAGAGAGCTAAAATTATTTACTCAATGTACACAGTGAGAGAGAGAGAGATAGAGTGAGAGAGGGAGAGGAGAAAACGGTTTGAACATAACGTTTGACAACAAGAGACAGATAGTTTTACTTACATTCAAATGTGAGAGAGAGAGAGTAACAATTATGATCATATAGTTTGAATTTCCCACTACAGAAGAGAAAAAAAATGTTGGCAGATCTGCTCTATACACACACAATAATGTAAGATTGGTAACCCTGATCATATATTTTAATATATACACTATATAACACATATTTGAATTTCCCTCCCCCCGCCACAGAAAATGTTGACAAACCTGCTCATATAAAATATCTATACACTATAATAATAATACAGAGGTTGGTACACCTGATCATATAGATTTAATATACATTATAACACACGTCAAATTTGAACTCATGCAAAGGTTGGTACACCTGATCATATATTTTAATATACACTATAATGCATCGAGTTGGAACCACCCCCACCCACCACCACCCACTGATATGAAATAAAAAACCACCCACCCAACACCACCCACTGATATGCAAATCAGCTTTCTTAAAAAAATAAAAAAGTATATTCACGGATGCTGGTGGTCCATTGAACCTCATCCCACCAAATCAATTTAATTAAAAAAATAAAAAATCAAATAAAAAAAATAAAAAAAATTATTCGCGGAAATTCGCGGTGCTGTGGTCCATTGGGATGCTGCGGATCCAGCGGTGGTGGTGTCATCTCTTAGATCATGTTTTTTAGTGTTTTTTAAGAAGGCGGCATTCCTTTCTGGCTTTGAATCCTCATTTTCCCTCTACTTATATATATTGTAGCATAACGGAAATTTTGCCTTATTTTACAATTTAATAACACATAGAAAAAGAAAGGAAGAAGCAATCTGGAATGAGTAGAATAAACCTAAATAAAAGTAATATAAAAGCAGTAATCATTATAATAAATAAATGCCTTAACATTACTATCAAACTCTCGATTCAAAGAAATTATATACTACAACGTATTTTATATAATTTAAATTTGTGGAGCCCCACGATCTCGGAGCGCCATTTATACAACGTAACATGTTGCAATTTAATATAACGTGTACGTGTATGGGGTTCAGGTGTAATTATAATAAGAGTATTGTATTTATGAGTATTTAAAATTCATATTTATTGTTTACTCAATCTTATAAATAATCATAAACATCCTTAATAATCGTCGGTCACGATATTGCTCATTATTAAATGTTTATATCTTATACTATGCAGTGTTACACGTATTTTAAAAACCTCTTACGTCTAGACATGTTAATAATCTTAATCTAGACATGTTAATAATTTGATTTACTAATAAAATATAAAATTAAAATGTAATTTGAATTGAATTCTCTTAATTCAGATCTGACCTCAACTCGCTCAGTCTATACCAATGTTTAAAATTAAATTTAAATTTATATTAATTACTTTTAGACTGGCATCTGTTTTAATATTCAAATTTAAATTATTCTTTTCTATAATTCAAATATCAAATCAATTTAACTATTTATTTTGATAACAAACTCTACTCTCTCAACTTTAAATTCTCTTTTTATTTATTATTTCTTTATATGCGATCGTTCATTCTTACGACTAAATATTTATCTACATTTCTAAAGTATTATTACTAATTATAAATTTTTCTTTGTTTTAATTTATTGTCTTTTGCTATAGTCTTTTAGAGATCTTTTTTAAAATCATTTAAAATGCATTACGCATGTCACCTCGAGTTCTGATGATCTTACGACTTGTTGTCGGGGGTCCAGCGTTGTCCAAAGTTAGTTTTCCATTCCTCCTGTCGTGGCGTGGTCCTGGATACGTCTAGAGTCCAGCGTCGCTCTCCAGCAGCGTGTGTGGTCCTGGATACGTCTAGAGTCGTTCTACAGCAGTGTGGTACTCATCAGAGAGTTGTTATCTGCTGCAAGGTAGATCTTAAACATCGTCTAACGTCCAGAATCCCTCGCCGCTCTGGTAGCTTCACCGTAGATACTCTTGGTAGACTTACGATTCCGGTATTTACGTTTTCCGGAATATTGTCACGAAATTAACGAACGTTTTCTTCTTTCGTTACTGCGACTTGTAATAAAAATAAAAATAAACTGTTTTGCCGACGGACAGCATGTCCGACTGCAACTGTGTCTTGAAATGAAGAGAAGGATTTTCGGTCGAACCCTCAATTTATACCCTCTCGAGATTCCGCGCCAGTTGGCTCCAAAATCGTCCTGTCGATACCTGCATATCGCCTGATAGCCCCCACTCCCGAACCTTTTCATCTATTTGCAATTATTAGCAAATAGCAATGTTTTGCACGGAATCGAGATAGCACAAATCATAGCTAATTCGATTAAGCACTCACTATATTAATTTGAGCGTCTTAGGGTAATTTGCGTATTTTTTGGCACCTTTATTTCGCACTGTCTTCGCATAGCGTGTCCTATTAACGTCATCTTTTCACTGGGAATAACTATAAATTTTACACACACTTTGGTGCCTTTGGTTTGTTTATACACTAATTAGTTTTCGCACAGTGAATTAAAATAATTATTTTATTAATTACTTGGGGCGGGTTGCTGAGATTCCTGTCTTTACATGCATCACTAACACACACAAGATACACGTGTAACACACATACAATTGAGCAGGTGTTCACTGCCTGTCGGAACAGGTTAATTTCTCCCCTAATCTAACAATGAAATATTTTTACCATCTCAGACCTGTCCATTTACCCGTAACTTATAAAAATTCTACAAATTTTATATTTATTCACATTAATGCCTAATACAGCGTATGGCTGTATCGTTGCAATACATTCAATTTAGAACAAAATGTGTCAAACCATATAGGATGATTATTATCCCAGTAACATCATCAGTATACCCAGTAAGATAAGGCGTAGTAAGGAAATACAGCCAAGAACAAATTAATTAAAATAAAAATATCAAACGGACCAAACCTATTTCAAAGACAGAACACTCTATAAGAGTCAATCAAAATAAATCAATGAACTAAGAAATGATTATTATACAAAATTTAGAAACCCATATAAAAAAGTAAGAGAATACAATACCAGTAGGTTGATCTAATGTAAACATAATTATAAATAAAACAGTGGAAATTAAAAGGGGATTAAGGATAATAAATAGTGTGTATAAAGTGAAATTCCTTATTCTCCAAAAAATTAGAAACCTTATGACAAACTGTGTGAGAGAATAAAGTGAATAGTGTATAATTAAGGGGAAACGCCCCAAACCAGTTTTGAAAGGACATCAAAAGTCTGTAATTAGGCTTAGACTGTAATTTGTTAAGTTGTGTAATTATTATGTTTAATTATTATATTGGTATTCATTACCTACTATGTTAATATTAGGAGATACTAATGTTAGAAAATAAGTGTTTATTGTATTTAAAGAATGTTAGTTTATGTCAGAATTTTGTTAAGGAAGGAAAGGCGGTATATTAATTCAAATATCTTATAAATAGTAACTCAGAAAAGATAATAATAATAATAATGTGAAATAATTATAATATGGATAGAAACAAATGAAAATTGATAATCATGCCAAATTCAACTTTGACCCTAGAATCAAACCAGAGGAGATAAATTAATGAAAACTAGACCAAATTGATATAAATTATTCCCTTTAGCATACAAATACTTTATTATAATTATCACAACAACCTATAGTAGTAATTAAAAGAGTCAGAGGGTAAAATTGGCTTAAATAAAGATTTTACCAGATAATACCTAGGCAATGAACCAAGTATAAGTAAAATGTAAATAACTCAGTAAATATTTAGTATAAATGTTTAGTATAATGACAAAATAATGAAGGCAAATTATAATGATTTAATTAGTGATCTTATTTGAGGACAAGGGTAACATAAAACATAGGGTAAACCATTTAATGGGTAATTATGTGAATCACGATAAGGCCTAGAAGTAAATTTCAAGGATTGTAACTTTGAGTTTAATTCAAACCAAACTAGGTCTGTTTTAATATTAACTTGTATAAAATCAAAGCAGAAATATAGCCATGTAATTAAAATTTCATAAACATACTAAATAACTAAATTATAGCCAGTAAAATATAAAAAATGTCATTTATTTCTATAAAATTAAATCGGTAATTAGGCAAACAGCTGATAGTGAACAATGAAAAATGCAACCAAAATCTTACAGAATTTTCTATATGAAGAAACAAATATAGTTTGTTGATTGTTAGACTCCAAGCAAGACCGACGTGTGAGAGTATTGAAAAGAAATCTGATTTAAAAAATTTTAACTAGCTCAAACCAAGATGTTTTATGGAATTATGAAAGAATGAAGAATATACAGTTAATTAATAAATCCAATTTGAATAGTCATTGGAATAATAAACCAGAATTGAAAAACACTAAACTAACTCCCAGAACGAATGGTCACGACGGAATTATAATCTAACCTAGTATACGAATAGGGAACTGATTGAATAAACCATTCGGCACAATACACGTATTACCGGACGAAATCCAGTGGAGGACGAAAACCAAACACCACAATTTGAAGATCTTGTAATAACTACATCACCGAAGAGGAATTTATTAACTACTGCACTTTATTGAAGTCGAATCTCAGAGACAGATACTTAGCGTTGGACAACACATGGGAGCCGCCATCTTTTAATTTCAAACCAGCCCGAAACGACGAAGGCGTGACGTCAGCATACCCAGCCTGCGGTTCGAATAACATTTTACTATATACTATATGTTTTTTAATTATTATCTGTTAGTGAATAAGTCTTTTTTATTTTCTAATTGTAAGTATTGAATTCTCTCACTCTTGCCTTTCCTGACTATTTCGACAGTTCAAAGAATCCATGTTAGATAATAATTTAATTTGAATAATTTTGGAATATGTAATAATCGACCTGAGATCCAGTCTCGACTCCGAGAGCACTAGTCGACGCAAGTCGAATAATAGCATCATTCACAATAAACTTAATTATTTGTGTTAAATTGTCGTTTTATTGATTAGCTAAGAACTATATTAAAACACATTAATTCTTAATTTATAAACGAGGACTTCAGAAAGGAAAAATACGAGCAGAAGAAGAGATAAAGACACTGAATTGACCGCTAAATCCAATCGATTTGACTACGACAATCTATTTAACGCGATGAACAAATATTTCTTCACCAAGTCATACACAATTATTGCTTGTTATTTTAATTAATCGAATAATAATAATAATAATAAAAATAATAAAAAACACTTAAAATAATTAAATAAATAATTAAATAATAAAATTGATAAAAAATAAAAAATAAAATACAAATTAAAAATTGTATTAAACAATTCGTATACTCATTTGAAAATAACTTCGTTTATTTACAATATATGTGTGTGTGTGTGTGTGTGTGTGTGTGTGTAAATATATTGATACGGCAATTATGTAACGCTCTCGAAAAGTCAGCAGGTGCAGTTACGTAAAAGTTGTACACGTTTCTCGGCTAGCCGAGCAGGTGCAGTGTCTCTGTCAAGGCCGTGCATTCAAGTACCGTAACGTCCAGACTGTTCAAGTACTCTTAACTAAGAAAATTATGCTGGCACGCTGCCAAAAGACTAGAAAATTATTCTGGAACATCTGAGAGACCTATATAAGCATCAGTGGCCGGATTAGAAGTTAGTTACACCTGACGTTATATAGAGTGCGGATCAAATGATTGTTGAGGATTATAGGAAAGTGCTTATTGTGTTATAATTAGTGCGGAGCGGGGGATTGTAACAGTTGACATTATTATTTCGTGTAGACAAATTTAACTTGAATTATTGTGTGCGTGTACCTTGTTGATTTCCAAATTGTTATTTGTGACTAATTAAAGCTGGTAATTAGTAACTTCATTGGTGTCTGTATTTTGTTTCCACCGAACAAAACGACGATCCGTGAGGCCGTCATAATAATATTGAAAAAAAAACAGGATCCATTAAAACTTCGTAATTGTTGTTCTTAAAAATGGCTTACTTTCAGCGTCAAAACTATTGTATTTCCGTTTAGTTTTTATTTTAATTTAGGTTTTGCTAAATTTTTTTTTGGTAGATGTTTTATATTTACCTAGTTTGGAACTTCGCTTTTGTAATTGCCGATGTCTAATGCAATCTAATGTTTTCAGTAAAATTTATGCCTGTCGCTTGGCGATACTGCAAAACGGATGTCAAGGATAAGTAAAATTTTTAATATTTTGTTCTTTTTTTACTTTTAGTATAATGATCCCGTAATTCTTAATTTTTTACGTTTAATTTTGATTAGGCAATCTGCACGCCTCGTATGTTTATGTTCAGAGGCGGAGATCTTATACAAAAGTCATTATCATCATCATCATCATCATCATCATCATCATCATCTATCTGTCCAGGATTAGGCAGGTTGCCTGTTCCGGCTTCACCATCTCCGTCTCGGTCTGCCAATATTTCTTCTTCCGGTTGGCTTATAATTCAGGATGTTTCTTGGAATTCTTTCTGGATACATGCGCATAACATGCTCTTTCCATACAAAAGTTTAAATTAATTTTATGTAATATCTGAAGACGATAATAACACATAGATAGTCAGTGGCGGTGGTTGGATGCCAACAGTGAGAGGGAGAAAAAGAAGATGATACTGCCAGTTTGCCAGGAAGGGTAATGAAATACAGGAGATTCAGCTGTAATTCAGTACAGACTCCCTAAGACCTCATCTCACACTGCGTGTAGTTTTTTTAGCAAACTCTTTATAAATGGTACCGATTACACACACACACACACACACACACACACACACACACACACACACACACACACACACACACACACACACACACACACACACACACACACACACACACACACACACACACACACACTCTCTCTCTCTCTCTCTCTCTCTCTCTCTCTCTCTCTCTCTCTCTCTCTCTCTCTCTCTCTCTCTCTCTCTCTCTCATCAATTGAGCCAAAATACTAGAACTTAAAAATACTTAGTAAATTTATTCAGACTAGTGATATAATAATATAATAAAACAGAATATGTTATGAATAAAATTGAATGATTTATCTTGAGAATTTACAGTAACCTTAAATCATCTGGGTCATTTAAAAGTAAACTATAAGTTTCATATCCTGTACTATATTCTCTTTTGTTGGAGTGAATTCTTTATTGTAAGCATATGATGTAACAATTTAGTCTTTATACGAGGAACCTCGTATGTAGGAAGATGTCTTGTCCACGAGGACTCCGCGTTACCATAATGAGCATTCAGCAACTGCAGTTTATTACCTTCAATGAAGCCGATCCGTCGTGTCGTCGTTATTCTGCCAGTGTAGGCCTTTGTTTAAGTGATACAGGAACTTTTAAGAAGGAAAAATATAATTTATAAATTATTGAAGTTAATTTTTTCTCCAAAATGTTTTGTGGAAAAGTTAAATATTTTTTTATTTTAATTAAACAATATATGAATTTACGTTACATTTATTAAAAAGTCTCAAGTACGAAAACGTTACTACAAAAAAGTAATTTGACATTACGATTAAATATTTAAGAGAATAAATTTCGTTCTACTAACGGTACGGAATTGCAAGTTTTCATTAGGTTAAGTGATTAACTTGTCTACCGACAAAGATACTTCACTTGGACATTAATCTTTTATGAGCTATAAATAACTGTTACCACAATCTACACTTTGAGGCTTGGTATTTATAGAGAATTCAATTACTACAGTGTTCTAAACACAGTTTAAACACTTTATCCAAAGCTTATTCAATTTGGTAAAGTTAATTTTGTAACCAAGTTATTTTGTTATTAGTCAGAAAGTTATATGAAAGATTATTTTCCGTCTTAAGTGAATATTATTGTATTATAAGTTTCAAAACTTCCTCTGGCTTGCATAAAATATTTAATAAGAATTAATTGTTTAGAGGTGTAAATTACCCGGTTCTCCGTCACTGCAACAATAATATAATTTCTTACACTGTAAAATTTTTGCTACTTAAAGATTAAATATATAGAAATTTAAATATATATGAATACTTACCTTTTTAAAAATGAAAGATAATTAACAGTTTATTGATTATTCATCAAGTTAAACTTACTTATTTAATATAAAAGCCTTGCAAAGCAACTACATAGAAACTTACGAAGCTAGTAAACTTACGAAAACTTAAGCTAAATAACGATTCGGGGAATCTCGTCTTATCGATTCGCGTAACGATTCAGGGAAGTGTCTCGTCTCATCGAGCGTGGTCCCACAGAATTCTAACATCAATTGAGTTTGGTTCTACACATTCGGTTGGTGCTTGCTAGGCCAATCTATAAAACGTTCTAAATAAAATAGAAAATACAAATTCCTCCTAAAAATATGAAGCATAATTCTACAAAAATGTTTGCTTATGTGCGTGTTGAGTGTGTGTGTGTGTGTACAAAGTGTGTAAATCATTTTACTTACTTCTCCCTTTATTACTTAGTCTCACCTAAATATTTTTTTAGTTTTCTGCCTAATGTTATCTCACTCGTAAAAACACTTTTACATTGTAAAAGGTCCTACACTTCTGGTCCACATTTAACTGAAAGGAATATTATGGCTCATTTGCTCTAATTGTTTGAGATAAAGAAGTCACATTGTAGATTTAATTTAGAGAAACAAAAACATTTTGTCTCTTCTTATGATGGAAAGTAAACGAACGAATGAAACAAATATGAATAAGACATTACAAAGTACAAAGTAAGTAATGCTTATAATGCAAATTTATTTATAGAAGAAGAGAGGTAATTTTGTTATCCAGCGGACCAGAGGGAAATATAGAAACATTTACCTTTTCGATTTACTTAAATTTTATTTCTGTACAGTAGAATCACAAAACAGCAATTTCTTGTTGTGAGTGCTCCGAACGTCAGCAGGTTAAGTTCGGTGGTGGCTTCTAATTAACTTTGGTGTAGTTACAGATCCGCCGGAATCTCAACTATGGAATGACAGAACGCTGTGTGTCAGGGTGCAGATCATTTGCATTTATGAATCTCGTTTTGACATACCACAGACAATTCACGTTAACAGTGTTAGGAATTGTTGAAATACTATTACAGTTGGAAACTTCAGAAGAGATTTAATTAAATATTATAAGTTGCCGAGAATTAAGGTTTTCAAATGTCAATGACATGTAGCAGGAAGCGGCAAGCGTAGATTGTTAACGTAATTTTACACAGGCAAGTTATACTCATTCCTGCACATGTGTGTGTATGTACTGTTTTTGTTTCTCACGCTCTCCCCCCCCCCCCACATACACACACACACAAATCTTACACATAACTTTTATAACAATACAATTTTTGGTTAGCTTCATGTTTTTGTTATTAACACTATTGAAGAGTCTTTACTTACCTTTAATTTTCTTGCAAAGTCTAGTGTCTAATAAATACATTTCAAGCGCACATTGCACATATGTCGCCTCCGCTTTCACGCACTCGTAGGCGAACAGCAATCGTATACGCGCAAGCTTTGTTGCAGAATTTATAATTGTGTCAATCATAATAGTAAAGTTTCCATCTGGAGGCTATCCAGAATAGGATAATATAACCAGAATGAAATCTGTGCACACGAATAAAACAATAAAACACGTTTTGGTCTGAGAGTGAACAATAGCATGTTTATTTCATATAATGTCTTTCTGTGTTTGACACAGTTTTTACTATAAATAAACCTTAATATCTCAGTTTTTGGGCTAATTTTCTACTGAAATCTCTTCCGTTGACATAATTTAAACATTAAGTTTACGAAAGTGACCAAAATAAATTTATATTAAGGGTTTTGGCATCAAAAAATATAATAATAATAATAACAAACGCGTAATAACATGGGGGATGCGTGCATGATATTGTTTTCTTAAAGGTTTCATTAAAAACTGTAAATTGATTATGCTTTTAATATTATTTAATTACTGGAGTTTTGGTTGCTACGAATATTTAATCGTATGTATGAGATATTGATCATTTATTGAATATTTTTTGTTTAATTACATTCTAAACATGCTACACGTTTAATTATTGTTTAACACGTCTAAGTAATATGTACCATCTTACATATTTTCAAAAAAACTGCAATTTTTCATGCACCATTCCTCCTTCTTTTGACAATTATGTTTGTTTGATTCTCTTTAATCCTTCAAAACGTTAGCACTAGCTGATGTTTTAATTAAAGAAGAGTTCAGACGATCATTATGTTGACTGGTCCTGGCCAAGGGATTAATTAATTAACGTATAGAAATATTAACTACAATGCCAATTTTCTATGATTGTAACTTAAAAATGTGGTCAACCACTTTAAATATAGCTTAATCATAAACACTCTGTAGTTAAATATTTTAGTGCTCAAGGAATATCTACACCCTTTTAAGTACAATTTGGTATGTTTTGTTGCTGCTTGTATTAATAATTATTTCTTACAAAGCAAGGCACTATTTTTTATGTGTATGAGTTTTGTTGCATCCATAGAACTATTTATTGCTTCTATTTAACTTAATAGTATAAAATATTTATAGTAGATGTCATTATTGTATCTATTCGTGAAACTCTTACTATTTTATCTTATGTACTATTGTTATAGAAGCCATACAAATAATTCATTTACTATTACAAATACAAAGCACAAAGTCGAAACAAACAATTTTTACAAACAGAAATAACACTGTTGTATACCACTATAGAAAAAAATCCCGATTAGCGCTTTCGAGCTTCACAGCTCATCATCAGATCGCAAATACATATCGGAAATTTTTTCTATAGCCGTGTGCAACAGTGTAAATTCTGTTTGTTATTATACCCACTAACACAAATTTATTAATTAAACAATTTTTAGTTTCGTTACATTTTTAAAGTATTTGATTTACTTGAAAAGAACAGAGTCTGTGAAATACTATCCTACCTACAATTTATGATAAATTGTGAAAATTTAGAAGATGAGCTTGTGAGCAAGCTGATTTATCTTTTTGAAAATAGGAAGTAGGCCTATTTACCGGATGGAAAATTTTCTGCCTTTAACCAGTTGTTAAACTTTAAAAAGCACGCGTATTGAAAGGTAACCTATTCAAAATAAATGGACATTTTAAGTAAATAGTGAGATATTTCGTTTCTAATTCAGTGAAAATGAAGATTGTAAGAAATTTTGGAGTATAAAAATCCACTTGTTCCTAGGTATAACAGGAAAATAAGACCATAAGAGAAAATACATGAGAACAGAAAGGAAATTAAAGAAAAATGTTCAAAGTTCTTTGATGATAAACAACTGGAAAACGTTTCTGAGACAATCTGACGAACTTCTTGTTGTATCCTTTGTAAAAGAATAGAAAGTTTCTTGTATTATTATCACTTCTTTCGGAATTTATGTTTTCATGTTTTAAGTTTTCATGTAATCTTGGGGTTTTTATTTGCAGCTGAAAAATAACTCATGAAGTTATTATAGAACTTATAAAGATTCACTAATAACTGAGATGACAAATTAATAATAAATTGGGAAGTAGCTTTTGTATTAACTTTGAAAATTGAATAAGGAAGCCCTAATAATGTAATAAGTGGCTAATCAAGTTGATGGCAACTTTAAGAGGAAGTTAATGCATCAGTGCTTGGAGTGATTCCACTTAACTCTCATTTGCCGTATTGATTATCTGTCTCACCTTATCAGAGGAAAGCAAGCAGTTAATGGAATGACTCACATGCAATGTGTATTTCGTCCAATTCAGTTTTAACATTGAAAATGTTTACGAGGACGTGTCGCACATTTGCGGCCGATCGCTGGTGCGTGATCGAAAATGGGAACCGGTGAGTTTCCATAGAAACTACTTCTTTGTTGTTAATAACGTAGTACACATATAAAACTTCGATTATGAAAGCGACTACATTTAACTTATAATCCGTACATTGGTAAATGAAGAATGAATTCATTGATTGGTGAATGAACATAAATATATATATTTTTTAGATTTATTGAAGCATTTTCAATGCCCTCCTCTGTGCATTGCATTTGTGCAATGCCTGTAAATTTTCTTCTTTACGTCAGCACTGCAGCCGACGTGTTTACGTGTTTATTTTACGTCGGCACTGCAGCAATTTTATAGCTTAGTTCTAAATCCTTCATTAATTCATCGTATGCGTTTGCTCTTTGTTTGCTTTGTACAACAATTGTGCCTGTTAGGAGTGAGAAGGTCGAAAGAGAGAAAAGGTGAAGATGAAGGATATAACATTTATTGACGATATCGTGGGTCTCTTATAGTGAAACGAAGAGGGATGCATAGTTTAGAGTAAAATGCAAGACGGAAGATTTGAATTGATATTACACATTAGGTACTTACATCAAATATTGGTAGTTCTGCGTAAATTTGTCTTACTTCAGTTTTTTAATTTTATAATTGGAAATAGTTTTTAAATAGGTTTTCTTGAAAGTTAATTTGGTTATCACGTTATTTAGTTAATAGATCAAGTTTAGTTATTATATTTTTCCTAATATGTTTTGTCTTAGTTAAACAGGTTCACTGCGTTATAATAGGCACTGACTTTCACTTTAGATATTTATTTCCTTTTTTTTCAATCCAGGTAGTAGATACAACTTACCTGAGATAGTTTTTCGCTTTTCTTGTACAAAGGCACTATTACAGCGTGTACAAATTCCACTTACAATGAGCGCTGAATGTTGGGAAATGACAATACTCTATTACACATACATTCGTTTTTTGTGTATTATCATTAAGACAATGGAGTTATTACGTAATTAAGGTGTTCGTTACGTGTGTTTTTTTGTTACTTTTGATTAAATCTTAAACTTACTTCCTGGAAGTTTTCTGAATAAAAAGTAAGCCAAGAAGCAGCAATGGAATTGCTATTAACTCTGACTCACATTTATTTCTGAAACAACTTTTGCTTCTTTTCTGGTTTAATTTTATCAAGGAATGTTAATTTTATATTCATTTATTTTCATTTTAATTATAAAGATTAATTAAGACTGCCGCTTTTTCTTCCGGCTGTTTTTAAAATTAGAATATTATTCAAACAAACTTTTTTTCAACTGAGTATTTATATTTTTTAAGCAGAACGATTGCTAAAAATAATGTTTCTGTGTTATGTGATGTGTGTTTTTAATAATTACAAAGGATAAATTGTAAAAAAAAAATTAAAAACAGATTACTACTTGATAGGACTGATGTTTTAGCACGATATTACAGTATTAATAGAGATCGCTTTTTCTTAAATGGCCCACAGTTCCTGTAAATCGCTTTTCATCACGTGGTCACATAGGCCTATTCTCAGAAAACGCACCATCTTTTAACCTTATGTGCAGTTAACATGTGAAGTAATTTATATTTCTTTTCTTTTAGACACTTGTGAAACTGGTAAGGATAGACAACATTTTGTAATATTAGAAGTATTATTTAAAGTTCCCATGTTACAATAGTTGGGGATACGTGCCTGTTGATGATCACACTACAATACTAGCCTAAACTAAAATGTAAATCAAGAACAGAAACAACATTCTTGTATTAAAAAGTATTTCTACCGTCTGTTGTTGTCCTTCAGCATTACGTAGTATGAATCCACGTTTCATAGGGACTGGAAGATGTGAAAGGAGCGCATCTAGCGCTATAAAATGATACGGTTGATTTAGTTTAAAGAATCCACTACTGATCCTTTAACGGTGGAGCTGGTCTGTTTATAAACCATCCTTGTATTGGATTAAAAAGACAGCCGGAGAGTTGCTTATCAATTCTAGCATACTGAATGTGAGAATAAATAACAGACTTAAACAGAACTTGACACAGAAAAACCGATGGTAGGTTTTTATTTCTAAAGTTGAGAAAAGAGAAAGTAACTGAAAATAAAAGTAAGTGGATTTAATTTTAAAACGAAGACAACCAATTAGAAAAGAAAGTAAGGAGTGTCTGTAATGCGTAATCAAAAATTAACGTCGGGAGAAATAAAAAACAAATCTCTGAGAAATGAAGAAGAAATGAAATTGAATTATTATCTTTTAATGTAGTATCATGTGACCAGATAGTGATATCAAAGTTCTGTCTTGACGTTTTAGTAAAATAGACCCTCTATTAAGGTGACTTCAATTTTTACAGAGAAGATGATTCAATACTTATAAATCAATTGCGAGCACATGAATTCACTGCATTTGATTGGACTGCAATAATCATTTTCTACAACAGGATTTCACAGATTAAAAAATCATACACATAGATGATTCCAGGGAACTCACAGGTGTCTTATGTATAAATATTTATACCAAAATCATATGACAGATTTTGGTATGTCATGCTACATAACGTTACAACCGTCTCACCAATCGTCGTGTTAGTTCAGTGGAAACAAAATAACTGACACTAGTGAAGTCACTAATTTCAAACTTTAGTCACAAAAAACAGTCATAACAACAAAGCACTCTTACAGAATAACTGATGTTAAATTTGTCCAACAAATATAATATATGTCACCTTATTACAGTTGTGCCCTAATTAACACAATGATCACTTCTCAGTAAATCGCAGCATTAACTAACACTCTGCGCTCTGATATCGCCAGATCTAAACGTAACTGGGCTGCTTCGAAATCCGTTATTTATACATCTGTTGCCTTATAGTGTAGCGAGCTAGCGGGCCTGGATGCTGGTAGAATAGTCAAGTAAACGTCTGGAAGGGGCACAGACAATCTAGAAGAATCCAGAACACTACGCAACTCTGCCGCGCAGAATGATCTCCAAACGACTAGAACAGCCTCGCGTGCCCCGGCACGCCAAGAATTACGTAGGCGCTCAGCAATATGACACTACTTATTTTATCAGCATAGCAATAATTAACAAAACTTTTTAATGGCATTAAGAGAACATTATGATTCATAAGAATATTAATGTCTACACATTTATTGAGTAAAACTGTTTTTTGTTATTCAATATCTGTGCAGTGTTCGTGACAGTTCTATTAAAAAAAAGAACACCACGTTTTTGCATTACACTAAGAAACTAATTATCTGTGTTGAGGTGAAAAAATGTTTAATTAGTTTCTACCCTTCAATAGCGCTCTACTAATTAATGTAAAAAAGCTTGTAACTTTACGCAAGTTTTCAGTTTTTACACACGATAAATGTTTTAAACATACATAAAACAGATTTCAAGCAAACTTTTTATGATCTTATTTTACATATACATTTCTGTTAATAAAGATTTTTTGCTATACTAATAAGAAAAATATTTCTTGCTACATTGTTCCTGTTAATAAAAATCAGTTCATAAGACGAAAAATTAACAGCACCTGTTGTTACCCAAATGTTGACATCATAAAATCGTAATTTCAAATTACCGGTACTTCTTTTTTCTCTCATGTACGTATGTATCATTGCATACTCTAAGAAGACATTAGGTATTTTAGAGTCTTCTCTCTAATCGTCTTACAGACGTCTCTAAGTTTAGAGTTTAGGGTTCTTTCTAAGTTTCTTTCAGACGTCTTAAACATGCTAGGTGAATAAAAGCTCTGAGATAACTATACGGTCGTTTTTCCACAAATTCCCTAAACATTTATGGAGGGAATACAAACATATATAAACATATTCTTGTGTATGTTTTTATGGATGTTTCTCCGTATTTTCTGTATAAATTATGGTTATTCGCTTGCTCTTCCCAAATTTGTGCTAAGATCCCTATGTTTACATCTACACACACACACACACACACACACACACACACACACACACACACACACACACACACACACACACACACACACACACACACACACACACACACACACACACACACACACGTTATCTCATATAGGCATACGCTTTATGTATATATTGCAACAGATCAAACTTTATTATTCCAATAAGGATATTGTGAGTGTGTAAAAATCGATACAAGTCTATTATGGAGGAGATGAAAAATTATTTATTATATACAAATATCGTTTATAAAGATGTATAATGTATTTTAAATTGTCATGTATTGATAGTATATTAAATTTTTTGTATTGTTCGACTAATATAAATCGATTTTACTTGTTTGCTGCAACTTCCTCCTCTCGTCTCGTCGGTCCCGTCTTGGCGTCCTCTTCTTCCTGTCCCTCCTTCCTGGTGTCCTCTTCGTCTCGTCGTCCTCTTCTACAGCTTCACTCCTTCCTGGTGTCCTCTTCGTCCTGGCGTCCTTTTCGTCTCGTCGTCCTCTTCTACAGCAAGCGACTCCAGCGGCGATATTTCACAGAGTCTCGTAGTTATGTTTGACTGCTAACATTGATTAGTTTCTTGATAAATTGTTCACTCAATGATTATAAATTTCATTCATTCAGTTTATTATTAATTTATATTTTATAATTTCTTAATCTCAGGATTTATCTGGGTATTTACTAATGCGGTGCGTTTAATGTACACCTTCCATGATATCTTGTAGTGTCTTTAAGTTCCCTAAGCGGATATCTTAACTTACACGACACAGCACTGTATTATATTTAAAATTTTATTTAATTATTTACCCTCTCGGTTCTTATCGCAAAACTTCGTTAAGAATTTCAAGGTTTATAGTTTATTTTATATAAGATATTCCTTTATTCCTTTTGGTTCTTACCGCAAAACTTCGTTAAGAATTTTAAGGTTTATGGTTTATTTTATATAAGATAATTTTACGTTTGTAAGAGAACAACTCTCTTACCCGGGCACAACTTCCCCTAGCAACGTCGACAGACAGACTGTGTCCATCCTAGCTCTGCAACGTATGAATCTCACTGAATTTGGTGTATTTTGATAGGCCAAGCCCAAGTCACATGATTGATGGAACGACCAGATACACAAATTTCATGAAAAACTTTGTATAATTTTGCATAGTCCTGCATGGAAATTATCTACATTTTTTATTACCCTATCATTGATAAGAGATACACTTGAGTTTTTCTTTTACTTAAAAAACCATATTTCTGATATAGTTACGAACCTCAGAGTATACATAAATCGAAGCTATTTACTTAAATAATTCCTTGTCATATTTTCATGTAAATCGGTTAACTACCACTGCCGCTATAGCGATCGCAGATTATCACACCCGCACACGCGCACCAATTCATACAAAAAGTACATGACAATATAGTACATCTTTTTATGAAGAGTTTGGTGTAACCTACATGCTTATTAATTTTTAAATACAAAACTTATGACTAAAAGACAAAATATTACACAAAACAAATTTAAACAAGAAAATGCTCGTCATTCATGTACTCTGATATAAACAGCATATCTTATCATCCTGTGTTCTGTTGCAATATATATAATTATAAATAATAATATTTATTATTATTAATAAAAACAAGTAATATTCTTTATTTCTCACATGAATGAATTTTGTATAATTTGTTTTACACTATTTCGACAGTATTTTTAAGATGGAAGCATATTTCTGAAGAAAATAAAAATTACTCTCTAAACAGTGTACAAAAAATTATAAAAAATATAGGCCTAATCTTGTGGAAAATAAAGAATATTATTTACCGACCGTATTAATTATGGTATCTAGTTGATATCGAGTTCCGTTCGTAATAAAAACGCAGTTTCTATGCAACGTTTCTCATAGTCATTACTAACAAACTTTTTCATTTAATATGTAGTGCGGTCTTCTTGGTGATTATCCCTTAGGCTCTTTTTTCTTACCCCCAATACTTAATATAGAACAATAGGCTACTTAAATTTTTTGCAAACGAATCTGGTGGAACTCTTGGGGAAGATATTCCACTTGCAGAGAGAGTGCAGATATGGTTTTTGAAGACGGTGCACCTGCTGAATACTGTCGTTAATGTGACAGACCATTTAAATAAGCGATAGATTGGTCGAAACAGGCCAGTAAAGTGGCCACCTCGATCTCCTGATCTCATACCAGCATACTTTTTCCTGTGGGCTCGGATGAAGTCGTTAGTTTATTTCGCTCATGTTGCCACACTAGAAGAATTGAGACATCGCATAATAGAAGCTGGAGATACTGTTAAGAATAATCCTGACGCTATAAGACGTGCCTGGCTAGCATGGATTCGCCGAGCTGAATTCTGCAATCAACAAATTGGTGGCCACATTGAACAACTGCTTTGAAGGAACGTTTGCAGCTTTATCAATTTAACAAATTTGATATTTAATCATTTGAAGAAAAAAGTCAATAATGTAAGTTTTCAATTTATTTTCAGTTACATTTGTTATGACAACGTTTACGAAAACCTTTGTTCTGTTTAAAATTGTAACACTTTTCTAGCGAATTTGGTCTGTTTTGTTTTTAATTAAAGTCATATTTCTCAAATTTGTATTTGTTTTTAATGTACTTTATACACATGAATTTTCTTGGAATTAAATTCTCTACAAAGGTGGTTAGAAATTTGTATTTGTTTATTGGCAAATTAACAAAGTTATTTTATCCCGAATCTAAAAAAGTGTGTTTTTGACTGTTGTTTTGTGTTTTACACAGTTTTTTATGAACTAAGTGAGATAAAGTTCTGGGACCTCTTTTAATAAAAATGTGTCAAATCAAAAACCATAAGAAACCACTAAATGTACCCTTTACTTTGTACTGCAAGAATTTTAGTATCGTTTCATTTAACAGGGGGAGCAGAAATCAGGGCGAAATGTTTCGCGAACCGTAACTTGCTAACAAACCGTTTTCGGACCTATATTTATATGAACTTTTTTCTTGTTTTTAGCTATATAATCGGGTCCCGAGAGATTGGCATGTAATTTTGAGTCACCTTATATAACGCTACACATTACATTAAGATATAATAATAGTGTGAATAGATGACAGTCACGTAATAGGTTTACACACTGTCCACTATGCACTGTACAAAGTATAATTAAATGTAATTAATATTTGTATGAATATTATATCTTAGTGTCGTGTGTAGTGTTATATAATGTGTGTTTGGGACTCACAACAACATATGCATGATTATGGGATTAAATAAATCTTGAAACGTTGCATGAAACATGCGTTTTTATTACCACCGGAACTCGATTTAAACTAGAAGACGTATATAAATAATTATATATATATATTACAATACAAATAACTTAACTATTGGCGGATAGGGTATTGTAGTATGTGTGTTTTAATGCAAAAGTCTATATTGGAGGGTTTAAGATTATTTATTGCACACAAGACATATGAAATTGTTTATACGATATATTTGACAAGCATAATAATGATAATGTTTTAGATATAGTCTTGTAAAGTGTTAATTATTGTTCATATATGAGTTGTGGTACATTACATATACGATGATTCCCACGGCGATGTTGATGGAAAGGGGGGGCTTTGCTGTGTCGTGGAGTCGTCAGGCGTGGCGTACAATGACAGATGGTTCACCCTGGTGACGCTTCCAGCTGGGCTGGTGTCCTGGAGTTCCAACGTTGACACAGACGCTTCGCACACAAACACCGGTTCTAGGGATACTACTTCTGAAATTTTATACAGTATTTATGAGTTACAGTACCTCAGGTCACAGTGGGTATTACAGAAACGGTATATTAGGCTTATACCAATCCGGACTCTTCAAGTGTTCACGCGTAACACTGGGTCTACCACGATCAGCAGACCTCCCTATGCGGAAATCTTCCACTCACGCGGAAACTAATGATGACAAAATTTTATTACTAAGTAATTATGAAATATTACTGGTACTGCAGAATACCCCACACAGTAGCACAGTTCAAGTTTACTTATTTACACACGCAATATTCTAATAACAATACTGTGTGTAGCGATGTATTACACCAACAGTTCTGAGCCTTCTCACTCGTTACTACCGCCGAAAAGAATTAACAAATTCTTGCAAGCGGAAAATCTTGCACAAGAATTGCACGCTCCGATCGTGATAGCTAGAAGAGACGAACTAACTGTGAAGCAACAGGCTTAAGAAAATTCCGACTGCCTTCCAGCATTTTATTGGTGGAAGGAAGTCACATGGTTACTTTGAACATAACTCGCCAATTTTTCATGCCGTAAAATGCATCGACTTTGCAAGAGCATGCATAGATGGTAATCTCTGAATACCTCTATCCCACGCACAAATGCGTTTTACAACAACTTTATATTTGAATGAAATCATATTTTAACGTCATTTAATAGATAGGAAAAATACAGGAACTGTAACTAATACAGTAGCTTATGTTCAGTTCAAGTGTCACAACGATACGACAATTATATCACGCACAGCCGGAGAAACGATTATCACTCGCGTGCGCGCGCACATTTCCACAGACATAGTACATGAATAAATAACATATAAAACTAATACACAGTTTGACTAAGCCTAATTCCTTATCCTTTCTAAAATACAAAACTCATACCAAAAAACCAAATCTAACAAACTACCAACTTAGACCTGAATGTTTATCGTCTGTGTATTACACAAGCCTGCACTGCTTATCAGGATCCTGTGTTTCATTGCAGGATTAACCCCTTCCCGCATAAAAAAAATTTTTTTTTTTTAGTGGACTAACAAAATAAAAAATTATTTTTTCTTTGATACATCCATAACAACTTCCTAACTCTATGAATAATATAACACTAACACTCTCAAACATAAAATCAAACAAACACCTTCTTTGCAATGCTAACATTCCATAACTGTCAACTTGACAGAACAAATGAATAGACCAAAGACACGTGGCAACAATGACCTTTAAACCATAATAAATACACATGTTCTTGACAAGCAGGTAGCAATTAAGCAAGGTCAGAATGTAAACAAACCCTGGCGTGTTACAGAATAGACTGCATTCCTTATCTCTACTAGATTATCGCTCATTCACAGAATTACCCTACATACAACATTTATACCTGAACTGACATATTGTAAATAAAGCTACACATTCTTACATCCTATATCCTGACATTTATTTACGTTTATTTACGGACTTTTTGTATAATACTTTCTCAGCTTTGAAACGCACTCGTTTACTTGGAAATACAGATTTGAATTTATCTAATATACGCTGTATTTGATTTCTCTCGCAGCCCGTTATCTGAACATTGTGGGTCAGTGAGTTAAGCGTTATCTTATCTTTCGAGCGTCCCAGTCTGATAATGTGCTGTCCACTATCAATTTTAAATCCCAATATTTCGTTCGGAAATTCAAATGTAGCATGCAGTTTATTTGATTTGTCGACTTCCAAAATAATATCATGTCCGAGTTTTCTAACTACAAGTACAGTGATCTCTATTTCCACTCCCTGTACGTACCTTGTTATTAGTGCCTGTTTGTCAACTATCTGCGACTCACCCGTTGCTGATTTTTTAATTTTGTGATTTACCACCAGAATCGGAATTTTTATAAAGTGGTTTTTGTGCCTCAATAGGAACCTCTCGTCCATCAGCGATATTTCTGCGCCGCTGTCGAACAATACCTCATCAATACAACGTTGATTTTTGCATTGATGATAAGGCTAGTGTTCCTTTTACCACCAATATTTTCATTACATTCCTTGTTATCATTACTACAAATTAAACTATCCCTAATTTCTGCAGGATATAGGCTAGACACAATAAATTTATTCTTACAACTAACATTATTCACATTTGATTGATTGAACTGCTTTTTAACTGAATCACTTTCAGTAACTGTTGCTACTAAGTTGGTATTAAATTGCTGAGTTGTATTTTTATGTTGTTGTGATTGTGGCTGATTTTGTGGTCGTTGAACTTGAAACCGATTACACGGCGGTTCACTATTATTTACCATAATTGTTTCCACCTTATTGTCATCCATATCATTCACCTCTTCGTCCTTCATAAACACCTTAGTATCTGACTTAGATTCATTTCGAACCTCACCAGTATGAACTGTGTTATAAATACCTGCACAGTTTGTCCCAATACCAGTTCCAGTCTCTACTACTGGTTCGGGATTTTTATGTGTTATGCCTAAACTGTCCGAATCAATAATAGCTTCAGATTCTACTATCCTTTCACGGCTCTCGCACGTTATATCTGTTACATTATAAACTATCACCTCATCACAGCAATTACCTGAAGTATGTTCTGGACTAATAATGTTGTTACTTCTAATTTGACTTTCGTTATCTTCACTACCATTTGATGCAGAATCTAGATACTTGACTCTACCGAGTGATGAGTTACTAGGCCCTAATTGGGTTGTTTCTGTATAATCACTTTCAATTTCATCTACTATGCTACTGTTCTCCGTTAATCCTTCAGTTGTAACATCTCGGTTAACTTTCATATTACTTTCTTTGAGAGTATGTTCCACAAGAATATTTGGTACTTAAAATTTATCACAAGGTACAATATTCTCAACAGTTAAGTCTAATTCAGTAGCAACTGAAATTTCCTGTAGATTCGCTATCATCTCCTCTCTATCGGCTTCCATTTCTTCCCAAAATTTCTGCCTACTGGCTATCATCTCTTCTTCATCGGCTTTCATCTTCTCATGCCAGGCTTTATTTTCCTCAGACATGGTTTTCATACTAGCTAATAAGTCAGCTAAAGCATTCTTTATTTCTGCTAACTCCGCCATATTAATCAAAAATTAATATAAAATTTTAATAAAATTTAAATTCCCTGACTTAACGCTACAAAACTTATTATTATTACAAGATTATTATTCTAGTGTAAACCAGTTTATACGCACACAGTAAGCAGTTCAATATATCAAAATGTAAACAAACCTTATCTAACACACAAAACAATTAATAATCTACCTCCAATATACTGATAAGTATATTGTTCATATATGACACACAAGAGAATATGCACAATTGATAAATTATATCCTCCGATTTTCATATGAACCATACCCACACAAATATTACATTAATTATAAATATACGTCGGATTTTACCAACAAATTATATATTCTTTGACATATACAGAATAGCGTAAAATTATCACTAATTTTCGTGCCCTACGTTGCTAAGCGCCAAATATCTCTATGCGACAACACAAATAACTTAACTATTGGCGCATAGGATATTGTAGTATGTGTGTTTTAATGCAAAAGTCTATATTGGAGGGTTTAAGATTATTTATTGCACACAAGACATATGAAATTGTTTATACGATATATTTGACAAGCATAAAAATGATAGTGTTTCAGATATAGTCTTGTAAAGTGTTAATTATTGTTCATATACGAGTTGTGGTACATTACATATACGATGATTCCCACGGCGATGTTGATGGAAAGGGGGGGAGCTTTGCTGTGTCGTGGAGTCGTCAGGCGTGGCGTACAATGACAGATGGTTCACCCTGGTGACGCTTCCAGCTGGGCTGGTGTCCTGGAGTTCCAACGTTGACACAGACGCTTCGCACACAAACACCGGTTCTAGGGATACTACTTCTAAAATTGTATACAGTATTTATGAGTTACAGTAATTCAGGTCACAGTGGGTATTACAGAAACGGTATATTAGGCTTATACCAATCCGGACTCTTCAAGTGTTCACGTGTAACACTGGGTCTACCACGATCAGCAGACCTCCCTATGCGGAAATCTTCCACTCACGCGGAAACTAATGATGACAAAATTTTATTACTAAGTAATTATGAAATATTACTGGTACTGCAGAATACCCCACACAGTAGCACAGTTCAAGTTTACTTATTTACACACGCAATATTCTAATAACAATACTGTGTGTAGCGATGTATTACACCAACAGTTCTGAGCCTTCTCACTCGTTACTACCGCCGAAAAGAATTAACAAATTCTTGCAAGCGGAAAATCTTGCACAAGAATTGCACGCTCCGATCGTGATAGCTAGAAGAGACGAACTAACTGTGAAGCAACAGGCTTAAGAAAATTCCGACTGCCTTCCAGCATTTTATTGGTGGAAGGAAGTCACATGGTTACTTTGAACATGACTCGCCAATTTTTCATGCCGTAAAATGCATCGACTTTGCAAGAGCATGCATAGATGGTAATCTCTGAATACCTCTATCCCACGCACAAATGCGTTTTACAACAACTTTATATTTGAATGAAATCATATTTTAACGTCATTTAATAGATAGGAAAAATACAGGAACTGTAACTAATACAGTAGCTTATGTTCAGTTCAAGTGTCACAACGATACGACAATTATATCACGCACAGCCGGAGAAACGATTATCACTCGCGCGCGCGCGCACATTTCCACAGACATAGTACATGAATAAATAACATATAAAACTAATACACAGTTTGAGTAAGCCTAATTCCTTATCCTTTCTAAAATACAAAACTCATACCAAAAAACCAAATCTAACAAACTACCAACTTAGTCCTGAATGTTTATCGTCTGTGTATTACACAAGCCTGCACTGCTTATCAGGATCCTGTGTTTCATTGCAATATATATATATATATATATATAATAGTTTTAAAATTTAGACGCATTTCTGTATTCAGATTACACTAACACTGGGAAAAAATCTTAAAAGTTTAATCTCCACTCACTGAGACTGTTTCTCTTCCTGTGCATATTATAGGACAAACTTAATGTGAGTTGTGGTAAAACTACCTTAATAATCTTTTTTAAATTTTAGTTATTTATCTGATGTTATTAATGGTAATCGTAGGCCTACTAATTACAAATTGTAGTCAATGTATAGTGTATACTATAGGCTACAACATATTGGCGTAATTATTCTGGAAGAAAGTAGGTGACTTTTCATGAAAACAGTAGGCCTATTCGTTATTTCTTGTTCTTGAAATAATTATCGCAATTTATATTTCATGAAGTTAATATGTTATGATGATAACAACTTGCTATTATTATTTTCAAAATTGTGCTTTGTTTCGTTTGAAAGATTATAAGTTGACATGACAGAGTATGGTTGTCATCGTTCTACATAATGTATGACAGCGTTATGTTTACACATAGTATTGTGAATATAACCTTCATCTTATGTATGTGTAATTACCCGATTCACCGAGTGCAGGTATCTAAGTTATTGTGTTTGTTAATACTGTCCGTGTAAAAGACGTCTGGTGCCCAGTAATATAGTTTAATGTGTCCTGCTCACGAAGAGGGACGTTAAACGTTTTCCAATATCGGAGAGGAAACAGATTTCTGGTATTTTGCCAAATAATATATTACATGTTACTCTCCTTGCAGACATAATACGAAACGAGTGTACTATACATGAATGTTCTTCATAAATAAGAGTTCTCTGTAGTAACATTAAGTCCATTTTTTATTCATCTCCTCTCTCGTGTCTTCCTATGGGTGTCGATCATGTCTGTTCTTCTATCACATGACATCGATCATAACATTCTTCTGTTCTTGTCACACTCAGAATGTTCAGAGTGGGCTGTAAGTCGCTTGCCAAAAATGGATGTTTTTAATAACTGGTATTATCAAGCACTTACGACTCACTCTGTAGTTACAAAATTGCATTTACTAGACTCTGATTAGTTGATCTTAACATGAAAGGCTCAATGTTGCCGCTGTTGAACTGAATACTTTTTGTTTACATTAAGTTATCTTTTTTATATCAGTTGAATCCCTGTTCCCATCCATTGTTATTTGTAGTCTAATTTATAGCTAGGCCAGTGGCGCGCTGACACAGTGTGCAAAGTGTGCGGCGCACACAGGTGCCAGGATAGTAAAGGCGCTTAGGAGGAAATATTTGAAAAAAAAAAAAATTATTATTCCTTAAGTTAATTGTATTGACCTTTTCGGTGCTCTAGACGGGTATTATAGCCAAATGTTTATGACTGTATGGTGCTCCTGACGTGTAAAGTCGCACGTCATTTTATTAAATTGATAAAGTGCTGAGACCGGTTCGTATGCCTATGGCTGTAACTAACGGGACTAGCATTGTGCATACATGATCAATTGTTTATCGTTAGTTATGAGTCAGCAGTTGAAACAAAGACAGTGCGTCTGCGATATGTAAACGCTGCGATACTTAACAGTTAAGTGTGCTTGTGATTTTTTAATTGTTGTGATAAATGAACAGGAACGTTCATTCTTGTGGGGAGTTTATTTTTTCTTGACAAATAAAATAAATTACTTTTATTTTCTTCCAAATTATTTTTGACGTTTCTGTTTTTGTACCCTTCTTCTATGTTTGTTTTATACGTTTTTTTTGTAATTTCTGTTTTTTTTTTGTTCAATAAACTATAATTAATGTATTTCGTATTTCATTTGTAGTTACTGATACGTTTTTATAAAGTGAATTTTTATTGTTGGGGGAGAGTACTGGGCCGCCAACTAAAGTTCTGCACACAGGCGCCGGACACTACTGGCGCGTCTGTGAGCCAGGCTAATCTGTAAAAACAGTATGGTGTAACAATTGTCAAGGGGGCAAATTGACTAGTACTACAGTAGACTGCCAGATGACGATAATATGATACCATTATCTCCGGAAGTGTCCAGTGTTTAGCTGAACATGAGACAAACGATTCATCCAGAGATGGCTTTGAACTCACGGCGACCCGCTTTGTGATGAATTCGCTGACCACTGTGCCACTCGAAAGGTTGTTTATTTTCATCTCCATCATATGACTGTTGTACTTAAGACGACTTAGCTCTAAGAAATTTTATTGAGCATATACCTGAGCAGTAAATTAAAATACTTTATATCTCATTAATACATTCTTAATGTATCAGTAATTCTATGTTTTAAAGCCTGTATATAAATTACGTAGATTATGTAAACATTTAATATGAGTGTACCCATATTTCGTTTGATGTTCTCTTACCTCCATATTAATACCTTACTTCGTTGTAAGTAGTTTTTTGGAAGTTATTCACTTTTTCATTTGAGTTTTATTTCTTGACGACCATCTTATCTCATGTTGTCCACGTAGTAATAAGACGAGAGTAAACCGTGCACATACACTGAAATTTGCTATTCCCTCTCGTGAAACAGAAAGTGTTTGGAACCTTTTTCGTATTCACTAGTCGGTGCTGTTTTGTATATATACGTGTCCATTTCATTTTTATCGCAGAATATATATAATAGTATGATAGAATACTATTATAACAAGAATATTAAAGATTATTCTTATATGAAATATATATTAAGAATAAATATATATAATAGTTTGAAGAAATATTTATTAATAGGGTTTATGAATGATAAGATTTTTGAATTAATATGTCAAAATGTTTGTTGTTTTAGTAAAATTAAGAAATAAATAACAATTTCAAAATTTCCTTTCTGCATCAAAATATTTACTCGAATATCGCTTTGAATTTTCAGTCAAACCAATTCAAGAATTTTTAATAATGAAGATGTTCACACTTAAAAAATGTTGTCACACTTATCTCGCTACTTTTGGAATGCGTTAAAATTTTATTTTAAAAAATACAAGCACTTTGGGAATATGGGCATAGACTTTCCTCAAACACTGTAGCATGGCAACATCAACAATATGACACCTCCTTACTCGTTATGATGTTGGAGAAAGGTAACAGCCCACATTCTCAATAAATAATGGCTATAATTGAAATTTTTTCCAACTTTTTTGCCCAATTTTCTTTTAATTTTTCTCATAAAACAAATTCACTATTTATTTATTTTATTTTTATACTTTCTTTTCTTCTCACTAATGTGGCCTACCTTATGTTTACCGTAATCATTCTCTGTAAATCCGTGTGTATTAAAGGATTATTTGTACTGTAGTTCTTTTTTCTGCATAATCAACCAGAATACTATTTTCAGTAATTTTTGTGTTAATTTTCAAGTAGACTGACAATTTACAATTTTAACTCTCCTTTACTTACATAATATCTATTCTTTATCTTCAGGTGGTAGCCCAGATTAAGAAAGAATGAGACAGAATTCTATCTTGCCAGAACCGTTGTTGAATATTGTAAAAAAACTCCTAAGACGTCCTCGTTTTCGTTTAAGCCCCACGTTGCAGGCGGCAATTTGTTATAAAACCAATATGTGCCGGTACTAGCGAAAATGTCCGTCTTATTCAAGCCCCACTGTTGTAACCAATTTTGTAGAGAACTACTTGTTAATTATGTGAGGACGTATGTTATAGTATATACTGCACGATGGAAACGTCAAATTGTAAAGAAATCTTGTCTATGGGTGTAATTAGTTATAAGAGACTCCTGTGTAACAAATGCCAAGTAATACGTTGTAGGTGGCGATTCGTAACAATTAAAATGCTGTTACCTGGTTTAATTAATATGTTATTAACTAATATACCTTTCGGTTGTGACCGGTGAAACCCTCAGAACATAGATTATTAAGTCAACAAAATTAGAATTATGTTCCTGAATTTATAATGGTATTATTCTATAGACTTAACTTAGTTCTCAGTGATTGTTTAATATGAGCAATATATATGGAGTATTTACTGAATGTAAGTGGTATTTGTTTCAACCCTAGTCACTCAATGATAAAAATTTCATTCAAATTTAGTATTAAAAAACCAGTTAGTTCAGCAATCTCCCGTCCCACCAGCTGCAAATTTTAAGCGCTGTTACTGGAAATAAGTGTACTTATAGGTTAGTTATTCGGAGTGTTTGTATCAATCTGTTTATAATTTATTACACCAACTACATATAGTATTTTCTCTGCAATGACTAAAACGTTATCTCATACAACAAATGTACTTTATTTATTTTTCTCTGATTTAACAAGTTACGTTGTCTCAGACAAACAATAAGACGATCCAATCGACTATCCCAACATATATCGATTCTTAATTATTCAAATTCTAAAAAAAAAACATATACTCTTGAAAATAATGACAAATAATTCTTATCCCAGGGTTCGTATAGTTCTTTGAACCATTAGTAAGGCCAGGTAAAACGCATAATTAAGGTTGTTCAATTTACAAAATAATATTATTTACTTAAATTACAGTGGAATGAAAATAAGTTGTTTTTTACCAAACCGACGAAACTTCGTTAGGCGGTGAACGTTTGTCAACAACGGCCAAAATCCAGTTTATATCGTCTTCATCCAGTGAAACTGCTCTGGTTTTCAATAAATTGATGATGGTGTGTACTGGTAAACCCACAGGAACTCTTGTGCTTCTATTCTTCTTTTGCGATCTTCACAATTCTTGGTCCCAGTGAACTGGAATTAGGATCTCAGCTTACGCTGCCAATGAAGGTTATTTCGTCAAACCGAGTCTTCTGTATTTCCAAATATTTCCGTTAATTCAGGCTTTAACTCTTTATTGGTCTTCAATTTATAGCATGAATTGGTTTGATACCAAATTCAGCGGAATTATTTAGTGAATGAGGTGAGATGCTTTCAATTCTCTTTTATTGTATTCATTGATAATTTAGAGGGTTATTTAATTTGTATGATTCATTAACATTCAAGTACAATTGTTTTGCAAAAATGCTTTTTCAATTTGGATATATATTTTCTTTATATTTATTCATATATTTTTAAACATATCGGTCCATCTCAATCTAATAGCTTGTAACAATCAGAACGAATATTCAAAATCAACAACTTCTTATATATCAGTTGCCTTAACAACCACGTTTTCTATATATCCTTGAGCCGGCATTATAGAATATTACTACTCCTTTCCAATAAAATACTCCATGCTTGGATTCATCTTGAATCACATAAAATTCTCCCCTAACCTTCCTTACTAAACAGTAAATGTTTTACCAGAGTTTCGTTGGACTGGGTTTACTAAAAAGGTATTAATTTCCTTTCACTAATATGGAATTTAGGCCTATAGATTCATTTACAACCATTATAACATTATTTGGTTTTTTAACTTAATTTTCTTTTTTACCTGACCTACTGTACAATTAATTATTGGTTACATAGTTAATTACATGAATTTTAATTTACTGGTGGTTATTTGTTTTTATATTAATTAACTGGTTCTGGAACCCTTTATTAATTTATGACATAATTGTCAGAACTACTTGTTAGACTTGAAACACTGGTCACACTCCTGATCCAGTTTATAAACATTAATTAGAATAACAGTATTTTTCAATTTTATACAATACTGACAACTTAGTACAGTGCCTAACATTGGTAACCATACTGGGCTGTATAAAAACAAATCTAATATAAATATAAACATAATTATTGATTAAGTATTATTATCAAACAACATCATTTCATTTTTAACATATTCAACATACAATATAAATACTCTGTAGACCTTAACATGTCACAGTACAAAACAAACATTTCATTACATCCAATCATTCATTGGTCTGGCTCTTTTACATTTAATATTAGTCATTGACCCCTTTTTACTTGAGGTACTTCTCAAACACATGAACTATTGAACAACCTTAAGTCAGGGTATGGTCCTTGACCAGATTTCATTCAATTTTTTTATGTAACGTTGGGGAACCTCAACTATGTTACGTTAAAATATATTAATTGTTCAAGTGATAGTTCGTTTTAAAGAAAAATGTTTTAGAGGAGACAAAAGGGGACCATGTGTTAATCAAGAAATTCATATTTCTAGATTAATATAAATTTTTACTGAAGTAAGAGTGATCTGCGAGGCAGTCTCCTTATTAAGTAAACGAAGCGAATTTGACATTACCAGAAGAAAGAGGTGATGAAAAATTGATATGCTATAACTAAGATTAATATGTAGCTGGAAGATGTAAGTTGAGTCAGAAAAATACTTTAAAATGCTTGCGTAGTAAGCTCTCAAGAGATAAAAGATCCAGTTAAGTCATTAAATAAATCAAAGCGGAGGGATAGAATTCATAAAAATAAGTGGTTGATCTCTTCTACTGGCGTTACAATCAGTATGGATTTAAGCCTCTTCAACAATTTTTCTCCGAGCCTCTAGGTGGTCTAGTGACTAGCTACTAGTCGGTGGTAGTAGCGATCACCGTGGCGTTCATGTTCGATTCCCGGCGGAGGCTCAGTACGGCGTGCACTCAGCGTTGTGAGGCAAAACTGAGTAGGCGAAGAGATAACAGCGGCGCCTCCTGGCTGTGAATTGGCGACGCGTTCTACTACCCATACAACCATCCCACTAAACACAGAAGCCTTGCGGTATGCCTTGTACCTTTACGGACTGTTGAGCAGAGGTTTTTTGTTTTATTTTAAGGATATTTCTCCATTCAGCCCTCTCATTACACAGTCTTCTTTATCTTCTTGTCCTCATACTTCTCAGAGTCTCTTCAACATCTTCAATTATTTCAAGTGGTTGATCACTTAAAATAATTGAAGGCAAACAAAAATGTAACAAATGTTTTTGTTTGGTTCTGTACGATTCTGAATAATATATTATAAAACAAGAGACAAGCAGTGATTAGATGCGTTTGCGACTCAGTGCAAAGCCTTTCATGGAGTGATATGTTGATAAGCGTAGATATGTTTAAGAAAAGGTTGAAAAGGAGTTAGAGGAAAACGCATGTTAGAGGGTCTCTTCAGAACGATGTAACGGTAACTGGTGTGTACTGTAGCTTAGTTAGTCACAATAGTTATGTGACTTGAAGAAATATCTGTTTTAGGCTGTCAGCGATATAAAACAGAAAAAAAAATTAGAGTCATTTTCTACATGTGCAACACAAGGAAAACTATTTGTTCAAAAACGTTGCCAGTAAAGACGATAATGTGACAAGAAGATGTGTCAGCAATATTTATTATTTGACTCAGGTAGTTTTACAAAAGTAATTTTGATACAATTGTACTATTTCATGTAGTTACAGACAGTAAAGTTTAAACAACTAACATGGGTGAGTGCTTCTTGCTAATGACAGCTTTAATAACATTATACAAACAATTTATAACTGAAATGTTGCCTTAAGCTTTCACGCCGGCGTCGCAGTTATTATTATTACCACTTCCGGGCTATCAGGTCGTGGTCCGATGTTAGAAATCGTAAACGTTTCAGCCTCTCCATTGGTGGCCATCTTTAGTGCTGGAAGGACTGATAATACTGACAACAGTCTCCGTCAATAAAACCACAGTAATTTGGCTGAAACGTTTGCGATTTCTAACATCGGACCACGACCTGACAGCCCGGAAGTGTTAATAGTAACTTATAACTTATACTCCTTCAAAATCAATACGTCTTGCTTAAGACAAATTTCAACATGAAATCAACTTTGTTTAAACTTAACCTATCAATTTTATTATAATACATTTTAGGTTAGTTGTCTCCAAGTCGCTTATATTAAATAGATATTTACCATATATCCGTCGTGCGACTTCGTTTTTCTCGTCTTATTTTGACGCGTTTCGGCAACGAATTGCCATCTTCAGAAATCTTAATCATTCATTAGAGATCGTTAAAAAATTAAAAACACTAAAATCATTACAGTAAAAGTGCACTTTTACGACATTGGAAACTCACAGACGCGAACATGAAAGTTTATGTTTCTCGCGTGGACAATATCGATCGACTGCTTTCGCGTGGACAATATCGATCGACAATTTTATTAGTTGTTAATGTTTTTTTGTAACTAAATGATGTTACAGTCTGAAAAATTTACGTTTTTGAAGTTTAACTTAGAAATATAAATTTAGGTTTTGTCTTAATTTGTAATTATAAAGGAAGCAGTATAGACCTAATAAAATATTGTTTTCCTGATAGTTTTGCAAGTTGAAACAAACTAATCGTACGTTTTTAGTAACACTTTTATTAGTAATTTTATTTTCGTTACGGCTATGACATAATAAAAATAAACAAGTTTAAAAAAGTTTTGTTAGTATTTTTTCGCAATCTCATGGAGTTCTCACTGAACTCATTATGGAGACATGGAATTGTAAGGATCACCGGAAAATTATTATTTACAACGATCCACAAACTAAACGAGAGGGAGGGATTAAAAAAATTAAGGAGTGGAAATCAGAAGTGCGGCAAGGGGTAAATCAGCAACATGGAACGACTGCGTGGTATAGGATGTAATCGGGATGAGAAACACAGTCTGCAAAGGGCATCGAATCGGGAAGAAGCAAAGAGTGAAGAAAGCGGTCAGGTATCCCGCAGAAAATACAGAATTTAAAGAGCTGTTCTACGAACGGAAATACATTTATAGAACGTAATGCCTAAATAAAAAAAAAATTCGCAGTATCAATCATTAATTATAAAAATTAACTACATAATTAACAAATACCATTTACAAGTAACGCATAATACAGTTTATTACAGAAATATGTACAAAGAAATATACAACGGATCATCATACATCATGGTGTTTCTATATTGTGCAATCGATATTAATAATCGTGTTAATAATATTGTTATAAACTGGAGACACCTCGTAGAATTGCGTTACACCCTCTTCCCTTAGCACTCTGTGTACGTATACAGAGAATTGCCGGGAGTCACAAACTTAGACCTGGTAATAAGAATTGTTGGCAGAGCAGAATCTGTCTGCCGCTGATAGTATCAACGGACTTTAATCGAAATACAAGTGGAATGATCTTGGCAGCATAGAAACTACACCGTTCGGCATATTTTACTAGCATTTGGCTCATCCATACGAAAATATTTGAATAAAAAAGTGGTATGTGTGAGTGGACAATTTGATTTTTTATGCATACGCGCATAGGCTACCTACAAGCATATAAATACATACTAAAGCTCACACACACACACACACACACACACACACACACACACACACACACACACACACACACACACACACACACACACACACACACACACACACACACACAAATACCACATCCTCTTCTGTTAAGTGTAGGTCGGCATACCGGTCAGGTACTTCTTGTATAATTTTCGCAGGTTTTCTGTACCTCCTCCTATAACGTTTCCAGAATCTTCTACTGAAGCATCTTTAACAGCGCTTCCGTAGAATACCAATAGAGACCTCATCTGTACTCCAGTTCTGAAATATATTGTATTTCACAAAATATAGTCTGCGCTGTCGTCTGATGAGAACCTCTGTTAATACAGAGTGTAGTTCTGAAGACGATGGGAATGTGATTCTGACGAATAAAACGTCAAGAGGAACTGTGATAAGTTGCTTTTACAAAATATATTAGTCCAGAATAATTATTAATACATTTTGTCAACAGTTTCTCTGCTAGAATCTGCCCTCCTCTGTGAATTTCTTGAAACAAAAAAGGAATTAAAATGTTAACAGGCTTATTCATACCCTTGGTTAATATTATAGACCGTAAGGTAATGTTTTATTAATACTAAATTTTTTTCGTAAATTAAGTTTATATAATACCAAAATTAAAAGCCAGAAAACTAAAACACTTTAGATTTAATTATCCGTCCTTATACATGCAATTCCAATAAAAACATAGTTCAAATGCTTAATGATGTGAACGTCTTTCCTCTTACGTTAACGAAAACAAATTTCTTAAGTAAATATGGTCAGACCCACGTTTGTACCTGTGGGACCCTGGGTAAAGTGTAAGTATGGCGCTTCATCCCCAAATAAAGAATGTGCCAGTACTGAATCCCTAACATCTTAGATACTTCTTAGACCTTTGTTGTTAACAAACCACCGGAAAGAATTAATACTGCTGGACTCCATGCTTTTGTTCTACACTGACTAGTCTCTACTACACAAAGGTACACTTTAAAAGTAACTTTGATGTACCATGTTTTTATAAACGACAAGTGGCCTTTAAAACACTTTAGCACCTTACAAGGCACTGTAAAAATACATTTTGTCATTAAAAAGTCACTAACTACACAAAGTTAGTTTTAAAAATAACTGCAGAAGCACACTGTTCAAAGACCGAATGAAAAATGGCCTTTAAACCTTTAAAAGAGTCCATTTTTGTTTCTCGTAATTATAACATCCCCAAACATATAACAATAGGCGACAGTTTTCACGATCATAAAAGATACCGTGTTTACTTGAACGTGTCCAAACAGGTAAACGGATTTACGTGGTAAGCATCTCGAACAGGATAATCTAATTTTGTTGTAAATAAGCTTCTTCACGATAAAGTGATTTTTATACACTAAATGCTTTTAATAGCATCTCTAAACACTTTTTTCGGTAATAAATACTACACGAAAGTGAAAGTCCGTAGGCTTATTACTAAACACCATCAATCAGAACGGCTTAAACGTTTCTGTATTATATGCTCCGTTTGCAGGAGATATATTAATGACACACAATGCGAGGGAACCCATCTATCACGGGACGTATCCGCCGATAAACAAGATTGATACATTTCGAACAAAAAACCTCCCTCCAGAGAATTATACAGTAACTTAAGTACAGTGTGAATTAGGATTTTAAGATTTGCTTCCGGATGTTCACACGCACATTCCCTACGTTGTATCTATGCGTGTGGCATGTCGGTGCATGTTTTTAACTTCAAATAATGTAATATTCCTTTCCATATGCTACTTTGAACTATGAGGCAAATTTAACCTAATCAAGATTATATTACATAGCAAACGTTGACGTAATAACGACGACTACGTGGACGATATGGGCTACGATGATTTGCGGGTTGAATTCAAATTAACACCAGAAGCAGTGAAACGATTACATAGTTTCGTTTGTTAGAGAAGCGTAGACTGTACGTAGTGAAAAGCCACTCCAATTCAGAGAGTTTAACTGTTTTGTGGGTGTTCTCAGAGACCTTTACAATACATAGTAATTTCTTTCCTTGCAATAAAAGAGTATCTTTCTGCCTTATAAACTTCATGGTGTGATATCCTTTTGCTTGTTTTTAATCTTGCCGATATAGTACTGAACCTAAATCTGTATCGTTAGCTCTTGTGTCTACGACATTCTTTCCTTTGGAAGCTGGGAAGTCAAGAATTGGTTCAGAAGCAACGAATAAAGGAATAAACCATATAGAGTTTTATTACGGTCCAATAACATTACGTTTCGATACGATAAAATTGAAACTGAGAATTCGGGCGTATTCCAGAGTCCTAGTATTCGGGAGTGGGTATTGCAATTTATAAAACAACAAACTAACAAACTTGGATGTTATAACGATAATAAGTAGTGGGTATGAGTGAGTACGTCCTTCTTCAAGCCCCGCGATGGAAGCCAATTTATAACGATAAATTGAAATGGTGGGTGTTGTGTAAATTGTGTTGTGTTGTAATTTGTCGGGCGTTACCTCCGCGCACTTTTGTTACTTACTCTGTTGACTGGATACTCTGCAGTGATGTAGTCCTGTAACACAACTTAATACTATGCTTTTTGTAGGCGCCACTTGGAAACGTTTGTTCCAAGAAAAATATGTGATTGATAAAATTTTTAAATCTACGAAAAACTTTAAACAAGTCAGTTTAGCTTGGAAAAATCAGTTAGGTTTAATGATTCTTCAAAAACAAACAAATCGTCTGAAGGACTAACATTCATAGAAAAAAATTATAAAATTGCAGAGAAAAAATTTTACAAGTTATTATTATTGACAATTTTTTTTTTTTATATATATCCAATCAAGTATCGGCTAGTATAATTCAGATTTTGACTCAGTTGAAAAGCATGAGTTTAATACGTGAAAAATCTTTACTCTCAGGACGTGACTCCTTTGAACTACCAAGACATATCAATTAGATGCCTTACAAGAAAAAACTAAGTGATTTGAAAGTGTATGTGTGGCGTGTAAAGTACAACTGTGTGATAAATGTAACCAGGTAACAAATGACTTTAATTTTGGTAACTCACGTTCCAATGGTCGTTTATTCTCGCACTGGACACTTCCTTCGGGTAGTTTCTCAATCTCGCCTCTTCGGGTGTACACTGAATCTATTTAAAGCCAAATTTTGCGATCATTACTTTTTCCGCACTTTTTGTCAAAACGTTTGGCAGTAGAATCTCGTTCAAACGCCGCCGCTACGAATCATCTGTTTAGCGTTGATTCAGAAATCTGCCACCGCAGCGCTGATTCCCATGCAGTGTTGAGGAAGGCTTTGTGTATTGTATGTTTACGTTCGGGGAAATTATTGTCACGTTAGTCAGTCAATGCGAACACAGCAGAATTCGTTCTCTATTTAAATGTTTGGTCCCTCCTGGGCCGCTTGACGTTCTGGCTGCGTGATTTCTATTAAAATTTGCCGTATCGCTGCTCTATTTCTGCGATACTTTTTGGCGTAGATTCTCGTTGAGGTTAAGTCAGTCGGTTATGTCTATGTACGGGAAAAGCCTTCCTGCCGTGTCTTGTCGATTTCTTGCCTCTTCGGTTTCGCCTTAGCTGCGTTGATCAGTGTTGTGTGAGATGCATCAGTTCTGGAGTTCAAGTTTCAAGTGTTTTTGGGTCGAATTTGGTCTCGCTTTTATACTAATTCAGGATGACTGTTTTCATCGACTTCCGGTATATTTGTGTAAAAATTCTTTCTAGAATGTTCGAGAATAAATGAAATGGAATGTCATAGAACAATTTTCACTTCCGTAGAAGCTTTTAGAATGAATTTCTTATTCTTCATACAAAGGATATTTCAAAATTTACACTGGTATTTATCAAACAGTTTCACATTAGTACTCACAATTTGTATGCCATTAATACATTTAAATTCCCTGTTTTTAACTGAATCTAGCGATACTAAATATGATTGGTTTCTAATTAACTTAAGTCTAATAAACAATACAATATACAACCCTCACCTTGAGTTGTTGTCATTGAAAACTCATTTTTTATAACAAAAATTGTTGTGGAGTTACAAAGTTCCTTCCACAAGCTGAACATCTACTACTACTACTACTTTCCTACAACAAAATAAACAAATTTTAACATCAATAAAACACAAATAAATACAATTTTATATGGCCTCTGCTCATGGCCTAGATTCTTGTCAGTTTTCTAATACAATGATTAGTCTTTTTCTTTAATATATGTATTATTTCACAACTGTACATACAGAGTTTATTATTTTGTCTATCTTTTGTGATACCTGGTTACTCTGTACATATATTATATTTATCACAAGATGACATAGCATCATTGATTGGTCTTGAGATGTCATTTTTTATGGTGTGACAAATCTCACTCTAATTAGTTAAATTCTTTTAGAATTGACTTTACTTTCAACTGAGTTTGTTTCTTATTAAGGTATACTGATGTATTGTACCTTTTTATCTTATTTTTGTTAGTATTATGTAAGTATTTAGCCAGATATGATTATTTTTGTACTGGATAATTGGCTTCAGCCATACATGGTATAAGTAAATATTTTGCTAACTTGACTATTACAATGTTAAAGTTGGTCAGGTATATTAGTATAGTTGCTTTATATCATATTACAGCTTTCTAATACAGTTTGGTTGCATTTTGGCAACATTAAATTCATAAATTATACAATATTAGATGCCTATTACATGTTTTTAGTTAACACTGTTTTTGGCTATTTTGGCTGCTTTGTATTCATTTGACAGCTTCCTTTATTTAAGATAAATTGTTCACTATTGTCTGCTTGACAATTGCATATAGTTTTTATTTAAATCTGATAATAATTAATTTTTTCATGAAATCTTGGTGTATGGTCTCAAATCCAACACATTAATATTTTTTGTCATAACAAATATATCATTTTTATTCTAACTTAAACTCTTTCTAATAATGTATTTAAATCATTTAATACATTTATTTTATTTACATCACATAATATAATAATGGATCATGTCCATTTATTCACAAAAATAGTTTTTAATACTCTATTCATAGTTATAAAACTTAATAATTATTGACTTTATTTTGGTGGATTCTGACATTATTTCTCTCTCTTATAGTGTCTTATGGTATTTCACTCTTATTCACTTTAATAATATATATGGGGTTTTGTCTTAGTCATAGTTTGGTCGTTTTTTCAAGTTGATAGAAATAATTATTATACAAAATTACACAATTTTTTGGGACTACTTGGGTTCGATACTGTTCACCTCACTTTCCTCTTATGCTAACTTACTATATAAATGATTTCTTTTATGGAACGTTCTGTGACGTTACAATGTATACAAAATTTATTTTGAATTATGTTAAAATGATTGTATCAGATAGCTCAGTGAATTGTATTTTTGTATTTGTAATAGTGTACAGAAAAGTAGATGAATTTTAAAATGGTACTATTTAAGACAGAACAATCGGTTGGGTCATATGGTAGTTCATGTCAGAATAAATTTAGATGTTGCATCCCAAAAAATTAGATTGATATTTTCTAATCTAGACCGGTATACTTGTAGCTGAGTGAAGCTGAAGGAAATTCAATTGGAAACCACAAAGGAGAATAATTAATGCTTTGTGGTGTTACAGAAGGACGTTGGGGGTTAAAATGAACAGACAAGGGACAAGGGGCAAAGAATGAGAAGGTCCTGGACAGAGAGAGAATGAGCCTGTGAAGAACTGATGTCGATACGCGTAAGTCTCATGATTATTATGGACGTTTTTAATAACGCATGTTGTTAGGTCAATTCTCAGGCATCCGTGATTCGATAATGCACTGGTAGAGGGGATGGAAAGTGGCGTAGATTAAGACTAAGGTTGGCTTACGTGAGTCAGATTGTTGGCGATGTGGGTTGTGCGAGTTATGTTAGTAAAGAGATTTTCTTAGGCTTCTTAACTGGAGAATCGAATCAAAACATTTGGAAGACTGGAAGATATAATGTATTTGTAGCTAAGAATATATACAATATGACTGTGTTTATATGGGTAAATAAAAAAAAATTAAGAGTTATATTAAATTCTATAAATTGAATTAGAAACTAAATGAGTCTAAATCAATTTGTAAACTACAGATGAAATAGTAAGACATGAAGTGGTTTGCGCAGAGCATAGCGGGGGGGTAGCAAAGGTAGTACAGTAAGTGGAGTGTGAGGTGACAAACCATTACACGTAACCATGTGACCCACCAATTATGCAGCTGTTCTGAACACAAAATAGTTGCTGCGAAAACAACGTGTCTAGGTAACGCATGCGCAATGAGATCTTTTGACATAGCGCAACCACACACCCGTTTCATGTCTAATTATTTTAGCTGTACTTATATAAATTTACATGAAGTATTGTAGCAGTTCAGTGTATTTGCGTTAAACGTAACAAAACAGAATAAAGTACCACAAAAACACAAAGACAACAGTTAATAAGACTTCTTTTATTAAGACAAGAAAAACAATTTTTAAATACAGACTATATGCCTCCCCCTCATTGTCCTCTTCCTATGTCTTTTTACGTTCGTGACGTCTAATATGTGCTAACAGCGTACAATATCTGCTTGCTTTCTTCGGAACTCCTTATCCTGGTCCAACCTTATTGCTTCATATATGGAAGATCCGTTTGCTTGTAACCCTAGACGCCAAGCTCATTGGAGATCTACCTATGGGTCTTGTACTTTATATTTTTATCTTGTGAAATATTTTGCCTGTGCTTCTGGTTATGCGTCTAAATTAGTTTAGGCATGTTGTTATCTGTTAGCTGTTTTAATATCTTGTCTTATATCTGCTGTTCATGCAATATGGAAGCATTCGATTTGAGTGTAAACCAGTGTAAACCAATGTAAACCCTGACATTACGTCTATACTCACAAAATTCAAAGGTTTCGATGTTTATACAGTCTGAAAATATTTACCAATAAAATAAGATAAAAAAGAAGAAATATCACACACACGCGCGCGCGCGCACGCACGCATGCATGCATGAATATAAGTTTAAGAGCCATAAAAATATAAAACTGTACTTGTGAAAGACATGAGTTGAACTGATTATTATTATAGACATAATGTAAATCGCAGATTCATTGTGACTTAAACACTCGCTAGTTTAGAACATTACGCAAATTAGATTTAAAATGTATTTTATTTATTTTTTGTTATGAAATATGTTGTTTACTTTATTTTTTACCTACCAGTACGGAAATCCAATTAATGTATATACGCCATATGATCAAAGAAAATAGGACGATGTGACGCTGCATGAAACACCAGCTGCCAACGCTATAAAAACGTTTATTATCTAAAAGGTAATTAACTTAGTGATAGTGACACTGTCACAAAGTATACTCTTGACTGCTGTACTGAAAGAGATTTACTTGTGATGCAGTCTAGTCTAGTCAAATCTGTCGTAGTCGGTAAAGTAAGTTTGTAAACTAAAAGTATATGTAAAGGCTACAGCAACAAAGTTTAAAGTAAAAAGCAACTATAAAATAAGTATGTTTGTAAATTAAACTAAATTATTTGTAAACTATAGTAAACTTGTTTAAACTAAAATAGAGAAAATAATTTTTAAATTTACGAATCCAATCACGTAAAAGGGACGTGCAGAGGATTCAGGCAGCCGAAATGAAACTTCTAAGAGGGACACAAGGTTGTTCTCTCTTGGATCGGCGAAAGAACGACAATATTAGACGCGATTTAAACATTGTATCATTGCACCAGAAGATGGAAGACCACAGAAGGAGATGGTGTGAACACTTGAATCGTATACTTGATATCCGTCTACCTGTGGCTGCCTTGGGTTATCATCCTACTGGAAAGAGAAATGTCTATAGACCGAGGAGGAGATGGGTTCCGGAACAGGTCTAAGGCCTAGTCCTTTGAGTGGTGATGATGAGAACCCAATCACGGTTATAAATACAAAAAAATAAAACATAATACCAACACTGTAAATAAGGAGATAATTTTAAAGAAGTTAGTAACCAGTATTGTCCATTCAAGTCTTTTGTTTTTAAAAGTTCTACTTCTTCAGTTGTGCACTACCTTACCCAAGTTGTGCAGTTTAGTAAGTGACTTTCTTCATGCCCTAGTGACTACGGCTGCTCCACTGAAACTCCATAGAGTACAGCGAGTGGCAGGTAAAATCGATGCTGGCGTGCACATCAGTAATTTTTATTGTCGTTAACGTTTGACAACATACCTGAAATGTTATTACTGTTCATACGTTAGATGTACGGTAACTATAACAAATATACTTGTATTTTTTGACCGCTTTGGGTAGAAAACACATTGGTGACTTGCTAAGTGGTGTACTGTATAAAAATTAATTTTCGTAACTATTGAATTTGGAAAGTAGTATTACCAAAGCACTACATAAAAAAATGTTAAGAATAATAAGTTCTGGATAAATAGTTAAACGTTATTAATATATAATTTTCATTTGTGACCTACACTGGGCAATACGAAACAAATTATTTCGAATCATTAATTTATGTAGTAATTCTGCAAATAGACTACTTAACTGAAATTTACTGAGTATATCTACAATTTAATTACAAGTTCCGGTTGTTGCGAAAACTAGACAATGATATCAGTAGTGAGATAAAACACGTCAAAATATCTTTATACTGAGTCAATCATACCATTCGGGAGGTATAATTTTCAATACGATTGGTTCTAAAGAGATTAGATATTAATTATACACAATTAATAATTTTTTGCACTATCGTATACGTTAAACAGAAAAAATCCTGAGCATTTGTCTATAACATTTCAATGTTTTAAAATTGGGTAGATACGTTATAACAAGCAGAAAAAGTTCAAAGTAATAAAAAGGAATTGTTAGAGACGATCGAACTTTTAAACAGATACTTAAGTAAAATATCGATTACACTAATCGATTACTTAAACACGACTTCACCTTTGTACCACTAGTAGGTTTTTGTGTTGTAAAACTGGAATAGTGACAGCATAAATGTAAACTGCCATTTACGTATATAGATCTAGTCTTTTAAGGCATATTAATAGGAGCTTTACCTAGAATTAATTGTACTAATTACTAATGAGCCTCGCATTATTATTAATAGCAGAAGCTGGTACTGCTTAAAATCAGGAATAAACTAGCACTGGAAATTAATATCAAATTGTTTACAACACACGAAACGCACGAGTCATCCAGATTTCAATTAGCACTTCATCAGTATTTTGCCTAAACTCCAAATGTATTTCATCAGTAATTAGCAAACTCCAATTCTTATTTTATGTATTTGCTATCTTGACGAGAAATTTTCGCCACCACGCACATCCTTAAAAGTCGCATTTTTTTCTATAAAACATTACAAGAAGTGTAAGAAAATACAGTACACATTTAGAATTTACTTAAAAAGACCAATAGTAAATGTCAGTACAGTAATATTAAAACTTTTGCAACTGATGCTAACGTATAATACAAATGTAATCATAATGTCCAGTCGAGTTTCATTATTATATGTGAATATCTTACTATATCTTTCGTCCTTCTCTTGTATGCGTCCCGGCCAGAGTAATACGGACTGGTCGGTAAAGCTTAGACGGCACTTTTTCTCAGAAGTACTGTACAATTTAATATTATTCGCCCCAGTATTACGTGTTAATTAATTTTTTAGATCCTGGTCAAAGCTTACATTATCTTTTCCTTTTTCTTTTTACAGTTTCTATAACGGTATTTATTATTAAAACCATTTAAAAAAAAAAAAAAAAAAAAAAAATAGTAAGGATAGCTGCTAATTTAAACAATACGATGAATAAAACCATTTCGAGTTAAGCATTAGTTACTATAAATATTAATGTAATCGTTGACAGTGGCTCATTATGTTTTTTTTATTAGGGCTATATTATATTTATTTCTTACTGGGATATACTGGTGTGTGGCTGCAGGTGTTTCTGATAAGTGTTCAGTAGTAGTACAGAAGATTTAGTATGCTGACCTACATATAATATATGCATATAATGTATTACTATCTTCAATATACCGGGTGGCCCATAAGTCAGTTGGCACTAGCAGTATGTAGACGCTCGATTGACTAGCATAGTAGTTACTTGACTTGACTAGAAAAGGATGGAGACCTCTTTGAGCATTTCTTGTAGGTCATGAGAACTATGCTATTAACTATCTGTATGCGTTATCTGTATCTGTATCCCTGCTGCACCTCTACAATGAAAGTGCTATTTGCAATTTTGCCAACTGACTTATGGGCCACCCTGTATATCTGGCCAATATGTTTTGTATTTTAGCAGAATCCTACTTATTTTTGTATACTGATAACTAAGACCTGATACTGTATACTGATGATCTGTGACCCAACTTGAACTGTGCCGCGTCTGCTAAGAATGCTTGAACTGTGTTGAGAATGCTGTATGTTCTGATATGAGACTCTAACAATATTTAAATAAGGACTTATGAACGCAGCAAATAATTTTAATTGAATTTTTAACTGAGGAATTCTTCTTTTCCAGTAGCGTCCACTCCAGTGCTTCTACATGTTCTAGAATACCGTTGAATAGGTATTTTTCACGAGTGCTAGATAATGTCTTGGCTGCAAGAAGTAGTCTCCTCTTTTAGTTGACCTAGGTTTCTTGATCAGTTTGTGTGTCGAATACTGTCGAATCTATTTTGTACATGTGTGTTATCTCTTCTTCTGCCTGATAACATGGCTGATGATAAGCTTAAAAAGTTATATTTCACAACAAATAGAGCTAACCAGAAAATTAGATTATTGCACTTATTTTCTTAACGTCAACGGAAGTGAATTGAAGGATCTTAAATAGAAAGGTTAGCTAGTTTATGAGTCATTATAATCTTTGTATCAAAATAATTTAAAAAATAAATAATCTTTCTACTCAAGAAAAAGTAATGATTAAGAACTCTATGAGATGTGCAGACGTCGGATTAATAAAACTGGGGATAAATTAATAAAGAGCTAGAATATTTTAATATCATATTAAATTCTACGCACACTTACCTGAAATTAATGAGTATATATAAAATTTAATCATATTGTAACGCAACAGAAATGCGGTCCTCAACGTTACATAAATAAAAATATTAAAAATAGAATAGAGAAATAAATATCTATGTCCCATATTAATACAAGGGTCAGATAAATAAATTTATCATTATATGAAAATAATAAGAATGCAAGGTAGTAATAGTAATAAAAAATAAACATGTACTATAGACAATAGTGAGAAATCTCAATGTTTAGTGAGAAGTAAATAAATCAAAAATACTGACAGGAATTATAAGAAAGAAACTAATATCGACTATGTTAAAGTAAATGACGGTGAAAATAGATAAAAATGAGTCAATAATACACATTACAAGTTAATTTAAAATAATGATTCTGAATTGTATAATGTTATGTTGTTATCATAAATATTATGTTAAAGTTGGTGTTATCTTATGAAGCTTACATATTGATGTAATGTCAAATAATGAAGCAATATGTATTATTTGTTTACTGTTGTAGAAAGGTGATGGAAATCAGTTAGTTAGTATTAATTAATTTCAATTTTGCTTATGTGTGATCCATAGGTCAAGATAAAGTTGTTGTTAGATATCATAAAGATAATTATTTATGTACATGTACGTAGTTAAAGGTTGAATATGTTTGTAAACTTATATAAAAAGGCTATAGTTGTTAACAAGTTAAATTCAGAAGTAGATCCAAATATAATAAAAGGCCTAACAGCCAATAACACTATATAACAACTCAGAATAGAAAGGTTAGGTAAAGAAGTTAATAATAATTAATGAATATAATTCAATGAATTAGAAAAACACAATAATAATTAATAATAAATAATAAACGAACGCAATATAAACAAATTATGATAATGCCGTACTGCAATGGTATCGATTGATAACGTTTGATATCGGAAAAATAATAATTATTAAAAGAAACAGACTAAGAGTAAAAAACCAGCAGAATATATAGAAATTAGTAAACAAGCAATAAATAAGATTATATTTTAATAATGGAAGTTTAATAAGGAATTATTTTGATGGGTGGAAAATTAATATATGAAATTATCACTATATAACAAAACATTGAATAAGAATAAAAAAATTAGTTGCTAGGGACGACAAAAATTTGTATAAGTTGTTGATTTTGATTATTAGAATTTATGACATGATCGAGAAGAGATTAAACCAAGAGAGATAGTCAACAAAAACTAATTTAATCTAAGTTATTAAATCTAATAACAGTCACAATATATGAAAGACTAATTGTCAGAATTTGGGCCAGTAAACATTAACCCAATTGTATAATAGTATCATACAAACGATACAAAGTAATTGAATTAAAAAGAGTGACTTGGATTGCCCCATATCCAATCATGAAACGGATATTAATTGAATGAAATAATAAAACCAGATAAAGAACTACCTTGTAAAGAGTTAATCCTACAACCAAGCGAAAATATTATAACCATCAAAACATTGGACATCGCAATTTATACCATACAGTTGAAAAACGTAATTGGATCCAGAGTTTGCCGAAGCACATAATCACAAGTTTGGCCGTTGGTGAACGAAGGGAGCGGTATTTCTGCATCAACCAGGACCAAGGATTCCACTTTATTACAACTGTGAAGACAAGAATAGAACATCATCATCTCATCTGTATTTGATACGGAACGACTACTACCGAGATTCGCAGCAACAGCCTTCCTGAGTCATATGGTACTTCGCACGGTAAATTTCAATTATATAAATAATATTAAACACAACACTTTAATTTTGTAATATTTTGCATTCTTATTTATGTATTTTTAATCTTCCCCGCAGTTAAAAGAACCTTCACACCCTGAATCTAAATTAATTATAAAAATAGAAACTGTAACTAAATTTAAAATAAAATCTTGTATCGATTAATAATCGATTAACTCAACGTATAACCTTTCGTGTATCAAGTAAAAAACCACTTTATTGAATGTTAAAATATTTGATCTAATAAAGAAACATTGTATAATTTCGAGATCTTATTATTTGGGTATTATTTAATGAAGTATATCGGATTACAATATAAATTAGATTGTTAACGAAACTGAGGGAAGGTTAGAAAAAGATAGGCCTATCAGTAATGAGATAAAACACTTATAAATATTTTTATACGGAGTTAATCATACAATCCGGGATGTGTAACGGGAGGTAAACTAGTTTTAAAGTGAGTAAATATTTTGTAATAAAAGGAAATTTGGGCAGAGGTGTCGAGGAAATGAAGCTGGTCGTTGAATTCCATAACATAATAACAATAATACTGAAACCGTACACAAAATTGTAGACAAGTAACAAATAAAGAGAGAAGATCTGTGCCGACAATAACGACAAAAACGACAATATCTGTGCCGTAACTGTATAAATGACATACAAGGAAAGTTACTGATTGATTTCAAGCGTAACTATGAAAGCAGTAGCAGTAGCCTGCTTAATCGCTTCAAGCCTCAGGGAGTAAATTTTTGTTTTACATAATTACGACTTTAACCTTATATAATAAAAAGTGTAAAGAACGAAATAAATGTATTAGTATTAGACAAACTAATGTATAAATAATATATATAACGCAACAATGTATAAATGTATTACACAAACAAGCATTAGTATAAATTTATTCCATACAATGCAAATATTTATAACAAAGAAAACAAAATTTCATTAGTTTTTAGAAAATTAAAAATTTATAAATTAGGAAATGAAAACTAAACGAGGAAACTGATAAAATAATAATTATTTATCATCGTTTACTGTAATCACAATATTTATCGTATTAAATATTAATTTAATAAACACAATGAATATGAAAATGAATTTGTACAAATCTTAGTGTTAAAGGTATTGTAAGCGTTAATGACCACGTTGCAATTGCAAGTGGACAAACGAATACAAAATGGTTGTTCTCTTGAACTTCAAATGAAAGGGTCAAAATAACAATTTACTCTGTGGCCTGATACAAGAGACAGCAATAACAATTTTGTTCCAGACAGTCTCAGTCCCTATGGACAATAAAAACGACTCGACTTGAGATTTGCGTGAGGTTTTTTACAACAGGAGGTAACGCTGGCAGTTGAATACTAAAACGTAATTGAAATCTGCACACTACAGACACTTTAATAAGAGGTTTTCTTTATTTTCGTGTAAACAGTAATGTTTCCGTTTGCTTGTAATTACAGTATATTTTTACATTTTCTTTTCAACGTAACGCAGTTTGTCGAAATGAACAATAAAACTTGTTTATATAATAATAAAATAATATAGTAACATGATTTTGACATACGTATAGCTTTAATCATTTTGAAACAGTCTAGTATTTTAAATCCCATTCATACCCGTGTGTGTATACACGTTGTGAAAACTGCTAAAAGCTCTTCGGAAGGTTATCTTCTCAAAATAAAAGAATCAAACGGCATTACGTAGATATCAGCTGAAAATATATTATCGCCTATTGTAAATGCTTTACTGTTTACGAATTTTAACAATGTTTCATAATTATAAAATTATGCGTCCAAGCAAAAACTTATTAATTAAATGATCCACAATTTTTTTAATTTCTCTATGAATTTGTTTCTTTTTGTAAAATGACGAACTAATGTTTCAAAATCATTATTTAAAGTTCTAAATAACTAACAGCTTAATCTTCTAAAAACAAAAACAAACATACAGACTAGTGTATCAAATAATATTAATTAAAATTTGGAATTTAGAGATTACAAAATAAGAGACCCAATCAATAAAGTTTTGTTGTGTAGTAAAAACGATAAGGCGAATCCTAATCGGTTCGGTAATCGCGTGGTGTACCACGACAACAGTGTTATTCATGTTTTTGATCATTTAATTATTGACAATGAAGTTACATATGTGTGTTTTTATTTTAATTGAATTTTAATATATGACGACCTCTTTTCGAGCAAGTGTCTGAGGATGGGTCAGATGACCCGAAACGCGTCACACTAATTTTATTCTAAAGATAAAAGTCACAAGACGGACCTAACAAAGGTAAGAAAATAAGAAATTAAAACACGTGACTTGGACCGTTAACAAACAAAAATGTTTAAACTGTGATGTTTTTGCATGTCTCATCGATTACAAGAAGGCCTTTGACCGAGTCCAACATCAGAAAATGATGGATATTCTGAAAAATATTGGATTAGATGGATAATAGCTACACGTATTGGAATCAATCTGTAGTGGTTAGAGTAGATAAAGAGAAAACTGAAGAGATACAGATTCTGCGTGGAGTAATACAAGGATGTATACTGCCTCCGCTTTTATTCAACATCTACTCGGAAGGTATTTTTAGAAAAGCTTTAGATGAATGTGATGTGGGAATCTCTCTGAACGGTGAAAGAATAAATAACGTACGTTATGCGGGTGATACCGTCATATTCGCAGATAGCTTAGAGGGGCTGCAACAACTAATGAATATAGTGACAGAAAGCGGCCGTAGGTATGGTCTAGACATCAATGTTAATAAAACGAAGCTAATGATTGTATCTAAGAACAAGTTCACAAACTGCACCCTTAATATAAACTAAAGCCCAGTTGAACGTGTAAGCAAATTTACATATCTTGGTACTATAGTCAATGACCCATGGGACCACTCTCAAGAATAGAGAGCAGAATGGAAAAGGCAAGAGTACGCTAGAATGAGCAGTTTATTCAAAAGTCACGATTTAACAATAAACACAAAGACGAGACTTTTACGATGCTACGTATTCTCGGCCCTCTTCTACGGTGAAGAATCTTGGACTTTGACTGAAGCCACAACTAAAAAATGGGAAACTTTCGAAATGTGACTTTAGCGTAGAATACTGAGCATTTCATGGACATCACATAACACTAATGTTGAAGTTCTTAGAAAGAAATAATGAGGAAAGAAATTAAAGTTATTAACACAGTGAAGATAAGAAAGCTTCAGTATCTGGGACATCTCAGAAATGCACAGAGATTTTACTTTTTTGCAGTCCATACTGCAGGGAAAAGTACTTGGAAAAGAGGAGTTGGGCGACCGAGAATCTCGTGGCTGAGAAATTTAAGGACCTGCTTTGGCATGAATACAACTGACTTATTCCGTGTAGCAGTACAGAAAGTTAAAATAGTCTGTAAGATATCCAACATCCGAAACGAATAGGAACTATCAGAAGAAGGTTGTTTATAATATTTTATAAAAAATTATGTTAAAAGGTACTAAAGTTATAAGTTGCTATTTTACTATAATTATTTACGTTTACTGAATGACCGCGCCTGCGTGGTATGTTGTTCCTTGATTAATTGGTTTCGGGGGTCTTAATTGGTTTGTTAGCTATGGGCAAGGATTGTTTCTGTTGCTACGATTGGGCACACTCCCACGTTTATTTCTCTACAATGAAATATTTACTGGTGTTAAAAGAATTGTGCTGAGTCCTGTTCGGTAGAATCTGACAGTAGTGTAGACGGTAATTTGCACTGCCGTGTGACGGAGAACCAGTAACTGCCCTAGAGAAGAACGTTGGCCATTTATTGCCGTGTGTCGTCCCGCAGTTACAGTTTATTGTGGTCCATTTACCACAGACATATTCTGTGCGTCACTTGTTTTGTTGCTGCGTCATGTCGACCTTATGTTAATAGACTTTAAGCAACACGTATAAATGATTTTTAAAACTAACACGTACACCAACCCCCATACACACACAAATGTAAGTTACAAGTGGAATCTAAGGCAACATGAGAACTACCGGGTGTTAATGTGAAATACTTTATTACCGGCTACTGGCATTTTGAATACTTAATATGCGACCGGATCTGAATGTCAGGAAAGGATTTCCTGCTCGACTAGACTGTGCTTCCATGACTGCATTTTAATAATCGATGTGAACTACACTCCACGTGCCGCCAGAAAGTATTGAAATGCTTATTCAGTCGTAACAAAATAATAACACACCGATGAAGTATTATTGGAATCACGTATCGCATTCTCTAAGGCCTAGAACTATCACCTGCATGTTATTAATAGATTTTTAAACTAATTAATTTTAGAGTGAGTTTGAACCCTTGAGTCTATAATATTCACAATTCCGCCCTGTTCACTTTACGATACATACAGTAGGCCTAATATATTTAATTAATCGGCATTTATATTGTAATAAAAGTAATTATTAACTCATTTCGTAAGGAACTGATTATTCTTTTAGGCCTACATTCCTACTCTGCGTCAGAGGCCAGACCAAAACAGGGTTTGTAATGTTCATAACAAGTTAAATTACAGTACCGTATCTCCGTACAGAATACACAAAGAGGTTTCGATATAGTTTTAGCGGGTAAACTTTAGCAAAGAACAAACTACGAGTTCAACTTACCACATGGAAAACACACATATACTACTTATGCATGCAGAGATTGCGGTGATGTGTGCACAGCTATCCGAATCGATATATAATTTAACCTAAATGATTCAGCAAACCAAAAGCTACATACAGATTGTGATGTTTTAATATCTAACTTTATTGCATGCTGCAACCTTAGAAATATTTAAACAACAATATTAATCATAAAATATTTTTTGAGATATTTATAATGTTTTGTACAACACCTAACATTATACATGGACTTTAACTATGATGAAGTACAGAGAGTTTAAAGAGATCTCGCATTTATAACTCTCGCTTAGAAGATCATAGTCACAGGTATGTTTGGTAAAAAGTGATACGTGTGGGGACAGAAAGAATTACTCTAGTGAGCAATTAGGGTGGAATACAAATTGTACAGAGTATTACCCAAATTGCAATAAAAGTACTCAAAAAGAATATTTTACAACCTAGTCTATACCTAACACATCTGCCCTGTCATCGTTGAAATATTTCTATATTGAACCGTTACAAACTAATAGTTCACAATTCAGGCTCAATATGCCATACGCGCGCGCGCGCGCACACACACACACACACACACAAACCTTTAATCACATGATATTTCTGTTATTTATTTCAATGGCTTTATTTTTTTATTTTTATGATGTTCATTTTTTAATTATTTGGAATTATGGGTTATTTATTTGGAAGGATAAAAGATGTTACTTGCCTTTATTATGTCTAAAAACAGATCTTTGTTCGATGCATGTAAATTTCTCTACTGATAATCATAAGGTATGTTTTGAATCTGGAAACAACAGTCCTACCCAGTCTCTTCCGAATATCTCTCTTTAACTTAGAAAACAAGCATTCGATGTTTTATGTGTGGATCACTCTATTCTGTGAGACTACAAAATTAAAAATTAATGATTTACACAGAAGATGTTGATGTTTACGTAGTTTAACTTAAGGCAGTCTCTCCAACTGTGCGTTACTATTGTAGTGCCAGTTGATATAAATTCTTTAACAACATTCAAAAGACTATTACTAACTCTCGTATCTACTATTTTCAGGAAACATTTTTTGATTCTCTTTCCATTCCTCCCACAACTCACTTTGTTTTTTTAATCCTTCCTCTGTTATACTTTCGTCGACCAAACGCACTTTTATCAGTTTCAACCGTCTTGCTTGTTCCTCCCAGCTGAGTGCCATTTTCTTGCAACTAAACGCACAATGACTCACGAAAAATATTAATAATTTTCATAACTGCTTATCATTTGTATTATAAATTCCATCAATTAAAACACACACACACATACATACACACACATGTATAGTAGTGTAAATATTTCAGAAATATAAATGTACGCGTACGAGTATCATCATTGTACTAATACACATGAGTCAATAGATTCATTCACATGAGTGTTCCAGTTTACAAATAAATTAATTTGATTCATTTTTTATATGAAAAGGTGTTATAGTTCTTAAACTTGTTACTGAATCTATTGTTTATTCAGTGTAATATTTAAAATCGTACAAAACAATATTTTTCTATATAATTAAAAGGCATAATGAAGAAAAAAATTAACTCAGATGTTCAAAATATAGACATTCTGCAGTGTCTGCAGTGTGTTTGAAAGTCTGATTCAATGTGATATGTAAAGTGTATTATTTCAGTTGATAAACATTACTTAGTAAAAAATAAATTATTAAAAACAATTAGTGTAGCTCAGACCATTAGATTGAATTGAATTGGATTGAATTGAGTGTAACGGAAGATTGAATTTAAAGGTTCGGTGACGGAAAATACAAATATTTGAATTTGTTATATTAAGAAACGTTAAAATATTACGGAGGTTATTATTATTATAAAGAATATTTAATACATTGAATAATATTACTAACTTTAATATACGTATTATTGTGTGTTGTTGCTTTTAATATATTATATATTACCTACTGTTAGCTGAACATTTTATAGAAGTATCGAGTAGGCATCTTTACTAGATATATGTTACATAATATTGTTAGGTATATGTTACTATGTCTAATAAGTATATAAAATACTAGATAGATTCTACAACTGAGAACCAAACTATATTAGGCCAAGTTGTTTGTGATTTTGAGATAATTCGTGTCCTGCTTATCAGATTAACTTACTGTAAAATATGTTCCCATACTTAGAAAATAAAACAGTAAATTCTTCATTATTGTTAAGTCCATGATCGCTGCCTATGCCTATTATATTTTTTATTGTAGTCGAATCCGTAAGAGGCGACTTTAAAAACAGTTAATTACTTAAAAATTAAACCTCTTTTTAACAATGACGCCTGCCATAGTGGTTCCGCTATTTTGTTTTTATAAATTGACTGTTTAAACTTTGTACTGGTTTATCAGCTGTACGCGGTGTACCGCCGCAATGCGGCACGCGCGGATGACGTCACGCGCTTATCAAACGCTGCAGCCGGCCATCACCGCCGGCTACAGGCAAGTTTAGTTTAGTTTCTAACAAGGCTCCGAGCGCAACTCTCGTAAAACACTTCTCTTCCAGCCGCGGCTTCTGGATATTTTTTGGCATGCATTCATAAGATTTAATTCAATTATCTGCGTCCATCTACAATGGACCACGATTTCATTCAAAATTAATTTTCGGGCGCTATTGCCACAAATGCATCCGCACGTGCCGATCGTAACTAACAATCAAAATTTTCAATAAACGCATGTTCAATATCTTCAATACAGTCCATTTCTTTCTAACATACAATCCAGCCTTTCCCGCTTAGCGTTTTTGGAATAACTCACGATTCTTCAAGAGCTTCCAAACCGCAACATTTTTGGTCCTCCGGGCCGGATTTCATATTTTGGGGCACAAAAACAACATCATTTTTGGTCACCACGGGACGGATTTCTCATGTCTGAGTCCACAAGCGACAGCATTTCTTTATACGCAGCATTTCTGGAACAACCGATCTGAAGTTAATCACGCCCCACGGGCATCATTCTCGTCCTGAGCGACACCATTGTTGTGAATCGCATCGCAGTCATCTCGACAAGATTCGGCCAAGCGGCAGACCAGAGACGACGGGACACGGCAGGACAGCATTTGCGAGGTCATCAAAAAAGATTCCACAGCTTTAATTCATGGAGGGTACAACACGAGGCGTCATCTGACCAGCAGAGACAGGAGGTGTAACAGCTCATAACAGGATCGAACAACGGGGTCGAAGCCAGCTTCATCACGAATGGATCAACGGACACGTGACTATAAACTTTTTACTTGTATTTGATGTTTAATAATATTTCACTTTAGTGGTTATTTTTTAACACATTTGTATAAACAAACACCGTCATTACACAATACAACTTAATAAATGGTTGTCAGCTCATTGTCAGTTAAAACTTTAAAGATAAAGATATACGTTGTTACCATTTAGATTCATAATTTTAATAATTTAATTGCCAACAAAGCTTGATTAGTTAGAGAGAGTAAGTTTATGTTCTAAACAACGATCGCTAGCTACCGAAACGTATTTAAATTCATTCAAAATTAAGTTTGTGGTTCACATGCTCTATGCTCAATTTCTTTCTAAATATTTTTCCTTTTTTATCTTAAATTGTAATAATGGCCTATGTAAGGGCTCTAATAAAATAAACGAGGCACAATTAAAGCCTCAATATCCCGAGTAAATACCTTCGCGGATAACTTCGATTTGTTAACCAGCGATCCTCATGCGCTGAAAATAAAACTGCGTCATTTGATGGAATTATCCACCAAATATGACGAGATTCAGAAGCGGAGGAAGCGGACGTTGCTTTGACGAGTGATAGAGTACAAACGGAGGACGATCTTTGCAATATAGAATGTAAATTGCAACACCTGCTGGAGCAAGCTGAGCATATGAACCAAAAACCAGTAATTAATGCTGAAGGTAAACAGCCTAAAACACCCCCCCATTCAATTGGAACCAATAAAATTACCACGGTTTGAGGGTAGTATTGTTGAGTGGCAACATTATTACCATATTTTTCTTGAATTAATTCATGTCAGAGCAGATCTGACGGATATACAGAAACTTCACTATTTGCACTCGTCATTACATGGCGAGGCGCTTAACGTAATAAAATCGTTGCCCATCACTCATGAGAATTACGCGGTGGCTATCGATCTGTTGAGGAATAGATATGACAGTAAGCTAATTGTTTCCGCCCATCACGTATGGAATGTCCTGGACGTACCATTAGTTCAACAAGAATCCCAAGTTAGCATATCGCAATTTATTGATCAAATCTCTGCCAATATAAACGCTTTAAATAATCTCAAACTGCCAGTCAACACGTTCGAAATTATTGTCGTAAATTATTTAGCCAAAAAACTCGATAATTGCACTTTCCGTTTGTGGAAGGAGAGTTTGTCGGAGCATAAGTTCCCTGATTTTAATAATTTTATGAATTTTCTAAATTCACGAAGAAAATTACTGCAAAATCTCGATAACGCGACTACCCCAACGAGCAGGTTGAACAAAAGCGATAAGTCTCCTTATCGCAAGGCAGTTAAACAGATAAGCGCTCCAAAGGGCGCATTCCACTCTCATATCAGAAATAATTTATGCAGGCTGTGTAACGGTGGACATAGACTTAGCGACTGCCTACAATTTACATCGCTGTCTATCCCTGATAGGAAAAACGCGTTAATAAAAAACAAACTTTGCTTAAACTGCCTCCGTTCGGGACACGAAAGCTCAAAATGTCCTTCAAAATTCTCATGCAAAAAATGTTCTAGGCGTCACCACACCACGATTCATGTCCCCAACAGGGACGTAACTTCTGTTAACAACCAGTGTTCACTGAAATCACAGACCAATAAATCGGTATTGTTATCTACCGCCGTCTGTATGACCTCCAATAAGGTCGGCAAAAAATTTCCCGTTAGGATATTACTGGATTCCGGTTCTCAAGCGAACTTTTGCACAATGGATTTCGCCCGCAGAATGGGCCTCCAATTGGTTAAATCGCAACTGCCCATCACGGGTATAAACAACTCGCTTTCCCAGGCTGACTTCAGTACTAATGTAAGGCTACATTCACGCTATAAACCCTTCACGTTAAACGTGCATTGTGCCGTATTACCCAGTATAACTAATAATTTACCGGCGGAGTCGTTCAATCTTGCCTCTTTGAATTTACCCAAGCGCATATTCTTGGCGGATCCTCACCTACATTGCTCGGCGCAAGTCGACATATTAATCGGCGCTCAATATTTTCTCCAATTAATTGAACCTATGAAATTTACGCGCGGACCACACTTTCCTATAATTCAGGAAACCAAGTTAGGATTTATTTTGGCCGGTGACTTACCATTCAACGTCGATATAACTAAAACAGTTTCTTCCTTTATGGTCTGCAAGGATGACAATCAGATTTCCTCGCAACTAAAAGAATTTTGGAAGTTGGAGGAGATCTCTAGTCGCGAAGCCCGATCTGAGGACTCGCCGTGTGAAAAACATTTCGTGGAAAACACTAGCCGCAATCGTGACGGGAGATTCGTGGTAGCCCTGCCCCGCAGATCTGATAAATTTTATTTGGGAGATTCTCTCCGCGGAGCTATCCGCAGATTCCAATCGTTAGAGTTCAAGTCCAAGCAGAACCCTATCCTTTATAAGGATTATAGTGAGTTCATGAGTGACTACCTAAAACTTGGCCACATGTCGCCGCTTAATGAATACGATCTGTCGCTTGACAGGTCAGAGATTTTTTATCTGCCCCATCACGCAGTTTTCAAGGACTCTAGCTTAACCACTAAATTGCGCGTGGTATTTGACGCCTCCGCTAAAACCACAAATAATTTGTCCCTTAACGATACTTTAATGGTCGGTCCTACGATCCAGCAGGATCTGTTTTCGATAATGGTTCGGTTCCGTACCCACCGATACGTACTTATTGCAGACATAGAAAAGATGTATCGCCAGATCATTGTTAATCCTAAGGATTCAAACTTGCAACGCATTGTTTGGCGTGATGCACCGCATAAGGAATTGCGACATTACGCGTTAAGGACGGTTACATATGGCACTGCTAGTGCCTCCTTCCTTGCTACACGTTGTCTGGCTCAAATAGCATACGAAAATGAATCCGACTAGCCTACAGCTGCTAAGGCCATAGCAAATGACTTCTACGTAGACGATCTCATAACGGGTTCGGATGATCCGAACGGCTTAGCTGAAATGAAATGCGAGATCGTGAGGTTGTTGAGTAGGTATGGTTTTTCGTTACATAAATGGTTCTCTAACCACCATAAGATTATGACCCTTCGCGCCCAAGTAACCCGTGACTTCAGCAAAGGTCAAAACGTGCGTACATTGGGAATCCAATGGAACGTTGAAGGGGATAACTTTTTATACACCGTTAGGGGTGATGATAATTTAACCGTTTTCAACAAGAGAAGCGTGTTGTCGATCATCGCCGGGATCTATGATCCTTTAGGTTTGATCGCTCCCATCACATTTTACTGCATGCATTTCGTGCAACAGTTGTGGTTGGCGGGCACAGATTTGGACGAACCCCTATCTGGATCATTAGCCAATCAATGGTTGGAATTATACGCTCAATTAGTCTCCGACACTCATTTTGAGATTACGAGGTCGGTTAAGAGTTCGAACAATTACCCAATTAGTGCATTACAGCTGCACGGATTCGCCGACGCTTCGGCTAAAGGTTACGCGTGTTGCATTTATGTGCGGGCGGTCTATTCGAACGGCGCCATATCATCAAACTTGTTGTGTGCTAAATCTAGGGTCGCTCCGCTGAAACAGATAACGCTACCACGACTTGAACTTTGTGCTTGTTTATTGCTGGCTCAATTAACGTCCAAGGTTTTAAACGCCATCGATTACAATTTTGACGGACTATATCTTTATTCGGATTCGATGATAGCGTTGTACTGGATACATCAGCAATCTTCCCGCTGGAAGGTATTTGTCGCTAACCGTGTCGCGGAAATACAGCGTCTTGTTAGCAGCAGGGGAATTTGGCGTCATGTAGTATCAAATGACAACCCTGCCGACGTTTTATCGCGCGGTTGCCTCCCTCGTAGTTTGCACTGTCATACTCAATGGTGGCATGGTCCCCCCTGGTTAGCTCATGATTCGGCTTCATGGCCGGTCAGCGCGCTCGACATTAATATTCCCTGTACTTTTCCCGACCTTGAGGAGGAACGTCGCAAGCAGGTTCAAACCTCACTAATTGCCGCGTCCTCAACACATATTTCTGTTGAAAATTATTCATCACTTACGAGGCTTATTCGCGTTTTCGCATATTGCCGTCGATTTTTTCGCAATTCTAGGCTCGCGGTGGTTGATAGGGACACATCCTTTTTGTCGGCTCAAGAATTGTCTGACACGCTCTTGATTTTTGTCCGGCAATCTCAGAAGTGCATTTCGACGTAGAAGTTATGGAACTTGAGGCACACCGGTGCCTTCCTCGCAGTAGTAAAATTCTTGCTCTCAACCCATTCCTGGATGAATCAGGCATTTTAAGAGTGGGTGGACGCTTGCAATTCTCCCCACTTAGCTACGAGAGTAAACACCAAATAATTTTGCACCCGCACTCTCATCTCACGAGATTAATAATTGAATACGAACACATCCGTTTGTTGCACGCTGGTGTGCAATCAACTCAAGCTTCGCTTAGACGAAAGTATTGGATCATACACGACAAATCCTATATCCGCTCAGTGATACATAAGTGTGTCACTTGTTTTCGTTTCCGGGCTAAAGGCGCCAATCAATTACTAGGTCAATTACCCCCTTCTAGGGTCACGCCTTCTAGGCCATTTTCACAGTCGGCCGTGGACTACGCCGGTCCTGTACTTTTGCGCCATGGCGGGCAGCGCTCTAAGTCCACGACCAAGGCATATATCGCTCTATTCATATGCATGTGTACAAGGGCCATCCATTTAGAATTGGTGTCGGATCTCACTTCCAACGCCTTTATAGCGGCTTTAAAAAGGTTCATATCGCGCAGAGGTATTCCCGCGCAAATATTTTCGGATAATGGCACGAATTTTCGTCGTGCCAACCACACGTTGCATGATTGGTACAAATTTTTAACCTCCAAGGAAGTTGAGCAATCTTCTCTGGAGTTTTGCGGTCTCCACGGTATCAAATGGTCCTTTATCCCCCTTTCAGCCCCTCATTTCGGTGGTTTGTGGGAAAGTGGTGTAAGGAGTGTTAAATTCCATTTACGTCGCGTAATAGGCGGTACGATCTTGAATTTTGAGGAATATTCTACTCTTCTTTCTCAAATTGAGGCTTGCCTTAATTCACGCCCGTTATGCGCGGTGTCCGACGATGCTAGAGACCCTGAACCCTTAACACCTGCTCATTTTTTGGTCGGTGCTCCACTGACGGCACTTCCGGAACCCGACTATACCCAAAGCAATAATAGTCATTTGGGCAGATGGCTTCTGCTCCAAAAATTTACGCAGACCATCTGGAAACGGTGGTCTAGGGATTATCTGCACCAGCTGCAGCAGCGCAATAAATGGCGCACCCCGTTTAGGAATTTGAACGTCGGACAGCTTGTCCTCATTTGGGATGACAATTCCCCCCCTCTAGAATGGAAGCGTGGGGTAATTACCAATGTTTTTCCGGGTCAAGATTCCTTAGTACGCGTCGCAGAAGTTCGCACCGCGCTAGGTATCTTACGCCGACCCATCCACAAATTATGCCCCCTTCCGGTGGCTACAAACTAATCGTATGCGTGCCATAATACGAGGTGTGTGTGTGTGTGTGTGTGCGTGTGGGTGTGAGTGCGTGCGTGTCACATTGCCTGGATTACGCCCGGGACATTCCCCGGGGCGAGCATACAAGTCAATTGTATCATAAGCATTGTAAGTATCATAAGCATTGTAATATTGTTTACGTGCCGCTAGCTATTACTGCAATAGTGACTGTGTTTCATATGTACTATCAATTATTATGGATGTTGTGTATTGTATTTTTCAATGTCATGTACCATTGAACTTTGATATGATTATGATAACATTATGTTTCTATTATTTCTATTACTATATATGAAGCAGTGATCAAGATGGTTTCTCTTATATAATTTAAGATTATTATTTACGTTTGTCAAGGTTTAAATATATGTATTTTTTATCCACATGTTATGCTTCAAGAGAGATCATGTTTAGTTATGTAAAGGTTCGTTTTTATCATGATTTTTTTATTTGTTGTACCTTTTCTAGCACAGAAATTGTTTTGTTTTGACTTAAGCTTTGTGCTAACTTAATGAATTTTGTTTTCTACAAATTTTATGTATAAGCCTTTAAGTGTATTATGTATTGTTTATATATATACATTGATAATGTTTGTAATATACTGTTCCTAGTTAATGTTTAATGTACAAAATCGTCCCGATTTTGGCGGGCAGTATGTTTAAACTTTGTACTGGTTTATCAGCTGTACGCGGTGTACCGCCGCAATGCGGCACGCGCGGATGACGTCACGCGCTTATCAAACGCTGCAGCCGGCCATCACCGCCGGCTACAGGCAAGTTTAGTTTAGTTTCTAACAAGGCTCCGAGCGCAACTCTCGTAAAACACTTCTCTTCCAGCCGCGGCTTCTGGATATTTTTTGGCATGCATTCATAAGATTTCGTTTAATTCAATTATCTGCGTCCATCTACAATGGACCACGATTTCATTCAAAATTAATTTTCGGGCGCTATTGCCACAAATGCATCCGCACGTGCCGATCGTAACTAACAATCAAAATTTTCAATAAACGCATGTTCAATATCTTCAATACAGTCCATTTCTTTCTAACATACAATCCAGCCTTTCCCGCTTAGCGTTTTTGGAATAACTCACGATTCTTCAAGAGCTTCCAAACCGCAACATTGACCTTGGGTCTATAATTAGCCTAAATTGACCTTGGGTCCATAATCAGCCTAAATTGATCTCCACAATCCATACCAAATTTCGTCAAAATTAAAAACGCTTTTTTGTTCTGACCATGTTTTGGGATATTGAATCACTGTGCGCTCCTAGTATTTAACCGTATGCGATTTTTATCAGTAAGGTTTCGTGACAACAAGATTTTTACAAACTGCCGCATATTGTATCAACTTAAGCGAAATATTAAAAGTTTGTATACACAAATCTTAATGTGACAAAAATATAGACAGAAGTGTGACAAAAAGAGATATCTTCTAACTTCTTTTGAAAGTACAACATTAAAAGAATTTATTTTATCCAAATAAAAGTAAATATCAAAGCATTTGATTTTATTTTCATTGTTTTTATAGCACATTCATATAATATTGCTGCATGAGTGACAGCTGTTAGCGAGCTGGGTTTAAGTTGTTCACCCGGTATTGGATGTAGTAATAAACTTGAAACCTAATTGTATAAAGTTTCAACTGAAACACAAGAGTTACTGAAAGCTACTTCTAGACGTACGAATTACATGGCAGTAGCAGAAAAGACGTTACCTTAACAAATCAGGGATTGACAGTTCAATTAAGTAAAGGCAAGGAAAATTTAACTGCACCAGACTGAAGAACTTCTTGTTTGTTACATCCAATTATCACAGTGTAAGGCACTGATTGAACCAAAAAAGCTGAGATGACTCAGCATGTATTTTGTCGGAATACATGCATTTAAACTTTTTATAGTTAAGTTTACGGAAAAGTAAAATTCTCTAAAAACACCGAAGAGTACAGAGTCAGATGAGAAAATTTTGACATCTAAGCTTGACATTGTAAGTCTGAGGAACAAGTCTCTAATAAGTCTGAGGTTATATACATTTTATAATGTATTTAACCATTATAAATTTAATTATTCATTTAATTAATTAAAATAATTTAATTAAAATTTAAATGTTAAAAATTTAATTAAATTATAAATAATTACAAATTTTATAAATTTATACACTAAATGTATTAATAAAATTTTATACATTTTATAATGTATTTAAATATACATTTGTTAATGAAGAGATATTTTATAATACAGTATAATTAAAAAGTAAAAGATAGAGGACGGATAGATAACATTAAGAATTAAATTGCATAGGCCTATATGGATGGTTTTGAAATAAAGGTGAATGACCGCGCCCACAAGTGTGGATGAGAAAGGCTTTACAACGTTATGTTTAAAAAGCACACACACACACACACACACACACACACACACACACACACACACACACACACACACACACACACACACACACACACACACACACACACACACACACACACACACACACACACACACACACACACACACACACACACACACACACACACACACACACACACACACACACACACACACACACACACACACACACACACACACACACACACACACACACACACACACACACACACACACACACACAAGGAATGTGCTAGAAAAATATGTAACTGGACAGACTAGGGTGAGAGGGCTCGGAGGTTGGGAAGGGACATTTAAATTATAGCTTGTTTAGGGGGTTAAGTGTGGTCAGTGGGGTGGGGTGTGTGAATAGTTTGGTTTTATCCTCTTGTTATTTCCGATCTGACGATGAGCTGAGAAGCTTGGAAGCGCAAATCGGAATAATTTTTCTATAGTGGTGTGCAACAGTGATAATTCTGTTTGTGATTATAGCCACTAACACAGATTTCTTAATTAAACTTATATACATTTTTATAACAATTCTAACGGTACAATTGTAAAATATTACATTGACGGATTTCGAAAAACAATGAGTGGAGAAATTTTGAAATTTTTCTTGTTGCTCAACCCGAAACGCGGTATGCCATGATGAGTTATCACGTAGTCATATACAATTCCTGCCGGCTGGATATCTCTTCTTCCTTTATACTAAATTCACGCATCACGATTAACAAAATTTGTTTTATATATTTTTTATGAATAATCTTCTAAAGTGCCAAGTATTTCTTTAATTATTTTATCCAAAGCACTTGTTGTTTGCATGTACACTTTTATTATATTTTATGATAACTTTCTCTTTTATTCCAAGTAAAAACTTCATTACTTCAAAAATCTTCATAAAATTGGATATTTCAATGGCCAGTATAGTGTCACCATTTCGGTCAGCTTTGTCTGGTTTTGAAATTGAACAGAGTTATTTAAATATCTTGAGCCGTCTGTTATCCATTATGTCTTTACTTTGTCTTCTATTATGTGCAGTATTCCGGTTTGCTTAATTCCGTCTACCTATTCTGCATAAGTTTGAGTTTGCTATTCAGGCTTCAGCTAATATTATTTTAATTACACAGAGCAAATTCGGTTGTAAGACATTAGCGAATGGAAATATATAAATTTGTTTACATCTTCACGAATACTGTCTCGAATGATATTAGCTGAACCTGATTTCTTGTCTGAATTATAACTGCGATGATCGGTTATCATGACTTGTGTCTTAAAGTGATTCAAGTTCAAAAATTGTAATCTCTACCACAGTTGTCTGATCTTAACATTATTTCTACTCTTTTCTTTTTTAATTTCAGAGCTGTCAGACCTCAGATTACACCCTACATTGTTAATTATCCTCTCTCCAACTTAAATCCACGCTCGCAATCATTAATAACATTTTTCGTTACATACTCCCTATCTGCTGGATAGCTTTTTGGGTTCCTAAAAAATATAAATAAATTAACAACGGTACTGTAAATTTTTGTTTTGTTTTGTTTTTGAACTTCTAATTACGACGACAAATAAATAAAAATAAGTGTAGTTTTGTTGATAGTTTCGTCAGAGTCTGATAGCGCCAGTATTCTCACAACCTGAAACACAATAAAACTACATTTAATGAAATAATATGTAGGAAACACATTCAATGGAAAATTCAGAATTAATATTGTGGTAACACACCCTTCAGTTTATTCAAATAGTTTATTGTTTATAGTATAGTATTGTACGGTTTAAAGTATTGAACTTACTATTGATAGGTGAAGTACAAGTCCGGTGCTGTTATTTTTCGTCACATCCGGAAAGCGAAGTGGTGGAGTGTAATGTCAAGGCCGGTGGTGTAATCCCCTCCCGACGTACATCGCTGGATTTCGGGGAGGGGATTGCCGTCCGGGAGCCCTTCGTAGGCGCCCAGGGTCCTCCGTCTTCGCGACTCTGTAGAGGCCACAAGACTTCTCTACTAGAATCCTCTGGAGGCGCCTGGGGTCCAACGTCCCTCTTCCGGTCGGTGTTCGTCGCAGCCGGGGGTTCCTGTGTTGTCACAGCCGGCGATGTGGTAGTTATGTAGTGTCAAGGTAGGTATCGTTACAGTCGATGATGTGGTAAACTGGTAAAGAAACTAAATAATTTCGATAAACTACAAATTTCGTGCCGGCGTGCTCGAAATATTAAAAAAATTTGATTATTATTTCCGTGGTTACGACCAATTTATATTCATAGTTATTGTTGTTCAGTTGTTTTTTTATTTAGCGCTTTATGTATATTCGTATTTATTTGGCATTGCGTATTGAGACTGAAGGTAACGCGGTACGGGACTCTTGAATCAGTAATAAACTAGAGGTTGATTTACGGGGGGGAGGGGGGGAATCCAACACGTAAGAGAAATTCCTCTTTCGCCGCTACGATTTTATAAAACCTTATTCCATAAACCTATTGAGAGAAAATCATATACCGTAATTGTTTTTTGTTTTTTCTCTTAAGCTTAATTTTTTTCTATATAATCAAAGACGGCGTTTTAAAACGTCCTAAACTGTATTTTACATTTTTGATTTAAGATTTTTTTTTAATCTACGATTTTTTTATTATTAGATTGTAGACTTTTATATAGATCTGCACGACTACACTTGTTGCCTTTGACGAGTCTGATCTCTCTCGGTAAGCGCTTTTGAACAATTCAGCTCATCAAATGGTTTGGTTTTCAATATGATGTAATGATTTTGATGATTATTATTAATTAAATTGTTCAAAAGTGCTTAACAGGAGTCATTGGACTAGTAGACAGCATTAGTTGTACTACAAAAAAAAAAAAATATCGGTATGGAGAATCATACATGACTTCCATGTTCTAAGATTTATATTTAAAATCATTTACGAAATGAAATATTTCCATAGAAACTACAACTTTCCACTTATTGCTTCAGCCTTAACCACAGTATTGTGGTCACTAACGTATACCACCACACGTTATCGCACTCGATTTTCACTGATGATGGCAGTCGACGCCACTGCCGAAACGTCTGGTTTTGCAAAAAACATTGGACTACGGCCAAACAGCCCGGGAAGGAATTTTAACAACAAACTACTACTTTGTTGCCGATAACGTAGTACACATATAAAAATTATCCCCTCCGCCTTTAACTATAAATTTCATTTATAGAAAATTACCCCCACCCCGTTCAACTAGCCTCTTCATTTATAGATATTTCATCTACGTTTCTACAGTGGATTATTAAGATCTTCTTACCAGGATACTTTATTTATCAAAATTAAGTACTTTACTCTTGTTACAACAAAAAAATGTTTCTGGTAAACTACCCTTTCCCCGTAACCGATGTTCACCAAAATCAACAGGCCTTTCGTTCTCTACAATATAGGAAGATATGCAAAACATTATTTGATTATGATTGAATTTACGGCAGTTATCGTTCGTCATAGACAAAATTAACCTTGTTATCACATAAAATGTTGCAGGTAAACTACCCCTTCCTCATAACTGATCTTCACCAAAATCAATAGGTCTTGAGTCCTCTACAATTCAGGGATGCATGCAAAACATTATTTGATTTTGTTTGAATGTGCGGCAGTTATCGTTCGTCATAGAAACAATTACTCTTGTTAAAGGTGGCCGGTAAACTACCCCTTTCCCTTAACCGATCTTCACCAAAAACAATAAGTCTTGAGAGCTCTAAAAATCTGGGCTGTATGCAAATAATTATTTGATTCTGTTTGAATTTGTGGCTGTTATCGTTTGCCATAGAAAATACCCTTTTAAAACATAAAATGTTGCTGGTAAACTAGCCCTTTCCCTTAACCGATCTTCACCAACAACAACATGTATTGAGAACTCTACAATTCAGGGCTGCGTGCAAAAAATTGTTTGATTCTGTTTGAATTTGCGGCTGTTATCGTTTGCCAAAAAAAAACCCTTGTTAAAACTTAAAACGTCGCTGGTAAACTACCCCATTCTCTTAACCGATCTTCACCTAAAACAATAGGTCTTGAGAACTCTACAATTCAGGCTGTGTGCAAAACATTATTTGATCCTCTTTGAATTTACGGCAGTTATCGTTCGTCATAAAAAAATTTACCCTTGTTAAAACATAAAACGTTGCTGGTAAACTACCCCTTTTCCTTAACCGATCTTCACCAAAACCAACGGGTCTTGAGAACTCAACAATTCAGGGCTGTATTCAAAATATTATTTGATTCTGTTTGAATTTGCGGCTGTTATCGTTTGCCACAGAAAAAAATTACCCTTGATAAAAAAAACGTTACCCGTAAACTACCCCTTTATTTTAACCTATCTTTACCAAAAACAAAAGGTCTTGAGTACTCTACAAATCAGGACTATATGCAAATAACTATTTGATTCTGTTTGAATTTGCGGCTGTTATCTTTTGCCATAGAAAATACCCTTTTAAAACATAAAACGTTGCCGGTAAACTACCCCTTTCCCTTAACCGATCTTCACCAAAACCAATAAGTCTTGAGAACTCTATAATGCAGGGCTGTATGCAAAAGAGTAGTTGATTCTGTTTGAATTTGCGGCTTTTATCGTTTGCCATATAAAATACTTTTGTTAAAATATAAAATGTTGCAGGTAATCTACCCCTTTCCATTAACCGATCTTCACCAAAATGAATAGATATTGAGTACTCTACAAATCAGGGATGTATGCAAACAATTATTTGATTTTGTTTGAATTTGCGACTCTTATGGTTTGCCATAACAAATACCCTTTTAAAACATAAAACGTTGCAGGTAAACTACCCCTTTCCCTTAACCGATCTTCACCAAAAACAATAGATCTTGAGTACTCTACAAGTCAGGGTTGTATGCAAAAAGTATTTGATTCTGTTTGAATTTGCGGTTCTTATAGTTTGCCATAAAAAATACCCTTTTAAAACATAAAACATTGCCGGTAAACTACCCCTTTCCTATAACCGATCTTCACCAAAAACAATAGATCATGAGAACTCTACAATTTAGCACTGTATGCAAAAAAGTATTTGATTCTGTTTACATTTGCGGCTTTTATTGTTTGCCAAATAAATTCCCTTGTTAAAATATAAAATGTTGCAGGTAAACTACCCCTTTCCCTTAACCGATCTTCAGCAAAACCAATAGATCTTGAGAAATCTATAATTCAGGGCTGTATGCGAAAGAATTGTTGATTTGGTTTGAATTTGCGGCTGTTATCGTTTGCCATAGAAAAAATATTGGTATGGAGAATCATACATGACTTCCATGTTCTAAGATTTATATTTAAAATCATTTACGAAATGATATATTTCCATAGAAACTACAACTTTCCACTTATTGCTTCAGCCTTAACCACAGTATTGTGGTCACTAACGTATACCACCACACGTTATCGCACTCAATTTTCACTGATGATGGCAGTCGACGCCACTGCCGAAACGTCTGGTTTTGCAGAAAACATTGGACTACGGCCAAACAGCCCGGGAAGGAATTTTAACAACAAACTACTACTTTGTTGCCGATAACGTAGTACACATATAAAAATTATCCCCTCCGCCTTTAACTATAAATTTCATTTATAGAAAATTACCCCCCCCCCCGTTCAACTAGCCTCTTCATTTATAGATATTTCATCTATGTTTCTACAGTGGATTATTAAGATCTTCTTACCAGGATACTTTATTTATCAAAATTAAGTACTTTACTCTTATTACAACAAAAAATGTTTCTGGTAAACTACCCTTTCCCCGTAACCGATGTTCACCAAAATCAACAGGCCTTTCGTTCTCTACAATATAGGAACATATGCAAAACATTATTTGATTATGATTGAATTTACGGCAGTTATCGTTCGTCATAGACAAAATTAACCTTGTTATCACATAAAATGTTGCAGGTAAACTACCCCTTCCTCATAACTGATCTTCACCAAAATCAATAGGTCTTGAGTCCTCTACAATTCAGGGATGCATGCAAAACATTATTTGATTTTGTTTGAATGTGCGGCAGTTATCGTTCGTCATAGAAACAATTACTCTTGTTAAAGGTGGCCGGTAAACTACCCCTTTCCCTTAACCGATCTTCACCAACAACAACATGTATTGAGAACTCTACAATTCAGGGCTGCGTGCAAAAAATTGTTTGATTCTGTTTGAATTTGCGGCTGTTATCGTTTGCCAAAAAAAAACCCTTGTTAAAACTTAAAACGTCGCTGGTAAACTACCCCATTCTCTTAACCGATCTTCACCTAAAACAATAGGTCTTGAGAACTCTACAATTCAGGCTGTGTGCAAAACATTATTTGATTCTCTTTGAATTTACGGCAGTTATCGTTCGTCATATAAAAATTACCCTTGTTAAAACATATAACGTTGCTGGTAAACTACCCCTTTTCCTTAACCGATCTTCACCAAAACCAACGGGCCTTGAGAACTCAACAATTCAGGGCTGTATTCAAAATATTAGTTGATTCTGTTTGAATTTGCGGCTGTTATCGTTTGCCACAGAAGAAAATTACCCTTGATAAAAAAAACGTTACCCGTAAACTACCCCTTTATTTTAACCTATCTTTACCAAAAACAAAAGGTCTTGAGTACTCTACAAATCAGGACTATATGCAAATAACTATTTGATTCTGTTTGAATTTGCGGCTGTTATCTTTTGCCATAGAAAATACCCTTTTAAAACATAAAACGTTGCCGGTAAACTACCCCTTTCCCTTAACCGATCTTCACCAAAACCAATAAGTCTTGAGAACTCTATAATGCAGGGCTGTATGCAAAAGAGTAGTTGATTCTGTTTGAATTTGCGGCTTTTATCGTTTGCCATATAAAATACCCTTGTTAAAATATAAAATGTTGCTGGTAATCTACCCCTTTCCATTAACCGATCTTCACCAAAATGAATAGATATTGAGTACTCTACAAATCAGGGATGTATGCAAACAATTATTTGATTTTGTTTGAATTTGCGACTCTTATGGTTTGCCATAACAAATACCCTTTTAAAACATAAAACGTTGCCGGTAAACTACCCCTTTCCCTTAACCGATCTTCACCAAAAACAATAGGTCATGAGAACTCTACAATTCAGCACTGTATGCAAAAAAGTATTTGATTCTGTTTACATTTGCGGCTTTTATTGTTTGCCAAATAAATTCCCTTGTTAAAATATAAAATGTTGCAGGTAAACTACCCCTTTCCCTTAACCGATCTTCAGCAAAACCAATAGATCTTGAGAACTCTATAATTCAGGGCTGTATGCGAAAGAATTGTTGATTTGGTTTGAATTTGCGGCTGTTATCGTTTGCCATAGAAAAATATTGGTATGGAGAATCATACATGACTTCCATGTTCTAAGATTTATATTTAAAATCATTTACGAAATGATATATTTCCATAGAAACTACAACTTTCCACTTATTGCTTCAGCCTTAACCACAGTATTGTGGTCACTAACGTATACCACCACACGTTATCGCACTCAATTTTCACTGATGATGGTAACATAAAACGTTGCTGGTAAACTACCCCTTTTCCTTAACCGATCTTCACCAAAACCAACGGGCCTTGAGAACTCAACAATTCAGGGCTGTATTCAAAATATTATTTGATTCTGTTTGAATTTGCGGCTGTTATCGTTTGCCACAGAAAAAAATTACCCTTGATAAAAAAAAACGTTGCCCGTAAACTACCCCTTTCCCTTAACCGATCTTTACCAAAAACAACAATTCCTGAGAACTCTACAAATCAGGGCGCATGCAAAAAATTATTTGATTCTGTTTGAATTTGCGGCTGTTATCGTTTGCCATAGAATATACACTTGTTAAAACATAAAATGTTGCCGGTAAACTACCCCTTTCCCTTATCCGATCTTCACCAAAACCAATAGGTCTTGAGAACTCTATAATTCAGGGCTGTATGCAAAAGAATAGTTGATTCTGTTTGAAGTTGCGGCTGTTATCGTTTGCCATAGGAAAAAATTACCCTTGATTAAAAAAAACCGTTGCAGATAAACTATCCCTTTCCCTAACCGATCTTCACGAAAAACAATAGGTCGTGAGTAATCTACAAATCAGGACTGTATGCTGAAAATTATTTGATTCTGTTTGAATTTGCGGCTGTTATCGTTTGCCATAAAAAAAATCTACAGACAGATAGACAGACAGACACACAGACACGTAGACATATAGACAGACAGACAGACACTTTTCGAAAAATGACTTTTTTTCATGTTTTGAGTGTAGTACAATCAGAATCTGCAATAATCTCGAACACGATTTTTTTTTTGCCATCACCATACTTCCATTTACTCAAGGAACATGGAAGTAAAAATAAATGTATAACAGTAAATGTTTTCTTACCCTTATATTAAGCGTATATACACACCATCAGCTAAGCGTTCGTGTTCCTACTCTCAATGCTTCCAAGCCACAGTCGATCTTAAATAGCATTTTGAGTGCCAGCTGCAGCTGATATCGGTAATACAAATGTTATTCTTAACGCTATTGCGGTATTTGGAAATGTCGTCGTCGTCGTCGTCATCCTTTACGGCTTAGGCTAGTAGCCTGTTCCAGTTTGAATGGAAGTCATCCAACCATCACTTACGGGGTCTTACCACACTTCTCTTCCCCCTTGCATAATTTTCAAGGGCTCTTCTTGCAAATCTAGTTGGATGCATTCTCTCTACGTGTAACCGCCACACCGTTTTGTATCGGGAGATTTTCTCATTTAAGGTTTCAACTATGCTTAGATTCATTCAAGTATGATATAACACACGCTTTCTTTTGTGTTATGTTTTTATAAGATCTCTGCAGTAGTATTTATATTCGGTTCAATATTACGGACTTTATATAATAAAACTTGTAATTTACCTGGTTAGATTCATTAATATTGCCTCTCGTTGTGGACGCCAATTTGTAATAAAACCTATTACAAATAAACTTAGAAAGGAATGGTTCTCTTGTGCTCGCTGGTGTGTAACTAGATGGTTCTCAATTTCTTTTATATTATTTTTTAATTACATGAGATATTAAAAGTTTGGTTTAAATGTTTATTCGTAAGTTTTATCTAATCTATTCTCGTTATCTTATTAGAGTTCACTGACCTAGTTAAATCACTTAAATAGCACGGGTTGTTCCAACATAAGTACTGCCAACTTATTCTTCTGGAGTTGAAGTAAACACTAATGTTCAAAGTTGAGTATAAAATGTTGATTATTAAAAAATAATACTTCATACACCATTAATTGCTTTCACTTTTTCTTTTATTTTCTTTAAAATTTTTATTCTTCTACCATTAAAATGAAGAACATTTCTCATAATATAAATTAACCAGGCTTGTTGTATTGAGAGCTCAACAGTTGGTAGCATGAGTTCAAAATTTCAGAGATATAGGTTATTTTTTATGTTTAGAAAATATAACCCTTATGAGTTCTTTTGACCACAATAATTAACAAAAAATGTCTGTTTTGAAGAACAAAACATTACAATACAAAATTAAATATGATATTATAAAACAATAAAGTAAAATCTAAAGTGACGAACAGTTCTTATATCGGACAGTGTCCGGTGTTGGTGTTAACCTAGTTTGGCTGAGTTATTTAGTTAAACATTGAATACAAAAACAAAATACAATAGTTAAACGTGAAATAATATGAATAGTGTTAGTGTTTATATACAGTGTGTGACGATTTAAATGGTAAAAAAAAAAGTTAATAATAAAAATATAAAAAAAAAACGGAAAGCAAGTAAGTACTTTAAATCGCACGATTAAACCAAATACCCCTGAACTAACTCATAATAGTAATGAAAATTAAATTAAGAAAATCTAACTAAATAAGTAATTAAAATCTGAATGTAAAAGTTAAGAATAATACAGTTAACCCTTTAGTAAATTTATCATGCGTTGACCTGCCTATTCCAGACACAACGTGCATACCGAACCGGCAGTAAATTAGAAATATCTGTAAATCGTAATGTAAATAATTAATAATTTAAAGTCACAAGTAGTAGTTATAATAAGCCCTGTAAACAAGATAAGTCTAGATAGTTTATTTTGTCTTACTATAAGAAGGTATTATTAATAAAGTGTTGGAACTATATTATGGCGGAGTACTCACTCCGCGTCGTTGAAATCTACCTGTTGTAACAATGCAAGAGTAACGATGCGGCTTTCAGACTGTAAACACCTCCAAGCGAGGGCTCTTCGTAAAATTTTTTGTTATTGTTTTTGATTTTTAATTAAGTGTTAGCTTCCACTAAAAGCGTGGAGAGCTAGTTATATATTGAAGATGTAGTGAGGAATTTGTTAGAAAGTGTGATAATGTAAAAAGAACTCGTATCTAAGGTGATGTCTCAAGTTAATTAAAAAAACGAACTCACGAATATTGTTCGAGTAATGTAATTCAGATATTAATGTAAAAAGAAGATGCAAACTCCAGTACTACGCTGCCAGTAAATATGTGACGTGCACAACTGCAGATAGGGACGACTACCACCTAAACAACACTTACCATAACCGCCGAGGATCAGCACGACTTCACGCAGCATAACATCCATCTCCTCGTTAATACACCCAGAGGACTTTCACCGGAAACACTACCCAGATGACTACCCCGACTAACAGAGTACCGAAGATTCACGCCCTAGGACGCGGACAGCAAAAGCGTATCTAAGAGGTGACTCGGTAGCTCGTCTACCGAGAATTATGTACATTTAAAATATAAGTTGCCATACATGCCAAAGACTTTTCAAAAGACAATAATCATCTCTAAGCATTAAGTTTTAGAAAAATGTAACCAGTAATTTCTAAAATCATACGTTGTAACATTACTCTTAAAATATAAGTTTTAATCCCTTAACTAAATAATACCATTCTTCAAATGGTGTTCATGTAACAATGCAACCTTCTTGATAAGTAAAGTAAATACCAGACGTCTTTAATAGATTCAAAGAGACTCGGATCAGAGGTAAAATACATGATCTGTTTGATCGTTTGTTTGACAGAAAACCCCTTTTAAATATTTCAGTAAGAGAAAATTTTTATGTAATGGGATCTATATATATATCATTTGTTAATAAAGAGATGTCATCTTGTTACATATTGAAGTGAGTGTATAAATCAGTTAAATTACCTTCCCTTGTGTCCTATAATTAGCGTAATTATTATTGTTCTAAGTGTTGTGTTGATTTTCAGTTTGTTACAACGTAGGCAGCCTGTATAATTGGCTAGCGTCAATTATTACGGGTTCCCTGGATTTATAACGTAGCCCGGAACGTTATAAAGTTGCGCCACTCTGCTTTGTATAAAAGAATTGATCGTGTACAGAGTGTCACATATAGAATTGCGGCACTCTGCTTTCGTGTGAAATAATTGTTACGTAGTAAAAGAAAAATAGATAACTCTCTGCTGATCTATGCACTCAGTTAATGTATTTCATGTCACCCCAAAAAGGGTAAGTTGCAAAAAAAAAATAGCGACAGTATTAATTTACCATTGTGAATTTATTTTGTGTAAGATTACGCACGAACTTGTGTATAATTTATTTAACGTACCCGAAAATAATACAAACTATCATTGTATTACACCAATGCAAGTACCTACATGAATTTTTGTGCTTGTCAAACTGTTCAGTCTTTAACAGGTTTATATTGCGACAATTCAAGACCTGTAGTTTCCTGAATATGCCTGCATAGAATGTAAGTTGTATGTCTGTTGTCACGGTGAAACATATAAACTATTGATTACATTAGACCAGGTTAATTACGTGTAAATAAATTCGTAAGTTTAATTTTGTTACTAGAGAGAAGTAAAAAAAAAAAGGTAGATAGAATTACAGAAATTAAAATTAGAACGTAAGACAATGAATAACTAAACTCAGCTTATTACGGGTTGTAACTTGTGAAAAACGTGTATCATTGCCTCGCACTCACCCCCGTGTTGGTGTCAGTTGAAACCAGTCGAGAAAGATAGCCGTCAGCTATTGTTGTATAGAACAATAACATCCCTCACCCCAAGTGTATTTCTCGCGTTCCCACGTATACAACAAGTATGCCATTGTTTACAAAGAAAACTAGTCTGACCTACATTCCAGCGAACAGCTGATCGTTGACAATACACTAACGTCTGTGTGGAATTTTTGTCTTTCTCTGAGAAGAGAGGTTATTCTCTTACGAACAATGCAAATGCTTTAACCATGAATTAAATTGTCTATGTAATAAGTGTATAGTCTAGTAAAATAAATTTTAGTGTGTTAGAAATAAGGTAAAAATGGCACAATTTAATCCAGATTTACTATTAAAGGACGAGCTGTCTTATGAAGCTCTTTTACGTGGTCTACCCCATGCGAATGTAACAGTCGCGGAATTGCGCAAGTCTATGCGCGAAAGTGGATTTGATACACCCGCGCAGTTAAGCAACCTAAGCGGACTCGATTATGAGAGCGAGAGAGAAACTTGTAATGCCAAGTATAGTGAGTTGACTTTATTGTCCCAAACCCTCCAAGACGAGAAATCTCCTGCGGTAATATTGCGGACAACTCAAAGGATAGAACATTTAACCCGGCGAATGAAAAATTTATTGAACTGGCCTAACCTTACGGAAATACCTCCTGAAGTCCAAAGTTTTGCAGATGAAGCTTTACGTCAATTACCCACTATTATCAGGGAATTACGAAGAAAATCCGACTCGTTCCGAATGGATGAAATTGAGAAGTCCTTGAAGAAACTACACATCTCCCCAGTTCAATCTCCTACGTTAGAACACCCTCCACCTAACACGAATCGGGACTCACCCGCCGTATCGCAAATACAACCTACTCGAGAGCAATACCCAAATAAAGATTTAATTGCCCCGACTATATTTGAAGCCCCTCCTCCCAGTGGTTTCCAGATTCGCCCCGGAATGCACGAATTGACAACCCCGAACGCATCATCTGGTCCTCCTAAAGCGATGCCACACGTAAATTATAACGCAGACCTCTATGGAAAAATCACTCATCCCGTAGAAAAACTCTTAGCTGAAATTCCATACACTGATGGTTTAAATGTCACTAAACTACTGAATTTCATCAAATATCTCCTGCAGATAAAGGATCTACAGCAGCTAAATGACTGGCAAATTCTGCAAATCCTCCTACAGAAATGTAAACCCCCGTTAAAGAATCGTGTGCTAGAATCATTAAGCTCTACCCTTCCAGTAGAAGAACTGCATACCACAATAATAAAATATTTTATTCCCACCAGCATTTATGAAGAACTTAAGAGAAAGACCGTACTACGAGTACAAGGAAATCACGAGAGATTGGCCCATTACATCTCAGACATCAGGGAGTCCTCTCGACTACTGCAAGTAGATTGGAACGAGAGACAGATGGTCGACACCATTTTAGTAGGATTGTCTCCAGAAGAAAGATCTCGTTTAGCGTTAATAAATCGACCCAACACCTTTGCGGATCTAGAACAATGCAGTATTCACTCTTCGAATGTATGGTACTCAGATCAGAACAGACATGCGATGAAATCAACCGAAGCGAATAGAAATGAATTGCAAGTCCTAGTGCCAGATGTGACAACCCAGCGTGAAAGGCGAGTATTCAATAGACCGCACAATTTGCACAGCCCTGGTAAATCAAATGTAACACAACCTAAAACGGAAGCAAGGTACCCTCCTCGTAATAAGAATATCTGTTTTAACTGCGGTAAATATGGACACATAAGTAGAAACTGTAACAACAAGCAATACGAACGTAAACACCCTAATCCAAAAAACATGTAAGGCAGGGAGACCCGAAATCATGTGTCTTCCGCAGCAACTTGAGATCCGGTAAACCCAAAGAAATTTACGACCATATAAAAAAAAAGAAGGAAAAGAAACACTAGAGAAATAGATCCATATGTTAGAAAAGTTTATTGAAAAATGTAACGCGATAACTAAATGTGATTGGACTAAAAGTCTATTGCCCTTAATACAAGTTGACCTAGGTGTTATCTCCACCATCGCATTAATCGATTCTGGATCTACTAGAACCTTAATCAGTCAAAAGTTAGCAGATAAATTATTCGAACACAACCTAGTGAAACGCAGTCAAGCTGTGAATATAAAATGTGCTACAGCCAATAAACAGAATATAGTGATAAAACTTAGCATCACCATTAAAGTAAAAATCAAGAATCTAACGTGGTTTTTTACAATGTTAGTATGTAATGATTTAGGACCCGACTTAATATTGGGAGCTGACTTCATAAGTAAAACGGGAATAATTCTTGACATCCATGAGCAGAAATATTATTTTAGATTCGACCGTACACGGAAGTATAATTTTGATTGTAAAACTGACGAACAAGAAAGTATTAGATCATCGACTGCACACTTAGTACACCAAGAGTCTGAATTATCTCATCTAGGAAATAGAGATAGGCTGAGAATGCAGAAATTAATAAAAGAATTTTCCACCGTTCTTACACCTAAGCTAGGACTTACGAAGCTAATAGAATATAAGATCAATCTGAGCGATCACAAAGTAATACGCCTACCCCCATACAAGTTGTCGCCTCCCAAGATGGAAGTGATGAGGAACCATATCAACAAGTTGTTAGAACAAGGAGTCATTGAACCCTCTACGTCTCCGTATTCATCACCCTCCTTTTTAGTACCAAAAGGTCACGACAAACATAGACTAGTTGTGGACTATCGGCAATTAAACAAACGAATAGAATTTGAATCTATCCCGCTTCCAGATATCCATAGTGCTTTTCATTACTTCACAAAAGCGAAAGTCTTTACGGTAATGGATCTAAATCAAGCATTTCACCAAATACCCCTTTCGGAGGAATCCAAACGTCTAACCGCGTTTGCTGTTCCTTTCAACCTGTACCAATTTACTAGAGTACCCTTTGGAATATCTCAAGGAAGTTCCGTATGTAGTAGACTATTAGAAAGAATATTTCATGATATTAAATTTAAATATGTGTATCACTACCTGGACGACATCGTAATCTATAGCGAATCGATGGAACAAAATCTTAAACATCTACGTGAAGTGTTATCTCGATTACAAAAAGCAGGATTAATAGTTTACCCCAAAAAGGTAAATTTTGCAGTCCCACAATTTTCATTTTTGGTCAAATCGTGAAAGCCAACGGAAAGGTAAGCATAGACCCCGAACGAACCCGTGCAATCAGAGAATTTTACCCCCGCGAGATGCAAAAGGTATAGCCCGATTTTTGGGAATGGTAAATTATTTCCACAAGTATATTCCCCATCTTGCCGAAATAGCAGCACCGCTGAAAGCCTCAAGAAAGAAGGGAGCGAAATTTGAATGGACTGCACAACACCAAAATGCGTTCGAACAACTAAAAGAAAGCATCATATCTCCCCCAGTATTACAACTAGCAGATTTTACGAAACCTTTCGTAGTTCAGACCGACAGTTCAATTGTAGCTTTAGGTGCAGTCATCTATCAGGAAATAGAAAACAGTAGACTACCGATTAGTTATGCTTCACGAACATTAAATGACCAAGAAAAAAAATATTCCGCATATGAATTGGAATGTTTAGCCATTGTTTTGCGTTTGAGAAGTGTAAACCCTTTCTAGAACATAAAGAATTCCTTTTGGAAACTGATAATCAAGCATTATCTTGGTTACTGAATCACCCTAAACAGTTAAGACGTATTGGAAGATGGGTATTGAGGTTAAACTGTTACAACTTCAAAGTACAACATATTAAAGGTACACAAAATGTAGTCGCTGATACCCTGTCCCTATGTTCCAGTCGCCCACTAATACTCCCGAAAACAAGGAGAGTCTGGAAACACCCATTGTTAACACCGTAATTACTGAATTCCCCCTTGCGTTTACCAACATTGCTCAATATCAACAACAAGACCCTCTTCTTAAACCGATTATAGAACAACTTGAGCAAGGAAGTAAATCAGAGAAATATGTATTAAGGAAAAGAATACTATGCCACAAAATAGGAAATGGAAAGGAATTAAGGATAATCGCCCCTGATGTAATTAAGCCCATGCTGATGGAGTACTTCCATTCATCCACCATTGGAGCCCATATGGGAATCAATAAAACAATACATCGCATTCGTAAGGAATATCATTGGAACAATATGAACAGCGAAATAGCTAGTTTCGTAAAAAAGTGTAATTTATGCGCGCTCAGTAGACCGGCAAGAAACAGTCAGGTAAGCCAATTAATTTCAGAAATCCCTACTACCCCTTTCTCTAAACTTTATTTAGACTTTTCAGGTCCCTACCCACGATCTAAATCAGGTAATACTATGCTACTCATATGTGTAGATTCGTTCACCAAATTTGTTTGGATGTATCCCATGCGGCGAGCGTTAGCGTCGACGACTGTAAAAATATTACAGGAGAGATTATTTAAAGATTATGGTACACCTGTACGTATAGTGTCAGATGACGGACCCCAATTTAAGGCGAAGGAATTTAAGAATATGTGTTTCAAGTTAGGAATAGACCATATTACCACGACGGAGTATCGGCCGCAAGGCAATATTGCTGAAAGGTATCTGCGAAACCTCAAATCTGCATTAATCGCCTACCATGCGAACGACCTGGTCTTGGGACCAGAACCTATCCTGGATACAATACGCCTTTAATTCAGCTTATCACGAAGGACATAAGTCTACCCCATTTGAGTTACTGTACAAATACAAACCAAACCATCCCTTGTCCACAAAATGGAAAATACATGACTTGCTACCTCCGCAAATAATGGATAAGCAGATTAAACAAATCTGGAATAAAGCTCGCGCAAATTTAAGAGCGAACTTAGAGAAATCCCGAAAATACTACGAGAGAAATATTCATAACAATAACAATTTAGTTAGGTACCAAGTCGGTGACTTAGTAATGTACAAGACACACCCGACTAGTAGTGCAATTGATAAGACCACCTCTAAACTATCATACCGATGGTGTGGTCCTTACCAAATCCAGAAGTACTTAACCCCAGTTACCGTAGCCCTGTACGAACCTGCGACTCGGGAATATGTACGAAGAACACATATTTCGCAGATAAAACTGTATAAAAGGAAAAGAGGAAATAGCATCGCCAAAAATAAAAAAAGGTAATACTAGGTAGACAAGTTATCTTGTACCTCAGTAACCATGCTAAGTGTTAATCGTAGAATTGGGAATGAGGCCTGATCAACCTTAGATCCTGTTCAGCGAAAGATGAGCAAAATGAGTAGTCAGCTGACCACTAAATGACCACTAAATGACAAATTATTTAGAAAGTAACTCTATGAAGAGAGTAACCAAAACCCAAAGAAAGAAAAAAACCGGTAGTAGATTTAAGTAATAGAAATAAGAAGAAGTTTTGTGTTTTAAAATGTAGTCATTAAGTGCGAATTTTACGTAAAAAAAAGGTAGTTTGTAAGAATATATATATGTATATTCTTTTATACTCAAAAGAAATAAATGTGTATAACACATGCCAATAACTAAGTGAAAGAAAAAGGGAAAGAAGGAGAGAAATTCCACACAGTAACGGCAAGCATACTCCCAGTACCCCACTGTCGATTTTTTCTTATTAAAATTCCCCCATGTCGATTTTAAGCGGCGGAGTATGTGACGATTTAAATGGTAAATAAAAAAAAAATTAATAATAAAAATATAAAAAAAAACGGAAAGCAAGTAAGTACTTTAAATCGCACGATTAAACCAAATACCCCTGAACTAACTCATAATAGTAATGAAAATTAAATTAAGAAAATCTAACTAAATAAGTAATTAAAATCTGAATGTAAAAGTTAAGAATAATACAGTTAACCCTTTAGTAAATTTATCATGCGTTGACCTGCCTATTCCGGACACAACGTGCATACCGAACCGGCAGTAAATTAGAAATATCTGTAAATCGTAATGTAAATAATTAATAATTTAAAGTCACAAGTAGTAGTTATAATAATCCCTGTAAACAAGATAAGTCTAGATAGTTTATTTTGTCTTACTATAAGAAGGTATTATTAATAAAGTGTTAGAACTATATTATGGCGGAGTACTCACTCTGCGTCGTTGAAATCTACGTGTTGTAACAATGCAAGAGTAACGATGCGGCTTTCAGACTGTAAACACCTCCAAGCGAGGGCTCTTCATAAAATTTTTTGTTATTGTTTTTGATTTTTAATTAAGTGTTAGCTTCCACTAAAAGCGTGGAGAGCTAGTTATATATTGAAGATGTAGTGAGGAATTTGTTAGAAAGTGTGATAATGTAAAAAGAACTCGTATCTAAGGTGATGTCTCAAGTTAATTAAAAAAACGAACTCTCGAATATTGTTCGAGTAATGTAATTCAGATATTAATGTAAAAAGAAGATGCAAACTCCAGTACTACGCTGCCAGTAAATATGTGACGTGCACAACTGCAGATAGGGACGACTACCACCTAAACAACACTTACCATAACCGCCGAGGATCAGCACGACTTCACGCAGCATAACATCCATCTCCTCGTTAATACACCCAGAGGACTTTCACCGGAAACACTACCCAGATGACTACCCCGACTAACAGAGTACCGAAGATTCACGCCCTAGGACGCGGACAGCAAAAGCGTATCTAAGAGGTGACTCGGTAGCTCGTCTACCGAGAATTATGTACATTTAAAATATAAGTTGCCATACATGCCAAAGACTTTTCAAAAGACAATAATCATCTCTAAGCATTAAGTTTTAGAAAAATGTAACCAGTAATTTCTAAAATCATACGTTGTAACATTACTCTTAAAATATAAGTTTTAATCCCTTAACTAAATAATACCATTCTTCAAATGGTGTTTATGTAGCAATGCAACCTTCTTGATAAGTAAAGTAAATACCAGACGTCTTTAATAGATTCAAAGAGACTCGGATCCGAGGTAAAATACATGATCTGTTTGATCGTTTGTTTGACAGAAAACCCCTTTTAAATATTTCAGTAAGAGAAAATTTTTATGTAATGGGATCTATATATATATATCATTTGTTAATAAAGAGATGTCATCTTGTTACATATTGAAGTGAGTGTATAAATCAGTTAAATTACCTTCCCTTGTGTCCTATAATTAGAGTAATTATTATTGTTCTAAGTGTTGTGTTGATTTTCAGTTTGTTACAACGTAGGCAGCCTGTATAATTGGCTAGCGTCAATTATTACGGGTTCCCTGGATTTATAACGTAGCCCGGAACGTTATAAGTGATGATATAAACATACGTTCACAAGTGTCTATTACAAGTTACTATGGGATCGTGATCATTAATTATTAAGTTTGTTATAAATTCTCAAAATAAACACTACACTTTCCTTTTCTTTATATTCTCTTTATATTTCACTGTTATTAATTATTCACTGTAACGTCCTTTAATGATTAAAACCACTTCACAACGCTTGACGTTCACTGTTGGGTTACGTTCCCATTTGTAGGTTAGAGCGTTGTTTGTTGACACTGCACATAACCTCACTCGGTTTCAAGATTTCAGGGACGAGAATATTTACATTTTGGGTTAGAGATTAAATACTTTTTACGTGTTACAGTGGAGGTTTTCTTTACTGCATGATGACCGGCGAACAACTGACTTCTTTCCGGTGCGTTATGGGTAAATTCACCTGGCAGGTGAACGATCCTGATTGGTGGAAATATTAACTATTCCGTTTTTAATTACAAAACTTTCGTTTTAAGCGTCAGTCTTTGGGTTGGAGGATATCAACCCACGCCAAGCTAAGCGTCACTTTTTCTGAACAAATTTTTAAAAATATTTTAGAATTGACATAATGTCCTTATGCTACTTACAATTAAAAGTATATTACTACCATTAATCAGCATTTTTTACGCTGATCATTTTGAGACCTCATAAGGCATGGTTCGGTTCAGTAATAATAACAATAACAAGTTTCACAGATTGATTTAGTCTAGTATTCTCTTTAAAATATTAATTTTTCTGTTCCATCATTTAATTCTTAGTTGTATAATTGGTTTTACCTTAACATTATATGGTTTAACAATATTGATAATAATTATAAACATCAATTTATTATAAAAACCTAGTATCGCCATCTACATACATACATACATACATCCTCGGCGCTACAGCCCAGTCCGGGCCTGGCCTCCAAAAGAAATCTTCCCCACTGGTCTCTACTCCCGGCCAATGTCCACCAGTTTGCTGCACCCAGCCTCACTGGCTCCTTACCAACCTGGTCTAGCCATCTTGTACGCGGTCCTCCTTTCCTTCTCCTTCCCATCGGCAAATAATTCATAACTCTTTTTGGGATTCTATCCTCCGCCATTCTCTGCACATGACCAGCCCAACGCAATCTGTTAATTTGTATGAGTTGGACGATCGGAAGATCTTTAAACCTTTCGTACAACTCTCGATTATGCAGTCGCCTCCAAATGTCGTTTTCCTTCACAGGGCCATAGATTCTCCTCAGTAACCTCCTCTCAAAAACGTATAGTTTCTGCTCATCTACTTTTTTTAGCACCCAGCATTCCGAGCCATACATCAGGACTGGTCTGATCAAGGTATTGCCATCTAGACCTAATCATGTCCATGCTCATTGGGACCTTACTTCCTTTCTCAAACTAAAATTACTTAATTCTACTACAAAGTAACAACTCTTAATTATCACTTATGATCTACTTAAACTTTTATAATATATTTTATACTTCACTACAAGCTTTTTCCAGTACTGTCCTTTATAAACTTCCACATTAGCTGTATGAAGTGTTTGTCAAAGTTAACAACTTATTATTTACATTATGCCTGGTCTATTATTGACATTTCTCATTATTACTTTCTTACTCTACTAACATACTTTCTTTTATAATCTATACTATATGATATAAGAGGTTTTATTTACATAAATTGTTATCATTTTTCCTACCCAGTACATGTAGGCTTTTGTCTCATCAGTTTCTTACTTTTTATATTATTATTTAGTTCCTAAACATCAATATTTGAAAATATTGTCTTATTTATTCTGTTTGTTGTTCATACTTTTTATCCTGAAATTATTTATCTTACCATCTTCTTCATTTATTTGTCTTGATTTAACATATAAATATAGTGCATAACCTAACTTACATCATAAGACTTTTATATACAATTAAAACTGTTATTATTCACTTATTTTATACCACTCATTTTCTGAATTGTTTTTGTGACTTAATTCACACTCAGATATGATTATTCTCTGGCTTTATAGTTCTTTTACATCAAATTTTATCTAGTTTATATATTTTCCTGATTAGTAAACCCTTTAAGTTCTGCTGTATAGGCTTTCACCTACTTTTTACAACATTACATATGCAGTTTACTAGAGTTATTTATTATTAAGTTCCAGATAGTTATATTTGGTATTTTGGTCTTATCATTTTATTTTACATTTGTCTTAAATTTAATGTTTAACACAAATTTTACATTATACAGGTTCCTTACTTAATTATTATTCTGTTCTTCATTATTATGATAAGATAATTATTTATGTTAGGGTATATTCTTTACGTAGAGGGAAACATCACGTTACAATGATCATTTCTGATAAGATGTTCCCTAGTACAACTCTTTACAGCCCTCAAAAACCTCATTTCCGATCCTTGTATTCTAGATATATCTTTGGCCTTTCTAATTCAAGTCTCACTACCATACAGTAGTTGAGGTACGGCTATTTCACTACATTATAATATTTCAATAGCGTCTCTTTCCTTGTTTTCTTATTTAAATGTTTAATGATACAGCCACAAAGCGACTGGAAGAGACTAATTTTGCTTTCATTCTCCGAATCATCTTGATATGTGATGCTGCACCCTAGATACTTGAAATATGGCACCTGTTATATTGGCGACTCCTGTATGACAGTCTTTGTTCTAATATGATCTGCGCCAGAAAAAGCCATAACTTTTGTTTTGAATAAGGAAATGGTTTGATTGTAATCTGTCAAAATGTCAGTAAGATAAAACAACGACCTTTTGGGAATGTTGAAAACAAATTATTTTAAAAAATGTACTGAAAATGCTGTACGGCTCATCCAGCGGATTCTATAGAGCGCGTGTGTCTCGTACCCTAACGTCCGTTTCTGCTTATTCCTCAAATCATTTTCTTCCATCACCGGTTCTCATCGTTTTTTCATACTTTCGACACTCATCGCTTTCATTCTCACCAAAGTTTCAGCGATTCTCTTTTTGTTTATTACAAAACGAAAAGAAAAATAGCACAAATTTACTAAAAAAAAAATGTTTCCGAATGTTTCCAAGAACTATTGAACAACGTGAGAACATGGGAATGTCTTTCGGAAACTTAAGGAATCCCAAGCAACTAGGACACGAGTCACCATCTATCAATTGCAAGTCTTCTAAATCTACTGTATTCCCTCATATACTGCACACCAGAGCGTCTGTTGTTCCAACTACCACTTTGCAAATCTCATTTCCCCCTCTCATCCGTTCTCCTCCAAGTCCTCTTTCCATGATATACTGGGTCTACCCCGTTTCAGTCGTCAAGATGCAATCCAGTCTAACAACTTTTTGGTTCAACGATCGTGAGACATCCGTTCCACATGCGGCCGTACCGTACGAAACATACCGTACGAGACGCTTTGTATTTACGATGTCTAAAATTGTCTTCGCAACATCACGTTGTCTACTGATATCATCTTTCCTAATACACTGGAGCCTGGACACCCCACAAGACCTTCTTCTACAAGTCCATTTTTACTGCTTGCATCAGGAATATATCGTTGATTTATCTTCAAAGTTTCAGAACCATAGATGATGACTATAGTTGTTGAGTAAATCATCTTTTATGGTTTGTCGTTTATTTTCCAACTTCAAAGCGCAGAATTCACTTGCTCTATCACGATTTTCCCTTGTTTTATTTTGTTGATAGTATTTTCATCAGTTCTAGCTACTTTTGATAATGTGACTCGAAGATATCCGAAAAAAGCACTACATTTTATAATGTGCGAACCTAATGTCATGTCGGTTCCTTCAACTCCAATAAAATATGACGAAGTTTGGTTTATCCAAAATTTATATGGGGGTCCCAGGATCTGTATCTTCTTCTTCTTCTTCTTCTTCTTCTTCTTCTTCTTCTTCTTCTTCTTCTTCTTCTTCTTCTTCTTCTTCTTCTTCTTCTTCTTCTTCTTCTTCTTCTTCTTCTTCTTCTTCTTCTTTTCAAGGATTAGGTTATATAAAACTGTTCCGGCACCCATTCCATCCTCGGACGACCCACGTCTCTTCTACCGATGGCTTTAGTTCAGTGCCACTTTCGGCAATCGATCCTCTGTCATCCTTTACAGATGATCCCACCATTATCTTCTGTAAATTGAAATAATTTCATTTATGTCCTTTACTTCGAGTTCTGCTCTGATATCCTCATAACTTATTCTATCTTGCAATGTATAATTTAAAGTATTTCAAAGAAACTGCATTTCAGCACTCTGAGTCTTGTCGCATTCCTTTTTTGTCATGACCCACGCCTCACTCGCATACAGAGGCTATGGGGGGTGGCGCAAGGAGGCAGCTGCCAAGAGGGCGGTAAAGTGAGCATAGACTTGAAAAAAATGTTTTCAGTTTATAAAACTACAAACAACTTGTTTCTTTGATATGACTATTCCTTTCATAAAAGAGGCATAACCAGCCTGCTTCTCTGGTTTATGCTTGGCCAGGCGAGACATTTCAGTCCTTCCGAGATATAATGGTGAATAGAGGAACATGTCAGTTGCAGAACAAGAACAGCCATTTTCCTGAAGATGAAGCTGGGCGATTCTTAAACAAGTATTGGTTTGATAAAACCTTGCAGAGTGGCAGAAAGGTAAATCGCGTTTGGATATGTTTTCTCGAACTAAAAAATCTCTATTTTGCTTTTGTTGCACTTTATTTCCACAAAAACATCTATCAAAAGAAGCAGTTTCAACAGTGACAATGGGTTATCGTCGTGCGAAATTTTATCTGTGTATTCAGGATCATCAAAATAGTTCTGCTCATCGCTCTGCGTTTTTGGAACGGAAGGAACTGAAACCTTCTTTAAACAAAGGGGGACTTATTGATGATCTACTTTAGGAACTAATGAGTAAAGCAGCTAAGACATGGAAAGAAATCCTTGAACGGGTCATTGCCACAGTACAAACTCTTGCACAACAAAATCTGGCACTGAGAGGACATCGAGAATCAATTACTAACAATCCAAATAGGCCTACTGGAAACTTTCTGGCTTTGTTAAAATACTTGGGTTTTGACCTTGTCATGAAATCTCATTTGGCTTCCGTCTCTCGTAAATCTGGGTGTATATCCGTATCTTTCGGCAACTATTCAAAAAGAAATAATAAGCTTGTTAGGTGAAAGAGTGCGCAAATATATTATTTCTGCAAGTAAGAATGCGAAGTACTTTAGTATTATATTTGACACAACACCAGATGATGTACATGTAGAACAAATGTCTCAGATTATAGGACCTTGTTGAATTTAAACGCAATTCTGTTGATATCAAGGAAGCTTTCATAGACTTTAATCCTTGAGAAGTCAAAACAGCGGAGGGGATCACACAAGGTATTACAAGTAAACTTGAGAGAGATGGATTGAATCTTAGAGATTGCAGAGGTCAGTCGTATGAACAATCAAGCAACAATGGCTGGTATTCAGGAGTTCAGAAGAGAATATTAGATTTGAATCAACTAGCTCTGTTTGTTCCCTGTGACAACCATTCACTTAACTTTGTTGGAGTTCATGCAACTCATGTAAATGTTCAGGCAGTGACATTTTTTGGGACAGTAGAACGTCTATTCACCTTCTTTTCCTGTTCCACTCATAGATGGAGTGTTGTTAAAGACTTCGTAAATATTACTCTAAAAAGGACATTGTGATACCAGGTGGAGCTCAAAACCAGATGCAATATCCACTCAGTTGGATGAAATGATCGCTCCACTGGAGAAACTGAGGGATACTCCGACTGAAACAATTTATACGTCGGAAGATGTAGCATTAATAATGAATACGATATAAACTTTAATTTTGTGACCTTGCTCTTTTTCTGGACAGATATTCTTTCTTTTATGGACAAAATCCATAAAGTCTTGGACACCAAAGGAGTAAAATTTATTCAAGCATTGACACTTTTGGAGACGCTAACGGACAAATGAAAAGTTTGGAGGAATGAGCTGTGTGACAATGTCACTACTAAGGCAGAGCAGTAAGTAATGAATGGGGTGTGAGTATCACTAAAAGATAAGAAGGAAGCGCACGATGCCAAGGGAGTATGCACACGATTCTTCATTAACCGTGTGTCAAGAAATGCGACCTTCTCAAATAGAAATTTTGGTCAAACTGTTAGTTAAAACTCAATCCGTTTCTCTAACATAAAAGAGTTAGAAAAACGCTTTGGGTTCCTCTGTAAATTTGAAGCGTGCATAAATGATGGGGATATACATTTTAAGGAACAGCTGTCCCAAATCAATATTAAGTGCACAATGCTTGCACAACTCTATTTACATGACCTAAACAGTGAAAAATTATTCAGTGACTTAAAAGACGTTATAGGCTACTTTTATTAAAAAGGGACAAAATTAACGGAGAACAATTGGACTTTACACTCAGGGACTGATATAATACATTTCTTCAATGGGACTAGAAGCCTACAAAACACTTCAAAATTTTTTACTTTACCAGTGACTGTGTCTTCTTGTAAAGGAAGGTTTAGTAAACTTAAATCGTACCATCAGTTATTTTCTCTATGTTAGCAGTCTTCATAACAACTTTGTCAAATTTTGTTGCTTCCCTGCTATATACACTTTTTCCTCGAACAAGGCCTTTCGGTTTCGCAACCATTATCAAGTTCTTCCTACAACAAGTTCTTCCTGTTGTTGTAGGAAGAACTTGATAATTGTTGCGAAACCGAAAGGCCTCGTTCGAGGAAAAGGTGTATACAGCAGGGAAGCAACAAAATTTGACAAAGTTGTTAAATCGTACCTACTATCAACAATATCTCAAAATATCTCAAGAGAGGGTATCAAATCTAGCGATACTTTCCACTGAAAACGACAGTGCATCGTCGTCTTTAGATTACAGTGATTTAATAACCGACTTTGCAGCAATTAAGACCAGGGAAGAAAATGTCTCGTTTTAAATATTTATTAAATATTAAAAATAAATATTAAGTGTTTATCAATAGAAGACGGAACCATTAACCTGTAATGGTATGTGATTTATTTTATTATTTTTAATGTAGTTCTTTGTTTAACTTTATGTTGCATTAGGATATTGTTTTGACGATGCGCTTTAGACCTACAAGGAATTTGCATGTGTATTAGAACGTTTTTATGTTATACATTTTTTATATTAATACATTTTTTAATAGTCTAAATTTGTTACTAATAAATTATAGAAACTATAATAAATGTATAGAAACGGTAATATTATAATATGTATTTTCTTAATTTTGACTTAACAAATATTCTTAAGGCATTTGCTGGACGTGCTTTCACCCAAAAATCTACACATTTGCATTTATTAAGTACTTTGTTCACTGGATGGGCTTTCATTTGTGCTCTTTTGTCCACTTTTAATTGTGAAGGCGAGGTGGCCGACGATCTCCTTGCCCCGGGCGCCAAAAAGCCTAGTTACGCCACTTCGTGTAAGCAGTGTAAGCAACGCTTATAATTTATAGTAGCTAAAAATAATGTTTATATTTAATACAGTTGGCATAAAGTAGTGTATAATAATATATAATGTAGAAATAATTTTGTATAGATTACATGAAGAGAACAATAAGCATTGAGTACCTCGCAGTGTCAGCCGTAATCAGATATCAGAGAGCTTACAATAGAAGCTGTTTATAACCGCTGGCATTCGAACTTCCCGATACGATAAATGTTTACTACTGACGCAGTCAGGTAGCTGCTTCGTAAACTCGTGGGTTTTCTGCTCTCAGGCTGTAGGGATTTTATACGTCGTCATGAGCTTGCTGTCGATGTCAGTATGTCTTCATCAAATGAAAATGAATATAATTATTTTACTGACGATTTGTCTATAAAGCACTAATAGTGCTAAGAGTTTTACCGACTATTATAATATAATAAACCGGTCCTGATGTACGGAAGTGAAACATGGGTACTGACACGGAGCGACCTGTTTCGACTTGCATCTTTTGAAAGGAAAATACTTAGGACCCATTAGGAAAGATGCAGAGTGGAGAATAAGGTACAACAGAGAGCTCTATGAATTATATAGATCGACTGATATTGTGACATCAATTAGGGTAGCTAGGCTGAGATGGGCAGGATATGTAGAGAAAATGAATGAGGAGGATGTTCTTAAGAGGATTATGAAATGCACACCAGAAGGAAGAATAGGACGTGAAAGACCTAGACTAAGGTAGATTCCGGAATCCTAGAAGATGTGAAAGTACTTGGAGTGAAAAATTGGTGAACGTTGGCTAAGAATAGGGAAGTCTGGACGAAGATGAGGGAAGCTGAGGTCCGCGATGGGCTGTGGAGCTATTGGAGATTGTAATGTAATATCTAATGGACTGCCGATTTCACTAATTCTACATCAGAGAAGTTACGCTACACCATTGAGTGGTTCTAATGTTTACCCTGCTTTTAACCGTGTCTTTTCATCTTTGCCGGCACCACCATCTATGATGCTGTAAACGTGGTCTTAATTATATACACTATCTGTGACTATCCAATAAAATTGTTGTATTAAAGAAAATCGAGACAGATGATATAGATCGCAATTCTATTGCTAGTTAATATAACAGTAACAGGACTACACTTTCAATTGTTAAAATATCTGTTATTAGCTTCGTGTTTTATTCCTTGTGGTATAGATTCTCTTTAAAATGGTACATGGTAACAATATAGAAAAAGCGATATTTCATGGAAGAATAACAAAACTATGTTTCATAAAATTATCGGCATAGCGATATGCGTTTGGTTTTTCGAGTTTACATGATTTTATCGTGCCTTGTTCTTTATATAATTTTCCTTTAATGTCTTTGTTCTAATTTAAGATTACGTGAAAGCTAAAAAGTACGTGTAAATTTAAATGTGGGAAAAATATGCTGATATTTAATGCTAGGATGACATATTTTTATAACAATTGTTTTATTAGCAGATTTTTGAAAATTAAATGAAACCACCTCACTATGAACAGTTTGTTTTTGTATGCTAATGTGGGGACGTTTCTGGTTTTGAAACACAAAGGTGTCTAATGTAAATATGTGAAAAGGGTTCTCTCCTGTTTTGTAATAAATTGTTTACTTTGGTAAAATTTTAAAGGAGAATGCATAGTAATTACAGTAAACCTTCCCTTTTCCCTTTTATGTATTTACATATTCTTTATATACATATATTTATGGTTAATGAGTACAGGCTAATTATTCAATAAGCTGTGATATTTTTGCATGTTACTGTATTTTTAATAATAGCGTTATATTCGTTTAGTTAACTTTATTCACTTTATTCGCATTCATTTTATAATAAACTTTAATTATTTTGTGAAGTGCTATGTTAATTATGCAAAAGATTTATTGAGGTTCTTGTACAATTATTTTATATAGTATTCATAAAATACAAAACTTGACTAATGTTTTAGCACCTTTCATATGTTGTATTTTCTTAACACGATATGCTAATTTTTATTATTAATTGTTGCTTTTTCCCAATATTTGTTTTAGTATTTAATTTAAAATTTTGTAAACTAATTATACTCTAATTAAATGTGTACATCAAGAAACGACGTATATTCACTGGATCATCGGTCATCAACGCTCAGTTCTTCTCCCCAAAAATGGCAATCTAGCTTCACCATTTTCCACACTAAACATCGCTCTACCACATTTTACAGTTGCTTCATTGTTAAGACTACATGTAACTCGACAATGAAGATTAAATTTCTTAGCACTTTGTAAACTGTGAAATTAAAATAATTGTATCTGCTTGATATTGGGAAGCGGTATCCGACTAGAGTTTATGATAAGCAAAAATCTAGCTTCACTATCGATGTATATCAAGTCAGTACAAGAAATCAGCATGCAAGTCAGTACAGCCAAAAATAAACATCACTGTTCTTTTCTTAGACTGTCTGATTTGTCGCAAGGATTAGATCAGGTTTTAGTTAAAATATCTAAGGATTTTAAATACTTGTTAAGAATTAATACTTGAATTTAAAAATTTACAATTTTCCAACAAAAGTATCTTAGAATATCATTTTAACATTTCAGTTGGAATTGAACATAGTACTGTACCTGAAACCTACCCCAATGTATCCAAATCTACCTTAAGAGTACAGCCATCGGTCCTCATTAAATACAAGAAAAACAGTAAAGCCTTTAAAACAACGATCCCTTTACTAGAGAATCTATCTCTGCTGATCCCCTAACCTATACCGCTGAAGAAAAAGATGGGAAGAAAGAATGAAGCTTGCAAGCCTTTCAGACGAGAACAACTGCTTTGGAATCAATGAGCTAGAAAAACAATTCAAATACCTGCAAGGGGTTCAAGGGGTTTATACATAATCAAATTGCAAGAAAATGGACTTAGCAGCGCAAGACTAACCATTCAATTTGCACAATGACTTAATCTAAAATACCTCCTTCTCCCTGTCTACTCAGACACTACGTTTTTACAGAGAGAATTGGTAGCAAATTACTTGATACACAACTGGGGGTTGCGCGGCCCGCGCGAAGCGCGGGTCGCGAGTAGTGCAGTGTCCCGAGTCTCAGAAAGGACTCCTGCCACTGGGTCTGTTAGAGTTCATTATATACTTTTTATCTACTTATGGGGGGGGGGGGGTCTGAAGCGACCTGCGATTGGTGGATTATACCACCGGGACTAGCAAACGAGGTCGCTTCCAGGACTCACCTGGTCGCGGGGTGTATTTACCAAGTCCGGCAATGAGGGAATTGTGGGTCACTCTGTCGGAACGAACATAGAATCGTCGCGCCAGGCGTCTCACGGTGTCATCAAGAGAGCGGACACCGAGTCCTCTCCTCAAAAGACGAGAAGAGTACCTCCGGGGGACTTTGCACGCGAGCTTCAGTCCCCGGTCGAGTACGCGCTGGAGCGTGATTCTATGACCACGAGCCAGGTATCCCCAAACAGGACAGGCGTAGGTAATCACGGGCAACACGTACGTGTTGACTATGAGCTTACCTAGCCGGGGGGTCATTGCCGGATTAGATAGCACGGGCCAGAGTCTACTGAGTTGCGCCGAAGCGCGTTGTCTGATGTAGTTTGTATGGGTTCGCCAGGTGAGTCGGGAATCCACGTGGAGCCCGAGGTACTTGACGCTGTTGGTCCAGGGCACCTCGACGGGGCCTACTTTAAGCGGCCGAGGCCGCTTACGTTTGCGCGAGAATATTACCGCGGCGCTCTTGGAAGCGTTAACGGCAACTCTCCAGTCATCGGTCCACCCGACATACGCGTCGAGTTGGCGCTGGAGCTTAACTGCCGCATAACTCGCGTTCGGCTCTGAGGCAAAAGCCGCAGTGTCGTCCGCGAACAGCGACAATTTCACTCCAGGAACTCGGGGCGTGTCGTTGACAAACAACGAGAACAGGAGAGGCCCAAGGACGCTTCCCTGAGGGACGCCAGCGGTAATACGCCTCTCCGAAGAGAGAGCGTGGTCTACTCTCACTCGGAAGCTACGGTCTCGCAGAAAGCTGCCGATCAAGTGAACGTAGCAGTCTGGGAGAAGGACTTCCGTTAGTTTGTAAAGGACACCCTCGTGCCACACGCGGTCAAAGGCTTTCTCTACGTCTAGGAAGATCGCAGCCGTCTGTTTGCCCTGGCAGCCAGCCTCGGTTATGCATTCCACGAGTCTCATCAGCTGATGAGTCGAGGAGTGCAGTTCACGAAAGCCGAACTGTTCGGGGATCAGCACGTCTAGTCTTTCTAGATGGTCGCGGATCCTACGCTGGATCAGACGCTCAAAAACCTTGGACGTCGCGGACAAGAGGCTGATGGGCCTGAGGTTCTCCACTCGAGAAGAATTCTTTCCCGGCTTTGGTATCACAATGACGGTAGCCGTTTTCCATTTCACCGGAAAATAGGCCAGTCTGAGGCATGAATTGAACAGGTCAGTGAGGAACTGGGTTCCTCGCTCCGGAAGGCGATGGAGGGCGGAATTCATGACTCCGTCCGGGCCCGGCGCCTTCCGGGGCTTGAGCTGAACAATCCTCTCAGAGACCTCCTCCGGGGAGATGGGCTCCGGCTGGACTGTGATATCGGCCGATAGAAAGCGCTCTACCTCGCGGCAGATTTGCTCAGTGAAGGCCGGGTTCTTGGATGGGTTGGGAGCGAACTGACGCTCTAAACTGTCAGCCAAGAACTCTGCCTTTTCGAGGGGGCGGCCAAGGGGTTGACCGCCGGGTCCGGCCAGTGCGGGGAGAGGCGCGCGTTTGCGCTTTCCCGTTAGGGCACTGGGAATCCGTCAGACATTACGGTCCTCGGCAGGGCCATCCATCTGTGTTACAGCTAGCTCCCAGTTGCGTCTACGGAACGCCAGCATGTCGCGACGCAACTTGCCGGACGCTCTGTTGAACGCAGCCTTGTCAGCCGGGTCACGAGTCCTCTGCCAGCGTCTCCGGAGGCGATTCCTCTCGCAAGCGAGCTGAGACACCTCTTCGGGGATCCGCTGATAGTCGGGCGTGAGTCCCGGCTTCATCCGGGAGGACACGTCAACCGCCGAGACTACGGCTGTGTCGAATAAGGCAACTGCCTCATCGACATGCTGGGTAGTGTCGAGCGGGATATGCTCTGGTAGGCGGCGACTGAACGCCGGGCCAAAGCGGTCCCACTCGATTACCCGCCGCTCGTCGCGGACGGTGGCGTGCTGGGTAGCTATATGCACACTGATAGGGCAATGGTCCGAGGACAGTTCCGAAATGACGGAGACGTGGACCGGGCAATAAACGCCCCTGACCGCGGCAATGTCCAGTACGTCAGGGCGGGAGTTAGCCCTCGTGGGATAGTATGTAGGCCCGGTAGGACCCATGACTGTGACCCGAGCAAATTACTTGATACAGGACGACTTCACATTTATAGTTCCGCCAACCACCCTTACTGGGAACACTTGTCTTCAGCAGGTCAGTTATATGTTTCTTGCAAACAGTTGACTCAATAAGTAAGCCAACACGTTATTATATTAGTAAAGTATGTTAGTTATTATAAATGTCCAAATTTCATTTAATTTTTACATTTTTTAAAGCCATAATATTTTTTTAGTTTAAACCACCTTACCAGCGTTTGGTCGCTAGACACCTGCAAAAAGGTTGCTACAAATTTTCAAATATAAACGAAGTAGCCGTCCTGCGATGTATTACAATTCAGTGATAATATACTGTTGCGAGATACCGATATAAGAAGCGTACCGAACGATCCAGAACATTCTCCACTCCTCCCGTCCAGTGTGGCAGCTGTGCGTCATTCAAGTAGATGATTCTGGTGAGTTCCAGGAACTACGCATTAAGCAGCCGGCGTGCAGTTAAGGAGGAAAAGCTGTACTCGGCCTCAGCACAGCGTATATAAAGCCATAGCTGCCGGGTTGTCAGTTAATTACGTGAGCGACTTCCGCTAGTGTCAATTGAGTGCTTGTCAAAGTGAAGAATTATTGTGTTATGTGTTTTATAATTGTGCAAGACTCTATTAGTAGACATTGTTTATTGCGTGTGAACAATTGTTATTTGATTTGTTATAAGAGACTGTGTTGTTAACTACGAACGGTTTAACTGTGAAAATTAAAGCTGGTGATTAGTGACTTAATTGGTGTCTTGTACTTATTTTGTTTTCCACTGTACCTACGACGATCGAGTAGACCGTCGTAACAGTGGTGTCAGAATTGGGATAGATCGGTTAACAGTGGAAACAGTGGACACTTTGTACAAGACGAGTGTAATTCATAATTAATCGGAAAACAATGGATGCCAGTCACATGATAGAATCATTCAAAGCAATGCTACTACAGATGGAGAAACGACAGGATGAGAAACGCAGACAAGAGGCGGCAGAAGCACAAAAACGATATGATGAGAAACGCAGACAGGAAAGAGAAACGGCAGATGAACGACAGAAAGCATTACTGGAAGAACGACTAAAAGGAAAACGTAAGCTTGATTATGAAACACCAGAGGGACGAAAAAAGAAGAATTTAGTCGTCCAGCAGACGACGTTAAGGCGTTCGTACAAGATGATAACACTGCAAAATTCGTCCTTTCACGAGGTGAGCTAAACAAATAAGTTGGCAGAATATCTGCAATAGAAAAATCTGTGTCAACTACAAAAACAAGTATGTCAAGTTTAGAAGATACTATTACAAATTCAATAAAACAAATTAAAAAGGAAGTCGAACATTTAGTCAAAGAAATAGTTGATAAAGGAAGACCATCAATAAATGCTGATGAAGATTCAAAATATCAGAGAAATCAAACTGTAGTTGGGCCAGTGTTTGCAAAGGCCCCAACGTTTGATGGAAGCATTCATTGGGCAACTTATATTCGCCAATTTAAAGCTGCCGCTCGCTTAAATAAATGGACGGAAGAAGAGAAAGGACTTTCACTAATTCTTGTTTTAAAAGGGCCTGCTGCAGAACTAATACAAAAGTGCCATCTGACAGTCAGAACGTCTATGCCGAATTAACTAAAGCTCTGGAATTACGGTTCGATGAACAGCATTTGTGCGAAGTGTACCGTGAGCAACTTAAAGCGAGGCGACAGCATTCAGGGGAGAGCCTTCAAGAGTTTGAAGTGAATGTCGACCGACTGACGAGATTGGCTTATCCCGAAGAATCGGAGGACTTCCGGAAGTGGATTTCTCTCATTATGTTTGTTGACGGTATCAGAGATAGTCAGTTACAACAAGTGTTAAGACTAGCACGGCATGATAATAAATCAGACGCTCTTGTTCATCCTATCCGTTTTGAAGCTGCCAAGTCAGCGACCTACATTAATCAAAGTATGCCATCACGTTGTAGCCAAACGGATCCAATACCACAGTATCGTCATAGCGGACGGCTTAAAGAGACGATTCAAAAACAACAGTTTAAGAAGTCAGCAGCCCACAACGATCTTTCGAATCAAAGGATAAAGACAGAAGACCGAAGTGTTACAACTGTGGGAAACGTGGTCATCTACAGGTAGACTGCTGGAAGAATAAAGTACCGAGAGAAGAGAGCGATCGCACCAATTGGAGAAGTAATACTCCAGAACAGCACACAGTTTCCACGCTACATAAGACTAGTGGAAACCTGATCGTTAATGGATTTGCGGAAGGTAAACGAAGATCATTTACAGTTGACACGGGCGCTACAGTGTCTATTGTACGCCCTGACTTAATCAGCAACCGACGGCCTCAAATTAGCTCCTGTACAATACAGACCGTGACTGAAAGTCCCGTCAATGTCTTAGGAAAGACAGACGTACGTGTACGTCTGGGTCTTCTCGACTTTAGCCAACAAATGCTTGTTGCAGACATTGTTGATGAAGAGATTCTTGGCACGGACATTATGAATGCCTACGGATTTGTTGTGGACTTAAGAGAGAAGGTCCTGAATGTTGGACAAGAGAAGATAAAGCTTTGCATGGCTAAAATGTCAGGGTCTGCTAACCATTCAATCAAGCAAGTGGCATTGGCCGAAGAAGAAATCAACAGGACTGGTCAAGAGGAACCTTTACTATTCCAGGCGGAAATGGAAGAAGAACTTGTGCCGGTCGTTTTACGAGCCGGCGATTAAATACGCATAATAAACCGTAATACGGTATATTTTTTTATTTATATAAATTATGTTTCATAACGCGCAATTAGTTTAGCGGTTTCTGCGTTTAACGTTTAACTAAACGTTAAAATTCAGATCGCCGTGGGACATGCCAGCGCATTCTGGTTTTCGCCTGGTAGCTGGTGTCCGTACTGCGTTGTAACAAACGTTTGGTTCTGTCTCGCATCGTAATTCATAGCATTAACATCACCTACCTCTTCGACAGAGCGAAGTCTATTTTGTAAGGAATTCTATCATCTACCATGGGTAGATAAACACGCACAAAACTGCGGTAAGTTACATTAATATATATATTATGAGTTTCGTAAATAAAAAAATAATATAGTAAGTGTGAAAGAGAGTAAATAATTTTACAACCTCGTGGCGAGTATATCAGAAGCAGTCCATGTCCTATATATGTAGCTAAAGTATTCAAATAATCAAGTTAAGTAATTAAGAGACAATAATTGTCGTTATCAATGTAATGGTGTAAAATTCTGCTATTTTGGCGGACGTGATAGTTTTTTTTAAAAATGTAATTACACGTGCTAGTGCAGATATAGACAGGTTACAGTGTGTCAAACTTTTGCCCACATGAGCATAATCATTCTTAAAAATATTATGTTGGTTTTGGAGGTGTCTAAAAATTTTAACTAAAACGAACCAAGTAATGAGTTAAAAGGGTTACGAGTTGGCCAGTTTAAATTGTTATATACGATTATACCCAATGTACGTGACGCCTTATAGAGGGAGAAAAAGTGTTGGGACCAGTCCTAATTATTTGTGTATGCGCAGGGCCCCTGGTCTTAGACGTGGACGCTGCCTCAGGATGACCATCTCCGCCTGAACGAATAATAAAGACTTTCGACTTCGCCTGTCGTAGAGGACAACAACATGACCACGTCCAACCAACACACACCCTGGAACTGGTAACCTCAACATCACCAGGTGACCTCAAACCATTATTATAATTAATTAGATCTACATAGACACCCGGATCTGTGCTGTTAACAACTTATAACATTTGTGGAGCACGAGTCATACATTGTCACATTTTGATCATCTTTAAAACGTTTTAAGCAGGCCCCACTTTAACTAGACAGAATTGTGCGCGGATTTTTTGATAATGTACTAACTTGGTATTAAGTGTAAGCCCGGGGGCTGGCAGGTATCCAAGGCCTATCACATTTAATTCAATCACTATTTTCTTTCTAGTTTCCAGTAAAGGGGGGTATTTCAAGTATTAGGGGTCGGGTATTTCCGTGTATGTAAGGGGGGGAGTTCCGTGTGTGACAGGATGAAACCTCACCGGCTGGTAGGGTTTAGCTGTAATTCCTGTCAACGTAGTTCAGACAATCACTGTCATTTCACAAATTTAAATTACATTTTTGGGGTTTATGTAAGGGTTATAAGCGTCTAATTCAGTAACAGTCCGGCCCCTGCTTAATCCTGTATAGGCAGCCTTGTATGCAGACACAGGCATGCTCCAGGCTTAGGAACATGTTGGTTCCCGGGCCAATCCAGTTTTCTTAATATATTACATAACTGATCAGGACATTTTATTATTGTAAATTTTTAAAAGCTATCGTTAAATTATTAATCATTAATTAATCATTATTAAAATTATAGATCATTATCTCAGCCTATTCACAATTACAGTTCCGGCCAAAGGAAAGATGGTGGCTTACCGTCTTTCCTATTTATTATCCTCAGTTAAATTTTCTGACTCATTGTTTCTTATCTTACCAAAGTTAAGTGCTCTTTAATGTTACATCTGGCATTTTGGGCAGCCCAGATTCGTGGGAGCACTAGTGACATTTTATACTTTCTGATGTCTGCAGAGAAATGTCAATAAAAATAAAAGGTGGGTATATAGGCGAGTGCCTCTGTTTTTCAAAATTATAAGGGTGTTGGGTATCGATATAGCGAGACTTATAATGTGGATGTGACGGAGATATAGATTTATATTTATTTGTGATTATGTTTATGTTTGTGTTACTTTTGTGGGGCATGTACGGGGGAGATTTATTTACACGAAAAATATTTGCATTATAAAAAAAAAGAAAAAACAACAAAAGGAAAACAATTGTTTATATATATATATATATTTATTTATTTGTGATTATGTTTGTGTTACTTTTGTGGGGCATGTACGGGGGAGATTTATTTACACGAAAAATATTTGCATGATAAAAAAAAAAAAGAAAAAACAAAAGGAAAACAATTGTTTTATATATATATTTATTTGTGATTTATGTTTGTGTCACTTTTGTGGGGTATGCACGGGGAAAATTTATACACAAATTTAAAATTATAAAAACCAAGGAAACCAATTGGTACACGATATGTTACACACTCAAGACTCAATAAATGTTATTGTTAGTTATAACAGAGAGTTTAATTGCAAGTCCCGTTCCACTGGACTCAGCGCATATTTAGCTTCTCTAGGCTTTAGCCTAGTTTTAAATAACTAGTGGCCCTTCTTCAAAAAAAAAAAAAAAAAAAAAAAAGTAAGATCCAAAGAGGGGTTACAAACTAGCAGAGGAAGTACACATACGTGAAACAGCAAAAGAAGTGACTGGAAAGCCAACTATGGGTGTCAAAGAAAACCCCTTGTTTGTTCCTGAGTTAATAGAAGCGCCCAGGGGAAAAGTTGCTGAAGATGAAGTTACGCAAGAGGTTGTTGACGAGATCCAATCAGACTTGGATCAGCCAGTGGTGTTTAGGACATCAGTACAAGACGTAACGGGAGTGATTCCAGCAAAACTAGCGGTTGAGCGGAAGACTCGTATTCCTGGGAACTTGATGTTCGGATCACACGAGACCGAATTCGAAGGACGGGAGAATTATCTTTTACAAGGACGTCCACTTAGATCGCCTGGCGAAGTATTACTTCAGAGACGGTTTGCCAGTTCGGGACGAACAGGCTTAAGGAGGGGGTTGTTTTGCGAGAAGCGTACCGAACGATCCAGAACATACTCTACTCCCCACGTCCAGTGTGGCAGCTGTGCGTCATTCAAGTAGATGATTCTGATGAGTTCCAGGAACTACGCATTAAGCACCCGGAGTACAGTTAAGGAGGGAAAGCTGTACTCGGCCTCAGCACAGCGTATATAAAGCCATAGCTGCCGGGTTGTCAGTTAGTTACGTGAGCGACTTCCGCTAGTGTGAATTGAGTGCTTGTCAAAGTGAAGAATTATTGTGTTATGTGTTTTATAATTGTGCAAGACTCTGTTAGTAGACATTGTTTATTGCGTGTGAACGATTGTTATTTGATTTGTTATAAGAGACTGTGTTGTTAATTACGAACGGTTTAACTGTGGAAATTAAAGCTGGTGATTAGTGACTTAATTGGTGCCTTGTACTTATTTTGTTTTCCACTGTACCTACGACGATCGAGTAGACCGTCGTAACAATACTGTTTGGTGTCATCTATTCAGAATTGTAATTCTATTTTCCATCACAACACAGAATTCACAGACAATCGACTCTCTAATTTGAATTTCTCCATGGTCCAGTAAGTCTGAAATTACTCAAAATTACTGAAGTAAGCTACGGAACTGAGTAGACCTACAAATAACGGAAACCACGGTGCGAAATTAAAGTGAGAGACCTAAGCTACCGTATCGGTTACAGATGAAAACAACGTAGTAAAGTAAAATAAGCTACGATATTAAATACGAATTAGCTGCCGTACTGAACAAAAATGGAGAAACATAAACCTTTAAATTGAGCGGCCAACGAAATAGAATTCCAAAGAATAGAAGAAAATAGGGAATAGAATACTAAAGAATGCAACAAGTAATAACTAAAATAAACTACTGAACAACTAATTGCCATGGAACCTCGTTGGTCTACGAATAACCTACTTAGATCTCAAGAACGACCATTTAAGATCAGTATACAATGTTAGTAAAATGGCAGTCTTGAACCGATTAGTCTCGGGTTGGTGGTTACGTGTTTGGGCGATTGCAATAGATCACGCGGTACAACTCAAACACAAACACACACAAGTATTTTATCACTGTTAATGTTAAAACGCCATAGAAAAGGTAATCTAAGAAAAAACAAAATTAATCTGGAATTTTTTCAATCTTCAAATTTTTGTTTCTATTTGAATAACTGAATTTGGCCATAACTAATTTAATTTGCAAAAAATTTGTTTCGGCAGCATGCATAAGCTTTGTTGTTGTTTTTTACACGAATTACAAATGAAGATGTATGCCAGTGAAATTACGACGCGACGCTGAAAGCCATCGTATAGGCCCTACACCTGACGTGAGGTATGGATGTGGTATAATAGGAAATGTCTGGTTGTTATGTTATACTAAGAAGTTGGGTTCGCTTGTCTTAGGGGCCAAAAGTTATTTTCATGCCATCAGACCAAAACACTGATTAACATACATCCTCACGCACGCTATCACGCATGCACTATCCACGAAAAAGCCAGATATATGTGCAGTCTATGAAAAAGTCAAATTACGTGCTAAATAAATTAAAGTAAACTATAAATGGATAATGCATCTTATTATTCACAACTAACTAGGCGTTATGACAAAAGTAATTTAGCGCAGTAATATACAATGTGTTACTGGATATGTAATCATGATGTACATTAAGTCATTATATACAAACATTCACAAACTCACAGGATAATGTAAATGGACAAGTATACAATATGTTCGCAGAAACGTATACCTGACGTTACAATTTGACGTCATACTATATCCTCTTCCACATACGGAATAGAAACTGGATTGAGTCGTTCAATATTTATCACTTCCTAACAGGATATCAAAACATACCTTATCTTCTTCCTGCCAGGCGTCCGTGACGTAGTGAGCTGAGCGACAACGTCCAATGTGTTAACCCAGTTAAGTTTTACAAAAACATTATTTTCTAAAAAAAAAAGAGTAAGAAAGGAAACAACGATAAACCCTTTTTAGCTCAATGTGTGGAGTCCTATTATCTAACTCGATGAGAATCTTAATTACTCACGGGATTACCAAATAGTTTTAAAAATTTCGCAAAATGTGACATGTATTAACACGGATATGAAAAGTAATTTACCATTCATATTACACGTAGAAATTGTTTTAGCATTGGAGTGGTGAAGTTTCCAAATAAGCAGTGTAAAATTGTAAGTTTAGTTTACAATTTAAAACAGCCAAAAATAATTTTTTGTAATTAGTACAATTATTAAGATAAAACGGCGTGTAATAACAGATAATGTAGAAACAATTTTATGCTAGTTACGAGAATAGAAACAATTTTTTGTTAGTTACGAGAAGAGGACAGTACACATTAAGTATCTCGTAGTGTCTAGTGTAACTAAATGACAGATTGCTTACGATACACGCAGTTTATAGCATTCACGCTACGAATTCGGGACGCAGTGTTTGTTCTAAAACTCACACTGGTGCTTCGTAGGTTCGTGAGTCTGCTCGCATACGGCATTTGTACATTTTCATGAGCTTGTTGCGGGTGGTGGTTATCAAGTAAAAGTGAACAAAATAATGATGTCGATGATCTATTAGTGCCAAAAATGTTAGAGGTTAATATAATATAACACATAATTAGCGACTAACATCATAACCACTATATTAACACCACCACCACTAAAATATTAACATAACCACTAAAATAAAAATTATGTAAGCAACACCTAAAGGTAGAAAATTTTAAGACAACAGCTTAGATACATGAATGTAAAAATAACGGAAAAATATAGTGTTGGCCTTGCGTTTTTTGACAAAAGATATAAGCGTTTGCAGTCTTTCTGATTGAAATGACTTATTTAATTTTTCAGTAACGACACGAACTTTACAAAGCTACTTATTTCCCAATTTGCTATTAAACTGGGAAAACCAGGATTAAATATTCCCTAAGTAAGCTGCTGAAAAACAACGAAAGAAAAAATATTGATTTAGTTCGACAAAATAGATACACTGTTCGATGTGTAATTGATGTAGACTGGCCTATAATGTAGTAAGATTTTCATATTTTACACAGAGGCCTGACTGCTTACAGTGATTCCCATGTTTGCAACCGTTATTTAGTGTTGAATACCACTTGAAGTGGAAATGCGGAAAATGTTTTGAAAGAATTCACGTTTCACAAGTATGACTTATTTATTTGAAACGTAACGTGTAATATCCATGGTATCTATGGTCTTACTGTACCATACGTACTTCAGTGTTGAATTAAGTGGTTTATTTCCTGTTTCAGTGAACGTAAAACAAATAAATAAAGTATATTGCTTTTCAAGAATGAACTTACAACTCATCTAGTTATATAAGTACCATTTTTTAAATATTTGTAGAATTTCTCCGTGGAAATTGAAGAGAATATAGTTAAAGTGTCTGTAGTTTTCCTTGAATTACATTGATTTTACTCTTCACTTTTTAATACACTTGCTTAATTTGATGTTTATAAGGTTTGTGAGTCTACAGCGTAACTCATTCATACTTACTCTTTCATTCCATCTTTCTTATATATTATATTTTGTTCTTTAAAGAAACATAAGCCGTAAGCGTGATTCTGAAATATAAGTAAGAAACTTTTTCTTCACATTTACAATCTGAATGCTAGTAAGCTTCCTGTGTTGAGCGTAATTTGATTTCTTGGAAATCACAAATCGACATTTCTGGATGTAATGCAATTGCTGATTCTACGCCTCTTCAATTGAATTTACGAGATTTTACGTTTTGACTACTGTTTCTCTTGAATATATTTCAACAAATAATACAATGCTGAAAAATATAAGTGTTTTGTGCAAAATGTTACTGTCATTTATAGGGATGTATCTGTTAATGTGGGCTGTATGATATTGAAAGTATATGACGGAACATGAAATGTTTGTATACAGACGAAAACAACATATCAACTACGAAATTATTATAAAATAAGAAATGTATTTCTTTAAACCATTTCTTTAAACCTGAAGGTATATTAACCCCCCTCTCCACCACAAAATATAAGAATTAAAAAGTGTATAAAACTTAAAAATTCAAAACTTAAAAGTAAAACTATCTATTATTCTCTTTCCAGTAGAAATTAGGAGTACAAAACTATATGCGCCTATTTATTATCAGGTTACTTAGACATTATTAATAACATGAAAGTGTTGTACAGAGATGGCAATAGTTTCTTTAAAACTCCTAAGCAATGGATGACTTATAGCAGCTGACCCGTCTGCTTACACTAACTTTGTAGAACTGTTACACTTGACTATGAGTGGCGGCTGAAAGATCCTACTGTTAGGTCTTTCAGCCTCCGCTTACAGCTTCTGAGGACGATCTCATATTCTGGGATCGAAGCATCAAGCGCAAAAATTCTACAATAAAGGTTGTCCAAGCAGATGAATCACGTGACGTAATTGTATTATTTCTGCAAGATTGTATTATACTTTAATTTATAACATTTTCGAAGAACTTTTGTTGACATTTGAAATGAATATTTTTGTTGAAATTTACTTAAAGTAAAGCAAACTGAATTGATAAAAATTAACATCCGTTTTCTTGGCAATATATTTACGTTAAAGATAGCTATAAACATGTTTGTAACTCATCTGAAAGTAAGGAAGTACCTAAATTCCTGCTTACTTCAATTTATAGGACTGCCAACATTAGTTTTATGATGTTTGCTGAACGTACATATATAATCTTGAATTGTGAAATGTACATTCAGATTTTATTATTTAGGGTGGTTCTATAATGTGCACCGGAGATATTATGAGATTGCAATAAATCTGAGCGTTCACCACCGGCAATGCCAATATTAGTTGATAAGAGCACGTCATCAGTAACCAAGTCCAAAGATGCCTGATTAAGGTTCAGGTGGTTTACTAACTGTTTCCATTGTCTTTTTCCAAATAAAGTTTCTGTAAAAGCGATTTATTATTGTAACAATTTAATTCTGTAAGAAATAATGAAAGCAGACATCATTAATTTATTACGTTAACTGTTGCAACAATCTAAATTTGTAATAATTTTTCTAAATTTACTATGAATTAAAATCGTTTTTTATCACTTGCCATACTATTGTAGTTGACAACGGATTTTGATGTTTTATGGGTAACATTTTATTCATAAATCTAATTTATTTAAAGTCACTGCGTAATAATAGTGTAACCATTCCTTGAATTACACTACATTATAAACTCATTGAAGAACTTAATGTAATAAATGTTATTTGTTATTTTAGTTGGGAAGATTTTGTAAAGGACAAATACTGAATCAGACGAGTCATATTTATTTTGGCTAACTATAATATATAAAAATATAAAGTATTTTTGTTATTTTCTTATTTCTTATATTTTTTTTTTACAAGACTGTACATCGCACACTGTACTCACAGTATCTTCTTCTTCGTGGAACCCCTACACCACTGGTAGTGTGAAAGCAAACAGTACAGAATTGGAACTGTTCTACAGAATACTATATGATTTCAATAATGAAATTAAAATAGAAAAATTTATAAAATGTAGTCAAAGAATCGTAGTTTAACAGAAAGTAGCTATACTCAGTACAAGAAAATTACATATATATATTTTGTGTATCTAAAACTCATGTTATACTCTGATTATACAAAATACAATATTAAAGCGTATATATTAAGTTTATGCTGTAGGACGTGAAAGATAAGGTTGCTTTTACTGACTTCAATGCAAGATTAAAGTTTCTTATGGCTTGCAACACATTGCACTAATCCTATGAATATATAGTCTTATTACACATTTGATTAAGCTATTAATAACGTCGCTATGAATACTAACTTTCTGTACAAACACATATTCAAAAGTGAAGGCTTTGAACGTTCGTATAGTAGGCCTAATCAACATTATTAAAGGAAATAGAAATTAATTTTGAGGTCACTAATTTCAAAATACTATAACATTGGATGTAAAGTTAATTTTATTGTAAATTGCTTAAAAATAGAGTTAAATACTATCGCCGTGCTTTCTTTAATGAAATATATTAAGTATTGTGGCAATACGAATTACATTGGAATAGAATTGACTTAAACTCATATTGCAACTCATATTTATGAATTGAGAAAAATGAGCTCGGCGCGTCGGATTGGTGAAATCAATAAAATTATCTATATAAGCAATCCTGAACACGATTAAGTATAGGACAAAGAGGCAGTGAAACCTAAACAAACACAAGATCTACCACAAAAAAAAATAGGCGAAGACGATTCAATACAAAGTGTGTTTATATATACAAGAAACGAAACATAAACTATAATATAGGCCTAATTTATTTATTTTGTAATTAAAATATTTAGGTTAAATCAGAAATTGAGCTCTGGATCAAAGATTATTATTTTTTATATTTGCTTTAATGACACAGAATATTTGGATTTAATAAAATTGCGAATCAGTGATAAGAGTATTATTCGCATGCGTCAATGACATCTCTGTTATGTTACTGTTCAGAAATTGTTAGAAATTCAGCAAATTATTAAAATTTGTAATAAGTAAATCACAATGTATTTTATTTACTGCTCCATGTTAATTAAATATGGAAGATAAAACCAAAGTCTAAGAAACAACATGCATTTATAACAAGATAACTAATATACACTACATGTAGCAGTAAGTAATTAGGAATACAGTACGTATTACCTTATGCTCACCATGCAACTGACCAATAAGAAACCTAATCTAACCTAATAATCTAAACATGTGTGGTATTTGAATAAATAATTCTACACGATCATAACAAAATATTCCAGCAACTAAATGTAATAACCAAATACCCACTCGTCCGCACACTCTTGTTACTTCCATATTCCTTAAGGAATGGAAGTATGGTGATGGCAAAAAAAATCGTGTTCGAGATTATTGCAGATTCTGATTCTACTACACTCAAAACATGAAAAAAGTCGATTTCCGAAAAGTGTCTGTGTGTCTATGTGTGTGTGTGTGTGTGTGTCTGTAGATTTGTTTTCTATGGCAAACGATAACTGCCGAAAATTCAAACAGAATCAAATAATTTTTTGCATACAGCCCTGATTTGTAGAGTACTCACGATCTTTTGTTTTTGGTGAAGATCGGTTGAGGGAAAGGGGTAGTTTACCTGCAACGGTTTTTTTATCATGGGAATTTTTTTTTTTGGCAAACGATAACAGCCGCAAATTCAAACAGAATCAAATAATGTTTCGCATACAGCCCTGAATTGTAGAGTTCTCAAGACGTATTGTTTTTGGTGAAGATCGGTTAAGGGATAGGGGTAGTTTACCTGTAACGTTTTATGTTTTAACAAGGGTATTTCTTATGGCAAACGATAACAGCCGCAAATTCAAACAGAATCAAAAGATTATTTGCATACAGCCCTAAATTGTAGAGTTCTCAAGACTTATAGTTTTTGGTGAAGATCGATTAAGGGAAAGGGGTAGTTTACCTACAACGTTTTTTTAACAAGGGTATTTTCTATGGCAAACGATAACAGCCGCAAATTCAAACAGAATCAAATAATTTTCTGCATACAGCCGTGATTTTTAGAGTATTCAAGACCTATTGTTTTTGGTGAAGATCGGTTGAGGGAAAGGGGTAGTTTACCTGCAACGTTTTTTATCAAGCGTATTTTCTATGGCAAACGATAACTGCCGCAAATTCAAACAGAATCAAATAATTTTTTGCATACGTCAGTGAATTGTAGAGGACTCAAGGCCATTAGATTTTGGTGAAGATCGGTTGAGGGGAAGGGGTATTTTACCAGCAACCTTTTACGTTTTAACAAAAGTAAAGTACTTGAAAATTCATTTAAACTTTTTCAAACAATGGTAATTGTTGAAAATAAAATAATTTTGTTGCCAGGCAATAAAATTATAATTTTTCATTTTAATGTAAATTATGTATATATTAGAAAATATATCGTGCTTGGCAGGCAAGCATATTTCAGATTATAAATCTTAGAATATGGAAGTCATGTATGGTTCTCCATACCGATATTTTTATATGCTTTATGTGAGATGTGAACTTGTTTTGTGGAGCCATTATTTATCTTAAGCTAAATATTCGCTCACGTCAATTAATGGCGTGAAATCTAAAAACGGTTTGTTAAACGAGCGAAACGAGTTTTCAGACTAACTCGACCGTCTGGGATTTGTCTGTCTTTCCTTCTATTTGGGGCATGTCTCACAATAACTGTTGAATGCACAATCCGATGTTTTCAAACATGGAGTGTATTTCCACTCATCTACGTTACGGATCCCTATTGTCTTTGAGATTGTCGCTTCAAACTCTTGAAGGCTCTCCCCTGAACGCTGTCGCCTTGCTTTAAGTTGAACACGGTACACTTCGCACAAGTGTTGGTCACCGTACCGTAATTCCAGAGCTCTTTTTAATTCGACATAGATGTTCTGGCTCTTAGGTGCCACTTTCTGTAGTTCTGCAGCAGATCCTTTTACTGCAAGAATTAGTGAAAGCCCTTTCTCTTCTTCTGTCCATTTATTTAAGCAAGCGGCAGCTTCAAATTGGCGAACATAAGTTGCCCAATGAATGCTTCCATCAAACGTTAGGGCCTTTGTGTAAACTGGCTCTAGTACAGATAATGGCACTGTTTTGTTACTCTTAGTTTTTAGGTCTTCTTCAGCATTTATTAAGGGCCTTTCTTTAGCAACTATTTCTTTGATTAAATGTACGACTTCCTTTTTAATTTGTTTAATTGCATTTGTAATAGAATCTTCTAATCTTGACATATTTGCTCTTTCATTTTTATGCTTACATTATGCGTCTCGTCGTTTTTCTACTGTTTCTGCTTCCCGTGTTTGCCGTAGCATTGCTCGGAATGCATCTATCATCTGGCTGGTATCCATGTTAACAGACCAATTACAACATACACTATTCTTCTACAAAGTCGGTTCTGTTTCCACTGTTAAAAATTCTATCCCACTTCTGACACAACTGTTACGACGGTCTACTGGTCGTCGTATGGTACAGTGGAAAACAAAAAAAAAGACACCAATTAGGCCTAAGTCACTAATCACCAGCTTTAATTATCACAGTTAAACAGTTTCTAATCAACAAGATAGACTCTTACAACAAATCAAATAAAAATTGTTCACACGAAAATATAAATGTCAACTAATATAAAACACAATTGTTCCGCAAAATTATAAAACACATAACACTTCGCCACAATACTACAAACCGCACTCGAATAAATCGCAACTCCAACTAAAACTGAGCGTCGCTGAGTACTTATATTTATAATAATAATGGCTCCCATGTGTACCACCGAAGCAGCTTAGGAGTCAGGCAGGGTTGGCTGCCATATGCGAGCCGTACGGCATACAAGGAAGGCAGTGTGGCCAGCACTACTCTTCAGCCGCCCATTATTATCCCAGGTACTAATTTTCAACAGGCTGAGTAGATCTGGGGGCTGAAAAACGCACATCGATTTTATGGTGCGGGTCCGGAAATCGAACCCGGGACCTCTAGATTAGTAGCCAGGTGCCATAGCCACTGGTTTACTGAGCCGCCACTTGAATTTATACCCCGCCGAAATTCCAGAACATTCTATACTACGCGTCAAGAACAACAGAACTTAATTGATTGCGGCTTTGCACACAGCGCGCGCGGACTGGTGAAATCTGGATCAGTCTCGGGGGCGTGACAAGTGTCACGTAATTGTCCTTCATCTCAAAGTAGCAGCAATACGTATGCACACACACAAATACAGCCAGATTGCACTGGCATAGCCATGAAACACGTAGCGTGTTCTGTAATGTAGTAACACTATGCATACAATTTAAAGACTTGTAAACGTTAATGTTTGATCTCCACTAAGTAGTTCTTAAATTGCCCATTGTTTTAATATCATGATATCCGTAATCAAAACATCTGAGCAGGTTTTAGTGTGTATAAGGGTCCACTGTAGACACAAATTTTCAACATTCCCTATGGCTCGTTGCTCAGAGTAAAGCAGCGAATGTACAGTGTACGTTTCACAGAACAAACATGCGGAAAAGTTGGAGCGCTCCAGAGTCGCTCATGAACTCTGACCGTGTTGGAGAGGGTTCATTCCCTAAAGACGAAATGTCTGTCTATGAACCGTTCCTATGTAAACATGTGCAGTTGCACTGGCCAGCGATATACAGGAAGCAAATCTTTGTCCACGCTGGACACCTTTTCGGCTTGCACGCATTGTGTTGGTGTCAGTTTCGGCACTTTCCATTTAAAAAGCGTGCAAACGTTAGAAAATAAACATGAGTGAGGCCAGAAGTAACGCGAGTTGTGTGTGTGTGTGTGTGTGTGTGTGTGTGTGTGTGTGTGTCTTGCCTGCCTTTTAATTGCGGTAGTCACATAATAAAACTTTGAAAACTTAAACATTACATAACTGAGATATTCTTGTCTGCCAGGAACGATACATCTTCAAGGCATAGATGATTTAAATTAAAATTAAAAAAAATATAATGTTATTTCCTGGCAACAAAATTATTTTTATTTTTAACAATTACCATTGTTTGAAAAAGTTTAAATGCATTTTTATTTTTGTTAAATTTCGTCAAACTCATTAAATCAATAGCAAACATGAAAAATGACCCCTTCTCCCTTTAACTACCTTTTTCATTTATAGATATTTCATCTATCTTTCTACAGTGGATTATTATGCCCTTCTTTTCAGGATACTTTATTTATCAAAATAAAGTACTTTACTTTTGTTAAAACGTAAAACGTTGCAGGTAAACTACCCCTCCCCCTTAAACGATCTTCACAGAAATCAATACGCCTTGACTGGGCATATATGCAAAAACTTATTTGATTCTGTTTGAATTTGCGGCAGTTACCATTTGCTATAGAAAACGTTCTACACACAGACACATATATGGCATTGACAGGACTTTGATAATAGAATAGGCCTTGCAACAGTACGAATGTATATGGTACTGTGCATTGCACAATTAGTTAAGAGAATTTGTGTAAATTAAATAAATAATCAATATTGTCAGTAGTAATAATAATTCAGATAGAAAGCTGTTAAGGGGACAACGAATTTGCCTGTTTGAACAGGGGAGTCACGCCACACAGAGCTGCGTCTGTGTACACGTGTATCGTACGTGTGTGAGTGCATCCAGTTAATTCCTGCAAAGCATCACCCCTAAATAAACGTTAATAAATATATAAATTATTTAAAGTGTGATAAGTGTGTGTGAAATATCACAAAACAAAATACGCCACAGTGTAAATAATATAAAGACGCACGCGTATACGAAAGATTGTGCGAAAATAATAAAAAGTGCAAATACAGTGCAAATAAATATAAATAAAACCCATAATAATTAAGATAGAGAAGAACGGTTAACACACAGTTGTACACATAAAAATTACCGACCAGATGAATATCGGGTAATGTGCAAAAGACTTCGCATGTTGCGAACATCAGTGAAATAATGTGTAAATAATTGGTCTTGTAAAAGGACGCTACGACAGACTGATTTCTGCAGAGAATTGTCGAAACATGATTTTTGCGCCCTAGACTATAAATACGCGAGACACACCAGCCTTGTTCTCTTTCTTGTTCAACCACAGCGGCAGCCGGAGGCTATGTCCGACATCATCACTTTCGTGAGATCACCACTGCAGACAGAGGCTATTACGGAAGACGAGAGAGCAGCAAACTACATGGCATAGATTCCAGACGTAGAGTACGAGTCATCGGACTGCTGAGAGAATTCGGAGGACGAGGAACGGACTCCAGGACTACACGACTACGCAGAATCAACCAGGATCAAGACTCAGGACCAGAAGAGGATACGCTGAGGAACCGCAACGATTAAGGTGAAAGAAAGTCATGTGTTTATCCAAATGAAAGACTTAATCAAAGACAATTAAACATTGAAAAAATAAAGACAATATAATTTCAAAAAGTATAATTAATAATTTGTAAATGTAACTGTTCTTGTATAGTAATTATAGTAATATTTGAATTATGAAAGTATATTTTTGAAATGATAATTTATTGGAAATATTTAAATAAAGTAAACTTAAATTTAAATTTAAATATTTAATAGTAATTTTTCTAAAGTAATTAATAAGTCATAAATAAGAAATGCATATGCAACAACAATAAGAATTTGAAAAAAGAAACATTAGAAAATTTAATAATAATTTAATAATAATAAATTGAGCAAGTCGAGAGGAATATTATATAATAAGCAATGTTAGTTATAGTTATAAGATTATTTGATGTTTCTATGTAATATGAGATTACTTGTATTTATTAACAAGGAGGTGTACTACGAGTACACATACACATGCAAATAATAATGAGTTTTTAGCTCGCAATTTAAATGAAAGTTTTAATTAATAAATGTTTTGAAAGATTATAAACTATTCACGTTGTTATTATTATTACGATTGCACCCATTGAATATTTATAACGTAAGTATCGTCAACGATATAGATAGACAACATAGTCAAAAACGTTATAACCTACTACAGACAACATTCGCAGACACGCAGACACAACAGACACTTTTCAGAAATGACTTTTCTTCATGTTTTGAGGGAAGTACAATCAGAATCACCGTTTATCTCGAACACGATTTTTTTCGCGATCACCATACTTCCATTTCCATACGGAACATGGAAGTAAAACTTACCCCCCCTTCAATATCTTTTTCATTTATAGATATTTCCTCTACCTTTCTAAAGTAGATTATTGTGACCTTCTTTTCAGGATACTTTATTTATCAAAATAAAGTACTTTACTCTTGTTAAAACGTAAAACGTTGCAGGTAAACTACCCCTCCCCCTTAAACGATCTTTATTTATCAAAATAAAGTACTTTACAGACACATAGACACAGACACATAAATACACAGAAACACATACTCACAGACACACACAAAGACATTTTTCAGAAAATGATTTTTTTCATATTTTGAGGGTAGTACAATCAGAATCAGCCCTTATCTCGAACACAATTTTTTTCGCGATCACCGTATTTCTATTTCCTTACTTAACATGGAACTAAAAACGGAAATAATAAAAGAGCATTGTTTTACTCTTGTTTATTTTTATTAATGTTTATTTGCGCTAAATTACTGCTTCTTGAATTCACCAGAAATTACTGCTTTTTATTATTGTGTTTTTGCATGTTCTGTTATTAAATACGATGAAGATAAGTGCAATCGGAAGATAGAAGACAAACGAAAAAGTGTTGGAAATAGTTTCTACTCTAGCTTGTCGGACCTATAAGCTTTTTTGCTAAAATACTTTTTATTGACACGAAGTTACTCTACTTTGCATTATTAGCATTAACAACTGATGAGTTGAGAATTACATTTGGAATGTGATAAAAAGTTATTTCACATGTAGAATATGTGCTGTAGCATTTCGGTGTTATTCTTTCGTCCTCAGTAAATCATTCAACAAATGCCCCCTAACAATTAATAGAATCGAACAGTTAAACAGAGTACCACCACATTTTATTCACTGAAAAACGGACTGCAGAACGAAACGAATTTTGTACACATCCAGTCCTTTATAGTAGCGTCAAGATAAACAAGGGCTTAATAATCAAGGCGTTGTGGAATCCATTTATTCGAATTTCCTAAAACAATCAACGGGGTGTTTGCTGAACAAATACACATTAGAAATCTCTAATTTTTACATTTACATGTATCGTACTTTCGTGATCACTCATCAGTTACATAGCTACTCTAATATACTTTGATTATAAAGATTTATAATAATCGATATCGTTTGGTATTTTGAGCTCTATAAATTATTACGTAGCCGATATCGATTGTCGACTGCATTGACTGTCTCCTGCACTCTATCGACTGCATTGTGTTCCATGCACATCTGGTTAGTCACGCTCCAAACGGCAAACCCATCACCACACACAGTGACTATTAAAATATACATGACCAGCATCTGAACAATTTAGGAAACCAGGAGCCGAATTGATCCCCACAGAACCAGCAATTATTTCTTTGTAATCATTCTTCAGGCAATCTCAGAAATTCCTCAATTGTTTTTCTAAAGGACTTTCTTCCCTTCTTTGATTTCTCCTGGAGCACGGGAATGAGATTAGTTGAGTTCTTTGTATTATTTTTAAGTTAGTTTTTTCATTTTCTCGAGTCTCAACACAAGTAAAAATATTGAAACATAAAAATTAACAAAACTTTGGGTTAAAAACAAAGCTTATTTCGTAACCTAAAAGCCCCACAAATGTCATAGTATTTATAAAATAATATGAACACAAAAATATTGTTTTATATTATTATATGATTTTATATATAATTTTATAATAAATAAATAAATAAGCATTTAAATATTTGTTTGTGTGTGTGTGTGTGCGTGCTCACGTATACTTAGGTAGTTATGTTTAAGTTAAACATTTTTTAAGCATTTGGTGGAATTTTGGGACGTTTAGACGTTTGCGTAAATGTGCGTTCGTTTCCTAGTACATCCGTACATATGTGTTATCTGTGGTATGTTCATGGTACTTGTATGCACTACCATAAGTGCGTGAAAAGGGACAGTAGCGTCTTGCTGTTTAGACTGTTATTTATTCGTATATGACAATAAGTAAAATACTAACGAAATAAATAAACTTTGTTTATCAACAATAGTTACAAATTATTTTTTACCTTTTCCAGTTGGCTGCTGATCCATGTCTTATCAAGAGCACAAGGCAAATAAGTTATACTTATTTATTAATACATTCTTCTGTGTGCAATACATTTTTAAAGATATAACTTACTGTATGTAATAGGTTTATTTTGAAAATGTTTCATTTCACACACGAATGGAATAAGGTTTTAAACATACAAAATATAAAACTGATAGTTTAACATTAAGTATAACTGATAAACAGTTGATTTTAACGACAATTCCATATTTTTTCTTAGAGAAAAAATGATTAAATATGCAAAGTACAAACCAATCATTAGTGAAACGTCGCGGCATTAAAAAGTTTAGGGCGCACAAAAAATTTTGTTATGACTAAAATCTTAGGCAGAAATAAGTTGGAAAAGTAACAAGAGAAAAGACTTTGTCTAACGTAAAGAATGCTACGTATCTTACTTTAATTGCTGATAAGATTACTGATATTTTTGCTGAACAGCAATTGTATTCAATAATAATAGTGTATTTTAGAAGATTAAGGAAGACTTTACAAAATTTATTGACACTGTAGACGTTGTTGATAGGATCATAGGATCATTACTAGTACAATTTTGCAGGAACTGGAAAAATTAAACCTCGATATTTCTTATTGCTATGGCCAAGCTTTTGACGGAGCTTCAAATACGAGCGACAGATTCAAAGGCGTTCAGGCTAAAATTGCAGCAATATAGCCACTCGCTATTTAGAGTTAGTGTGTTAATCATAAGCACAATTTACCCACAAGAAAACCTTGTAGTATGGCCTGAAAATACTCCCCATAATAAATGACATGGAGATCATCTCTTCCGTGGCAAATTTGTTTTAAGAGTCAGATGGGCAGCTAAGTACAAAACTTGACGATGAAATGCATGACAGACAGAAAAATGGAAAACATGTTATTATAAATGTATGTGTAACTAGATGAATCAAACGTCATGATGCTGCATTAATGTTTTTAGATGTCCTGCCTATTCTTCCAGCAGTCTTAAATACTATAGCTCATTCAAGTGGGGAAACTGGAAGTGATATATTTAATTTCTTCAAAGTTTACTTGAATTCTTGTCAATGCTTGAATTTCTTGTTAGTGTAGTTGCCTTAGCTGATATGTTGGCATTGACCCTATCCTTGGCTTAATTTGTATAGATGCATTGAAGGGCATGAAGTTGGTAAGTATCACTATGTGAAGTCGTGGTAAGTGCCACAGTGTTAAGTTGCAGCAGCAACGAGATAACAGCATTGGCTACTTCAAACAACTCTACAAAAAATCTCAAGATTTTGCATGTAAAATGACAGGAGGAATAAAAAAGAAAAACGATCGAATATACAGTCAAATTCTTTATGTGTGTACCTTCCACTTCTGGATTGGTTGATTAACAAACTATCTTCTAGATTTCCAAAGTAAAGAATGCTACAAATTGGACAAATTCAGAATCTGTTGTCACCAGAATTTTTGGAAGTTTATACAGAGTGTGTTCTGGTGGGGGGCTGACTTATAAAGACGATTTACATTGTTTTACTGCTCTGAAAGGAAAAAGATGTGAACATCAAAATCAGAGATCATTGCCAAATATGTTCAGCTAAATGTTCATTTTTGGCCCTACGTCGGCTTTCAACTCATTTGAGACCTGCAATGTTTAAGATCGATTAAACAGTTATAAAGTGATATACTCAATTGTCAGTACTATTGACATTAACAAATAGAAGAAACTTGTAACATTTTATTGTTACAAATCGTTATCTAGTTAATTAACAAATTAACGTATGTATTAACTTAATTTCTTGCCTAACCTTGAAACTTACTTTAGAATTTTGTTGAGGGTTCAGAACTAATTTACCTACGATTTTTATTTCAAGGAAGGTAATTACTATTTCAGTTCTATACAATAATATATAAGGGAATCTAAGTAGTTGGTAGTTGAGAAAACCGAGATTGTTTGGGGCAGGATTTTACTGGAAGTGCTTGGGGATGTAGGATACCCCACATTTTTGCGAGGGGTTCTTCCTGAGAAAGAGTTTCTATGAAGTATGTTAAGATGAGACCAACGTAAAGGCGTTTTATTGTCCTTCATTAAAGTCACCAAAAGGCCCGCATATCTGCCACCGCCCATGTGTAAAATAACAACTGTACTCTATTGTTAATTCAATTGGGAGACTAATGTAGTTAAATAATACAGGTCAAGTCAGATATGTCTAAACTAAGTGGCAGAATTTTTACAGTAATATGTAACACGACACCACTGTAACATAGGCCTATGTTTTTATTTTCAACAGATTCTTGTATTACATTTTATAAGAAAAGGAAAGGATTTGCTTTTTAGATAGTGAAATTAACACACATTTTAAGCAGCAGGGAGATTATTTCACATTAGTTGCAAATGGTTCTTCAACATGTGTAACTATGAAAACAGAATTTATTGGTTATTCATTTACATTAGTAGAAATAAGTTTTTTAACAGTAGAAGGATGCGCGTGTGTGTTTATGTAATATAAAATGCATGTTGGTTCTTGGTATCCAAGTCACGTAGGAATAGTAGATTATATAAATAAATCACCTTGTATCATATGTAGTGATGATGATTACCGTGAGGAGTTGAATACCGTTAACCATATAGCCTTAGCTAATGGTTACAAAAACACGTTAATTGATAATCTCATCAAGAAACATAAAATTCGAAAATCCAAGCCCCCAGTATATAAGGATACAAAAATAACATTTATTTCTACCACATACACAATATAATGCCAAAGATTCTAACCTCCACATTTAATAAATTGAATATTACCGCTACCTTCAAAATAAACAATAGTCTATTAAAAAAACTACGTCACAGAAAACCCATACCTTTAGAAAAGAAATCCGGCATATATAAATTATCATGTAACGACTGCAACAGTTTTTACATTGTTCAAACGGGGAGAGGTTTCCTCAAACGATTTAAAGAGCACACACCAAAACGTCACCTAAAGAATCTCACTCTGTTAAATAATATCAAGTCCAACTTTGCCCGCCACTTAATCTTACATAATCATAATTATACCGATTTCAAATCTAATTTGATACCCCTACATGTGTGCAACAAAGGCTGTTACATGGACGCAATAGAAGAGTTCGAAATATACAAAGCATATAATAACATAAACAGCCGAGACTTCACACTGAATGACCATTTAAATTTTAAATCCAACCCGCTATACGATACAGCATTGAACCTGCTTAGGCGTAATCACTCAGATAATAATTCAGTGTCCGATCGGCTTCGCTGTGGTGCGTACCATTTAGAAAGCGAGTGAGTTATATTATGTGTAACATGTGATTTTAACTGTTAACGACCTCAATAGAGTGATTTATTCTGATTATGGATCATATGTTCCAAAACGCGTCATTTTAATCGACGTACAACGAAGTCACTTGACGGATACAAGGTGATTTATTTATATAATCTTTATGTAATAGTAAAGAAGCATTTACTTTTATTTGTAAAGCATAATGTTTTCTCTTGTACGCAGTAAATACGTTTCCTAAGTAACTGAGATCCTTACCTGTAAAAGGAAAGTTCTGTAAAAGAGTAGGAATCAAAGACATCTGAGTAGACTCATTATACATCAAACTACAGTAGTTGTTTCATATAAGATCGTCTCACTATTTATGCTCATATAGAATATAAACAACTCAAAAAGGAGATACCTATGTGTAACTCACATAAAAACAGACACAAATAAAATATTTAAGTACAATTTATAAGACGTTTAATGAAGAAATTTGTGTTAGTGGTTGAAATCACAATCAGAATGATCACAGTTGCACACCACTATATAAAAATTATCCCGATTAGCGCTTTCAAGCCTCACAGCCCATCGTCAGATCGGACTCAATTACTTAAAAATGTGATCATTCTGATTACAATTTATAACTTAGTTAGAATCAGAACTCCGTATTAGAAAATTTAATTACAAATTTTAAATTATAAGTTATTTAGAACCACGAATTTTTTATTTTAAAATATAACATAAAATATTATTACTTATTACTTAGTGGTTCTGAATTTACCAGTAGCGTAACGTAATATATAAACAAATAAACTTTTTAGTTTATATAAACACCATTTACATACACACCATACGAATTTTAATCCTTCAAAATGTACGATATAGGCCTATTTTGAGGTTAACTTAAAAAGTCGGGAAATCAGGAGAATGGGATACCTACTTTGAATTATATCCAAATGGGAACTTTTGTTGACTAAACTTTCGTTTACCTATGTTCAATTACTTGCAACATGCCACAAGTAATTGCTGGAAGCTAATATTTTAGTACGAAGTTAAAAAGTATTCTGTTGTATAATCTGATTAGAAAATAAAAGTAAGTTTTATAGATTTTCAATTTTATTTTTAGGTTTGCGTTATGGTCAAATTTAATTATTTTATAGTTAAATTTGTGTTTAATATTCAGCAAAGTATGTTAGTTTTATAAAATATAGTAGTGTTGCGTGCAGTTGAGTGGATGTTAAATCAATTAAAAGTTTTGTGAACGAAAAAAATATTTGTAAACTGCACTATGCAATTTTTGACCACTTGTAAGACTGTCTGTTGTATGTTTATACATTCTTAGTCCTTATACGTTGTAAGATGTGAGCTGGATATTTCTTTTTACGGGCTACATTATTTATTGTATGTAAATATCATGCCGTTACTAAAGTTGTTTCATGTAAGTTTCAGTCTAAACAGATATATATTTAGAATTTTGAAAAACTCGGGTGTGTATATATATATATATATATATATATATATCTGCTTGGTTTTATGAGGAATGTTAAGTGTTTGTGTACTTACCAGTGAATCAGACCTCACAGAGCGGCGTCAACCCGTGAGGGAGGCCTGCTCATTTTTAATGCTAACCCCATGGTAAGTAATTGATATGTTCTCGCGTAGAAAAAGAACATTAAAATAATATACCTACCTAATGGGGAATACGAAGAACCATGTACACTGAGATATGCGGTGTCTCAATATAATCAGATCTATTTGAGTCTTGTGCTTAAGAAAAAATTTCTTAATAGCAGGTAATTGTTCAAGTATATTGTATTGTAACTAAATACGTTTAAATATATGTTTTAGCACATTTTTATAATTCTATTACATTTTATATTCATATTAATTTCTGGGTGGAATCTTCGTTTTTAAATCTGTAAAATAAATAGAATTAAGGTGGACAGCAAGTTAACATATCATTGTTAGTTGAGTATAGAAAATTTACAACTAATCACGTAATTTGGATTCCTAACCTGCGTATCCTTAATTTTGTAATTAAAATTAATTTTGTAATTGAGTAGTATGACGAAGGATGTGTGGAAATGATGCTGAACAGCCTTTTGTTTTGAAAGGGTTACATCCCAGTCCTGTGGTTTTAGTTCTGGATTAGCTATGTAGGGTGTTCATTATAAACGTTACAAAAGAATTCAGAAGCTACGAAATTAATGGTTTATTGTGTATACAAGGAATATAAACGGCATGTGTTGTGTACTTTGTAAATGGGTTTTACTTGATGTTTACATGTTGTAATGCACAACAAAATTAAAGCTACGAAAGAAATAATTTTGTATTTAGAGGTTTTCCCAACATTGCGGTTTCTTAGTCGTAGACTAAGTAAATCACATAATTAACAAAACGTTACATTTCAAATTTCAATTTGTATCGATTTATATTATAAAAAATAATAAGCCTTATTTCCATGTTAACCGCGTTACTTTGTTCTACAATGTACCGTAACTTACGAATTTTAAAATTGACGTCCTTTTTATTGGAGAAGTTTTGTCAAAAAGAATAGGAACTTTTAACTAATTAAAGTATATGTTATACAATATAAATGTCTGAGTACTGAATAGTAATGAATGAAACTGACTTATATTAAAATTATTCTATTCTGAATAAACAAATAGACCTCTCAATTAAGTCAAAACAATGTCAACATTGTTGAAACAATGTTGTTTGAAAAGATTTAAAATTTTCAATGCTGTAAACAGTCACGTTACATAATGAATTTATCAATCATGCAATTGTATAATTGATTGTATCATCATTTAAAAATAAATGATAAACAGAAATAAAATAGCTTTACACCAACCAATAGACAAATAATTCAATCGCAGAAATGTTACCCAGGCACAATAATAAATATCGAAACATTGTAATCACACAAAAGAAACAAGTACACCTTGGTAAAGACCTAAAACACAATCTACAAATGAAACAAACACCAGCAGAACATATAGTTGAAACTGAAACAAATAAACAGAAAATATGACTCGAAAATAAAGACACGCTACGGCATGGCATAAACAACATAATGAAAACATATAGCACATCAAACTACGAAACCACATCTCTGATAAATTATTCGTATAACTTTGGTTTTGTGTCGTATGAAGTGTAATTACGTGTAACAGAATACAATCATGTAAGTCTACTCTAATGAACTGTAGAAAGGCAATATTATCCGTTTTTGTAGAATGTAATTATGACTTCGGGCTAGCGAAAAAGGGATTATTTGACAATACCGTAGAACTCCCACTGAGTGGTTGACGCGTTACACTGAATATTTTGGTTTAAAAAGTTTAAGTTCACAAAGTTACACATTTATACCAAACAAGAGTTAAATTATTAAAAGGTAAATTAAACTCTGACTTACTACAGTTTCCTATTTTAATGTTTTCTTATGCAAAATACCATAATAATCATGATGAGTTTTTGTAGTTATTGCGCTAGTCGTTATTTTTGACAGTTAATTTTTCAGATTATTTCAAAACTAACAGTTAATTTGTCGGCGATGTTTGTCAGCTGACTATTTTACATCAGGGTTTTCGTCCCATGAAGTCTTTAAGAAACCTTTATCATTCAAGGAATCCTTATTATGTTTTTCAGACGTTGGAAATCCCTATAACAGAATTATTAGCGACAATAGGTCAAAGGGACTAACATATTGAAAATCTGAAAATCTAAAATAATCTGAAGATCTATCTAAAAAGATACTAAGAGCATAAAATTCTTTAGAAAGTAATTATTAAAGGTGACATGTCAAAATTTAATAAGTAGTTCACGTATAATAATTGGTTTATATTTAACTTACTATAATACTTGTATTATTAATAACAATACAACTTTTTACAAGAATATATTGTTTATTTTGTAAATTACGTATATGTTTCGATAGTGATGTTACTGTCATCATCAGATATAATTTAATACATTTTTTAAATCATTGTTTGAAACAGCTGTTTTATATGTAGACTAAATGTAATGTTTTTATATGATTAATTGTAAAATATAATATAAATATTGTAGCGTGACAGAAAATCCACTACATTTTAAGTCATATGAAATCATAAAGTTTAATTACACCAACAAATGTTATAATAATATTGAATGACATTTAAATAAATCAGAGGAATGAACCACAATAAGATAAAAATCCTCATTACTTAATATATAAAAACCACTGTTAAAAGAAACCAAAGAAAGTATTGAAGCAACTCATCAACTCATAGTATCATATCAGTAAGCAACCCAGGAAGGTCAGAGCAGTAAACCAGTTATATAAGACCATATCTAGAAAAAAGAGACTCAATTAAAGAGTGGTGAATACCAAAATACCCCAAAAACAAGAAGAGGGAAGAATAAAGTTTGTGATCAGGAAGAAAACAATACCCTGAAACCTGTATAGAAGAATAAAGTCAGTTCAGTGAATAAATTAAATACTCCAAACTAAACCTCGGTCGAGATAACACCAAGTACCTTGGTTTACCCAAGAATGAGGAAGGAAGAACAGAAGAGTGAAGACTAGACGAGGGACAAGAATGAAGACTAGAAGAGGGACAAGAATGAAGACCAGAAGGAAGATACGAAGAAGGACAAGAAAGAAGACAGGAGGAGAGGAAGAAATAGTATGAAAGAAACACCGTAGTAAAACCTATTATTATATAAACTACTATCAACCCCAAACCCGCAAAAACTATGCAAAAGAAAGTATAACATACCCAAAATCCTGTAAAATGTAATTATTGAGAAAACTAAAGTGCTGTATAGCGTTATAAGAAGTGCACCGACTAAAGCTATTGTGTAATAAAGAAAATAAACTAGTCTTAGCAGTCCATGATTACTAAAGGTCTGGTCTGAGATAATAAGACTCAGAATATCAGAACCAACAGTGAAAGTGAATTTGTGTAAGTGTTTTTTAAAGAAATGCAATAAACTTAAAGTTGGTGATACTATAACTTAGTAGTATGCTATATCACAACTTTGATATCTAATAATAAACAGCATAATAAAATAATAAAATGGAAGATTTCCAGTATTTTATTATTTTAAGGTAAATCTTTATTTACAAGACATTTGTAAAAAATGATAATAAATAGAGTATGGGAGTTAATGTTTACTGATGTAGGGGATCATAATAATAATAGTTTAAACCAGAAAGGACTGGTATTAATATAGTATTAATAAGTATAAAATGTTTAAATAGACTGTTATTTCACAGTCCTAAAATCAATGTGTTGATAAATGTATTTGTAAGGTTTATTAGAAAATAAGATTTATGTTATGTGTTTTAAAAAGAATTATGTTTGATAAATAATAGCCAACATACCATTAATAATGTTCTAATAGGTATGCTATGTTAGCTCAAAAATAGTTAAAAGATATATGTTCAAACCATGTCTGCAATATGTTGAATTGTGCAGATTGCTAAATAATGTTCATAATTAATTATTTTAATAACTGTAGTGTTAATTAACTACTACACCACACAATAAGTTGTAAACCATGTTATTTTCATGTAATTGTAATTATGTAAAGTCAGAGTAGGAATTAAGTTCAGATTATTTGAGAAAGAAAGAAATATAAAATTCTAAAATCTAGGCCATTTGGTGAAATCACAGAACCAATATAAACTAGTATAATTCACTTATAAATCCTGTAAACTACCAAGATTTATATTAGATAACTCAATTAACCACTACTAGGAATGATCCTATGAATTAAAATGATAATAAGGAAATATACCTTAACATTTTGTAAATTTTCAAAATATAGAAATTAATTAATTTTAAAGAGCAATGTCAAATTTACAGATTAACACAAAAAACCAGTTCAAAGGTGTAATTTATATGTATTTAAAAAAAGGAAGAGGAATGTGAATAATTAAAATTTATTATAATAATATTTAAAATGCAGGAGTTTTATATAAAAACGGAAATCCAATTTTGAGCCTATATTCCCAAAGAGTGAACAAAATTTGTTAATTTCCACAAAATATCTACAGATATGGACTATAATACATCAATTTAAAGGGAATGAGATGATTAAACCCATAATAAGGTTAATATTTCATAAAAGTGAGGAATAAAATAAATAAATTCCATACATAATGTAATATTTTATCATATGTATGGGAAGTCGAAATATGTTAACAATACTTTTTCAAGGATTAACTGGGCCAGATTTATGACCAAGTTAATTAGTCTTTTGTTGAATATCAAGCTGGACAGTTGTGTAAAGAACGTTTTCTTTAAATCGAGAAAAATGGTACTAGCGTTTAGCCATTGAAATCAGTGAACGAGAGTTAAACGGTTTAGACACTTTTTAAAGCTGAAGTTGTTAATACATTCACGACAATAGTGAAAACAAACACTTAACTCTATAATACGAGTGATGGAAACAAATAAAACATTATAATTAAACTGATTCATTCTGAAATTCCTAACCATAGCTTGAAAACTTAACCGCAGAAGTTGAACACATAGAAAATAAACTAACTAACACAAGTTTACACAGAACACTTCACCAGAATACACCAAACAGATTAACAGACATATTACACCAGTGCGGGGACATTTTAGACCTTGATGAAGGTAATTTTATAGTAATTTTCTGACACGACGCATATGCAGTAACCAAGACCAACCCGAGTAGCGGCCATCTTGAAAACGGAATCTGCTTACCACATCACAGTGACGTCAGTCTTCATTGGTTCGACAAAACATTTATTCAAATATTATATACTGAATTATTTAAAATACTATTGAATAGTAATTATTGTATTTATTTTTAATTGTTAATGTTATACTTTCTCGTCACCCTTCTCTGACTATTAATCCATAATCGCTCAAAGAACCTGTCTTTTAATATAATATAACATAAAATTTTGTTCTGTATGTCACAATCGATAATTCCCGAGACAGAGTCGATAATTGCTCTCCATCGATAAAATATCGATTATTTATTTAAAATTGTCAATAAATCTTTGTATTTCCATTATTTCGTATCTGTTACTTATTTCACAGGGTAATTTAAGGGTATTTATAAGGCTGAAGGACTTAAGTACGAAGAATATATTCTATCTGAACAAGATATTGGACCAGTCAGAAAAGTCACCAATCGATTATTACCTGGAGTTAATCTATTTAACTCCAGACTTGGTGCAAATCTTCAAGAAGTGCTCGACGGTCAATAAATACCTACCTGATGTTAAAATTTTACAGAACTTTCTTAAAACAGATGTATTTCTCATTTAAAAACATTGATTAACATAACAAAATTATTTTATTATTTGAAAATTCTATTTTTATTGAATTTTCCGTATACATTTTATTCTTTTGTAACGACCGGCATACAGCGGTCTGGTGACCAAGTGGCTAGCCCAAACAGTGGGGCTTGATTTGATTACACCACAGCCATACAGGGTCTACTTACAAAGTGGCGTCCAACTTAGAGGGCTTGAATAGATAAGCCTGGCAGCGGTTATCCAGTCAGGAAGAAGGGCAACAACAATAAACCAAAATGGAAGAAATTATACAAGAAGGGATGGATAAGATAACGGAGATGTTTCAACAAATAATGGGACAAATGAAATCCATGTGCAAGAAAATGGATGAGAACATGGAAGAGGAAAGTAAGGAAAGGAAGAAGCAACACAAATTGGTGATGAAGAAACTGGATGATATAAGTAATGATAATAAACTGTTTAGGGAAAATTTTGGAGAGAAGAGGACCAAAGAAATAAAAAATGATAGCCAACCAGAACCAGAAGAAGTACTAAATGATAAAACGCAGGAAGATAGCCAACCAGAACCAGAAGAAGTACTAAATGATAAAAAGCAGGAAGATAGCCAACCAGAACCAGAAGAAGTACTAAATGACAAAACGCAAGAACAAATTATGGTAGTACCTGAAATTGAAACTAACCGACACCAGGAAGATATTAAACCAAGGAAAAGGAGAATGTATCCAAGAAATGTAATAAAAACGAAGGAAGAGTTGGAGATGATGAAACATGGGTTAATTGATGGCAATAATATCCCAATTACCTATGACAAAGACATCATGAATTCTATGAATTATAGAAGGAGAATCGAAGTAATTTCAGAAATAATTTACCACCAAACAGTAGTTTACCAATGGGGAAGGACCAGAGGTAAACGGAATACTACATGTGGACTAGATCAGTTCCAGTGCGGAACTAAACAGTGTATTTCAGAAAGATGGAAATATAACATCTTATCAGACTGTGACGATGGCACTGGTGAATCACCAGAGTGTGTTCCATTAGTACGCCATCCAGGACTATTCCAGTGTAAAATTACACAAAAATGTATACATTACGGATGGATATGTGATGATGAACCAGATTATGGGGATTCAGAGAAGCAAATAATTGATAAACCAGATGAAGACTCTCACAGATATTTTTCAGGTCATACAGCATATGGACCAGAGACATATTGGAATATAAGACAATATAATAATGGGAACAATACTAATTACAATGATAATAATAATACGGGTCCAAATTATCAAAACCCGAATCGACCCTCTGATGGTTATCAGGGTAACCACAATCCCTACCCTAATAACGTAAATAGTCAGAGAAGCCCCAATTATGGTAATAGTCCTTACCATGATAATACCAATCGTACGGGTCCCAATAATGGTAATTTTAATAATAATAGGTTTCCTCGCCCTAGAGTGAACTTTATACGAGCTGAAGACAATCGTCAACGAAGAAACTACTATCAGCGGCGTAACAGTTTCCATGAGGAGGAGGATCGTTGGAGAAGCCTAGAACGGGACCAACCAAGGTACTATCCGGCACGAAGGAGTAACAGCTTAGATGAACCTGAACGGAACATGAACCGAACTCAACCATCTAACCCTTATACGGAGCGGACAGCAACCACTCAAGGTTTACCGACCAACACTCCGGTCGGACCTAACCGAGATAACAATGAGAATGAAAATTGGGTAGTAGTCGGGGAATACCCTAGTCACAAAATACTGCATAACGAACCAAAAAACGACGGAGGACCCCGAATAGCTCAAGTCAACCATATCAAAGCAGAAGGTAGTCAAAAACCTAAAAAGGAAAGGAAGGAGAATGATTACTCCAAGATTAACATTGATAAGTTTGGATCTGATAAGGATCCATACGGATACATAATGAGGTGGTAAAAGGGATGGATGTCATGATAACCGACAACGGCAAAACCACCACAAAGAAAAATAATTACCACTGAGGAAAAATGAGAAGAAGAAGGGACAAAGAACCAAAATGGGAATTTAAGAAATAAATTAATTAAGAAACTACACCTTATAAAGGAACTATGAGCAACAATGCACTATAATAAAAAGCATCCACCTGGGTATAAAGAAAAAATAATAATAAGAAATACGTTTGAATAAAGACAAGAAAAGAGTCATACAATATTTATGAAACTAATATGATATGTTTACCATATAATTATGAAAACTATTACAATCATTTATAAAAAGTCTATGTGGCAGTAAAAGAAGAAGAATTAGAATAAAATCAACCAAATTCTAAAACAAAGGTAAGCCCATCTTACATAAAAAATATTTGAAGGAAATTTTATGGCAATGATAGAAAAAGAATTAGAATTTAAAAATCCCCATAATTCCAAAATACATGTAAGCCAACCTTACATCAAGATTATTTAAAGGAAAACCATTTAGAAGATATGCATAAGAATAAGATAGAATTTAAAATTCTCTAAATTCTAAAAAAAATGTAAGCTCACCTTACATACCAGGAAAATGTGAAAAACTTTATGGCTATAATAGCATAAGAAGAGAAGAAGTTTAAAAACATTACCAGCCAAATTCTAAAAATAAATATAAGCACATATTATCTACAATTATTAGAAAATTTTATGGCAATGATAGAAGAAGAATATAGAATTTAAAACCACTAAATTCTAAACACAATATAAGCCAATTATATACAATTTATTTGAAGGAAATTATTTGAAAAGAAGAATAATATAAAAAGAGTTTGGACTTAAACAGCCAAATTCTAAAAAGAAATATAAGCACATATTACCTACAATTATTAGAAAATTTTGGAAGAAGATATATAAAACAGAATTTTTAATGTAAAAACCTCAAAATTCTAAAATACATGTAAGCCAATCTTACATAAAGATTATTTGAAAGAAATTATTTGAAAAGAAGAATGATAGAATAAGATAGAATTTAAAAACCTCTAAATTCTAAACACTATATAAGCCAATTATATACAATTTATTTGAAGGAAATTATTTGAAAAGGAGAATAATATAAGAAGAGTTTGGACTTAACCAACCAAATTATAAAAACAAATGTAAGCCCACCTTACATAACAAATATTTGAAGAAAAACTTTATGGCTATAATATAATAATAAAGAAGGAGAGAATTTAGAAATAAAACCATCTAAAGTCAAAAACAAATAAGGACAGCTTACTAAATATTTATTTGAAGAGAAACATTTTGAAAATAATACCAAGAGAGTTTAGAGAAATAAAACCAGCCAAAACACATGTAAGCCCACCTTACATACAAATTATTTGAGAAAACTTTATGGAATAATATAAGAAGAGTGAATTTTGAATTATGTATAAATCAAGTTTCCCTAACCAAGTATAAGTACAACTTACCAACCAATTATAAATAAAACACTATGGTGAGATAAACAGAAGAGATGTCATACCACATTTATGGTAAGAATAGAATATAATTACCATGGTAACAAAGGATCGTAATGGGATGAGTAAAAGGAAACAGATTTAGAATTAAAACAAATAATTCTAGACAGTATAATCATGTCTAAGTTCAATATGAAGAGTAAAAACCTTTCCATAAAATGATGCTAAAGGAAATAAAAAAGAAAAATTTCTTTAATACGATTGGAGTGATTGAATATGATAAAGTACAAAAACTTCTTTGGAATTATGAGAGAATGAAACTTTGAAGTGGTATGAGGAGAAATTATGACCTCATTATGAAATTAATAAAAAACCATCATTCGCAAGTATAATAACAATGACAGGAATAATGTGAAAATAATGTCAAAGATTTATGTAATTAAACGAATTAATATAAAATGATTTATGAATTAAATATCAATTATGATAATGACAGTAATAAAAATTCTAGAAAATAGAACAAGTGGAAATTTTAAGAACGATGAAACAGTCTAAAAAAATGTCATAAAGATATGCTACAATAAATAATGCAGATTATAATAAAGAAACCAGAAGGTAATAAAGAAAATATAAACCAAAAGATTTATATGATAAGAAAAGTTGAAAAATGTAATAATAGAAGAGCTTCCTACCATAATATCAAATGAAAGAAACATCCAGTTAATGAGTCAGAAGAACAACTGAGATAGGAATATTAAAATCTCTGAGAAGTATAATAAGTAATAAGTGAAGTATCCCAAAGATATTTTTTAAATAGTAACAAATGTGTACTATTCTAAATAATTTTTTAATCTGTCTGATGATAATTCCAGCAGGATTAATATATTTTTTGAGCAGAGATGATTTGCCTCTGTACTCAAATATGTGTGAAGTATTGGACAGCAGAGGAAAGTAGCGTACAGTGCCTCTCTGAACTGAACCAGCTCACAAAGTAGGGAACGATAGGGAGGAAATATCCCAAGGAGAAAATACTAAGAAGAAATATGAAAATGAAATAATAAATATGAAACTCAGATGACTATTACTGTCATGGAAGATCAAGTGAGAATGATATAAACTCAAATATGAATAAGAAAATTTTAAAATGGAAGGAAGTCCAAAATAATAACAAACGTAGAATAATTATCATAAGCAATTGTTTCAGACAAAGCAAGTATAGTCTGAAAAAATTACTTCTGGAGAAGGGCATTCTGTAGCGTGACAGAAAATCCACTACATTTTAAGTCATATGAAATCGTAAAGTTTAATTACACCAACAAATGTTATAATAATATTGAATGACATTTAAATAAATCAGAGGAATGAACCACAATAAGATAAAAATCCTCATTACTTAATATATAAAAACCACTGTTAAAAGAAACCAAAGAAAGTATTGAAGAAACTCATCAACTCATAGTATCATATCAGTAAGCAACCCAGGAAGCTCAGAGCAGTAAACCAGTTATATAAGACCATATCTAGAAAAAAGAGACTCAATTAAAGAGTGGTGAATACCAAAATACCCCAAAAACAAGAAGAGGGAAGAATAAAGTTTGTGATCAGGAAGAAAACAATACCCTGAAACCTGTATAGAAGAATAAAGTCAGTTCAGTGAATAAATTAAATACTCCAAACTAAACCTCGGTCGAGATAACACCAAGTACCTTGGTTTACCCAGGAATGAGGAAGGAAGAACAGAAGAGTGAAGACTAGACGAGGGACAAGAATGAAGACTAGAAGAGGGACAAGAATGAAGACCAGAAGGAAGATACGAAGAAGGACAAGAAAGAAGACAGGAGGAGAGGAAGAAATAGTATGAAAGAAACACCGTAGTAAAACCTATTATTATATAAACTACTATCAACCCCAAACCCGCAAAAACTATGCAAAAGAAAGTATAACATACCCAAAATCCTGTAAAATGTAATTATTGAGAAAACTAAAGTGCTGTATAGCGTTATAAGAAGTGCACCGACTAAAGCTATTGTGTAATAAAGAAAATAAACTAGTCTTAGCAGTCCATGATTACTAAAGGTCTGGTCTAAGATAATAAGACTCAGAATATCAGAACCAACAGTGAAAGTGAATTTGTGTAAGTGTTTTTTAAAGAAATGCAATAAACTTAAAGTTGGTGATACTATAACTTAGTAGTATGCTATATCACAACTTTGATATCTAATAATAAACAGCATAATAAAATAATAAAATGGAAGATTTCCAGTATTTTATTATTTTAAGGTAAATCTTTATTTACAAGACATTTGTAAAAAATAATAATAAATAGAGTATGGGAGTTAATGTTTACTGATGTAGGGGATCATAATAATAATGGTTTAAACCAGAAAGGACTGGTATTAATATAGTATTAATAAGTATAAAATGTTTAAATAGACTGTTATTTCACAGTCCTAAAATCAATGTGTTGATAAATGTATTTGTAAGGTTTATTAGAAAATAAGATTTATGTTATGTGTTTTAAAAAGAATTATGTTTGATAAATAATAGCCAACATACCATTAATAATGTTCTAATAGGTATGCTATGTTAGCTCAAAAATAGTTAAAAAGTATATGTTCAAACCATGTCTGCAATATGTTGAATTGTGCAGATTGCTAAATAATGTTCATAATTAATTATTTTAATAACTGTAGTGTTAATTAACTACTACACCACACAATAAGTTGTAAACCATGTTATTTTCATGTAATTGTAATTATGTAAAGTCAGAGGAGGAATTAAGTTTAGATTATTTGAGAAAGAAAGAAATATAAAATTCTAAAATCTAGGCCATTTGGTGAAATCACAGAACCAATATAAACTAGTATAATTCACTTATAAATCCTGTAAACTACCAAGATTTATATAAGATAACTCAATTAACCACTACTAGGAATGATCCTATGAATTAAAATGATAATAAGGAAATATACCTTAACATTTTGTAAATTTTCAAAATATAGAAATTAATTAATTTTAAAGAGCAATGTCAAATTTACAGATTAACACAAAAAACCAGTTCAAAGGTGTAATTTATATGTATTTAAGGAAAGGAAGAGGAATGTGAATAATTAAAATTTATTATAATAATATTAATAATATTTAAAATGGAGGAGTTTTATATAAAAACGGAAATCCAATTTTGAGCCTATATTCCCAAAGAGTGAACAAAATTTGTTAATTTCCACAAAATATCTACAGATATGGACTATAATACATCAATTTAAAGGGAATGAGATGATTAAACCCATAATAAGGTTAATATTTCATAAAAGTGAGGAATAAAATAAATAAATTCCATACATAATGTAATATTTTATCATATGTATGGGAAGTCGAAATATGTTAACAATACTTTTTCAAGGATTAACTGGGCCAGATTTATGACCAAGTTAATTAGTCTTTTGTTGAATATCAAGCTGGAAAGTTGTGTAAAGAACGTTTTCTTTAAATCGAGAAAAATGGTACTAGCGTTTAGCCATTGAAATCAGTGAACGAGAGTTAAACGGTTTAGACACTTTTTAAAGCTGAAGTTGTTAATACATTCACGACAATAGTGAAAACAAACACTTAACTCTATAATACGAGTGATGGAAACAAATAAAACATTATAATTAAACTGATTCATTCTGAAATTCCTAACCATAGCTTGAAAACTTAACCGCAGAAGTTGAACACATAGAAAATAAACTAACTAACACAAGTTTACACAGAACACTTCACCAGAATACACCAAACAGTTTAACAGACATATTACACCAGTGCGGGGACATTTTAGACCTTGATGAAGGTAATTTTATAGTAATTTTCTGACACGACGCATATGCAGTAACCAAGACCAACCCGAGTAGCGGCCATCTTGAAAACGGAATCTGCTTACCACATCACAGTGACGTCAGTCTTCATTGGTTCGACAAAACATTTATTCAAATATTATATACTGAATTATTTAAAATACTATTGAATAGTAATTATTGTATTTATTTTTAATTGTTAATGTTATACTTTCTCGTCACCCTTCTCTGACTATTAATCCATAATCGCTCAAAGAACCTGTCTTTTAATATAATATAACATAAAATTTTGTTCTGTATGTCACAATCGATAATTCCCGAGACAGAGTCGATAATTGCTCTCCATCGATAAAATATCGATTATTTATTTAAAATTGTCAATAAATCTTTATATTTCCATTATTTCGTATCTGTTACTTATTTCACAGGGTAATTTAAGGGTATTTATAAGGCTGAAGGACTTAAGTACGAAGAATATATTCTATCTGAACAAGATATTGGACCAGTCAGAAAAGTCACCAATCGATTATTACCTGGAGTTAATCTATTTAACTCCAGACTTGGTGCAAATCTTCAAGAAGTGCTCGACGGTCAATAAATACCTACCTGATGATAAAATCTTACAGAACTTTCTTAAAACAGATGTATTTCTCATTTAAAAACATTGATTAACATAACAAAATTATTTTATTATTTGAAAATTCTATTTTTATTGAATTTTCCGTATACATTTTATTCTTTTGTAACGACCGGCATACAGCGGTCTGGTGACCAAGTGGCTAGCCCAAACAGTGGGGCTTGATTTCATTACACCACAGCCATACAGGGTCTACTTACAAAGTGGCGTCCAACTTAGAGGGCTTGAATAGATAAGCCTGGCAGCGGTTATCCAGTCAGGAAGAAGGGCAACAACAATAAACCAAAATGGAAGAAATTATACAAGAAGGGATGGATAAGATAACGGAGATGTTGCAACAAATAATGGGACAAATGAAATCCATGTGCAAGAAAATGGATGAGAACATGGAAGAGGAAAGTAAGGAAAGGAAGAAGCAACACAAATTGGTGATGAAGAAACTGGATGATATAAGTAATGATAATAAACTGTTTAGGAAAAATTTTGGAGAGAAGAGGACCAAAGAAATAAAAAATGATAGCCAACCAGAACCAGAAGAAGTACTAAATGATAAAACGCAGGAAGATAGCCAACCAGAACCAGAAGAAGTACTAAATGATAAAACGCAGGAAGATAGCCATCCAGAACCAGAAGAAGTACTAAATGACAAAACGCAAGAACAAATAATGGTAGTACCTGAAATTGAAACTAACCGAAACCAGGAAGATATTAAACCAAGGAAAAGGAGAATGTATCCAAGAAATGTAATAAAAACGAAGGAAGAGTTGGAGATGATGAAACATGGGTTAATTGATGGCAATAATATCCCAATTACCTATGACAAAGACATCATGAATTCTATGAATTATAGAAGGAGAATCGAAGTAATTTCAGAAATAATTTACCACCAAACAGTAGTTTACCAATGGGGAAGGACCAGAGGTAAACGGAATACTACATGTGGACTAGATCAGTTCCAGTGCGGAACTAAACAGTGTATTTCAGAAAGATGGAAATATAACATCTTATCAGACTGTGACGATGGCACTGGTGAATCACCAGAGTGTGTTCCATTAGTACGCCATCCAGGACTATTCCAGTGTAAAATTACACAAAAATGTATACATTACGGATGGATATGTGATGATGAACCAGATTATGGGGATTCAGAGAAGCAAATAATTGATAAACCAGATGAAGACTCTCACAGATATTTTTCAGGTCATACAGCATATGGACCAGAGACATATTGGAATATAAGACAATATAATAATGGGAACAATACTAATTACAATGATAATAATAATACGGGTCCAAATTATCAAAACCCGAATCGACCCTCTGATGGTTATCAGGGTAACCACAATCCCTACCCTAATAACGTAAATAGTCAGAGAAGCCCCAATTATGGTAATAGTCCTTACCATGATAATACCAATCGTACGGGTCCCAATAATGGTAATTTTAATAATAATAGGTTTCCTCGCCCTAGAGTGAACTTTATACGAGCTGAAGACAATCGTCAACGAAGAAACTACTATCAGCGGCGTAACAGTTTCCATGAGGAGGAGGATCGTTGGAGAAGCCTAGAACGGGACCAACCAAGGTACTATCCGGCACGAAGGAGTAACAGCTTAGATGAACCTGAACGGAACATGAACCGAACTCAACCATCTAACCCTTATACGGAGCGGACAGCAACCACTCAAGGTTTACCGACCAACACTCCGGTCGGACCTAACCGAGATAACAATGAGAATGAAAATTGGGTAGTAGTCGGGGAATACCCTAGTCACAAAATACTGCATAACGAACCAAAAAACGACGGAGGACCCCGAATAGCTCAAGTCAACCATATCAAAGCAGAAGGTAGTCAAAAACCTAAAAAGGAAAGGAAGGAGAATGATTACTCCAAGATTAACATTGATAAGTTTGGATCTGATAAGGATCCATACGGATACATAATGAGGTGGTAAAAGGGATGGATGTCATGATAACCGACAACGGCAAAACCACCACAAAGAAAAATAATTACCACTGAGGAAAAATGAGAAGAAGAAGGGACAAAGAACCAAAATGGGAATTTAAGAAATAAATTAATTAAGAAACTACACCTTATAAAGGAACTATGAGCAACAATGCACTATAATAAAAAGCATCCACCTAGGTATAAAGAAAAAATAATAATAAGAAATACGTTTGAATAAAGACAAGAAAAGAGTCATACAATATTTATGAAACTAATATGATATGTTTACCATATAATTATGAAAACTATTACAATCATTTATAAAAAGTCTATGTGGCAGTAAAAGAAGAAGAATTAGAATAAAATCAACCAAATTCTAAAACAAAGGTAAGCCCATCTTACATAAAAAATATTTGAAGGAAATTTTATGGCAATGATAGAAAAAGAATTAGAATTTAAAAATCCCCATAATTCCAAAATACATGTAAGCCAACCTTACATCAAGATTATTTAAAGGAAAACCATTTAGAAGATATGCATAAGAATAAGATAGAATTTAAAATCCTCTAAATTCTAAAAAAAATGTAAGCTCACCTTACATACCAGGAAAATGTGAAAAACTTTATGGCTATAATAGCATAAGAAGAGAAGAAGTTTAAAAACATTACCAGCCAAATTCTAAAAATAAATATAAGCACATATTATCTACAATTATTAGAAAATTTTATGGCAATGATAGAAGAAGAATATAGAATTTAAAACCACTAAATTCTAAACACAATATAAGCCAATTATATACAATTTATTTGAAGGAAATTATTTGAAAAGAAGAATAATATAAAAAGAGTTTGGACTTAAACAGCCAAATTCTAAAAAGAAATATAAGCACATATTACCTACAATTATTAGAAAATTTTGGAAGAAGATATATAAAACAGAATTTTTAATGTAAAAACTTCAAAATTCTAAAATACATGTAAGCCAATCTTACATAAAGATTATTTGAAAGACATTATTTGAAAAGAAGAATGATAGAATAAGATAGAATTTAAAAACCTCTAAATTCTAAACACTATATAAGCCAATTATATACAATTTATTTGAAGGAAATTATTTGAAAAGAAGAATAATATAAGAAGAGTTTGGACTTAACCAACCAAATTATAAAAACAAATGTAAGCCCACCTTACATAACAAATATTTGAAGAAAAACTTTATGGCTATAATATAATAATAAAGAAGGAGAGAGTTTAGAAATAAAACCATCTAAAGTCAAAAACAAATAAGGACAGCTTACTAAATATTTATTTGAAGAGAAACATTTTGAAAATAATACCAAGAGAGTTTAGAGAAATAAAACCAGCCAAAACACATGTAAGCCCACCTTACATACAAATTATTTGAGAAAACTTTATGGAATAATATAAGAAGAGTGAATTTTGAATTATGTATAAATCAAGTTTCCCAAACCAAGTATAAGTACAACTTACCAACCAATTATAAATAAAACACTATGGTGAGATAAACAGAAGAGATGTCATACCACATTTATGGTAAGAATAGAATATAATTACCATGGTAACAAAGGATCGTAATGGGATGAGTAAAAGGAAACAGATTTAGAATTAAAACAAATAATTCTAGACAGTATAATCATGTCTAAGTTCAATATGAAGAGTAAAAACCTTTCCATAAAATGATGCTAAAGGAAATAAAAAAGAAAAATTTCTTTAATACGATTGGAGTGATTGAATATGATAAAGTACAAAAACTTCTTTGGAATTATGAGAGAATGAAACTTTGAAGTGGTATGAGGAGAAATTATGACCTCATTATGAAATTAATAAAAAACCATCATTCGCAAGTATAATAACAATGACAGGAATAATGTGAAAATAATGTCAAAGATTTATGTAATTAAACGAATTAATATAAAATGATTTATGAATTAAATATCAATTATGATAATGACAGTAATAAAAATTCTAGAAAATAGAACAAGTGGAAATTTTAAGAACGATGAAACAGTCTAAAAAAATGTCATAAAGATATGCTACAATAAATAATGCAGATTATAATAAAGAAACCAGAAGGTAATAAAGAAAATATAAACCAAAAGATTTATATGATAAGAAAAGTTGAAAAATGTAATAATAGAAGAGCTTCCTACCATAATATCAAATGAAAGAAACATCCAGTTAATGAGTCAGAAGAACAACTGAGATAGGAATATTAAAATCTCTGAGAAGTATAATAAGTAATAAGTGAAGTATCCCAAAGATATTTTTTAAATAGTAACAAATGTGTACTATTCTAAATAATTTTTTAATCTGTCTGATGATAATTCCAGCAGGATTAATATATTTTTTGAGCAGAGATGATTTGCCTCTGTACTCAAATATGTGTGAAGTATTGGACAGCAGAGGAAAGTAGCGTACAGTGCCTCTCTGAACTGAACCAGCTCACAAAGTAGGGAACGATAGGGAGGAAATATCCCAAGGAGAAAATACTAAGAAGAAATATGAAAATGAAATAATAAATATGAAACTCAGATGACTATTACTATCAAGGAAGATCAAGTGAGAATGATATAAACTCAAATATGAATAAGAAAATTTTAAAATGGAAGGAAGTCCAAAATAATAACAAACGTAGAATAATTATCATAAGCAATTGTTTCAGACAAAGCAAGTATAGTCTGAAAAAATTACTTCTGGAGAAGGGCATTCTGTAGCGTGACAGAAAATCCACTACATTTTAAGTCATATGAAATCGTAAAGTTTAATTACACCAACAAATGTTATAATAATATTGAATGACATTTAAATAAATCAGAGGAATGAACCACAATAAGATAAAAATCCTCATTACTTAATATATAAAAACCACTGTTAAAAGAAACCAAAGAAAGTATTGAAGAAACTCATCAACTCATAGTATCATATCAGTAAGCAACCCAGGAAGCTCAGAGCAGTAAACCAGTTATATAAGACCATATCTAGAAAAAAGAGACTCAATTAAAGAGTGGTGAATACCAAAATACCCCAAAAACAAGAAGAGGGAAGAATAAAGTTTGTGATCAGGAAGAAAACAATACCCTGAAACCTGTATAGAAGAATAAAGTCAGTTCAGTGAATAAATTAAATACTCCAAACTAAACCTCGGTCGAGATAACACCAAGTACCTTGGTTTACCCAAGAATGAGGAAGGAAGAACAGAAGAGTGAAGACTAGACGAGGGACAAGAATGAAGACTAGAAGAGGGACAAGAATGAAGACCAGAAGGAAGATACGAAGAAGGACAAGAAAGAAGGCAGGAGGAGAGGAAGAAATAGTATGAAAGAAACACCGTAGTAAAACCTATTATTATATAAACTACTATCAACCCCAAACCCGCAAAAACTATGCAAAAGAAAGTATAACATACCCAAAATCCTGTAAAATGTAATTATTGAGAAAACTAAAGTGCTGTATAGCGTTATAAGAAGTGCACCGACTAAAGCTATTGTGTAATAAAGAAAATAAACTAGTCTTAGCAGTCCATGATTACTAAAGGTCTGGTCTGAGATAATAAGACTCAGAATATCAGAACCAACAGTGAAAGTGAATTTGTGTAAGTGTTTTTTAAAGAAATGCAATAAACTTAAAGTTGGTGATACTATAACTTAGTAGTATGCTATATCACAACTTTGATATCTAATAATAAACAGCATAATAAAATAATAAAATGGAAGATTTCCAGTATTTTATTATTTTAAGGTAAATCTTTATTTACAAGACATTTGTAAAAAATGATAATAAATAGAGTATGGGAGTTAATGTTTACTGATGTAGGGGACATCATTATTATTAACACATTATTATTAAAAATCTACAGGTTTAGGTAATAAACCAAAATTTTAGTTAAAGAAAATGACATTGAATTCATGCTTGCTTTATATTATGAAAGGTTAGAGAGGTGTCTAGTAATAAATAAAATACTGCTGTTACAGACTGACAAATATATAAAGCTAAAGAAACGCAATTTACATTGTATTGTTAGCGAATTTCACGTTTGACTTAGTATAGCTCGGTAAAACTACAGTATAGTGATTTAAAATAGTAAAATTGTAATTCCTAATGTCTGATAATCTTCTGTTTCAGTTCACCAGCTACGAGCTTTAAAAAACACCCAAACAAGCATATGTAACTCAACGTGAGTACGGCCATCAACAATCAAATTTATGTAAAGGAAAAACGAATGAAATTGATGCTTTCTTGCTCATTTAAGATTCTGAATGTGTCCAAAGTATTTAGTGGTCTAAAAAAATAGTGAAGAATTTAGGCTTAATCCAAGTATTTAAACTTGGGGCGTATTAAATAAAGGCTTTAGCGGAAACTGTGGAACTTTATATTCTAGGCACAGTAAAAATAATTTATTTGCTATAATATATTTATGAACAAAGGGTTGAGTTAAAAATATTCATACGAAAACCGGCAACCTGCTTATAAAAAGTATAACAATTTGGAGAAAATTATTGATACGATAAGTGTAAGAAAGTTGTCCGCCTGTGTGTACAAAATGTATTCTTGATTTTCAAGAAAGTGTACAACGGAGCCGAATTTGTTGTAATACTTTACTTTCATACGAAATTTGCTTTTCCAAGCATTACGTTTTTATAACATATAGTTTATAACATTGTAAAGTATGTTACCAAAACGGTTATAAACCGGGCTGTTAGGCCGTGGTCAATTGCTATTGTAACGTCTCGCGGGTTTTTATCGTGAAAGTCTCGGAGCAGTCAGAGTACCTTTTTGCGATCGTCACTTATGAATTATATTATCTAATGTTCAAAGCAATTGAATTTGATGTTTACCAAACAAAACAGAAATCGAGTGTGTGTGATTTGGGAGAGATTAATGAAGTTGTTTAATCTTAGTTAGGAGAGAGAGTAGTACCAAAGATATTACCCCCGGAGTATACGATTACTTATTTTAAATATTCGCTGTTCATAAGACCAGCTGATTTTGACATCTGCCTCAAAATGTTAGGTTAAACCAACACCAATGTTCGGTAATACTCCCCGGCGGTTCGTCCTCTTCTTGGCTTCCTGAAAACCTGTAACAACTACCCTCTACAATAAAGAATACACGTTTTATTATTTATAATAAAATATTCAGAGTATTTATTTATGTAATACACTGATTTTCTCTTCTCCCAGTACACAAATATTATAATCGATTTTTTTCTGTCAACAATACATTGGATCGATTTAATTAGGTAAACATTGGAATTATAACAAATTATTTTTTTATCCTTGATTAAACATTAAACAATAAAGAATTCATTTATTAATTTCCCCAGGGTTAAGGGTAAGTTCTTTGTGTTATGAGACGGTCAGAAATGAATAACTATATACTACGCTTTACAAGAGAAAAAAAAAATTTCTAATTTTTGTTTTTTTCGTAGTATGTAGTTCCGGATTTGTCCGCTAGAGTACAGATTATGTCTTTATTATACACATGAAATCATTTACGAAATATTGGAACTGCACTAAGATTCGACATGAGGATTTCTTGGTTAACAATTATTAATAAAGTTTATTTTACCTCTTTTCTCGAAGTGTTTACTTGGATGGTGCTGTTTCCAGTGTTGGAGTTATAGTTGTTTTGTAATTTCGTTGAATGTCCATAAGATACAATCTCACCAAAATCTCGAAGTGCTGTTCAACTAGGCCTGATCTGGTAATTGGTTATTTCAAATTTTCATTGAGTAAAGGACGTTAAAGTTGATATCTGAAGGAGTTTTAACATAAGGTGGATACTACTAGTTAATTTTTATTCAATTTGGCACTGTTTCCGAAAGTTTTTATAGGGTTTTATTAAATTTTTGATGGCATTCCACTTTTTTTCAAACGAACGGTTTTCAATCGTTTTAACAATTAATTCATATCTTGTTAGGTGGTTACTGTTAGTAACCAATAATTTTTATATAATTTTTTATTGGTGCATCTATATACTTTTGAGTATATAGGCTGTTTTTAATTATTATAAATTTATTTCTTATTTATAGAAAAATAATCCTTTTTAAATTTGGTTTATTATCCAATTTGATTTATTTGAGGTTTTTCCTTTTATTTCCTCTTAATTTTATATATAGGTCTTTAATATTTTTTTCCTTTAATTCTATTTATATATTATTTATTAATTTCTTATAGTATCCTTACACTCAACTATTTTCTTCTGCCATTTTACTCATACAGTATTATTTTATTTTTATTATTATTTTATATTTAACCCTTTTATATTTAACCCTGGGTTATTTTATATTCAAACACAATTATTCTTATTAAATATAAAATTAGACCTAGGTACAAAATCTTTGTGGCCTACACAATACAAATTATACAATATTCCAACAAAACACATAATTGGTCAGTAGCCTATAGTCTACTATTATAATCAATTGTTTCTCCATCTACAGCATAAGTCTGTGAGATGCTCCTTTTAAAATCACTTATTTTCTCACTGGGTACACTATAACTCACTTTGTACACTTTATATCAATTAAGTATAGTTTATAATGTTTTGTGATATAATCTAGAGCTAGGTATATTATACCCATTTCTGACCTTTATAGTGGGGTGATTAAGTTATCATTTTTGGGACTGGGTTATGTAACGTTACACTATTTAACAGCGCCACTGTCGGCAACGTTTCGAATCCCATCCTCGGGGATCTTTTTCAGGCCGCAAAAAGCGACAGTGTTGGAAAACAATGTGGAACGACACCCGATAACTTTTTCGGGTAAGAGTAACTATGTATATTTGCTTACCCGATCGCTCGAGTAAGGGCAGTCGTAAAGTTGGTCTATGTTAAAGAAGATTTAGTATGCCTACTAAGTTAACTCTAAAAATTACTCTGAATATAATTGGCTTAATATAATAATTAAATTGTGTTAAAAATGTAAACAAATTCAAGAAAGTTCTTTTTCTTTATAAACAAACGACAGTTTATGTAGTATACAAATTTGTTTGACGACAGGACTGACAGAAAAATAAGGCCGCCATAAAGTCTGAAAATAAGATTGGAGGAGCTCAGCGTAAAGACGTTGTTTGCTTAGAAATATCTGACCGTTTACTTTAATTTTACAAAATTTTGCGATTCTGAAACGTAAATTGCTTAAGCAAAGCGAAGAAAACGGTAACATTATGAGTACAAAGTAATTAGAAGTTTGCACTAGCTTGCAAATTAATTCAAAGTATTTCAATATATAACTTGAGTTTCATAACATTAAATTAGTTCATTGTTTATTAACGATCACTTTCAAAATACAATGCTACCATTTACTTACTAACAGGAAGGCTGAAAAGCTGAATCCATTGCAAGAGTAATTACGTCAAAAAGAGCTAAGACTTATAGGAACGTTAAACCAGTTCCTTTAAATAAATTAATTTATATCAGTTACGGTTTTTAACTACTCCAAGTTATAAAATAACATTACATTATTAACAATGTTGCATTAAACAGAAAAATGTTTCGAAATTTTTTATGAGAACATGTTTTTTCTCTTGACTGCAAATGTTTTACATCTTATATAAAACAAGTTATTATCTTAATTAATTGTATATACAAAATAAATTTAGCCTATATTATTTTATAAGCTTGTATCATTCTACGAAGGCGGCTCAGTAGACCAGTGGGTATGGCACCTGGCTACTAATCTAGAGGTCCCGGGTTCAATTCCCCGGCCCGCACCATAAAATCAAGGTGCATTTTTCAGCCCCCAGGTCGACTCAGCCAGTTGAAAATGAGTACCTGGGATAACATCCTGGGGATAATAATGGGCGGCTGAAGCGTAGTGCTGGCCACACTGCCTTCCTTGTATGCCGTATGGCTCACACAAGGCAGCCTACCCTGCCTTCTCCTAAGCTACTTCGGTGGTATCCACGGGAGTCATTATTATTATTATTATTATTATTATTATTATCATTCTACGAGCTTATTGACGTTAAAAATTAACTTAATTACTTAACGTTAGACAGAACACTGTATTAATAGTGACTAGAAAATAAATTAATGAACTTATTAGTTATAAGGACGTTCACAACAGAACGTATGATTCACACGTGCTAGGGGTTACACAAATTATAAGCGCCGCACAATTTAAAAACATCATTTTCATGAGATGAGACATTATGTTTAGGAAACAAAGGAAATTTTTTTTGCTACAAAGGAAAATTTGTATAGATTCTTAATATAGCATTATTTTTAATATTTTTTATTAATTTTAATATTGTATTATTTTTTGCGCCAGAAATAGCCTGTGTACAAACACTTAAAAGCACAAAATTAATTGTTATTTTAACTGCTACGAGAAGATTTAGATTTATCATTAGTCACAAGAATGGAAAAAATGTGGGAAACAAGTGTTTGAGGTAAGAAACAATTGTATTCTGAATGGGCATAATATTACTCTAATCACTGTACAGGAAAGGCTGTTAAATACATTTTCACTCAGTATACGTCGAGGCCTCTGTGGTGTAGTAATGTCAGGTATATACAATTATTATAAAGAACTGAATATAATATATTCCATGATATTAATATACGAGGAAAGCGCGTGTCAAGATTACTAGCGAGAGTAGTCAATTTTTGTTTTCCTGTTCACCAGGTTTTCCAGGTTTAGGTTGGTGTGCACACACACACACACACACACACACACACACACACACACACACACACACACACACACACACACACACACACACACACACACACACACACACACACACACACACACACACACACACACACACACACACACACACACACACACACACACACACACACACACACACACACACACACACACACACACACAGAGGATGTAACATGAAAGGTGTCCTCACTATACATATCCGGATGCTGTGTATAATATAAGAAAAAGTTCCTGTAAACATAGGTCTGGAAACCTATCGTTTTTCGTGTAGCCGCCATTGCGTGGTTTTTAAGAAAAACATGTATCTCAAGGAAAGACTGAGATATCCTAATGAAACTTTGTACACTTGTTTACACTTATGTTCTTTCATAAATGAAAGATCACGGTTACGTTGTGATCCTAAATTCTAAAGATGCAGTTCACTGTTATATTTGTGAATTGCAAAACGAAAATAACGAGTGGTATTTAGACATACAGACTTTTGGACAGTTTAATTTGTGTAAAAATAATAAACCTTGAGCATAGATTAATGTTGTTTGATGAATTCAGGGGAATAAAAGTATGACGCGATAAGAAAATGATTAGTTTTTCATAAAAAAGGCACTGGTAGAAGGTTGTTTTGAAATAAGTATAAAATACATTCAAAAGCTTATTTATAAAATACTTTCTACTGAATTACTAATTTGATTACGAATAATACAATATTTTAATGTAAAGTCTCATAGAGCAACGTGATACACACGTGATAATAGTCATGTAATATTAATATACCGGTACATTTAAAGTGACTTATTGTACACCTACAAATTCTATTATATAAGGCACACATGATGGTGTAATTGGCAATTACATACTTAACATTATAACGGTCAAGTATGATATAGGGTAGGCTTAATATTCTTCATACGATCTAGTATGTAATTTACAGCCTTTCCTTCGCAAAAGCCCAATGCATTCCTGATTATTACAATAATCGTTATTTAATTATAATGAACGTAATTGTTCAACTTACGTTATTTAATTACGTATATAGTTAAACATAACTATAAAACACATTTATACATATATATGTACGAGGGGAGATTACTTTCCACATACAAATCATATCTTACAAGAATAAGCTGTACAGGAAAGAGATAAATTTAATTTTTAAGTAAAGTCTTGCAATATTTAAAATAAGAAATGGCAATTAAAAACTCTAATTACTTTCGAAGTTACATTGTGTAATTTTGTATAACTTAAAAGACTAAAATAATTCAGTTTCCAAGTACGTAAAAGCCAGTTACCTTAAAACACTTTTAATAGTCTTCAATTTTAACTCTTTTTACTCTCTCTTCTTCTTAATAATTTTGTTAGGTTTTTAATAGTTCTCTACCATCAAAGTGTAAAACGTTTTGAATAAATTAATGAACATCATTTATTATTCTAAGAAAGGCAATTAAAATTTTAATTTAAGATATCGTGCCTTAAAGGCATAAAATAGAAATTTATTCGCCCGTTATTTGTTTCTTTTATTTAGACGGTATTTCTTCTTCTTACAACCCAGTATGGGTTTTAGCCTATTTAACGATTTTCCTCCACTCAGCCCTCTCTTTACATAGTCTTCTCCATCTTCTTATCCCCATATTCCTCAGATCCTCCTCAACATCCTGGATCCATTTCTTTTTTGGCCTTTAATTTTATTTCACTGGTCTCCATTCTTTAATTTTTTCAGGGAATGCTGTGTTGTTCCATCCTCATTGTGTATCCCAGCCAGGTTATCCTTATATTCTTATAACCCTTACAGTGTCAGGTCTGTGTATTAGCTTATTTATTTTATGATTCACACGGTATGTTGTTTAGTAAAAGTTAAAAGTAACAAACAGCCACAAAAATTTATATAAGTGTGTGCATTATAAAACCATTGTTAATTATATACCTTTTTATATTCATGAGAGATTCATAGTACACTATGTACAACAACATATTACTAAAAAAATAGTGAAAAATTCCTAATGGTAAAATTTCGTAGTTCGTTCTTTATACTGAACAAAGAGTCTAGGGAAAATATACTGAAAGGCGAATTAATAAGAACATATGAGTACTTTTATTATAATAAACCAAGGCGTTTGTGTACCAGATTTTTTTTCTTTCCGTCCTATCACGTTGCTGTATGAACTAGGATATATTCAGCTAACCGCTGCAACTAATTATGAGTTTGTATAGCAATATATAAGGATTGTACAAATTATGTTTATTGTAAAAATTCTGTCCTTCCAGTGGTGCTGCAATATATCTGACATTGTTTTTGTAAGTCACATATTTGATAAATTACACACATTTTAACAATTAATATGCAAGTCTGTCCAAAACATTAAGGTCCTTAATGAGACAGCTTATTCCTCAATATATTTTGCATATGTTCAATACTGGCATTCCATTATAGTTAAAAAAGACTAAATCAATTCTTATACATTATATATTTTAGAAAGTTAATTTGATTCAACTAAGTGGTATGTTTTTGGTCAATGAATATTGGGAAGAATAAAGATTATATATATATATATATATATTACTATAATACTTATAACTATTTTACCTCAAGATGTATTTTTTCTTTAGGGACATGTTTCGGGAGATCCTGTTCTCCCATCTTCAACCTTCGCCATCTTGCTTCTGGTGCAGTATTTGTGTGTTGGCTTCTGGATGTTATTATGGTGGTTTGTTGGTCTTTGGTCCTTCAATGTTGCATTATTGTGTGTGGTTGTGGTATCTGTTTTTGTATTTTGTGTATTTTCGATGTTGAGTGCTTTGAATATTGTGTCATGTTTTGTATTGATTTGTATTTGTTCTGGTATTAATTTGTTTTGTGTTTTATGTTTGTAAATCTGTAAATTTTCCCAAATGTTCATTATGGTGCCTTTGTGTGGTATATGTTTTATTAGTGTTACATTGGTTATGTCTGGGAATTCATGTCCTGTGTTTATTGCATGTGTGGCTAAATTGGATTTATATATGTTTGGTTTTTTGTATGCATTTAGGTGTTCAAAATAACGTTTTTTCAGCTGTTTTTTTGTTTGTCCTATATAACATTTTTGACAAACAAAAAAACAGCTGAAAAAACATTATTTTGAACACCTAAATGCATACAAAAAACCAAACATATATAAATCCAATTTACCCACACATGCAATAAACACAGGACATGAATTCCCAGACATAACCAATGTAACACTAATAAAACATATACCACACAAAGGCACCATAATGAACATTTGGGAAAATTTACAGATTTACAAACATAAAACAAAAAACAAATTAATACCAGAACAAATACAAATCAATACAAAACATGACACAATATTCAAAGCACTCAACATCGAAAATACACAAAATACAAAAACAGATACCACAACCACACACAATAATGCAACATTGAAGGACCAAAGACCAACAAACCACCATAATAACATCCAGAAGCCAACACACAAATAATGCACCAGAAGCAAGATGGCGAAGGTTGAAGATGGGAGAACAGGATCTCCCGAAACATGTCCCTAAAGAAAAAATACATCTTGAGGTAAAATAGTTATAAGTATTATAGTATTATATACATCAAGAAACGGACTGTAGCAGAAAGTGGTTGAAATATATATATATATATATATATATATATATATATATATATATATATTGCAACAGTACAAACAGTAATGATACTGTGCATTGCCCAAATAAATAATAAAAATGAATAAATATGAATTAATAAACATGATTCAGATTGCATAAGCCGAATCGTAGTAAAAATAGGGAGTACAGAATTCATGCATGGACATGGAGTTTCGACACACCTGTCGCTAGATTTGTGTACGCGCGTATTTTGTTAGTGTGTGTGAAACCTGTCCGTTCCTGAAATGTAACCAACCGTTTTCAGTAGAATAGTTATATGTTTATTGTTAATTATAAGAAAACTATGTACGATAGAATAAAACAAAAGACACCAAAGTGTGTAGAAATTATAGATAAATAAAATGTTAAAAAACCATACAGAGGTGACGAAAAGTGCAATTACTATACGTAAAAAATGAATAAATCTTTTTGTGAATACCATAAAGAAGTGCAATTTACGTATAGTAATCACATAAAAATTAGTGATCGATTGAGCATCGAGTGAGGTGAAACAAATTTCGTAATTCGCGAAAATAGGCGAAAATAGTGAATTGAACCAGAGTGGGGGTAGTAACGCCTCGACAGAATCTGACAAGTTGAAAAGTGTTCAGACAGGAAGTTTTGCATGACCTGACTATAAATACCAGGTCGCGCTAATAAAGTTTCTTCTTCACGATTCAACCATTGCCGCAGGAGGCTATGTCAGTCGACGACACAAATTCACAATTATCGTAAGAGTCACCGGATCAACTAGCTATACAGCCAGAGCTGCAAAATACATACGATGAGGTTTATGGACACACCGGCAGCATATGACGTGAGACGAGACGACTATTAATCAGAAACACACGGAGGACACGACCAGAGGACCAGAAACACATGCAGAGAACACGACCAGAGGACACGACCCGAAGGACACGGAAGACGTACAGATGAATAACCACGTCGAACGAGGTGATAAAAAAACATTTAATTACAGACAGTTGAAAGACACTAATTAAAGCTTGAATGGAAGACATTCAACCAATATTAAAATAAATAAATGTAAGAGCAGTAAAAATTAGAATAATATTTCTTGTATCAAATTTAGTAATTAGTAACGTAAATGATAAGAGAAATAAGTAATTTTTGAATTAACGTAATTAGTAAAGTCTTTGATGATAAAGAAAAAAATGCATATGCAGTAGAAAGTAAAACAAAGTAATCTAAAAGAAGTTGAATAGAAGTAAATTCATTTTTTGAAGCTAATGAATCAGCAATTGCAAAAATATGAACACACCATGAGTAAGCCGAGAGCAAAATAAATATTTTAAAGTAATTACAATTAGATAATAAGAGTTGTGTATAACTTATATATGTAATTTGTTAGCAATAAGTTATGTACGAAAACTTCGTACAAACGATTTAATAAAGAGTTATTGTTTAATATCCGATATGAGAGATGTTGTTTAAATAAATAAACAACAAATTTGTAATGTTGTAATATATATATTCGATCACTTTCTGCTACAGTCCGTTTCTTGATGTATATAACACATTTAATATTTATAATGAATTTACCTCAAGATATTTTTTTCCTTATTAGGAACATGTTTCGGGTACCATCTTGTACCCATCCTCAGCTTTCCGGTTTTTGTGTCTGGTGAAGTACATATGTGTTGGTTGACTATTATTATTGTGGCTTCCTGTTGGCTTCTGGTACTTCAAATTGTTTTTATTGTGTGTGATTGTGGTGTATGTGTTAGTTTTTTGTGTATTTTCGATGTTGAGTGCTTTGAATATTGTGTCATGTTTTGTATTGATTTGTATTTGTTCAGGTATTCGTTTGTTTTGTGTTTTATGTTTGTATATTTGTAAATTTTCGCAAATGTTCATTATGGTGCCTTTGTGTGGTATATGTTTTATTAGCGTCACATTGGTTATGTCTGGGAATTCATGTCCTGTGTTTATTGCATGTGTGGCTAAATTGGATTTATATATTTCTGATTTTTTGTATGCGTTTAGATGTTCAAAATAACGTTTTTTCAGCTGTTTTTTTGTTTGTCCTATGTAACATTTATTGCAATCTTGGCATTCAATTTTGTATATACCGTTAGTTGTTGTATTATCTTTGTTGTGTGGGCTATTTAGTTTTTGTAAATTATTTTTATTAGTTTTGTATGCTGTTTTTATATCTGTGTTTTTAAATAGTTTTGTCATTTTTTATTTATGTATGTGAATGTGGCCCATTGTTGTTGTTGTTATTATTTTGTGTTGTTCATTTTGATTAATTCTTAACTGTTCAGTTTTTATTTTATATTTAATTTTATTTTCTATTTTGTTTACAGTATTTTTATTGTATCCATTTTCATAACCAATTTGGTATATTATATTTCTTTCTTTGTCAGTTTCTGGTTTGTTTAGGGGAATTTTGTACATTCTGTTAAATAGCGAATAGAATGCTGCCATTTTATGTTGTGGTGGGTGGTCAGAATGGTTAGGTATAATGATGTTGGTAGAAGTTGGTTTTCTAAATATTGCATATTGTATGTGGTTGTTGTTTCTTGTGATGGTAATGTCTAAATAGTTGATTTTGTTATGTTTTTCTTTTTCTTCTGTGAATTGTATTTTAGGATGTATGTTATTGATTTGTTTCAGTATGTTCTCTGCATTTGTGTTTTGCTATTTGATACATATAGCCCATCATCTACATATCTTATCCATATGCCATTTGGATCATATGATTTTATAATATTTTGTATTTTGGTGTCTATGTGTTGTAGGAATATTTCTGCTATTATGCTTGATAATGTCGATTCCATTGCTAAACCTTCTTGCTGTTGATAAATTTTGCTATTAAATTCAAAGTAATTTTGTTTTAGTATTAGTTGGAGGCTATTTTTTATTTCGGTTATATATTGTTTGTTTTCATTTTGTTCTTTAAGTTTGTTAATTATTATGTCTATTGTTTCTTCTACTGGGATGTTGGTGTACATGTTTGTGATATCATACGATGTGAAAAATGTATTTTCATTTATATTTATTATTTTTAGTTTGTCTATTAATTCGTATGTATTTTTTATGTTATGATGGTTATTTGTTAGATGGTTACTTTTTAGTTTTTGTGCTATTATTTTTGCTATTTTGTATGTCCATTAATTAACCCAATACGTCCATTCATCAACTTCAAAAAAGCTCCTACATACATAACCAATGTGACACTAATAAAACATATACCACACAAAGGCACCATAATGAACATTTGCGAAAATTTACAAATAAACAAACATAAAACACAAAACAAACGAATACCTGAACAAGTACAAATCAATACAAAACATGACACAATATTCAAAGCACTCAACATCGAAAATGCACAAAAAACTAACACATACACCACAATCACACACAATAAAAACAATTTGAAGTACCAGAAGCCAACAGGAAGCCACAATAATAATAGTCAACCAACACATATGTACTTCACCAGACACAAAAACCGGAAAGCTGAGGATGGGTACAAGATGGTACCCGAAACATGTTCCTAATAAGGAAAAAAATATCTTGAGGTAAATTCATTATAAATATTAAATGTAATATATATATATATATATATGTATATATATATATATGTATATATACAGAGTGATTCACAAAGAAACGGAAATACTTCGGAAGATGAATCTACATCGAAAAATAAGAAAAAAAAAAGTTCATATAAACATAGGTCCGGAAATGATTCGTTAGCGAGTTACAGCTAGCGAAAGATTTCACCCGGGTTTCGGTTCCCACGGGTAAATGAAGAATCTCTGAAATTCTGGGAAGGGGCGAATTCTGCTGTTTCTTATTGTTTTTGACCTGAAAAATCGAATAAAACAGGTCGCAGAACTGTATCTCCCATACGTTTTATGATATCCGACGTAAAACAGAAAAATGTTTGCCTAAAAACAAATTTTGGAAAATTGGAAACAATTGGAATTTTTTGTTAATTTTTATTGACTTTATTTACACCATTTTTCTCAGAAGTAAATTCTTTACAAGTTTTGTTTTTAACTTTTATGCATTTATTAGTCATTTAACAAAGTTATTGTACTTCTAACCTAACCTTAGGTTCGGACCTATGTTTATATGAACTTTTTTTCTTATTTTTCGATGTAGATTCATCTCCCGAAGTATTTCCGTTTCTTCGTGAATCACCCTGTATATAGCAACTATACAAATTTATAAATCCATTGGCAGGTTAAATGAAATTATTACTAGAGTCTATATCTGGAGGTAAAAAAAATTTATTAATTAACCCCTTAATAATATTATTATTGTCTTATTGCGTTATAACATAAAACTGTGTATTACTTCCATGTTCCATAAGGAAATGGAAGTATGGTGATGGCGAAAAAAATCGTGTTCGAGATAAGGGCTGATTCTGATTGTACTATCCTCAAAACATCAAGAAAAGTAATTTTTCGAAAAGTGTCTGTGTTTGTGACTCTGTGTCTGTGTGTAGAATGTTTTCTATGGCGAACAATAACTGCCACAAATTCAAACAGAATCAAATAAGTTTTTGCATACAGTACTAAATTGTAGATGACTCAAGCCCTATTGATTTTGGTGAAGATCGTTTAAGGGGAAGAAGTAGTTTACCTGCAACGTTTTAGGTTTTAACAAGAGTAAAGTACTTGAAAGTTAATTTAAACTTTTTCAAACAATGGTAATTGTTAAAAATAATATAATTTTGTTGCCAGGCAATAAAATTATAACTTTTTCATTTTAATTTAAATCATGTATGAGTGAAAATATATCGTCCCTGGCAGGCATATCTCAATTATGTAATATTTACGTTTACAAAGTTTTTTTATTGTGATTACTGCAATAAAAATGGAGGGAGGACACGCACACGCGCACACACACACACACACACACACACACACACACACACACACACACACACACACACACACACACACACACACACACACACACACACACACACACACACACACACACACACACACACACACACACACACACACACACACACACACACACACACACACACACACACACACACACACACACACACACACACACACACACACACACACACACACACAATTCGCATTATTTCTGGCCTCACTCATGTTTATTTTCTTACGTTTGCACGCTTTTTAAATGGAAAGTGCCGAAACCCACACCAACACACACGTGCAAGACGAAAAGCTGTCCAGCGTGGACAGCGATTTGCTTCCTGTGGATCGCTGGCCAGTGTAACTGCACGTGTTTACAGAGGAATGGTTCATAGACATACTTTTCGTCTTTAGGGAATGAACCCTCTGCAAGATGCTCAGGGTCCATGAGAGACTTCGGAGTGCTCCTTCTTTTCCGGGTGTTTGTTCTATGAAACGTACACTGTAGATTCGCAGCTTTACTCCACAGGGAATGTTGAAAATTTTTGTCCACGGTGTACCTGCATATACACTAAAATCTGCTCTGATGATTTGATTACGACATCATAATATTAAAACTTTAGAAACTTGAGCACTACTTAATGGAGATCAAACAATAACTTTTACAAGCGATTAATTTTATGGATATTTTGAAGCAATAAATTTTTTATTAAATTAATACAATTTGTGTACTTATTTATATTATGATATAATAATTACAAACTAATATGTACATGTGTGCGTGTATGAAAAATATATAAATATTTGTCTCCTCTGGAAAATTGTTTGCCCCTCGTGGAAAATATTTTGATCTCCCTGATAGCTAGTTATTTACTAGCCTGTGTGGAATATAGCGTTATGACATGGATCAGAATGGTTTGTGTTAAACAGAAGACACAAACGTATTAAGGAAGAAATATTTTGTTGAGAAATTTATAATTATACGGATGAACAGAATCGTTGTTCAGGAAATCAGAAGACGAATGGAAAGAAAGAAAGATAGACTCGATTTTAAAAAAGAAAAATGACTAGTATAGTACTGACAGAAAGACTTTGATAACACTATAGACATCATTCACCCAAGGCAGATAACTCGCAGCGAGAGTCCAATTTCATTACTGGAATCAGATCACAGCTCCCTTTGTCCAGCTCTTCGTTCGACTTACAAACATTTTATCCAAAAGTACAGTCCTTCCTCACGAAGGTTGAGGATAGTCTTCACCCACCAGACATGGGAGTACCATTTTAGCTGATACGTCATTTCTTCAGAACTCAATCATCCACTTATTTAATTAATATTTAAATGAGTTTAAATATACATTTTAGGACATGGAAGTCATATATGGTTCTCCATACCGATATTATTTAATTGTCTTTAAATAAAAGAGTCTATTTGACGCGTTTTACGTATAAGGTTACTTGTTCGTGGAATTCCAATGGTTATGCAGACATCCGGCGCGCCGCTCTCGCTGCTACTCTGCGCGTCGCTCGATGATCTCTACGCCGAATATTCACGTCTTGCTCACACGCACTGGATTATCGGATTATTGTTTTTTATAAATTTAATCTCAGGGTTCTAACTGGGTACAAATAGGTCATGTGTATTTGGCTTACACAATTCTTGCTTCTTCAAGTGTTCTCGCATTACATTCAGAATACCACGATAGGAATTACTGCCCCTAGACCGGAAATACCAATCTTACAGTTTACCAAAGTTCTAATCTTATAGAAATAGACCTGTCCTGACACGAAAACTTGCGACAGTCAGTACGTCTTTCTATGGCAAGACTTCGGAGCTAACTGACCCATTCGCACCGACTCAAATAAATTTTAAACCTTCTAATTGGTGGAAAATCTAGCAACGTCATAGATGCTCACTGTGATAGACATACTTCAAGTTAAAACTCTGTCCGATTCCGCAAAGGCCTGTCCTAGATTTAATCTACAAATTTTATTATCCACTTGGAGATAACGAAATAAAAGAAGAACTGATTTCGTAAAAAAAAAACCATATAAAATTATAGTTATGAAATAAAATGTGAATCACACGCGCACCCGCATACTTACACAGAAATGTTTCACTTGACATAAAATGGTACAAAATTATTCATATTTTGACATAACATACGTTTTTATCCATACCTTAATTCAAAACTTATGACTACTTTACAAAGAAAAGAACAAAATCAATTTGTAACATGTCTATGGCCGTTAGAGAATGTGTTACAGCATTAGTATCCCTATTATATGAAACTCATATCCTCTTCTCTTGCAACACACACACACACACACACACACAATGTATTCCAATACCCTGAATAAACTGATTACTTGCTAATACTCTTTTTGCTTATGTTAAGCCTACTCCAAACGTACAATGCGTTTAGTAAAAATGTTAATTAATATTTGGGTAGCTAGCTAGGAAAAACGTATGCCTCGGGTTTAAAAAAAGTACTTTAAAAAATAAAACAAACAATAATTTTTGTATGAAATCGTTTCAAAGGAACTAGTTCCTACATTTTTGGGAAGTTTTGAATGAGGTAATTTTAAGAACAATAAATAAACTACATAACGAATAACACGATAAAAAGTAAACGTTTTATAATGTTTGTAATGAGAACTGCATGCAAATTAAAATAAATATAGACTACATGTGATAAATATAATATTTATAAATAAATATTGATTACACAGTTTCTCTAAAGAATAGTTTGTTTCTATCGGCTTTCAGTGTAGACGGGCCGGACCCTCAGGCAGAGTTTTTTTATGTCCATTTTGCACGCTAGTTCTTGGATAGGTATCATAATTTCGTTTATCGGGTCCTTATAATCTGCAGACGTACTTAAAGTTTTAAAATCTACAAGTAAATTGTAGAGTAACTTAAATTTCTTGTTTTTGTGAGAGTGCCTTGTGGAGTCAATTTTGGTATGATAAGTTCCTTTGTAGGACAGTTGTTTTTGTATTTGTTGTTGTTCCATTTCTGTATGACAGTTGTATTGCGGGTTGCGTCGTATATAAGGAACAATGCAATAGTTTGGGTCATGAGTTTCCTCACCATTATTGAATGGTCGTATGCATGTATCTGGTAAAATACCTTTCCTGATAGGATAGTGAGAGATCACAATACTGTTTGTTCCTACAGTCTGAGAAATTATATTGTCTTGCTGTTTACTGCCTGTAACGGGTGAGACCTTTTTCTTGTCCTTATGGACCTTAAGTAATATAAACTCTTTTTCCTCAGTGTGATACGTTTTTTCTTTTACATGACTGTGAACAGGTGTTATTGAATATCGATATTCTGGTTCCAATTTTCTTTCATTTTCCATATCTGCAGTCTTTTGATTTTTATTTGTGAGTGCTTCAGTCTCTCTCACAAAATCTGAATCGTTGTATCCACTTGTAGTGCGGCAAACATCTTCATTTTGTGAGCTTTCGGACAAGTCCGTCAGGCATTTTTCGTCAGTCTGATAGGTTTCGACTCTGCCTTGTAGGAGATTTTCAGGTATTATAGAATTACACCTTAAATGTTCTGTATTCCCTGTGAAGTAGTTTTGCATGACTTGCCTTTCTTTTTTGAGAATATCAAGATACCTTATATAGGAAACTTTTAATCCATCTATGGTGGTATATATGCCACTTTGTGTACCAGAAGTTTTTCTAAGTCTGGAGTCAGGCCCCCAAATTCTGTCAATCTTGTCTACAAGCATTTGAGTGTTATTTATCATTGTTTGAGACTTTTCCAAGAAATATGATATTCTTTTCTCATCACCCTCGTTACGTGGACATATGCCCTTGCCTTCTGGTAAATTTGGGTCTTTTTTAGCAGTTTTTTCGTGTACAGTATGGGGACCACCTTCTTCAAAATTTTGACAGTCAGGCTTCCAGTATGTGTCGGCCATGTCTACAATCATTTTGTTTTTATTTAAGGCTGCCAGTTCCTTCTCCAAAAATCCAGAGCGCTTTGTGTTAACAAAATTTTCAATTTTGCATAACTGATATAAGATTAATAGTTTACTTTTTGTAGTTGTCAAATATAAAACAAAATAAATTATATATTGTCTCCTAGTATTTGCTATATACATTGTTGTGATAGTAGGTATATTGTTGTTTTAATTAAAATTGTAAATTTTTAATCATCAATGTTTTCTGCTTGTCGAACGACGCATGTAGCTGCCCTTGGCCTGCTCAACCACTGTCGTTATTCCATTTCAGTTCTGAGTAAAGACGTCTATCATCAGCTGCTCCAGATTTCTCAGAACACTGTCTCTCCACCGATTCCTAGGCCGTCCTCTAGGTCGCACTCTATCAGGAAAAACGTTTTATGTCTTTTTGACAGGTCTTTTGTCTTCCATTCTCAGGGCAAGGCCTAGAAACGTTAATCTTCGTAATGCAATAATGTTGAAAGGCCTACAACTGTCCTAAGCAATTTTGTTTCAGATCTGTTAAGCAACTCCATTCCCTACCTATTAAGGGCAGGTTTAACCTCCATTCACTACAGCTGGTATCGTTAAGGTCTTATACAGACTGAACTTGTTTGAGTGGTTTACTAGTATACTCTACAAGATCTGATTGAAGTAAAATTATGCTCTGTTCCCAAATAAAATTCTTCACCTTATTTCCTCTTTTTTTCAAGTTCTTTACTGACAGAAGAACAAAAGTATTGGAAACTATAAACTCTTTCAAAACAGTAATCAATAAACATGTAATATTGCTGATGTAGTACATGTCTATTTCTTCTTAACAAAAAATTATTTTGTGATCATAGAGACTGCAAAGATATGCAATGAAGGTTTGTAAACTGGAAAAAAGAAAACTGTATTTTGTTAGAAAATAAAAGACATAAATTGTTGAACACTACTAATTTATTTATTGTTGCTGTTTGTATGATACAATTTGTTACTGTGCCATTCAACACCAAGGTCATCCTACATCAACGTCATGGAAATCAAATTAAAAAAAAATTGATTTATTCAATAAAAAAAAATTTATTTTATTCATTATTTCTTTAATTGTAAACATTTTCACCTATAAATTGTTGTCTACAAAATTTATCACTACTGTCTCCGTCACTACTATCTCATCTCCTCCTGCAGCGTCTTAGTCAAAGTCAAAGATCAAATGTTTGTTTAAACTCAACAAACAGCGTTTTCATATCACATTCGTGGCACGTTGTGATTCATTGTGGCCATATACATCAGATATCCTTAACACAGTCCTCAATTATTTATCTTACATCATTTATTGGGTTTCTTTTATTTTTCTGTTTACCCTTTATTAACTGTATTCAAGAACATATTTACTCGGTAATTTCTGAGATTTGTTGTGTCCCCTTTTTTACAGTCCTTGCAAGTAAAGATTTGAGTGATTTCTTATCAAAATTGCAAAAATCAAAATAACAAATTTCTAATTGAGTTCTACATATCAAGAAATTCTACGTCACTTACGTGTTCTACAGAGAGAACGAAAAACTTCTGAGTGGATATTTACTTGCTGCCGCCTGGTAAAGTGCAGTTTTTGAAAAATAAAAGAAGTTGATTCGTGCGATCGCGTAAGATTATTATTAGTAGACCACATGTAATAAATTCTTTGTCATTGTTACAGAATAATAACAAAGACGGAGCTTTAATATAATCAAGGTGAAAGAGCAAGACAATATTTTGTGTCAGTAACAAGACAGAACAGAAATGACTCAATCAAATTCAACAAGACTAAACTGGGAGCACATGGTACATATAAACAGAGTCGAAGACCAAAGGCAGAACAAAGACGAAGAAGGTAGATGGAAAAAGACCGAAAGGGCAGCCTGCATAATGTGAAATAAATGTGAATGTGAATAGATGTGAAAACAACTGGAATCTGGAATGTCATAAATAAGAGCAGCTCAGGACAATAATTTTTACTTTTAACTATAGCCTACTACGTTTAACCTACAATGGCATTGAAGTAGTGATGCAGTTATTTAAGTAAATCACTATGAGTTGTCGAGGTATCTGGAATCTGTATTGTCTTAGTAGGACTAAAATCTGAGTATTTTCAAGGGTGTTCATTAAACATTTAAAGATTTTAAATATCTTTATGCTTATGTTATTATGAATACGAAAACAGAAACGCGTGCAACTGAGTGTTTTATTTATTGTTCTCTGTGGCTTAGAAACTGGGTTAATTACACTTATTTGTCAAGAAAGTCTTTCCCTTCCCTAAAGCAACACGCACTTAGTGTAACAAGCTGATAATAAGCTTGTCAAGTATCATGATTTATCTCCCTAAAATCATAAAAACACATAAATCTGTGCTCTTCACTTGATACAGAATTACAGTCCCTAATTATTTAAAATAAATTATCCTGTCCAGAGTCTGAAGAGTTTTTTGTCTTTACTGTGTGCATGTTGCAGCCGAATCGTATTTTACTGAACAAACTGTACATTGCTGTTGAATTTTTATATCGGACATGAATTTATAATTTAACAATTTAACTACACTGTAATGTACATTGTAATATACCGTCTATTAAAAACGACGAAGACTTCGTTAAGACCTAAACGTTTTCTTTTGGATTATGTGTTAAAAATTATTTATTAAAAAAATAATTCGTATTTGTTTTATTTGTTTACTAAAATTCATAAAAAAATTATCTTGAATAGCGAAAGTGGTTTTGTTGATGTTTGCGCTCGAACGTGATATCGAGTTGGCTATCTGGTTATCTGCTTCTTCCTTGTTTGCTACGAAGTTCAAATCGCCAATATGTATTCACTCTTCTTTATTACCTAAAAAGTCCTTTAACCTTAGCTTAATTTATCAATAAAAACTAATACCAATTGATTAGTTTTATTAACGTTTATTTGATTCACATTCAGTTTGCCGACCCTTAGGTCGAAATAAATTATTGCCGTATCAACTCTTTTACTTAATTCGACTCTTAAAATATATTTTTTTATAATGTTATTTCGTCAGTTTCTGGGTCCTTTTATACTGTTAGGAAAAGTCAGAAATGCATACGGAAAGTACCATACATTACAACTATTCCAAAATCTTAATTACTAATACTAGAGAGAGTTAATTTTATTTAAATGTAACAAAAAGTAATTTGCTTCAACCTTCCACAAGCAACTGTAATGGCGCCTGTACAAAACACAAAATGGCCGCTTGTTGACCAACTAACGATATGTGAAAATGTATTCACTGTCAGTTTACAAATAAAATAATTTACATGAGTTCTTCACTGTTTTTATATTATATATTGTTTTCTTTCACTTGTGTATTGGTGGAAAGTGTTAGTTAATGTTTATCTTGGTGTTGTGAAGTTGAACTGTAATGTTACAAAATGTTTAACCTCACCTAATTGGAGAATCAGTTATTCACTTTGGTATCTTCTTGAATATATTATTATTATTAAGTTTTTCTTCTTTAGATTATTATAATTTTATTTCAATTTCATTTCTTCTCCTTCATTTAAAATCTGGTGTAGGTATTATAATTTTTCATTTTTATTTTTTCTTCAAGATTTGATTCCGTTATACTTTTGTTACTCTAGACAGCACATCGGCGACCTTAATAGTTTGGTGTCTACCAATAGAGAGTGAATATTTTTTCTTCTGTTCTCAACGATATTGACCAAAATTTAGCTGATTTCCTATAGGTCAAACGCCGGGTCAACGGGTCATGGGACCGAAATTATTTAAAATTTACAATTTTTTACTTTCCACTCCAACTTGTGCCTTATTTAGTATTTAATAATTCTTAATTTGGTTAAAATAATGACATTCCTTGTAAAAATACAAATATTTTGACATCTCATGTGCTATATGTGAGTGCCTTAATAATTAATTTAGGAACTTACAAAATTCCATCTTTATGGCCATTATACTTAAGTTATGACACTTCCTTATTCTAATACAATTATATTAAACTATTAACATATTGTGGTTAACATTTAATTTAGGCCTACTTTGGCATTTATATCATCTCTTACTAACTTACTTTACTGTTGTTTTTACTGAAGGTTTACTATAATTGTTAGGTAGAACTTGGCCTATTACTAATTACTGTCTCATATTACAATATTTCATTTTCCGATATTAAGTAGCCTTTTGGCCCTTTACATTTAGGCTATTTATAATTAATTCATAACACAACATACAAATATTAAATACTGTTCTGCCTATATACTATGACTATTTTATAACACATTATATAAACATGAAAACAATATTGTGCCTCTATGGCTACACTCTAATTAACTAAATTATAACATCTTATTGTGTAAGACCCTGTCACCTAGCTTGTACAATAATAACAGTTTGTTTTGTCTTATCAGTAAGACTATTTTGTTTATACACTCTTCCATTACTATTAAACAGTTAGGGTATGTTGACTGTAATGGAACAAATGACAGTATTTATCCTGTGATAAACATCAATAATAATAATAACCAGGAAATGGTTATTAATAAAATGTTGAAACTTAAAAGTATCCTCTGAACAGTAAACATTTTGCTTACATTACTATTAATGTCACTTTCATTTACTTAAATCTTACCACCCTTAAATGAGTGTTCATCTTCAACGTATTGCTACCAGTCCCTTCACACATTACTTTTTTTTTTCTTTTAATCTCACTTTGCTTTCATTTCCTTGTGACTATATTTTGTTCACTAGCACTGACACTAAACTTACAGTCCTGTTCGTCTATAGTGACTGTTGTTTTACAATTATTTCCTCTGTATTTTATCACAGATTGCCTTTATAACACTTACTTATTACTAACATAATTAGTCTATTCTCATTATCTTAATTTACATTTTATTTTACCCTACATTGTATGGTACTTGTTGTGGTCATTTGTCATTCTTAAATTACATAGGAGTTTTTATGTTAGTTTTATGTAACGTATTGAGTCCTTCAATTCGTCGCGTTACAACATTTACTAAACTACTCTATTTTATTGTTACTAAGTAGTTTGCATATAAGACTTCAAACCTTTCGTAGTGATATGCTTATAAAAGATAAAATAGTGTGCAAGGCCGAAGTTGTGTATGGGTGTATGGGAGAAAATACGAACAATACTGTTTTCTTTCATAAAAAATAACGAAAGTACATGCAAACAATGCACGACGACTTGAAGCCATTTTTAATATGACACCCCTTATACAAATGGGTATTCTTATACATGACTTGTAATTTAAGAATATATGTACTTACTAGTCGTTACCCGTGGCTTCGCACGCGAATATTTGACTTTTAATAAGTATTTTAATATAACTTTTATTGTCTATGTCTATATGGCGTTCTGTCAGCTCGTATAACAATTTTGTACTCATTAGTCAAATTCTCTCCAAAGCTGTTTTCAACACTTGTACTATTTTAACTTGTACTAAATTATTATTTTGGTGCAACAGCCTTTGGAGATTTAAAAGTACCCGTTTATAAAGCCTTTGGAGATATTTATAAAGTACCTGTTAAATAAAAAACCCTGAATTCTTTATTTTAAGTGTTACTGTGTTAGAAGCATTGTATAACACATTAAACGTTATGTTTTCCTCAACTATGGCTTTTACTTATTTTAGCAGTAAACTAAAAACCAAAAACCGTTGTCACCTAACCTCACAAATGAAAACAACACGTATTTTCGCTTTGCATAGGACAATTTACAATTAGTACGCTTCTTCTTTTCCACATCGGAATATATCGATACAATCGCATATTATATAAAACATGGAAAATGTACTGTAGGAATGAATAAATGTACAGTTCCGATGCCGCTAAATAGCTTTTGTTTATTTACTTTTTACTATGGTAATTAATTCTGGTCTCCATGGTGTTGTTGAGATCGTTATACGCGTCAATGAAAAGGCATAATTGAAAGAGCCTAAATCGTGCGAACGGGACAAAATATAAAATTCCAAGTTAGACATTATTTTTCGCAAAATTTTACCTGTGCAAAATTTTGTGGCAATCAGTGTAACGGTGTGGATTTGTATTCAGTACCCATAAATCCTCAGATTTCGAGTTTTATATATATATAGATGTGTGCAATAACGTTACACAGTGGTAGAAATGATTTACGTGAAGCTAGCGTAGACCAAATAACAAACGAGATTTAAATAAAAAGAACACACGCACGAGCGTTCGCGGACACACACACACACACACACACACACACACAGCTATTTATTTCACACTATACTAGACTTCTAACTATACTTCATGTCTTTGGTAAATGTTTTTATTTTCTAATTTATTTAGAATATATGGAAGATTACTTTAGCAAACAACAATAACTTGTAAGTACAATTTTATAGATTCGGTTAATATATAATGCCCATCGAGGAAAACAAAAGATAAATAGATACCTAACGGCCTTTCTGTATTTAACTTAATACGTTATGAGTAGAGAAATCCGTTTCTGTAATCACCGCGCTTTCGTTTACTACCACTACTTGCGTTCCTGCCACGATGCACAGAAACGCCAGCTGTAAACAAAACATGTTAATCGTTTCTGCCGCAAAACAGGCGGCTAATACGCTGCACACTGCCTTTACTAGGGTGACGAAATGTTACCAAACGTCTAGGGTGCATTTACTTGTTACCAAACGATTAAAAGGCATACAATAATTACTTCGTAATTAAAGCTTTAAAAGCTTGAAAAACGTAAATTATAGAAACAGTAGAATTTTTAAAACCTAATCTTATTTTTGTTGCTGTAATCACTCATAATTAAATAAGACAATATGTTCTCTTTTTTTTTAAGATAAGCAAAAACGTGTATAATTGAAACATACAGTAGGTATTTGCCTAAATTTTAACGTTTTCAAAAATCTTGTTACCATTTTATAATTAGGCTTATATAATTTTTATAATTGAATAAAACATAATAAAAAGAAAACAAATTTTCATCCTAAACTTATTATCTCATCTTCTGTGTGCAATTGGATTATTTATTGCGAAACAGAAATTATATATAACGTAATACCAAGACACACATGTAACGTGTTTGATTTAAAAATTGCAGTTGACCCTAAAATCCTACGGAACTGAGTAAGATGAGACTTTTCCTTCTGCGTGGTTGCCTGTACTGTGACCTAGCCATCCAAAGGACCATCTCTTTTTCTATACTCCAGGACAAGTAAGAAAATATATTGAATTTGTCTTCTGAAGGTAATCTCATTATACTTTTCAGTGTTTTTTTCTTATATTAACTACATCTTTACGTAATAAGAAGCGGAAATTTATATTGCCTCAAGAATTGGAACCGATTTGATATTTATTTTTTTAGCAAAAAACTGATATAATTGACTTTTCTTTTTAATATTTTAATTCGTAAATTATGTTTAATGTAGCCTCTTAATAGCTTCATATCATCTTAGGACGTCAGACATAAATTTCCTTCAAGTTTAGCTACACTGAGTTGTATTTACAATTTTTTAACCTTATTTTCGATTGTATGTTATCACTTTGTAACGTATTTAATCGAATATTAAACATTTTTTAATTCCAACGTTTCAACCATGTTATCATCTTTAGGTGTTATAAAAAATGAATCTAACTTCTAATACAAAATAAAAAGTACAGGGTCTCCCCCGATACAGAGCCATATTTTGTCGAAACAAAACTTATATGTTAAAAGAAGAGAATTAACATATAATAAAATCAAAGTACAAAATAAAATAAAATAATAAACATTTTACTTACCCTTGATAATCAGTTTAGTGTATCAAAAAGCGCCAAATATTAAATTTTGCTAAACACATTAGATTAGATTTGATAATCAGTTTAGTGTATCAAAAAGTGCCAAATATTAAATTTTGCTAAACACATTAGATTAGATTAGCTACCTACAACTACAAAAGCAAAGTGTCAATTCAAATACAAAAACATCAACCCCAGAACGAGAATGAACAATATCAAAATTATAGTACAAATTAAAACAATACGCTAAAGTAAACCATCCCCAAAAGAAACAATAATTTCGTCTCTATTTAAGTGGTACCCGGATATAATGCTTAAAAACGTCCAAAAAATAATGTCCACAGAATTAAAAGTCCAAAATCAAAAATGTCCAAAGTATTTACGTTCCAATATTAACAACGGCTAATTTATAAAAATAACCTTGGAAACGCTACTGGTTATTTGTAAGGTTTTAAACATCCACTTTTTAATTATATATCCTTAGATAGCCATAATACGTTAGTGTAATAAATTCGGTTGATAAGAAGCGATCTTTGTTATGGCTTATTACTTTTTATACGATAAATTATACTTTTTATAGAATAAATGTATAATGCAAGGACTAATTTTAGTGCAGACACCAGTGAACAAAATATTTATATTAATAAACTCATATATTAATATTTTATTGGACTGCCACGTACAGCTGGTGTAAAAATACGTATAGTAATGTATAGTAATACGTACAGCGTCACACAAAAGTAATGTTTCACTCTTGATGATTAAATTTGTTTTCACATTACATTTTGTTTCAACTAGCCCTGACACAGTTGTTACTCGCTGTTAACAATTTTTTGCTTTACCATAACTGTATACGGGAAAATACATTAATGGCTACAGCGTTACACAGCTCTGCAACAGACAGGTGGATTGATATATAGTGCGACTATGCACTAAACGTGTACAAAAATAACAAGTTTATACTGACACTGAGAGATGTGACTTTATTAGCTGAATGTATAAAACGACAATTAAAACTAATACTTCACCAACATTACCATACTTTTACTGTCGAGTCCAATTCGGACGTCAGACTAACAAAAGCAAAATACTTAACTTTCGACAAGTAAAGTAAAGTGTAATTAGTAACAAAATACTTATTTACTTTCATTAATTCTTGTTACTTAGTAAGAATTGTCAGATTTTACCAGACTATTAACACATAATATCTGGTACGAAATAGAATTTCCGGCTTAAAGTTTTCTATTTAGTTCTGTATACATACTTTCTTTCCTGGCTTGAATACGATTGCTAATTCAAGTTAAATTAGGATACATTTGGTTGCAAAATTTATATGTTAATATATTGTATTATTTTTGAACGATATTGTTTAGTTTATGTAGTGTAATAACGTTATACAGCATTCTAACAAATTCATATTTTTATAACTTATTATCGCTTGTTAAGAAATGTTGCAAAGAGAGACGGAAAGACCATAGTCTGTTAAATATTATATTTTTGGTCATTGAAATACTGTTGATAGGGATGACTGTGCGTTTCCTTGTTCTTTTTGTTCAATGAAATACATATTTGACGGGAAACCTTTAATAGCAATAACAAACAAAGCGGTTATTGTGAAGTCAGCAAAAGCAACACAGAAGAACTGAAATCACTGCTAAAACGAAAAAACTATATGTGATTGTGTGTGCCTGCATATTTACCTGTCTGTCATGGTCTGTGCTGTTTCTCTCGTTATTGATAAAGTAAATTAATAGGCCTATCCATTATGGTAGTTAGGGAGGTATTACAGCCTCAGCCAGACGCTTAAACGTTGAAAACTCTTAAGGATGTGTTCTTAAACCTGTGCCACTGTATATCTGCATCAATCAGATACTGCACATTAACTTGCGACTTAGTAAAGTGAATACCTTCAGCAAGCCTACAATGTTTCTTTGTGAATACTACTAAATGTCTCTTGTGTTGACTTTATCTTTCATTTCAAACTTTGCGATAGAGATAACAATACAATTATAAGTTTATAGTCTTACCGTCTTTAATGTATACAAAAAACATTAAAAGTTCGTACATTATGTTTGCTTATTTAGGTTATATACGGAATTCTGAGAACGTGATATCTGATTGCACCGCTAGTAAAGCACATAGAATCAATATTCTCGTTTGACAGATGTACTACATACAACTACAGATGATGAATCTTGTAACTTTGTAACCATATTAACATGAAAGTTTTGAAGTCATATTGCGTGTGTATATTTATTTTTTCAAATCGCGTTACTCAGACTTGGTTACTCTAAAAAAACTGTTTAGGCGCTGACTATATAATTTTCATGCAACTGGTAAGGTTTAATATTGACGTAGACTAAAATTACATTTATTGTGTATTGAAGTAGTTTATAAACATAGTCATAAATTACAAAAAGAATTTGTTGGAGGAATATGATAATAAATTGTCATGTGTAGTAAATTTCATACAACCATATCGCATGATATAAAATTGTAATTTTTGCCTGTATGCAATAGATCATAATGTGACTTTTAAAAAGTACCTCGTGTATAGGATACTGGTTACATAATGAACGTGCTATAATTTTAGCATCTCACTTTGAAGAAAGATTTACAGTAAATTATTTTTTATGAGAATAAATAAAAAATTTTCTGTTGTTTAGTTAATAGATAATTAGCTTATTGAAAAAATGATATTAGTTGCTAATAGCTCGAGGTTATAAAGAATGAACATTTATAACATCTGCAACTAAGAACTGCTGTAGTTTACGTAATCGTGATTAAACAGTGAATTTAAATTCAACAGCCTTTTGGGTTTTACAAACAATTAGAAAAAGCATAATAAACTCGCGGTAATATAAACGTGCCTTTCTTAATATCAAATTTGTTTTTTATTGATACTTTCTAACTTTTAAAATATAGGCTATATCCGATTTTTCTCAACATGTTTGCTTCTATGTATTGTACGTATATTATATTGTATTAGCGTACTGTGTTAGAAGTAACACATTTGAAGACTTAAAGTGTGACACATAACTGGGTAATGGAACAAAATAATAAATATGAATGTTTTCTTCCTATTCGGTGAGTAGGGAGCTCTGGTTATGTAAGTGCCCGTGTTTACAGTATTGTTATGGCGGGAGATAGGCGACAGGACTTGTAACGAAACACAGGTTGCAACGTCGGGAGAATATTGCACTATGGAATAGTCTAGCTATTTCTGCTCTTCTACAGGCCGGGAGATTAGCTGAAGGGCTGCCTGCAACTAGTACCATCTCGCAAACATTACTACGCCACACAACTGCCCTGTCTGCTGTTTAAACAAACAATTTGGTGACTTGTATTAATGTTGTCACACAACGTACAGACTGTCTCAGAGACACGAGAAATTTTGGTAAGTATATGCTGGGTGATTCGTAACGCTGAGTAATTTATGAAACCAAGCAGACGTCATCTTACCGATGGAGAATTGGAGCGGTGAGCAACGCACTGTTGTGATCAAGGAATTCTAAAACATAAAAGAAATAAAAATGTGGAGGCGGCACATCGAGAATTTTGCAGGCATTTTAATCTAGGGCGTCACGACTGTGTTCCATGAGCACATGCTATCAATACATGGGTATGGAATTTCGACGAAACATGTTTGGAACTGAAAAAGAAATCTTTAAGTACGGCGCAAACATTCATGTGGCACAAAATATTGAAACAGATCAAGCTGCTGTTATTAGAAGCCCACGACTTTCAATTCGTCATCGGGCAGTATCTCTGTAGATACATCGTTCAGGTGTTTTTGTCAGAGAATTTACATTATCACTTGTACAAGTTGTAAGTCATCCAGAACGTCAACCCAATTATTACCTAAGTTGATGACAGTTCTGGGAACGAACACCTGAGAAGATATGCGAAGATGATGAATTCACTAACAATGTGTGGATATCTGACGAAGCCTATTCCGGCTTGAATGGCTAGTGAACAAGCAAATATTTTGTTACTGGGTCCAACAAAATCCTACCGAGTCTCACCAGTGTCTATTACAGAGTGTGAAGGTTACCTTTAGTATGTAATATCATTGTATGGCATAATATACCTTTACTCTTTTGAAGACGAAAATGGCCTTGCGCCTACTCTTACGGCGGCTCGGTACGTAGAACTATTGGAAAACTTTGTTACGGAAATTCTACTGAGATCTCCACAGATGACTGTAAATGCCCGGTTTGAACAAGATGGATCAACCTCACACACAGCATTAGTATCAATGGCATCTGTACGCCAATTGTTTGGCGATCATATAACTTCATGGCCTACAAAATCTCCTGACCTAAAACCAAGCTGTTCGATAATCTTGTAGGCTTATTTAAAAGCTACTCTACAAGACACGAGAGGAAATCGCAACGCAACACTGTATCGAATTATATTAACTGTAAGTCATGAGCTGCGGGTATGGGGTATGTCTACGTATAGATGAAGGTCACCTGCAATACGTGATCGAAAAATAAATTAGGAACATTTTTCTTAAATGGCATATTTTGTACTATACAATTACACGAATAAATTTGTTATATATATTTGTATATATTATTTTATTTAAGATATATATAGTTTTCCAAATTTACCGTTTCTCTGAGACACACTCTGTATTAGAAACTAAATAACTAAAATTATTGTAATATTTTGAAGGGTAATCAAAGTTTCTGATACTGATTTTTGTTATACAAATAAATTTTCCACTGTTATAACGATTCGTGCGACCGCCGTAACAGTATCATGAAAGTGTTTATTGAAGCGACTACAGTTTTTAAGCAAATAATTATTTTCAGTAAGAAGTAATTTTCCAATTTGATTTCACGTAATTTGACGTCTTTAGGATATTGTTACGACGGTCTACTGGTCGTCGTATGGTACAGTGGAAAACAAAATATAAGACACCAATTAAGTCACTAATCACGAACTTTAATTATCACAATTAAATAGTTTGTAATCAACAAATCATCCTATTTTAGGATTTTACAATTAAAAGAAAATATTGACAATAATTTCCATAGAGTATTGTTACTTCTAAGGATAATTTGCAACAAATTTAAAAACAAGACATCTAAGCACAGCATATTTGTTTGTTATTACAGTTTTAGAAAGACTGTTGTTTCTTCTTCAGTTACAACGAACAACAACAGTGTTATTTAAAGTTATCGTTGTAGCTTTTTGTAACAAACATAGAAACAAAATGTAAAATAAACTTGTCAAGTTGTATTCTTTACTTACGCACGAAATATTTTGAGGTAAATTAAACGAGAATCTGCAAGGAGGACACACTTTCAATATAAATACGCCAGGACGTTAATTTATAAAATATGTATTCTTTTCTTTCCTGTGGAGTAATCACTGGAAGTAACAACTCCATCAAAAATAAATTTCTATTGGCAGTTTTTCTATTAGTTTGTTGACCGAAGTATTTCTACTATATTATTATGTCTGATAATAACGAAGACTCTCATTGCGTGTTAACCATCCACAGAATATTCCTGTAAGCCCATGTTACATATTTACCTATGTTGTCATTATTAGATTTTATAATAAGGAAATTAACCATTTTTACTCGAAACTTTTATTTTAATTTACAAAAAACCATGAGTCTGTTTTTAAATTATGTTGCCTTATTTAGTTAAACGTTCAATATGCAGACATCTTTTCCACTAAATACATAAATATGTAAATAACGATATTTTTGAAAACGAGTGAGAAGGTTGTAAAGTTTTCACTGATACGTCGAATACTGTTTTCGTGTAACCTTACAGCACACAGTTTTGCTTTGTTTAGGGCCGAAGACACTATTACTGTAAACCAGCGGAGTTCTGTCGATGAGCAAAAATTCTATCAGCAGTTTACGTTGACTAAGGCGTCGGTTGAGCCAGAATACTAAAGGACACAACGTTCCGTTCATAAGTTTGTGTTTGCGGTGATAGGAATTTACGTGTGTTGCTATATGCATTCAAATGAATAGAAAAACTCTAGTTTCACCGCCTCAACAGCAACACTGAAAAATATTGTATTCGTTACGTATTCTACTTTATAACCAACGATATGATGCTATGAAGGAAGTACATACTTCCGCTTTCTTCCTTTCATATGAAGTTTGATGCAATAGATTAACTCAATGGAGCCTGCGATTCGGTTAGTGTACACATGTCATGACATGTGTATAAATATAAATTAAAAACATGCGTTTGAGAACAAAATTAATAAACATATACAGTAGACTGTTGAATTAATCCTACTTGATGATTTTAAAGAAACATTTTGGTTTGTTTTTGAACGATGGAAGCACGTACGTTCTTCAAGTGTTTAATTCAGACATTTGCCAATTGTCTGTTTGTCTACCTATTTGTTTGGGGTATGTCATTATTATGTCATTATTAAGGGCATTCACAATAACGTTTGAATGCGTCATCTGATTTTCATAAAATTTGCTATAATCTTTGTTTACCTACCAGACCCTTATTGTTTCCAAGAGCGATACCTTCAAAAATAAGGGAATGGGAGGAAAATCTGCAGAGTTCAAATTCTAAAAACTAACATACGGAATGTATAGTTGTAAATTATGTGGTATATTGCACGTATTGACGTATAGAGTAAAATATCTGATGTCATCGTTGAATTTTCTGTCAACTACAGCTTATGTTCCTGACATTAGTTTGAATTAGTTTACTAAATAAAACTAATAACTAACAATAAGATATACTGGAACTCCTTAAACGTAACTTGTTTTATTTTTCATTGTAATTTGTTGATCTCAAGCAGAATAATAATGGAAAGAAGAGAAATGTTATTTGAACGTTTCTTAATTTATTATTAACCTCTTACCTTTATAACAGGCAAACCTGTATATCGGATGTGTTACTTTTGTTTGTAGCAGAATACGTACATAAATACACCAAAAAAGTCTCTTACGGATAAGAAAGAACAAAACTTTATTAATCATATTAAATCAGAATCCATACAAAATCCACTGTCATACAGTATAAAGTGTACCTGGACTGCTAAATGCACAGCAGAGCGATACCTTTTTCTAACGCAATTATTTTGTGATAATTGTGTAACATTTGTTTTTAATGTTTCGTCTTTAACCTATGCGGTCGTGTGGTTAAAGCATCAAGGTCTCTTAAAATAAAATGTTGCATAGGCCTAGATGAAAACGTTACTTTGCATAGGTTATAATAATACGTTTGTAAAGGTTCTAGATGGATAGACAAGGCGTCTTTGTAACTAGGGCCTTTATCTCACACATAAAGCTTAAACAGAGGGTAAAAATTATAAAAATAATTGTAAAGATAACAATTTTTTTTTACTGAGGGGGAAATGTTTTATGTCTTCAGGGAAGTCTTTCTACTCTGTTGTGTAGGAACCTTACCCACTAAAAAATCCTCCTCACCACAGGTATGGAAACCCACCCTGGAACCGCTTTCGTATTACATCGGGTGTGTGCCTATTGCGCCATAATTGGGCTCCTCCTTAGCTCATTTACTTCAGGGATTAGGTGCTCCTTGGTTTTATTCTTTCTTTTTTGAGGCAGTCCACAAATGCTGCTACTTGGTTCCAGGTCTTTCACTCGTATAATGTGATCCCCAACAATGTTGTCTGGAGGCGGACTAACCTCCACCTCCAGTTTACGTTTCAATAAAAGTGTGTTGGGCATTGTCGCGGTTACAATCATCGCTACAAGGAGGCATCCCTGACTACTTACTCAGTTCATCCTAAATAAATGGTCTGGAAAACACCGTGTTCTGTGAGTTACTGTGTGAGGTAGTAGTTTACCTCGCCAAACACTCCCTCAGACTCACTATTAGCCTAGCGGTCCATCTAGCTCTAGTCTTGTTGTTCCAGCAGTACTGCTGACAGCAATTGTTAGATGCCTGGCTACGACTCTCACCGCTTCTCCCCCTACATCCGCATTGAGTTCATATAGGACTATCTTCTTCCTCTCTTGAGCCATAAACTAGATAGGGATAATCCTTTACACTACCAAGACCGCTGGCTCTGACATAGTTCGATAGGAGCATCATACTCTAAGGTCTCCCGTTTCCTGAACTGAGGCCAGCTGTATTAAATATTTTTTTCTTGCATTTCGTCAGCTCACTGTTCACAACCTGTTTACGCACGATCGCCTGGGAGCTTTTCCTGTTACCTTGAAGATTTCTTTTCCGGGGCACTGCGGCACATTATATTCACCACTTTAGCCTCAGTATTCTCGACATGTTATGAAGCATCCAGTTCTCTGACCACCACAGTAGCTTTGGGCTCAAGGCTGGCCACGTTGGCATTTACTCCGACAATGCCTATCAGTGCCTTACAGAAGCCTTTCTTATTTTTCCCTGCCTCCCAGCTCTAAAAGGACACCTCATATCTCTCGAACTGGGAGGTATGACCTAATTTCCGTCGACGTGTCTTTTTGTTTCCACTTCATTTAGCACTTCTATTCGTCTATGTCTATTTCATTTAGCACTTCTGCAAATGTATGCCCTTGTGCTGGCTTTATAAGAAGTGCTTGAAGTTGAGGTTTAGCACGTCTCTTCCTCATTTTTGTTTAGCTGCTCATCTCATCAGCCTTGTTTGCTGCCTTATTGTCACATCCCTTTTTTCTTTAGCCTCCTTTGTTCAATTCTCGATTGAACGATTTTCAAATCGTCAGGAGTCTCTTCATACTTTTCCTTTTTGACTTCGTGCTGCTGGGTGCAGGCAGTTCTTTTATGACTAACAATGGAGGTAGCAACATCCATTTGAGAATGCATTTTATAATGTAATTATGGTAATGATAATAACCAAAAATAATAATAATAAAACAACAACAACAATAAAGTAACAAATGTTTATTTTTTAACGTTGTAACAGGAAAACTTATATTCTTTTACGTACGACATAAAGCCTTTAATTTGTAACATATTAATATAAAAAAATCAAAGTGTGTTTGATTCAATTAAAGGAAATATTAAGTATGTGATCTGAAGTAGGTGTTTCTAAAATTAAAAAAAAATACACATATCTTCAAGTAATTGAAAAAATATGATCACCGTTATGAAAAAAAGCCGTCGATCATTCTTTAATAGTTAACACAGTGGGTGTACATAGGGTAATAGTCGAATAAATTTAGTATTCTATTTTAAACTTACTTGGTGTTCAGCTGAAGAGTGAAATTTAATTTAAAAACTTTATGACCACGGTGTTTATGTGCACGTGTCCCACAAGCTTTACCGTTTTAATTAAATGGCTTTATCACTATCTGTAAAGTAGGTACGTAGGATACATAACAGGTGATAAACTACAATAATTAAAATTAAAAGTTAGTATACCTTTATTGCACTTAAGATAGTCCTTAATTTTCGTGTGTACTTTACTAAACTGTTGATGTTTCTTAATACTTTTTTAACTGTGTAAGATCTGTCAAAAATTGTATATACGACCAGACTACACACAGTATATTATGTCATACGTACGTCCAGAGTATCTTACATCTGTACTGCACATTTCCATATACATCTATATTTTAGTTTAGTTGATTATATTGCGTAACATTTACACACCCAATTGTCACAAAGAAGAAGAATGTACGGGGCATTCGATTCTCAAATGTCAATTATAGATTTTTTTAAACACCAAATACACAGAGGTTCATGTCGCATTTAGCAAATTTTCTTTCTCATTAACTGTGTTAGGACCATCTCTTTGAATAACTAAAAATACAATTATTTATTTTTTTCTCTTCAGATTGTTGAAGTTGCTGGAAGGGAAGCTTATAAAACACCCATCTATTCAGGGAATTAATTTTGTTAAAGCTGAAGCACCCTACTGTTGTTTATAATGTTTTGTTTTAATGAATTAATCAGTATTGTTTAATATTGAATTATTATTACTTTCTTATAGTAACTGTCCCTTGTACACGTTAATTCGCCTACGTTATCAGAACAATATATATCTTTTTCCCCTTAAAAAGTGTTTTGACTTACAACTATATTATACAGTTTTTACTACACGTTGTAACACAGTTATTAACTTTGACTGAATATGCTTATTATTTTTATAATTTATTCCGGCTGTACAATGTTTACACATTTTCCGGAACCAAAGATTACAGAAGTGATTGAATTCTCATCTTCCACTGCTGCTTGTCCATCCAAAGATCTTCTTCAATTTTTCGTTCCCTCAATATAGTCTGAATTTCTTCTATCCAGGTGATTGGTGGTATTTCTCTTTTCCTTCTTACTGGTGGGAACTATTCCATAACTCTCGTTGGCAATCTTTCCTGTGCCATTCTTTTTGGGTGTCCATATGAGTGTAATTTTTTTGTTTGGATAAAATCAACAATTGAATTTTTAACATTATTCTATCTTTAATATTTCCCAATCTCACGATCTTCTATCCTTTAATTTCTAATTTTCTCACGTATGGATACTCTTGCAGAACGTCTCCAAAAGTCCATCCCTGCTGTCATTAATTTTGTTCTTGTGTGTTTATTAGTAGTCCAAACGTCTGAGCCGTACGTCATGATACTTCTAACAATGGTTTTAAATATTTTGGTTTTAGTCTCTGCTGTAATTTGCTTGCCCAAAGGATTCCATTTAATGTATACAAAGCTATTTTTCTCAAATAATTCTGGATTGCATTTTTTTGTCTTGATTCTCACTGGCCGTCATTTTTACCCCTAAATGCTTGTATTCAACTGTATATGAAATCTTCCCCATATCTTCCTCCAATATCAAGTCTTGATGAAGGTCAGCTATTGCCATGTATTTTGTTTTATTCATATTATCTTTAGCCCTCCATTTGTGATATTCCTGTATCAATTTTATAGTTTATGTACTCTATATCTTCAAAATCTTGACCCAAAAGTAATTGGTCATCAGCAAACTGTAATGAATAAACTGTGTCACCATTAAGTGGAAGTCCCATGTTCCTGCACATTTTTTTTTCAAGTCTCTATTGCTTTCTCCGTATAAATTTTGAATAGCGTAAGTGATAGACAACATCCTTGGCGTAAACCTTTGGTCAATTGAAACCCTGGTGACAAATTAATTCCTATTTGTATTCTCGATATTGAATTGTTATAGAAATTTCGTATAGCTTTTATAATAATGGGGTTGATACTAGTTGCTCTTACGGCTGCCCACAGATTGGCTAACAGATATGCTTACTAAACTTTAGTTTTAATGTTTTATAAGTTTAGTTCGTGTTAGACATTTGTCAAAAATTTACACAAGATTATAGAAAATTTCGTAATCAGTGTACATGTGGAAAAAGAACTAACCTATTGAAAGATATTGTTAGTACTGGGGTTTTGTTCCTTGATGACTCGGTAGAGGTGTCTAAAATTATAGACGTACTTTCACAGCAAAACATTTCTTCATTCATAAAGAAACAAGGGAGTCACATTACTATCAGACTGCTATACGTCCATAATGAATGGTGATTAATTAATGACGAAAATTAATGAAATGTGAGTTTATTTTAAATCTATTCATTAAACACGTATCTATTATATTAAACACGTATAACTACGTGTAGTATATACATAGAAACAAGTACACTTGATTCTTTAATACAGTATTACCTAATTCGTATTATGCTTCAGGTAGCTAAACACCAAAGGCTTATAGAAAAATAAAAACTACACTTCCGTTCAATGTGTTTTTCATTGGAGGATAAAAAGGGAATAAAATTACTGTCCTTTTATTGAAGTGGTTTGTTTCAAACAGTCTGTCTCTTAAATGTAAATAACTGTGTAATTATCAGACACACTAGAGGCTGCGTAAACTTCACCCTCCGCTCTTCAAACGTTTCTGTATTACCCAAACCACTGCCGTTCTCTGAGCCGTTTGATTCCATTTGGTTTCGGTTTTAATTGCCTTTCGTATGAAATGTTGAACAACAATCATTAAATATAATATGCGCTGCAAGCGAAAATATTTTGTTATCTATAGTTGATTATGCCAATGATAAAATTATAAAAATGATGGTAATATACGCGTAACCAAATTTATGACACAAACATTAGGAATTATTAAAAATGATTAATTATTTATTTCGTACAAGTACTGGCAGTTAGAAAGTGGATATTAAGAACAGAATAAGTGACATTTGTTAATCCATTAATACGGTATCTCACTTTTGTAGTTTCATGCATTTTTAACATTGCAAAGGTGGTTAGTATGATATTGACCAATTTAACATCTAAAATGACTTTTAGGAATTTACACGTTTGGTTGTATTTGCGATCAACATATGTATCTTTTAATTTAAATTACAGTATTACAACTACAATTACTTACGTCCTCGTTGTTATCTATTTTTGCCTGTACGTAAGGTACGCTTAGATACACTATACTTTTAAAATACTTTAAGTTGCTGGTTTTTCACTGGTAGTCATATGAACAAAGATCACAGCTTATTCAAAAATAAATGACGTCCCAAGAGACGACTGATACGCTTGCTTCTTAATTACCTTAAAGATCTTTTCTTTAGAATAACAAGAAATTGAAGACATCATCAACTCCCTCCCACACAGTCAGTAATACACTTGTTTATAAAACTTATTTAAATACTACAAAAATATTGTACTATTATAAAACTTCCATATATCTAATACGCATAACAAATACTCATTAATTAGGATATACTAAAAATTTTTAAAACAGTATTCTGTATGTAATTTATAGATCATGTTATACTGAATTATGTGTCATGCCTTCTGCAGTTTACTTTTCTATTTCTAAGTTATTTAATTACCGCTTCACATTTTTACAAAGCTTCCCTACATAGTCTTTAAATTTTCCATTACACTTTTACTTTTAAATTAGTTAGTAACAAAACTTTTCCGGTTTGTCATTTAAACCGTTTTTTTTTAGCCTAAAACAAGATATACAAAATCCCAAATTTCTGTCGTTGATTTCTCGCCTAAATGAATAAACAGGTCGTTGGTATTTCCTTAACGATGGGCTCGTTTCTCTTATTAATAGTTTGATTTATTATTCCAATACCTCATGTTTATGTTTGTGAAGCAAAGTGTACTAACATCACCAAAGATACAACAACGTTTTATACCTCACGTCACAACAATGTGGCAAAACAACATAGCTAGAATTTATTGCTAACAGCACATTTTATTTTTGTAATTTAACATTATTTTTAATTACTTAATTTAATAACACAAAATAAAATTCGCAAAAATTAAACGAATTTTGTTCCTTGATTAACAGAGAGTACTCAAAAGTATTGAAAATCATATTAAACGCATACGTTAATTACTAAAATTATATTATCTGTATGATTAAAAGATTGCATTTCCCTATTGTGTGTATTATATTTGCAGCTTTTAAATATTTTTTTGTTTAAATTAATTAACCAATATGATTTAATATACAGCAAACTAGTGTTATTATTTGCATTTGCAGCATTATATATTTTGTTAATTGAATAACGATAAAAACCGTACAATAAGATTAATATCGATGTGCTTGTAAGTGGATGCCGGTTTTTAAGACAAAAAGTCAAATCCCATACAACAATATAATTACAAATATTATTTGAGATTTTAATTCGATAATTTTCTACAAGTACAAAGATCTAGTTTGTATAATACACAGTTAATAATAATTTTTAAAAACAGTTTCAATAAAATCTTTACTTCGCAATGATTAACAAATAATCACCTGAAATCATGATACATGGACACTACAGTACCACGCACTAAACACGTTATTTAATCCAGTAAAAACATCCCGTTTTCTGTAGTAAGACCATCAACAATAACAACGTACATACCAAACTAATATCTGGCAATCATTTCTGATTATTTTAGACAATAAGCTCATTTCTATATTCATGGTCTATTTTACACAACCGAATACATATTCTACTCATTATAGAATTAATTCTATTGTGGTATACGACGTTGCATGCAGTTGCATGCAAATCTTTTTCTAATAGGCAAATATTATTTACGTGGATCGCAGAAAGCTAGAAAAAATGTGCTATACGAATTAAAATCTTTCATCTCAATGTATTGCATTCCACTGTCTAATTACGCTTTCTGCATTACTAGGCACTTCTCCTTACTTAATCTTATTCATATCACGCTTTTTAACTCCTATAATATAGAGGGCATATATTAGTTTTATTACTGAAATTTTGTTCTCTACTGGGATAATATTGTCTCTTCATAACTCAAAAGCCCCCTTCCCTTTGATTTTAGTCTGTCTTCCCACTTTACTTTCTACATCTTATTCTTTCTGTCACTATTTTTGATCCATATCAGTACTTTTAAGGGAGAGAGAGAGAGAGAGAGAGAGAGAGAGAGAGAGAGAGAGAGAGAGAGAGAGAGAGAGAGAGAGAGAGAGAGAAGACTCTGAGCACAAATAGAAATTACAAATTAGCAGTGTTAAGAAAAAAGTAAGATAGTATATTTTTTTATTGACATTGAAGAAGAGTGGAAAACGTTTTTCTCATCTTATAATTCATTAGACTGTTATTTTTCCCTCATTGAAAATAGTAATAAATTTACACGATAAATTCTACTTTAACATATTATTGATTTACTTGAAATAAACGTTTCACTACCTAGTTCCTCAGCTGCAGAACTCGCTGATTGTTTTGAACAAAAATTTTAGATAAAATAAATTTAATGAACCCTACTTTTTAGCACTGTGAATAAATTTCTTCTATGACTAGTTCTTACGCAACAGAGAGGTAACACTTACTGTTTCCCAAACTTTGTTTTTTTTTCAATGTTTTTACTTTTATATGCTAAGTATGCTAAGTAATCTACACACAAAAGAAAAATCTTATTGTGGTGTACCTATCTTAATCTTAGAGATACCTACTTCTAAAACTCTTACAAATCTTTGACTTCAGGATTTGAAACTTGGTGCCCTTTTAAAGTTATAAACTTTGTCAAAGTAATATGAGTTTAGAGCAGGTGTCACATTTCCGTTGTCTTGGTTCTGACATCACTTACAATGTGGATTGTGATAGTGATCAGAAGTTGGCTAAGTTTCAGTCAGTATGCGGCACAATTCGTCGAGTGTTGTCGAGAAAAAACAAGGAAAGAGACTCAACTATGCTATTGTTACTGTATGGTCCTGAAACTTGGGTTCCGACGAATAATATCTGAGTAGGATACAGGCTTTGGAGATAAGATAGTTGCGATCTGTCAAAGGCTGCATACGAATAGTTAGACTCCACAATGAAGACAATCGTAAAGAGTAGAACATTTTTAATATTCGAGATCGTATTGTAGAGAACAAAGAGAGATAGATTGCTTATCTGAATAATATGCCAGATCGCTTCATTGCCTAAGGAAGTTTGGCAATACACGCCCGTTGGGCAACGAAGTATAGGAAGACCTAGGAAGCGCTGCTGGTGAAGTAGATTTTGGGAGCTCTTTGTAAGAGGAACAGGTGATTCGCTTGTTCCCTGGCAGAAGAAGAAGACGGTCCGTAAGATACGACCGAAGAAAGTGGACGACAGATGCGGGGAGTGACGAAAGCGCTAGTTTGTAGAGCAGGCCTTCGTGCCAGACTTTATCGAAGGCTTTGATCACATCCAACATGAGAGCTCCCGTGGCCTGATGACTGTTAGCGGCATCGGCTAGGCAGGTAAGAACCCGCACTAGCTGAAGGGTAGTCGAGTGCCCCGGCCTGAAACCAAACTGCTAATCACGGATGAAACCAGCCACCAGGGGCCGAAAACGGGCCAGGAGGAGACGCTCGAAGACCTTCGATATTGGGCGGTAGCTTCCAGGAAGCGTGGGCGGCTTCTTGGGCTTCGGGATCATGATGACATCAGCGGTTTTCCACAGGCGGGTGAAGTACCTCAGCCGGAGACAGGAGTTGAACAGCTCAACAAGAACGTCAACTGCCGAAGGGGGGAGATTCTGTAACGCTGCGGCACCGACACGATCGGGCCGGGGGCTTTTCTCTTCTTCACCCGGCTAGAGACAGATTCTAGGTCCTCCTTAGAGACTGAAAGCGGGGGTGTTTCGGGGGGGGGGAGTTGCAAAATAACCAGAAAGAAAATCCCTGACAACGGCCACGTGGGGCGGGTCCGAGATGCCTCTATGGACGGTGAACTGGTCCTCGACACAGTCGGTGAAACTTCCGGCTTGTCTTCCGCAGAGTACACAGTGCAATCCGGGGTGTTCAGGGAATGGCGACTCCACTTTTCGCCTTTTAGTCTACCAGCAGCTCGTGGTCGACTTCCAAGGATTCCATATAGGAGTCCCATCGTTCAACGTTTACGTCAAGCAAAAGCTTGTTTCGACTGGGCTCGAAAACGCCGACGAGCGGCGGGGTCTTGGGTATGCTGCCATCTGCGGCAAAGCTGGCGCCAAAGTCTGGTGGCTTGAAGAGCTTCCGCAGAGCGTTTGTGACTCACCGGTACAGTATAAGTGTCCATTGCGGACTGGACCAGTTTCTGAAGCTGGGCGACACGGAGATCCACGTCATCGCAAGAAACGGGTGGGTCCGGAGGGACAGTTGTCAACTGCCGAGCCAAATCATCATGGTAGGATCGCCAATTGACTCTCCTAACAGGACGATCGGGAAATCGGTGACTGTCCGACGGGGTGTAACTGCGGCTGTACAGTTACAAGCAGGGGGGTCGTGATCGGACGAGAGGTCAGACACCGCGCTGACTTGTAGATTAAAGGGAACGGCCTTGGCAAGAACAATGTCAAGGACGTCCGGCTGATGACCCACTCGGGAGAAGTACGAAGGTTCAGACGGGCCGATGACGAGAAGCCTGGTATCATCTTCGACAGCCCTACGGAGAGAATTATCGTAGAGGTTCGGCGTTCTGCTGTTCCACGTGGGATGCTTGGCATTGAGATCTCCGGCTACGATGATAGGGAATTCACTGTCTAGGAAGGCGTCCCGCTCCTCGTACGGGGAAGCCCTACGGCCGGATCGAAGATAAGCAGAAACATAGAGTATCTCGAGGCCGGTGACGTCAAGCGCCACCGCACACGCTTTGATGAGGGTCATTGCAGGGGAAGGGAGTTCTCTGTGAGAGTTCCGCCTGTGGACTAAGATCGCTACCCCGCCAGAAGCGGCGTGGGGATCGGAACCAATCCTGTATTTCCTATAGCAGGTATAGGCTGGCAGGGAGAATCTGAGGTTGGAAGTTAATTGTGTATCGGAGAGGAGTACGACATCAGGGTCGTACTCCACCAGGAAAGCTACCAGCTTGGGCTGACGCGTTGAAACGCCATCAGCGTTCCACGCGTCGAATCAAAACTGTCTAGGGCAGGGGTCGGGGCGATCAATGCTATTAGGGAGGTTAGGATGACCATTAGCATAAACGGAACATCCCGAGCAGCAGCAAGAATATGGGTTACGATGCCGCTGACCCAGGCCATCAGCTGAGCCTCGGAGACCAGTGGCGACTAGCCGGCACTGGGGCCGCGGAAGGTGCAGATGCCGCCTACAGGAGGGCGGGGATAGCTACTGTAGGCTGCTCGGGAGCTTGTGAGACTTCCATGGAAGTCGCAGGGGACGGATCAGCAGGAGCAGGCTCCTGGCCGGGTCGAGGCTGAGCTGGCGAAGGAGCACTATTCTCCTCCGGGAAAAGTGGTTTGGCCACTTGCGGCAAGCGGGCTTCACGCCTGGATCGCCGTTTCTTAGGCGGCTGGGTCTGGGAGGGGGTATTGCAGGCGATGCCGCTTGAGTAGCCGGCACTCCGGCTGATGCCAAGGTTCGGGGGGCCATAGTGGGCACCGAAGCGGCCGCTACGGCGTAAGATAAGGTTCCACCAGCAGCCGGAGCCGCTGGAGGAGCCGTAGATGCAGAGGCGGGAGGCTGGACGGCCTCGCGCCTCGAGGGTCGAGGAGCAGAGCGGAGAGGCTCAACCTGACGGTCTTGCTCCCGCTTCTGCTTCTTAAGGGCCTTCTTAAACTGGGGACAACCCGTAAAGTTGCCCGGATGACCGCCCCCGCAGTTGCAGCACTTTGCAGGTTGAGGCTTCACAACAGGACAATTCTCATTGTGGGCCTCTCCGCATCGTACGCAACGGGGCAGCATCTTACAAAAGGCCGATGAGTGGCCGAATCGGTGACATTGAAAGCTTGGGAAGGCCCAGGCTTACTGTTGAAAGCACGTATCTGTACCCAGAGGCACAGAATGGTGTCTAGTTCGTAGATGCTAGCAAAGGATCCAACCTTCTGGATACGGATGCAAAACGAATTCATTTTCCTTTTACGGTCTCACCTCAGCTGGTGCCGCCGGGACAGTCCGCCTTGGGGACTTCGGCTTGCTTCCGGCACTTCCTCACCGTTTCCGGCTAGGAACGGACTGGAAGCCGTCCTCCGTTTCCATCTCGGTCTCTGACGACAACTCACCGAGTGCCGTGGCGTACGCAAGGGTAAGACGGTCCTGAGAAGGAATAGCAGAAGGCTGGTCCTGCGAAGAAGCCGCGGAGACAGGGCGGAAGGCTGACCCGTGAAGGAGCGCTAGAAACTGGGTGGCCCTTAGCAGGACCTTCGTCGCGAACCGAGACAGGAGCAGGGTTAGCGGAAGGTTGAGGGGCAATGCATACAGAAAGCCCCTCTGAGGAACTTAGCGTAACGTAGCTGAAACGTTTGGTTTTAATGAAAACCTTAGACCACGGCAAAACAGCCCGGCAGGTAAATTAAATACAACTGACACCGGCCATGAAAGCCTTCGAACAATAATGCGTTTTTAACTATTTGTTTATTGTAAATAACTAAGCACTTCGAATAAAAATGTACGTTAATAATTAAAATACATAAAATGTAAATAAGTGAAGGACATCATTCAGATTTGTTGTGTTTTTAAATCTTTTATATTTATAAGGGATTAATATAGAGCTTTATTTTATCAGAGGTAGGCTATACGAAAAGAATTTAGGGTTAAAACAGAGACGGGGGATTTTGATTGCGTCTGATGTAATATGCTAGGTACAATGACATCAATGTAAGAAAAGTAAGTTGAAGCACAATGCGACTGTCATGCAAAATCCAAATTGAAAATTAGCAGCGAATAAAGGTAGATCCATAGGGGAGGTTCTTATTGAGAATTCCAGTCATGTGTGCGAGATAAAAACACACTGGCTATGTTTCTTGTGTCATCATGTATCTTCACAAATTTGAAGTAAATTTATAGTGATTTTACCTCTTAACAACTAGACAGCTTTAAGCTAAGTATTTGAAAGTAATACAGGTAGAGAAAATGTGTGCTTAGATGTGAATTGAATGAGACATTTTTTTAAGCAGCGTAACTATTAACCTTAACTATGCTAATACTTAATGTAGATGATATTCCATATTGGTAATGTAGTATCATACATCATAATACTCATCATACTGTGTATAGCACTTATCACTTTTATTTTAGTGATAAAAGTGATTAACATCTGCAATCAATAATTAATACCTGTATGTCTATTTGACTGCAGTTAGTCTTTCGTAAAACTTGTAATTTCACTATATAACCCAAATTAAAATTAAAATTTTATACATATGGATAATTATTGCCAGTTCATAGTTTTATACATAACATTTATTAAAACATGTACTGGTTCCTTTGCATCCAGTTTAAGTTACTGTAAGAATTAATAAGAAAAAGACAATTCATTATTTTTATAATAGTTCTAGAGTTCATTATGACTTCTGACAGACTTGGTTAACAGATTCGTTTGTAATTTTCCTAGCTAATGCAGTTTTAGCTTCAACTTGTGGTTTTTCTCAGTCAGTTTTTACAATTTATCCTGCAGTTTAATCAGTGTTCACTGCATTTGAGTTACAGAGAGTAAAGGGATACCACTAACTTGGCAATCTACTTAATACAGTTAGTACTTTACAGAACATAGAAGGTGCATGCAATTTAAAAGACACTTGTTGGTAGTATTTGAATCGCTTTAATGTGGTAAAGTTTGTAAAGTACAAGTTATTTAAACTTTTACAATTGGAAAGTTAACTAGAAAATTACTATGTGTGTATGTATATTATACTCATAAAAAAAAGGAAAAAACAGAAAGTGACTTTACACATTAAATTATTATAATTAAATTCTTGTATACTCAGTTGTTTTAGTTTTTTCAGGTTATACGCGCGTTCTGAAGAGTTCTAAGTTGCGGAAATTAGTAGATAAAACTTGAAAAATGATTCTTTTTCTTTGTTTTGATGCAGTACATACAAGATGAAATATTAAGACAATTTTCAAAAAATAAAAATAGCCAATTTCAAGAAAAATAAACATGGTTGCCGTCATGGGCATTTGAACTATAAGGGGTGGACTTTCCGATAACTATGTATAAAATTTTGCTAGTAAGCAATGAAAATCCTTTACTAGAAATTATCAGGCAAGGTACTGGACCATAACATAAATATAAACATTATAACTATGAACATCACAAATTAAGATCTCTATGAAAATAGAGCAAACGATTATATAATCTAACTTTTTTAAAGAAAATTGTACACATCACATTGAAACTAAAATAAATATAGCTAAAACAGGCATAACAATTATTTCATACTAACAAGAAAGAATGTCTTCATAGTATAAAAAAGGTTTATTGGCGAGAACTTTTTCGTGCATATTGAAAACACACAATCTACGTGTACAATCATTATTGAGTCAATAATTACTATATGACACCTAATTGTTGAGTAATTGATACTTTTAGAGGTGATGATGATTATGAGAATGACATTACTCTTTTTATTACCACATGCTGGTGACGTGTTGAAAGGACATTGACTAAGAATTGAGTTAGAATGATTTTCATCTTCATAAATCGGCTGTATTGCTCAGTAATAGACTATGAAGATATCATTTTACACTGCTAGATTTTTTAGTTAATTTTTGGTTAATGATACACTATTGGGAATCTGCTGTTGTTTCTAAGCGACTGACATCGTATAACTCGTACTTATATGCGTACATGTTTGGGATATCTCGGTGGCTAAATTAGTATAACTACACAGGTTTCAATATGATATTCTGCAATAGAAGTTCGAATAGATAATATATTTTCAAACAAAAAATCAAAGACCACTTTTAAATGATTATTTTGCACACGCCGACTCCATAGTAACTAATCTTCAAAGGACAAGGAAAAATTACTTTAGTTGGCTTCGATTCCTTAACCTTAACCTGCGATGGGTGGATCAGTTGCTAAGACGATTATAAATATTCTGTAAGAATATTCAGAGGCTATGATTTTGGTATCTGTAACTAAATCTAGTGTTCTGTTATCAATGTAAGGTAGTTGTCACACCCTAAATCTGTATGTTATTTGTCACCTGTATGTACAGACAACATGTAATATATAACATATATGATATGTGATATATAATAATTAATGTAAACTATATAATATATATTATAAACTTATAATATATAAGTGGAAAGAGGCTCAGCACTTGTTTTTATTATAGTAGTAATGTAACGTTTATATGAATAAAAGAAGATATTATGACTACATCAATATTAATTTTTCATTTGTATATTTATTTTATTCTATATAATTAGAGTTTTGCTTACAGAATTAGAAAATCTGCCTTTGGAATTTGCATTAAAACAATTTTTATACAGATTTATTATTCAACGATTAATAATACGTTGTGGTAATAAATTAATTGTCATTATTAATACTGGTAGAATGATTAATAATATTCATATAGACTCACATTATTCCTCTTAATAAAATTAATAATTAATCATAATTTGGATTTGTAAAAAAATAATATATTTGTTATTGTTTTTTTACAATGTTTCGACAACATGAGAAAGTACTGTCATCACGAGAAGTATAATGTATAGGCCTAAATATAATGTATAATTTGAAGAATTAATATATTTAAATAAATAAACAAATTAATAAATAAATATACATATATTTTAAGATTTTATAACAATTGATGTCAAATTACTTTAACGATTTAGTACATTACATTACAGTTCTGATGATGACAGTAATTTAAAACTGTCGAAAAATTTTAAAAAAGAATAAAAAATATATTCTTCTTTTAAAAATATAAAGTATTACTTTTTATTAAAACGTCTAATTAATATAGACACTAATTAGTAATTAATTATTATTACATTATCTTATGTTAATATTTTACTATTGTGGAAATTTTAATTTAATGTATTAAAATACATTACTAACTTACTTCACCTTACTTTATTACTTACTTTCATTTAATGTATTAACTATCTGTATACAAATTTTGACGTCATTTCAAATATAAAAACGACAACTACTAAAATATTACTACTGTACAATTACTATTTGAAAATGATGGGTACAGGGTAACTAATATTTTAATTTTTGTGACTGTTTACGTCCCATAATAATTTACTTTCAGGTGTATTTAATTTTCAACATAAATGTGAATAGCCTGTAATAAATAAATTCATAAACGTAAATTAAACTGAAATTTTATTTTAGAATTTTGCACCTTGAGAAACGGCAGGTCTACGAATATAAAACCTTTTTAAAAGAGCGAGGTTAGCGGAGTCTCCAGTGTGTGATAATTTCACACCAAATCCCCTTGGACGACTCAATTGTTGGAATACGAACTAAAAAAAGCGGTATTTTTCATTGCTGTACAATGCAATCTAATGAAAAGCGCACTATCAGATCTATTTTATTTCTCACTACAGCTATCGTGTTTACCTTCTGTAAGCAAAAGCAAAAATATGCAGTTAACTACATTTACCATCAAACACACCTGATTATACATCACATATTATTGTGGGCAACAGTTGGAATACTGGTGGGAAGAACTCCTAATAAAGAGTACTCGTGTGTTGTTTTTATTTATTTACATTATGTGAATGTGGCGATTAACATACGTATTTAATAAAATGCAAGTGTAGAAAAGGGCCAGTAAATCAGTAAAATATTAGAACTGCACATTGTGAGATACTGCACAATAAACGGAGGTATATAGGTTCAAACGTGTAAATTGGCATAAGTGTATATAGAATTCGTTGTTGCACTGAAATGTTTGCGATTACGGTTTTTTTATTGCCTTCACTTTCTTTCAAACAATAATAAAACAAATAATATTATTGAAATGATTGAAAAAAATTAAAACATTTTAAGGAATACCATGAATGAAGACCGTCTAATTACTCTGACCAATAATATCAGTGAATAAAGACTTAATCCTCAACATAAATAATTTTGATGGAAAGGTTATCAGGTTATCAAAAATTTTATTTCGCCGGAAGATAAACGACTTGATTTGTGTATAAACAATAACTTTTATTATAAATACGCCTTGTTAATTACGCTGATGTCTGAAAATACTTCCTGGACACGTTGAACGCGAATAACTCTTTTTGTGGTCAAAAATATGAACAATATGTATTTGAAAGATAATACCTAACGACTGTTAATATATGTGCTGAAAGCGTGTACATAAAAACTTATTGTTTTGTATTACCAAATGTCAGTGATTAATTGGATTTAAACGTCGCCCGAACGCAGAACGTAAGTTAATGTTTTAGTAATCTTACTATTGTGTAAGGCTCCAAAGCGTATCTATCACGAGCTAATACTGTGTATGAGGTTGGTGAAGAGAATGACATTCTCTTGTACCGTTTAAAATTAAACACAACCTTTAGACAAAGGTTGTTTTAGAAGTTGTGAACTTTAAAAAAAAAAATATGCAATTCTGTATTTTGACACACACAAAGGAACCTGAAGTCTCAAGACTAAATTTTACTGAGAATTTTCCCAACATGAGAGAAATGAACGACTCAGGCAAACATGAAAAATGTTTAGTGCCACAGGGATACTCCCATTCAATCCACGCGTAATTCCCAAAGTTGCACTGAGCGTAGTCACTGTGAAGCCACCACAAAACTCAAGAATACCTCCTACTTCCTCTGAAAGACGATCTTTTGTTTCTTGGTGAGAAGGTCGATCGTCATCTCTCCGGCAACGACCAAGACGGTCGGCTCGGAAACCGTGCGGTAGGCCGATGCAGCTCGACAGCACTTCGTATTTGGACCTGGGCTAGTTTCTTCCTGTAAACCTACCCTCAGGGAGTCTGCCCACACTTCTCTCCACACAGTAGGACTGACTGGACAGCTGGTATTAAAGGTCTTCTTCTGGTAGTCTTCGGGCCGCAGATGTTACCTGTGAGCCGACTAAGCACCACCGCCACCACTCCCATCACCGCTTTGTTCACCGTACGCCTAATCTACTCAAAAAAGCTCAACTTGTAGTCGATCATTACTCCACGGTACTTTACCGCTGGCTTTGACTCGATCACTTCGTTCCCAACTCGCACCGGTGTTACAGTGGGAATCCTCTTCTTAGTCAGAACCACGACTTCCATCTTGCTTAGGGCTAACGTCAACCCGTGCACTACCATTCAGTTGGTCGTCCCTGAATAATAATAATAATAATACAAATAATAATAATAATGATGATGAAGGAAAAGAAGATGATGATGATGGTGGTGGTTTTTTTTGCGGGTGAGGAAAAATGCATTATGCACCATCAGGAGACACCCGACTGGTCTTCCGGTGTGTGGGACTCGCACCCACCAAAAAACCTCCACTTTACAGGCAGCGCACCCCCCTGGAACAACTATTCGTTTGGCTTCAGGGTGGCACCTCGTATTGCGCCTACTAAGCTCCTACAGCTTTGTCTATATCATCGACTTGTGAGAGGGTCCAGTTCAGGCTTCTTCTGCCGTAGGACCATCCTCACGAAGGTCACAACCATGTCCCAGTTCTCTCTGCTGTTGAGCATGACGCCTATGATGTTATCAGGCGTGATGGGGCCAATCTACGATTCCAGTCCTCGCCTCTCCAGCACCCACCGTTGACACTCGAAGAAAGTGTGATGAGCGTCATCGGAGTCTCAGTCGCCGTACACGCACGACGGATCCTCCATCTTACACATCCTTCGCAGGTATGAGCAGAAATAACCATGCCCTGTCAGGAATTGAGTAAGGTAATAATCTACCTCGCCGTGCGTTCTGTCCACCCATTCAGGGAGGTTCCCAATCAACCTCGCCGTCCACCTAGCTCGACTCTCCTGCTTCCATCGTAGTTGCCAGCTCCGTATGGAGTGTGCCCTGGAGTGTGTTCTTGCTTCTACGATCCCCAAGTCTTCCTTGGTCTTGTAGACCCTCTTCCTCTCCTGGGCCATCAGATCTATTGGCATTACTCCCGCGACGACCAACACTGCTGGTTCCGACACCGTTCTGTAGGAGCTTGCAATTCGAAGTGCTCCTCTTCGTTGTACCGCGGCCATTTGCTTGCGGTATTTTTCTCGCTTTAGTGCGTCGGCCCAGACCTCGCATCCGTAGGGGAGAATCGAGTTAGTCACCGACATCAGCAGTCGCCGTCTTCCCGCAGCTGGGCCTCCGACATTTGCCATTAGCCGGCTCAGCGCAGCAACGGCCTTAGCGGCTTTCTTTGAGGAACATCGGATTTGCTCCCATTAGGAGAGGAGAGATTTTCTCCCAACATCCAGGTGCACCCCAGATACTTCACCGCTGGCTTTGATGTTATCGCCTTTTCCCCCACCACGAACTGTGTGATTGTGGGTATACGTCGTCGAGTGAGCAGCACAATCTATGTCTTTCCGTCGCAAGGCTCAGACTGTGTTCTTCCATCCAGGTGCGGACCCTACGCGTGACCTGGTTCAGCATGCGCTGCGCCTCCTCTGCGTCTCTCGCGGTGATCACGGCAGCCACGTTATCAGCGTATGCTACCAGCAAGGTATCATCTGGCATCTCCATCCGGAGGATTCCATCATAGAATGCATTCCACCTGTCGGGGCCCAAGATAGAGCCCTGAGCTACGCCTCCTGTTATTTCTCTGCTGCGTGGCCCATCTGCTGTGTCGTATCGGAGCTCCCTGTCCCTCAGGTAACTTTGTATTATCCGGAGCAGGTAGTCCGGCGCTTGAAAGACGTCCTCCAAAGCCGCTAGCAAGTCTGTCCACCTGGCCGAATTAAAGGCGTTGCGTACGTCCAGTGTAGCGAGTAGCATCGTCCTTCTGGAGAAGTGATTACCCCGCTGGGCCACCTGGACGGCACTCGAGATCTCCTGTATGGCTCCAATGGTGGATCTGGCCGTTCTGAACCCGTACTGCTTCGGTGGCAGATCTCCCGCATCCCGAATACCCGCTACTAGGCGAGGCCTGAGTAGACGTGCCAGTAGTTTCCCCGCCGTGTCCAGCATACAAAGAGGTCTGTATGCCGACGGGGAATTCGGGTCGCCCTTCCCTTTGCTGACTAAGACTAGTCTCTGGATCTGGACCACCCTCAGCACTTCCGCAGGTATACCATCCGGCCCTGGTGCCTTCTTGTTGCGCAGGGAGCTAGCAGCTAGTGATAGCTCGTCCTCACTGAAAATCAGGACGTCTTCCAATGGGACTGGGTATTCATCTCGATCCCTCAGTGGGTGACGAGGAAACAGACTGTCTACGATGAAGCGCATCTGATTTTCATCCATCCTTGGGCTACGTGGCCGGTCTCCAAGCCTGCTCATTACAAGCCTGTACCCCAGACCCCAAGGATCAAAATCTAGATTACTCCTGAGGATCTCCCACTTGAGTCGCTTACTTCTGTTGATGGCCTCCTTCAGTCTTTTTCTAGCGAGCCGATATTCGTCTTGCGCTTCGGCTGCTGCAATCGCGTTTCTCCGTCTGTTTCTGGTCGCCATGCGACGCGAGCGCAAGCAACGTCTCCTGAGGTCAGCAATCTCATCTGTCCACCAGTACGCCACTGTCTTCCACCCGCGGCGTCCCGCTCTCCTGGGCATAGGACACATCGCAGGCGTTCCGTATGAGGCGCATTGTCGCACCGATGACTTCCTCTGTCGAACCCAAGCTGTTCATCACCGCCTCCTTTCCGATCGCGATGACATCCTGCAACAAATCCTCGTCCAGTTTGGACACGTTCCAGCCAGGTGTTCGGCTGGGTTCAGCTATGGGACAATGCTGAACTCTCTGCAGGGTGAAAGTGATATACTGGTGATCACTACCAGTATAATCTTCCAACACCTCCCAGTTCATGACGCTGTGCGCCAATGCGTCGGATACCAAAGTGATGTCCGGGATTGTTTCGGCGCAACCAGGTCTTCTAAAAGTTAAGATACCGCCCACATTGACCACTGCGAACCCGACTCTTGCTGCCATCTCTAACACGTACCGTCCCCTGGCCCACGTCGCAGGCATTCACCACTCCACCGCTTTGGCGTTGAAGTCTTCAGCAACCACGCAGGGTCCTTCCATCTTACGAATCGTGTCTTCCAATTTGTCCACTTATCAAGAAAAAAGTGGATGGTCTCGTTAGGGGTGAGGTAGCAGCTCACATAAGTGATGTCCTCGCATCTCACCCACACGAAACCACTTCCGGCACCATGGCTTAAAGGGAGCGGCACGGTCGGGTCGGGAATCCAGATTGCAGACGTCCCGACTAAGTCAGCATACCATCCCGGTTTCTCTCTATCGTGGTGCTGCTCGCTGATGATCAGAAGATTGACACCCACGTCCAGCTTCAGCTGCTCCAGGAGGGCGTCCGCCGTCCTGCTCCTATGCAGGTTTCCCTGGAGAATCTTCATCGGCCAAGACTGCTCTGGGCCCTCCCAAGCGCCTGTCGAAAGACCGCACAGATACCCGACCCGGGAACATGTTTCAGAGCATCGGGGTCCAAACCACGCTCCTCGCAGAGGAAACACCTCGGCTCTGCTTGGCAGTCTTTTTTCAGATGGCCTGCACAGCCACACTGTATGCATATACCTGCCTTCTTTCTGTCGGGCCCTTTGCAGTCCACCTGTAGATGGCCAAAGCAATGCAGGCGTAACAGCGCATCACCAGGGCCCTTCGGCGCACTCTGCCGTACACCCATCCGATCTTTATGCGGCCAGTTTTGAGGAGTTTAGCAACTCCCCGCTCCCCCAGCTCGACAATCGCCATCTTCTGCTCCCGGGTGTTTGCCTTCGTCAGCGTCACTCTCATGTCCCCAGCCAGGTCATCTGCATCGCGTTTGACGGCATTACGGACCTCCTCTTCTGTTGTGAGGCAGTCAAGGTCCCTTATCTCAAGAGTTGTCCTGGGTTCCAGGCTGCGGACAGAAGCAGACTCGCCCAACACTCCCCGCAACGCCTCACAAAAGCCCTCCTTATTGGTGGTCTTTGGTCCCAACTCCAGGAGAACATCCCCAGAGCGAGTCCGGCGGACGGACCTAATTTCAGTTCCCGTCGTCTCCGGGTTGGCATCTCTCCTGATCTGTGTCAGGACCTCCTCAAATGTCTTCCCCTGTACAGGCTTGATGAGCAAAACCTCGGGTCGAGCGTCCTCCTACTCTCTGTGGTCGCCGGGGTCTTGCTCTCCTTCCCAGGCTCCTTCTTCTGTAGCCGTCTTTTCGCTTCGCGGACTGATCTCCTGGACTGCACCGTCTGCCATACAGTGGGTGTGTTTTCTTTGACCTTCTTCTTATCTGTGGTCCTCTGTGGAAGGGGGCTGGTGACAACATGATGGTGGTGGTGATGATGATAATGGTAATAATAATAATGGCAATAACAAATAATAATTTTCCCTACGCAATATTAGTTCATATCCACTAAAATCCACTTTGTCCTAACAAGAATCACAGTGGGACTAAATAGTAATAGTAATAATAAAAAAAAATCATAATAAAATAACCAATTTTTTATTTTGTATTTGTAGTAACTGGAAGGCTTAAATTCTTTTACATACTTCAGTTAATAAAAATTCATATAAAAAATCAATGTGTCTTTCATCCGACTAAAGGAAGATACAGTATTTGGCGTTTCTGAAATTTGGCAGTATTTGCTTTTTCTGAAATTAGAAAATATACTGATATCTCCAGGTAAAATATGACGACCCTTATGATAAAAATCTAATGTCCATCCTTTAAAAGTTAAGACGGTGAATACATTTAATAGTCTAATAAATTTAGTACACTACCGGTATTTTAACTTTACTTGGTGTTCAGGCAAAGAGTTAACTTTAATTTAATTTAAAAACTTTATGGCTATGGTGATTATGTGCACGTGTCTCACGTATTTTACTGCTTTAATTAAATGGCTCTATTACTATCTCTAAACTAGAAAACATGACTCGTGATGAACTACAATAATTAAAATTAAAAGTTAGTAGGTGTATCGCACATTAAGGCAGTCGTAATTTTCATCTGTAGTTTATTAAACTATTACCTTATTTCTGTGAATACTGTTATTACTGTGTAAGATCTAACAAACGTCTCTATAGGTATTGTGCACGCAGAGTACGTTTTATTGTACACCTTGTGTAGCATATATTTGAACTTAGTTGCTTAAAGTAGGCCTACGTAACGTATACATACTTCATTGACATACAGTGAATATTTTACTTATGTACATTCATAATGTAAATTCATAAATTCATAAGTAAATTAATTTATGAATTTACTTATGAATGTATTCGATTTGCAAATGTTACGTATCGATTTTTTTCTCACACATTAAATACACAGAGGCTCTTGTCGCAAATTATTTCTATAAACATTTAATACTAAAATTGTTTATTTCTCCTCTTCAGATTATCAAAGTTGCTAGAAGGAAAACTTGTAAAATACCTCACATAGGAATTCCAAAAAATTAAATTTTTTTTGAAGCAGAACCAATTAAAAAAATTACCCAAATGTTCGTTTTCAAAATACCGTCTTGTTAAAATGGATTAGTGAATATTAGGTAATACTGATAATTTATTGGTTTGTTTTAGTAATTGTTCTAATACTTGTTAATTCGCCTACGTTTGCATAAAATTATATTGTTTCTCTTAAAAAAATGTTTTATTCTATAGCTGTAATACGCAATTTTGACTACACGTACCGGTTTGCGCACAATTAGTAAATTGGACAAAATAGGCCTACAGTTAATAAATATTCTTTTAATATTTTATAAGTGTATTGCCATGTATAATGTTAGAAATGTTTTGAAAGTTATGTTAAGTTTAGAAATTCCGTCGGAGTAATGAGTAAACAAGTACATGCAAGATAACCTATAAGACCTAATTTAACCTTAGAAGAACTAATCTGTAGGTCTGTTGTTTCTTAGTGGCTTGATGATAGCGTAATAACCGGAACTTGTTGTCAAATTAAATAATATCGTTGTACAGCAAAACATTTAGTGAAACATTTTTCTATACATAATAAAAATATTTGCAGTTTGTAAATCTTGAAAAAAATTTAAGGAATTTAGACTGCATATTAAAGTTTAAATTTGTAAATATTGATTTGAAATCTGAAATATGGTATAACAGAAAGTGCATCGTTTCAAGTCAGGCGATTTTTGTCGTATTTTTCAGTGTAACTACAATTTTTACAAAAGTCGTCTTAGAATCTTGACTTTGAAAATTATGATTAGGCCTACACGTATGCAAACAACAAAATAAAATTGAGTCCAGTATTAAGCAGTATTCTACGACCACCTATTTTTATTAATTAATTTTGCTGTCTTTTGTATTCGTTACCGTTTGTAACTTATTCAGAAACATATTTATGTGCTGGTTTCACCAGTTCGAGTATTAAGAATTACATTACTCATGGATTATTTGCAACAACATTAAGATAAAATCTTATGTGCTTTCCTAAAATATTTGTTTACGGTAACGTAGCAGGAACACACTATCCGATAACACTGTTCAACGCGACATATAATGTAAAAGATAAGTCGCATAAACAATCCACTCTTCCTTACAGATAGTATAGTGTCTTCTCTTCAGGATTCAACCGCTGACTTTAAGGAATTTATAATTTCTCTCCTGTTGAATCCTTTAGCGATAAATAAAATACCCTGATATAAAAGTAAAAACGTCTAATCTGATACCTTTACGTATGCTTCCCCATTCTATTATTTACGCGATTTTGTTTTTTTAATACCGTAAATGTTTGCAACTATTTGGTAGCTTTTCCTGTAAAATCATTTCACTTAATAATCGGTAAAATCAATTTAAAATTATAATCCGACTCCGTTAACATTTTATCCGAAGCGTAGCAGCACTAGCAGTGTGAGTTGCGTAGGGATACGGTACGTTACCCAAGCCGCATGACGAGCGTACAGTCGACTTAAAACTCATACGAGACTTAAAAATATACTGGTACAAAAATTAAAGTTAGAGCATTGTTATACTTAAACTTTTATGGTGTGGAAATCATTATTCTACATCGTTTCAAAACTTTTCAAATTATTTTGAACATAAACAAAGCTATAAGTTATAATTGTGTAACTATATGTTACCGTAACAAATATTTTACAAAAGGATGTGAGATTTCATCTTGATGTTGCATATAATCCATGCGTAATATGATTTTTAATACCCGAACTGAGGAAACCAACACATAAATATGTTTCTGTTTCGAAACGATTATAAAAGACAAAACTAATAACAATAGGTATTCCTAGAATATAAAACTCAATAAAATACTACTTAACACTATTCATTTTTATTTTGTTATTTGCAGTAGTGATACGTATATCATAATTTGCGAAGTTAACATTCTAAGAAATAATTTGTGAAAATTGTAGTTACATTGAAAAATACGACCAAAATCGCCTGACTTGAAACGTTGCATTTTCTGTCATAATATATTTCAAATTTAAAATTAGTGTTTACAAATTTAAAGTTTAATATGCAGTCTAAATTCCTTACACTGTTTTAAGGTTCAATATGAACAAAAACAGTTCTTGTCACGACGTCGATTCTAACCGCAGGTTAGATTAATGGTTCATTGCACCTCTCGAAAGTGGTTGTCTTGCACTAACAGTGAAGATTGTTGTTTAGACAAATACTGTCTTGTTACAGTTAAGGTTTTTTCCTTAGGTTTACCTGTATGTAAGTAAGCAGCTAATGTTTATGCATTTGTATTCTTCATACCTAATCGTTGCAATAAAGTCTATAGTAATTCATAAAACAGTTTTATTATTATTATTACAGCATACATTTAAAGCAATTATCTACAACACTTTTAATTGACTTCCGTATCTAATATATAGAAAATTTAATGAAAATAAATGTCCTCAGATTCAAGTACTGATAACAAAATTTTACAGGACAAAAATTGAATGTTGCACTTAAGTAAATACTGAAGAATATTATTCAAGCACGGTACAACTGTCGACCGCGTACTCAAACATAAAAACAAACCGCCTCAACGAGGACACACGCGCACACGCGCACACGCGCGCGGACGCACACACACAACACACACAGAACGTATACACAAGGCTATTTTTGTTTATCTTGAATACATGGATTGGCATAGGAGGGCAGCTGGTGGAAACATTCCAGACAATTGGTTATGGTTTTTGATAAGCCATATGACGATATGACTGGTATTATAGTTTGTAATGGCGTAGAGTAACATTATTTTGCTTTATCATCTAGATACAGTCACTTTATACAAATTTTTCAGCACTTTTCTGATACTTTGCTACTTTGTTTAGTAAATTCTCTAAAACAACTGACTATAAAAACATGACTACATGATGTAGTGATTGCACAGAATAAGGAACGTCTTAATAAATCGTGTAATTAAATACAATGAACAAATACAAAGAACATATCATCATATCATCTTCTTCATCAGCATTAGCAGTAGCAGCAGGAATAGCAATACTTATGTGTTCTGTTTTTGTGATATCTTATTCTTATGCAATTCGTTCCACTAGAGTACTTGAGCTCTTCCCACTATGGTGTGAAGTCGCTTCAAAAAGGACTGACTTATGTAATGCCATGTTTCTCATTGAAAGTTGCGTTATATGACCGGCATTTTGCAGGGTCACGTTAGTTTTAATGTACCTTTTACATTCTGTATGTGACGTGGTGTTGTCCAGGACTAATGTAAGTACACTATGTCCGTCATTTAGTTTGTTTTTCTTTTCCTCTGATTATCTTAAACTATGGTGTTCTATCGCTGTGTTACATTTCCTGGTGTTGTCGGTATGTTCGTTATGTTTTGTGAAGGATGTCCGTCTGATTACAGTCAAAGGGTTGGATCTTCGCGTTAGTGCTAACATGTACTCTCTTCGCATTTTCTGACATGACACTGGGTTTAACCTACGGATGTGAGTTTGCCGTCTCTGCGTTGTGTCTCACTCATCCACTGCTACTTCAAAGATTGAGGAGAATCAACGTGCAAAAGCATTCTTTGTTCTTCTTATTATTAGTATCATATATTATTGTTATTACATTATGTTGTTATAAATTATTATTATATTATTATTGTAGAACATTGCAGTAGAAGCTATTGTAATGCACTAGAATCTGTCGCATATTGTAATGCTAGAATGGTACAATGCTTTTTTATTTTACTGCTACTAGTAATAATTAGATCTGGTTTATTATTGCCAACACTTGAATTTTGTAAGAAACATCTGGAGGCCTATAGCTCAATTAATATTTATTAATAACACTAAATATTACATGTATATTTTAGTACTAAATGCGCACGAATAACTGAGTTATGTAACTAAAATTAATTACTTCTGTAATTAACAAGTGACAAACAATTAAGTTATACGCACATCACTACTAAAAATCGCGCATCTAATGCAAGTACTGGTTTTAACATCCACACTGCCGTTTGTGAAAAAACAGACAAAAAGTGACGTGTGGAAAACTGTTGCTATGCACGCTTAAACCAAGTTTAATATATTAAGCACGGATTGTTTTCATATCTGACATGTCGATTTACACCAAACCATAAATACTTAGGGCAATTTCGAACGAGAGACAGACGCTAATAATTACCCACGGGGTCACTATGTTGCTCTGCTTCGTGACACAGATTCTTCATTGTCATGATGCCGTAAAAAACACATAAAATGATAGGCGGAGGAACTCCAGGAACAACACCAGCAGGTCTACTGCACACTATTAGATGGCTAATATACACAGGTCAAAGAGAACGCATGGTACATTTTAAAACAAAAGCTGGAAATAACGGCTCAATAACATGAGGAATTTTTCAGTATTAAAATTTTTTAATACTTCAAATAAAATTATAATTTTATATGATAAAATATTTTAATTTAAAAGTATTAATCTAATTCGTAACGTTCTTTAGTTTTTGAAATTATAAATACAGTTTTAAGTACAGCATACATCTTATTTTGTAGAAACGAATTAAGTGTCACCCATTCAACAGTACAGCATCTTAGACTAAGACTTAATATCATAGAATTCAATAAATACTGAATAAATCCGTAGAATCAAAATTACAGAAGAGTATTACACGGAGACAGTTATTAAACTTGATGAATGAGACAGAAAAATGTTAAGATTACTTTCATACCATACTTTTATTTTTCTTTCCTCATATTTATAATTTTCCAGTTAAAATTTGCACTAGCTGACCATTGTATTATGTAATATAGGAGTTGCTTATTTACGTTAAATTTAACGTACGTGACATTTACATCAGTTCCCTGGATAATGGACTGACGGAAGAAGTTTAATTGTACCGGACAGAAAAGACGAATTTTCGATTATTTAAAACGTACGTGCTATGATTGATAACTAACTTTTTCTTAGAAATTAGGTATTGGGATGTACTTTAGAAAGTTTGTAATTTGGAAATTACTTAAAACAATAAGATTAAGTAGAAAGGAATTAAGGACGAAACAGTTATAAAGAAACGAGATTAAATATTCGTTAGCGGCACGCACTGTCGTGAAGTAAGCCGCAGAGGCAGTTTTCACGTGTCAACAGCTGTGACAAATCGTTTCCGTGGGCTGAAGCAAGACAGAACTTTATCTTCAGAATAACTTAACTTCCACTGGCACTTTTGACTTATCGTTTACTTCTACTTTACAGGTAGCTACAAAGTTATGACTTTACTGTTGTAATAGTTATCTGTGCATCTGCCTGCGTTTACGGTATGGCAAAGATTAAACTTTTTTATTCCGTATGCTCTTGAAAGCATGTTCATTACATTATAACACATTGTCGCTTTCTGATACATTTGTGTAACTTGAATCAAATTAACAAATCAACCAATTGACAAGTTATAACAAATTAACAGCATGCTATTCTTATTCGAGACTACGGAAAATATAATTAAATTTAGTATACAGTACAATTAACCAAATTATATACTTTGGTTTCTAATTTACGCGGATCTCAAACTTTGTTATGCAGTATCTATTAAAATTTAAACTTAGTGATAATAAAGTCTTTAATGCATTGGACACTTGTTTGCGGAATTGATTTGAATCATTAATGTTAATAACAAGTAGTACAAGAATGGAAACTCAAAAGAAGTTCTATAAGGTTATAGAAGTCCCCACTCTTTTATACGGTTCCGAAACATGAGTATTATCTAAAAAAAACACAAGTCACATACAAGCTGCAGTAATGACTTTCTTGAGATACTTAAAGGGATGGATGGCACGAAACGATGGAATTAGAAACGATCTGATAAGACATGAATTGGGTATATTCTCTGTAAATGCAGAAATCAAGTAATGTAAGCTGAGATGGACTGAACATGGGCCTATAGGTAGAATGGAAACGAAAAGGCTACCACAACAAGTTTTACAATATGCGTCTAAAGGGGGAAAGAGATGTGGGAAGACCATGCAGAAGATGGCTCGAAAGTAGAGACCGGAACAGGTGATGTCGCCTAATCCTAGAATGAAGAAGAAGAAGAAGAAAAGAGAAGACGTAGTACAGAAATAAAATAACTTTACTACTTGTATAATATGTAAAATTATTTTTCTTGTTAAAATCAGAACTTATCAATTTTGTGATGGGTTGAAGGTGTTAGTACAAAATGTTTGCATAATTTTGTCACTGTTTCCACATGAAGAGCCACGTTCATGTTGCCTTTTATTGTTGTAGTTAACACATATTATATGGAAAGTTTGTGCCTGTAAAGTACACATAACTTAGCGAGATGTAAACCTTTTTTCTCGTTGTGTTTATATTTGCTGACGACTCCTACAACTCTGTTGACTGAGCTAGTTAAAACTGTTCAATACAGCTGTAACACACTTTTCAATCCACCTGATTACTGAACAAAAACTATCTTGTAGATGCATTTGTTGTATAAGCGTACCTTGTAACAGCAATACATTTTTAATATACTCAGTCGCTATAGTACCTGTTGTATCTGTTTAAAAAAATACTGTTCTCCACAGTTACTAACTGGTCACATAACACTGCATACATATAACACTTGCTGTTGTTAGTATATTTTGCTTATTGTATAATTCTATGATATTGTAGCAGTAACATACTTCTTTATATGTATACATTGATATCGTTTATATTCAAAAAAACAGCCAAACACATTTACTGGCAAACTCGTATGTCTCCTGTTGATATATTTTGGATCGTACCAGGAACATAATAGAAGACAAATTTCAATAAAGATGATTTTTTCATCTTCTGTCTGAGATGAGCAGCATACATGTCAGGCCATAGAGGCGAATTTAGAACCACAAAACGTTTTAGGGAGAACACAATACAAAGTAAACTTTACGAAAAGAATCAAATTTACCTCCAATGTTTACTCCAAACTACAAAATTCAGTGACGTGAGTTTCATAAATTAAACATTGTAAGAAGAACACAAAATCCAAATGTTTTAATAGAAAACAAGTCTTAAAGTATATACCATGTGGCAAGAAACGTTATTCGTGTACATATATTGAGTTGAATATAATTCCTAAGCCTTCACGCCCGGCGTCCATGCAGTTCATTTTCTATACTTGTAATTAGTGTATTCCAGTCAGGAATTGTGTATGTTTCAAGTAATTATAAATGTAAGTTAATTATGTTTTAAGTAGGGTTTATGAATTTTATTATGTAATGTTTTTATAATATTATTTTGCAGTTTACCTTACCTGTGTAATGAAATTTGTTTAGTTAAGAAACATGCAAAGTTTATCTAAATTCTACTTATTTCCTACCTGTATCAATGTCTATATGCACTTTAAATTACACCTCTATTGTCGAAAAAATTACAAACAATAGTATTTTTTACTTGAGTAACATTAAACAATTAGAATACTCTAAGAAATATTTGCATTAACATAGGGAAACTTTGTTAACGTATGACTGATAGTACGTATGTTAATGTTAATGTCAAGGAAAAGTGGAGGAATTTAATACTTTTAATTTAGTAAAACATTCAGAATTCGATTTCCAGCTACTAAACATTGTTAGGTGTTAGACTAATTAGATACATAAACTTTATTTATGCTATAAGAATATGTATAAATAATGTGACGTTTTGCACATTGGTTTGAATATTTTCAACTTATCTTAGATTACGTTTCGTACAATTTAATACAGTCATCAACTGTTATGTAAATAATTAATTTAATATTTAAGTTATTACATTGTATATAATAATGGAAAGTTTTATATCCTGTTTAAATTTAAACCTTTTTGCTTAATTACAAAATTACATTTTTATATTTGTTTAGTTTTGCTAAAAAAATCTTTTAAACAATTTTTACCGATTTTATTACTGCTCTTAAACTATCAGTCAGAAATCCATATAACTTTACCGACTATTAACATAAAATAGGTACTTAAATGACGTCTGGTATAATTGATTTAGCTAAAACTAGAGTTTATTAACATTATAAAATACATTATTTTGTTACTTAGCTATTTGGAGTACAGAACGTTTAAAATAAATCTGATAGGCATTTTTTAACAGGACTAAAGTTAAATGTACACAGTTTCCTACCTGTTAAAATACAACGACTAAAACAAAAATTGAAAACCGTTAACAAAATAAAATAAAATTGTTAAAAAATATACTTATGACACAGAAAATGTCAATAAATCTACGTGTGTTCAATAAGTGTGCTGCGCCTTTACTCATATGCTTTTCTACTTCTGGAATAAATACGTATATTTCCTAATTGGTCTACACAAATCGAATGCTAACTAGTTGCTAAACTTTTCATTGTCTTGATATACGCAGATTGTGACCAGGTAAATACAATTTTATTTTTTAGAGTACGGTATACGTGAAAATCAACTGCAACCGATACTGCAGCAACGGTTCATCACTGCTCAAGTAACACAACGTTTCGATAAATTCGTAGACGAAGCACATTTAAAGAGATTGAGTTGTCGTTTCCGCGCCCCTTATTTAAAACATTGATGTCAAATGCAAAATAATGAAAGAGAATACATGTAAGAATGTAAGTACTGCACTCAACGTAATAAATGTTTGGAAGATAAAACACTATATGTAGAAACGAAAACTTAATAATTCTTAGAGCGTTTTATAATTTTGTTTCTTTAGTTCGCAACTTTGTTTTGTTGCGAAAATTAGTTATAATTTTGAGCATAATATGCTTTAAGATGAATGCAATTAAAAATACTTTACACTACGTTGCTGTTTTGGTGTTAATGTAATTTTATTATTATTTTATAATTAAAACCATCTTTATTTACTGCAATAAAAGGAAAGTAAATGTACCCAATTTGTAACTTGTTTACATAATTGCTTTGTGTTTGTATTATATTTAGTACAGTCCTTTTTGGTATTTAGTTCTGCCGAGATAAGTCATGTAAATAAAAGATTATAACAATTCACCGCATTCTGCAACTTTTGTCTTATAACATAGATGGTGGTGTGTTAGATAAAATAATATCCAACTGTAACAGTTTACTGGTAGTAAGACATCATAATCTTATTGGGCACATTCTAACTAGATTTATAATGTACAGTGTAAGTAGAAAGCTCAATACCAAAAAGACATTAGCTTATTAACATGTGAAAGAAATAGAAACTTCCGTTTGTTACGTTACAGCTGTTACGATGTTTAGTTAGTTGGATGAATAAGTAATACAATTCTGAGACTTGTACTTGTCATGGATTTCATTAAACTTAGAAAATATTATATTGTAAATGATATATTATTTAGAAATTATTTTTATAAATTTGCTGCAGATTGCGCCTTTAAACAAAATAATCCCCATAATACTTCGAAGTTTGTAAGCTCAGCATATGACGCTGTTTAAGAGACAAAAGTGTGTGTGCGTACGCGTGTATGTGTGGTGTGTGTTGGAGTGATATTAAAGCGATTTTAAGGTAGTGGCATCAGAGACAATGTTGATGGAAGAAATGACTGGTAAAATTTTCTGAAATAAATTAATTCCGTAATAAGTTTGATAAGGTACAGAATTTTTAAACAGGGGAAGGATCAGCACTAAAAAATTGCCTATGGCATATTACAGTGTGGAAGATCAATATCGGGTAACACAGAAAGAAGTGTTGTCTTCCACTTTTAGATAAGAATAATAATATGAGAATTCTATACGAGAATCCGTACAAACTCTAAGATGAGAAATACCATTTAGAATATACAGGTAAATGCTGTTGTACCATTTATAGGTTTTAGTCACCTAGTTATGTCACCCCGTTTTCGCAGTGTTATTTTATATTTATTTCAATGACTTATTGACTCTCAGATTTTAATAAAATTTAGAAATCCTAATTTACAATTGCCGTCAAACTTAAATCATGAAAATTAACAATTGCCTGTTTCATTTATTTTAATAACGTTCTTTAAGTATACATTTTTATAGTCAAACCAAAATCTTGTCCATACACTTTGAATACCCAGTCTTTAATTTCCTGGGTACGATCGGAAAATGCCCGGGTACCCAGTACGATCAAAATATGCTTGTACGAAGACCCATAACACTTAAATATGTGCGTATAGAGTATTCAAAAAAATACATTGTTTCGATTTCATGGATCGTGATGTTAAAACAAAGGTATAGATGATTAATCCTCACATAAAGAGATAATCACAATTTGTATTAACATTTATCTTAAACAATCACACTAGTGTTATAATAGTTCCTTAGCTATATAGTAGGCCTATACGTTACGCACTGTAAGCAAATAATAATTAAAGTTACTGTACTTAATTCAACAGTCCGCACTGTCCACTGTTAACGCTTCACATATATGCCCTTTAATCGCTCATGAAAACACTTCGCTGAACTGACCTTGATCATCTCACCCGTGATATATTTATGTACCAGACAGGGCTATACAAGCTTTACGTAGATGATATACACAGACGTAATTTGTGATATATCGGCGCTTTATAAACGAGATACATGAATATTGTTATAATTTATTTGATTATCCTGTTTATTTGACTACTTTATTTTGGCATTATTCAGTTTTATGGAAATACACATTCTTTATTTCTATTCTTTACAGGAAATTATGGTACCATCCCTATATAAAATTGTTATTCGCACTAAACAAACAGTTTTAAGAAAGGTTCGAGTTTGTATAATAACTATCGAGATTATACTTGAATACACAAATATTTTCAGCTACCTACAGTTTATCTCATACATCGACATAAATAACGGAATTAGCTAACAAGCGTATACATGTCAGGAAAACAGTTTTGAGAGTTAATAAAATTGTTGCTTTTGACGAAGCTTACAATCTTATTCTTTAGGAACTATGAATCTGTGAATTTAGTATGAATTCTACTGTAAACATTAATACGGTTACTTTAAAAAATATCAATTTACTTCTCTACTTCATATTTACTTCCCTTGCAACTTGTAACCGCTACACTTGTAATAAATCTTTCGTGTCTGTGTCAATAAATCTAGTTGGATTTGTCTACAACAGGATTTATAGTTTGTTTATACAACCGTATACAGACACCAAGAAAATGGCAGACTGTAACTCTTTCCTGGCGATAGCATAAATATTTCAGAGCTTCTGTACTTGTTCTACTGTAAACAGTAATTAGACAGTGTGTGTGTGTGTGTGTGTGTAGTGAAATATGGTAAAGCAATCGATATTCAATTATATTTGATAAACTAACAAGCGGTAAATAACCATTATGTTGCTAGGATTACTAGTACTAAATTATGAATGATTTGTTGATAGGGTTCAGTAGTGTAACTACGGGGAGAATCTGGTGAGAGGGGGTTCCGTAATCATTTAACTAGATCTATTTCGAAGCCAGTTGCGTGTGTTAAAATAAGGCTTATATTTAATTATATAAATAAAAAGAATTGCAAAATTTGTAAGTTAATAAAATAAAATAAGAGTTTTCTTGATAATGACAGTCACTTAAGTTATGGTAAATAACGTACGTATTTGCAGACTAACAAAAGACTACGTACGTGCGGGAAATCAAGGATAGAGCCTAATAATCTATCTTAACCTTCTTCACTTCCTTTTATAGGATTGTCTATGTCCTGATTCCTCTAGTCTACTATCTTTATGGTTTCAACCGATGGTATCGTATTGCACAGGCAACTGAAAGGCTTTGCAGTTTCTTGAATTTAATTAGAAAAAAATCAGAATTTGTTTAATGTTTAGATTTGTTTTTTTTTTTATTAAAATGAAATTTTAAATTCATCTTAATTATTTCACCTCACGTTACTCCCACCTCTCTACAAATTTAATCTTTATGTGTGACGTACTTAGTATTTGAACGTGACTCTAATTAGCGCAAATCGCACGGGCTGATTAGGTAGGGTATATAAGTGTATTGGAGATAACGTCCAACACACGAACACGTAAGCACAAGAACGTAACGTCGCAATATAGTTTATATGTACGCTTTTTGGGTACGTATTTTCAAAGTGCCGACGTTTATTTACATAATCCCGGAACATTATCAAAGCTAAGCTTACTCTTTGAAAATAAAATAATAATAAATAAATTGTTGATAATAAGTAATATTTTATTTTTTCGAAAATATTTCTGTTATATTTTATTTTAAAATTTTGACCAGTGTGAAAGAAACCTAACCTAATAACCCATATTCTGTGTCTGCAGGCGGACATTTGTATTGAAATATGATGTTTAAGTGATGTTCAAAGTGATGTTTGCTTGTTTACAAATTATACAGACGCATGTTGTCAAATAAATTATAGCGTATTATCTTTTCCTTAATCCTATTTCCACATTCCAGAATAAGTACGTGGCGGAAAATGAAGTGTACGCATGTGTACTAAAAACCTTACAACATTTCAAATTGTTATTATCACCGTAATCGTTCTGTTTTAGTGTTTGTTCCCTTCTCTGTGAGCATTTATGTGTGTTATGCCGTACTGAAAGCAAGTGTGTTAATATGTAGCATAAAGACACTATTATAATATAAATAGGAGTAATATTTTGCAGTTTGTCCATAAAAATGATGAGAGGGGTAAGATCTAGTGGAAGCGGCGGGGGAAGGTGACAATTTACGAAACTTATGAACAGTGGAAACAACTGTTCAGAAATTTTTAAAAGTACGGGAATAGATTTTCTAATTGCAGTAGACTTCAAAAATGTGTTGGTAAATTTCATAGTTGATTAAAATACACGTAGTTAATCTTAAATTGAGAAAATACAACATTTTCTTTTATGCTGAACACACACACACACACACACACACACACACACACACACACACACACACACACACACACACACACACACACACACACACACACACACACACACACACACACACACACACACACACACACACACACACACACACACACACACACACACACACACACACACAATGCCTGTGTTGATGTTTTCGACTGAAGTCTTATATATTTTTAAGTAAGGAAAGCTGCTACCAACGTTAAACTTCGAAAAGTAATCTCAAGTGATCATTCGTAATTCAGTACCATAGTGTAACTTTTCTAATTTCTTCAAATATACGTGACAGGAGAGAGCAATACCTTATCACCAAACTTCCAAAACTTTTAAAATATTTGCAATTATTAAATTCTTGTCGTGATCTTCTTAAGCCCATAATAAACTGAAAAATGTAGCATTTTTTCACTCAAAATTGACGTATGCAGTCATAACTGTACTATACTGTACTATACTATGTAAAGTAATCACTTCTGAAAAGTCGATTTACTAAACTATTACATTATGCAAGAATTGTTTTTAAGAACTCCATCAAGAATTAATGGAGCTAACACAGCAAACACAGAAGCACATGACAAAAATACGTTCTATGCGGGAGTGTATAAACAACTTCCAGTACACTGGCTTCTTCAATAAAGTATTCATTGTGTGGAGTGTATTCCTGTTACACACGAATGCTGCATTATTGCTGTAGGCTTACTTATTTCCACATAGGTTTACATTGTTGTGCCCAGCACATTCCACGTTATGATTTTATATATAATTGTAAATGAGGATTCTACTCATACTCAAACTACTCAATGTATTATTTTATTTTATCTTAAGAATTATTTTAAGGAACAAACTGAGCGATTGTGAGGAAGTGTGCTGACCATTTTTTATCGCGGCACGTGTAGCGAGTTATCAACCAGGAAAGCTAAGAATTGTTTACTCGTCAGTGTTCGCGAACGAATTCCGCTTTGGTTCACGAAAATCAATGTCAAATTGTCCTCTCGTGTGACCTGATAAGTTTCGAGACACGTGCAGAGTCCAGTTCTGATTGGCTGAATTTTGGGCGTTAACTCATAGAGAATTTTTGCGTCACGCAGGGTATAAAACTGACGAGAGCATTGGGAAGTACAAACTCTCTTTTTTCACTTGTTCGCTTTTTGGCGTCCTTGCGCACTATCCGTGCATCTTCTGTCTACGATGGAGCCACATCAAAAGCGTAATTACAACTTTGTTTTTGTTTTACTTAGTTCAAACTTAAAGCATTAATCGATTTTGGATAATGAATTATTTATACTCAGAAGTGCTCAGTAGTGTTCTAAATTTGTTAAGGAATATGTATAATTGACATCTTAATCATTTATGCCTAATTTAAAGTGGTAACGTACCAAATTCCGAAATATAATTAGTAAAGTTTTATAATGTTTTAATAAAGAATAGTCAATATATAAAGAATGTTTTTTTTGTATATAATGTTATGTCTTAATGAAAACACTCAATAGAATTATTGTAACGAGAGTATGTCACTTCAATTATTGTTATTTTGTTCATTTGTATTGTCATTATTGTCATTTGTTCAACAAGATAAAACTTGTTAACGAACGTAGTTACTCTAATGAATTAAAGAAATATTATTAATTTAAGTAAATGCCTTATTTAATAACGAGCCATTCCCACAGCTATCCTGTCTGCACGACTGGTGCTTTCACTTTGTGAGGCCCCAGCCCCGGGCGTTACAACAACATTTGCTACGTAACATTGACCATTCTGGCCATTACGTTTTGTGTAATTCTGTGATAATACGGAACTTGATATACATATATGAAATATGAAATAAAATACAGTTGAATAAATGAACCTAACATAAAAAATATTTTTAACAAATTTATATTATTTACTGCGAGTTCCCATTTTTAATTTAATCAGAGTAAATTAAAGGATAATTGGATGGAAAACTCAAGTGGAATAATCAAAATTTAAAGGGAAGTTTTACAACTTAAAAAGTTTGAGGCACGATAAATTAGAAATTTACGATTGTATAAATTTTGCATATATATAATGTTTATGTACACAATTAACTCTTATACCAGTCCCGTTACACATAAAGCATATTAAGGTAACTTACTCATACAGAATGATGTTAATAATTAAATAACTTTGGTTCGTAATACTGGATGTTTGGATATGAGTTGTGATTATTAAATTAATAAAGAATTGGAAGTTGAAAAAAAGTTCTGTTCCTAACTTTTTATACATGCTAGTAAGCTACGTTAAATTTTATTGATAAAAACGTAAAGTACATTTATAATTTCCTACCAATACAATGTATAATTTGTGTTATTGAATTATAAAAACAACTTTGCAGCAAGAATACACCTTTTAAAAATGATACAGTACTTTGACAGTTTCTATTGTGCTCGCAAGATATAAAAGAATGTATACTATATAAAATAAATTATATATATATATTACATTTAATATTTATAAATAAATTTACTTCAAGATATACCTTTTTTTTCTTATTAGGAACATGTTTCGGGTACTATCTTGTACCCATCCTCAGCCTTCCGGTTGTTTGTCTGGTGAAGAACATATGTGTTGTTGGTTGACTATTATTATTGTGGTTTCCTGTTGGCTTCTGGTATTTCAAATTGGTTTTATTGTGTGTGATTGTGGTGTATGTGTTAGTTTTTTGTGTATTTTCAATGTTGAGTGCTTTGAATATTGTCATGTTTTGTATTGATTTGTATTTGTTCAGGTATTAGTTTGTTTTCTGTTTTATATTTGTATATTTGTAAATTTTCCCAAATGTTCATTATGGTGCCTTTGTGTGGTGTATGTTTTATTAGTGTTACATTGGTTATGTCTGGGAATTCATGTCCTGTGTTTATTGCATGTGTGGCTAAATTGGATTTATATATATTTGGTTTTTTGTATGCATTTAGGTGTTCAAAATAACTTTTTTTCAGCTGTTTTTTTGTTTGTCCTATATAACATTTATTGCAATCTTGGCATTCAATTTTGTATATACCGTTGGTTGTTGTATTATCTTTGTTGTGTGAGCTATTTAGATTTTGTAATTTATTTTTATTAGTTTTGTATGCTATTTTTATATCTGTGTTTTTAAATAGTTTTGTTAGTTTTGTCATTTTATTATTTATATATGTGAATGTGGCCCATTTTTTGTTGTTATTATTATTTATGTGTTGTTCAGTTTGATTAATTCTTAATTGTTCAGTTTTTATTTTGTATTTGATTTTATTTTCTATTTTGATCATAGTATTTTTATTGTATCCATTTTCATAACCAATTTGGTATATTATATTTCTTTCTTTGTCAGTTTCTTGTTTGTTTAGGGGAATTTTGTACATTCTGTTAAATAGGGAATAAAATGCTGCCATTTTATGTTGTGGTGGGTGGTCAGAATGGTTAAGTATAATGATGTTAGTGGAAGTTGGTTTTCTATATATCGCATATTGTATGTGGTTGTTGTATCTTGTGATGGTTATGTCTAAATAGTTGATTGTGTTATGTTTTTCTTTTTCTTCTGTGAATTGTATTTTGGGATGTATGTTATTGATATATATATATATATATGTATGTGTATGTGTGTATGTGTGTGTGTGTGTGTGTTTGTGAAATAAAATACATATTTTATAATGCTAGTTAAAAGTAAAGAAGAACTTTACAATAACTTAAAAAGTGTACAATTTTAAAGAATAATTATATATATTGTATAAAACGGGATTCCTCGTCTATTTTTGTATATAGTTTTTTATTTTTATTTTAAAATAAAGAATTATTTAGATTTCTTTTAAGCCCCACGTTTGTATGCCAATTTGTAAAAATAGGTAAAATATTAAAAAGGAAGTTATCTCCCTTACTATTTGATTTTATATTTTTTTTATTGTAATCTTACCCTTTCTCTACAATTTCTTATGTTAAAATAAACAGTCAAACTCCTGATTCTCTTTTTTTCTCAAACTCAATTATTTCTTTGTTTTACTCCTTTTATTTGATTAATCATATGGACATTCAAAGTCCTCTTCTAACAGTGGTGGCTCATTAGGTGGTAGAACATGAACAATCTGAATCTCAGGGTTAACGTAAAAGTATAGTTAAAGTATGGTACAAGTTATAAATATAACATAAAATATAATATTTATGAGTGAGATTTGGTAATTATGTGTTGTAAATGTCTGTTGAATAATGGTAGGTTCTTTGGATCATACAAAATAACAATTAAAAAGAGAATTCTTAATACTAATATCTATCGTATACAAGTGTACAAATAAACATTCACTTTTATAGCGTTTATATTGTTTTGGTTATATTACTTAGTTGTAACTCGATCATTAATGTAGTAATGTAGGTTCAAATATCTGGCTTAGCCTTGGAGCAATCTCACCAATCTGGTAGTTTTCTTGTGCATTTATTGCTTAATTCTTCACTCCTGGACTTCAAATTTTTGGTACCTTCGATTATAACATTATTCTTCTAGTTTTTTGAATGGTTTTCCTTGATCATCTCATCTTTCGTCGGGCATTAATTTGTATCAAGGTTCAGCAGTAATATTAATATGTTCTGCCTTGTTTTTAGATTTTTTTCAACAACAATCCTTCTTTTTCCAAGAAACTAATTCCTTCAATTAAGGCTTTGGCTATGATATGTTATGAGTCACAGGTTCGGTTCGGTTTCACAATTTCTAATTAACATGATTCTGTTGACCTTTATTTTTTTTCTTCGTTACTATATTATTAAAAGTTTTTTTAACGTAAGATATTCTGTTTTCTAATTATTTACTTTGTTTGATTTCACTATATGGGTTATATAACTGGTTCATATAGATTATATATTCCCTTCAATGCTCATTATAATATGTTTAATCACTTTCATCATACACTATTTTTTCTTTTTACCGTATTTCACTGTTATTCTCACTTTCTAGAAATGTCACACAATACAACTTTTATAATTATAGTCTGATCTTATTATATTTGTAAAATTTTATATCATTCACATTCTGTAGTTCAATGATACAAAATAACTGTCTGAGGTGCTCAGACCTCCTCATAGTTAAATAAGTTTATTCACAATGTCTTATTTCTTACATACTAGTTTTACACATTTATATATTATATTTCTATTTATAAATTACTATGTCCTTTTTTTTGTCATTTGATCTTCACTTCTGGGTATTTTGGTCATCGTCAGTCATTGTTTGTCACTGTTATTAAATTATTTACTCCATGAGCTTTCATTCTCTATTTCCCAATTATTTATTTATTATAATATTTCTCTTTTTGTTTTGATTACTTAAAAGGATTGCGTTTATGCATATTTTACAGCGAATTTTGATGGTACATTTGTTTTTCCTTTGAGGTGTATTTTTGTTATGTTATTATATATATATATATATATATATATTTATATATTTCAATCACTTTCTGCTACAGTCCGTTTCTTGATGTATATAATACTTTAATATTTATAACTAAATTTACCTCAAGATATACTTTTTTCCTATATACAAATGCAGAGAACATACTGAAACAAATCAATAACATACATCCCAAAATACAATTCACAGAAGAAAAAGAAAAACATAACAAAATCAACTATTTAGACATAACCATCACAAGATACAACAAACACATACAATATGCAATATATAGAAAACCAACTTCCACTAACATCATTATACCTAACCATTCTGACCACCCACCACAAAATAAAATGGCAGCATTTTATTCGTTATTTAACAGAATGTACAAAATACCCCTAAACAAACAAGAAACTGACAAAGAAAGAAATATAATATACCAAATTGGTTATGAAAATGGATACAATAAAAATACTATGATCAAAATAGAAAATAAAATCAAATACAAAATAAAAACTGAACAATTAAGAATTAATCAAACTGAACAACACATAAATAATAACAACAACAAAAAATGGGCCACATTCACATATATAAATAATAAAATGACAAAACTAACAAAACTATTTAAAAACACAGATATAAAAATAGCATACAAAACTAATAAAAATAAATTACAAAATCTAAATAGCTCACACAACAAAGATAATACAACAACCAACGGTATATACAAAATTGAATGCCAAGATTGCAATAAATGTTATATAGGACAAACAAAAAAACAGCTGAAAAAACGTTATTTTGAACACCTAAATGCATACAAAAAACCAAATATATATAAATCCAATTTAGCCACACATGCAATAAACACAGGACATGAATTCCCAGACATAACCAATGTAACACTAATAAAACATATACCACACAAAGGCACCATAATGAACATTTGGGAAAATTTACAGATTTACAAACATAAAACACAAAACAAACTAATACCAGAACAAATACAAATCAATACAAAACATGACACAATATTCAAAGCACTCAACATCGAAAATACACAAAATACAAAAACAGATACCACAACCACACACAACAATGCAACTTTAAAAGACCAAAGACCAACAAACTACCTTAATAACATCCAGAAGCCAACACACAAATACTTCACCAGAAACAAGATGGCGAAAGCTGAAGATGAGAGTACAGGAACTCTCGAAACATGTTCCTAATAGGAAAAAAGTATATCTTGAGGTAAATTTAGTTATAAATATTAAAGTAATATATATATATATATATATATATATATATATAGTAAGATAACGGGTTTCTCCCTTTAAATATTGTTACATAACGTTTAAATGAGCGTAATTAAAATAAAAGCTAATATTCTTTTAATATGGATTATGTTCGTTTGTTAATTATTTAAATGCCTCATTAATGGAATAAGTTGATTAAACGGTCATCATGGCTTGAGTTGTATTAAGTTCAATTGTCTTATGTGCTAACCCCACCCGCAGTAATCGTCACTCAATGTTGTTGTGATAAATAATTCTGTTGTGGTTATTAATAATTATGTTGTTGATAAAAATAAGTACTTACTTCGATGGTGGATTCATCACTAGAGACAACACTGTTCATTAAGTTATGGTCAGTGATAAGTACTAAAATATTTTAACTGCTTCTTCGGCGGGCAATGGTTGCTACCAACTGACTCCAGAGGTAAACATAACCTGAACTCAAACCACTAAAAGCCTGTTGACTGAATAAACTAACTTCATACTCCATCAATGTTGTTAAAAGGCGATTTATTCATAGTATTATTGGATTATTAATCCTTTGTTCAAACAATTAATTCAATTATTCATACTTTACAATAGTCAGTTACTTTGTCGAAACTTACGTCTCAGGGTTGGTAACACGGTCCATAAACCGTTTTGTTGACAACATTATCTAAGTTATTTATATACAATTAGGTTCTTTTAACCGCAAGATACGGAACGAAACATGTCTGTTACTAATGTAAAACCTCGTAATAGGAGAGTGATTACATATAATATTACTAAATACTTAATCTAATATAATAAAGTCCGTCTGAACATTGATGTAAAATTTGGAGGTTAGCATGTGACTAAGAGTTCACCCATATTTAACCTCAATTTACAATTAACGTACATTTAATAAAAAGGTAAAATTACTATATTAATAATGTTGTTGGTTTTGTAGTGTTGACAATATTTACATATGTTCAATGAGTTCGAATAGTATAGTCATATTATGTGATAAATTAATTAAGTATTTTTTATATATCACTATACTTCCTTAATTCCTTTTATCAAATTGTTATATTCACTATTCACTTTTAATTAGCCTTCAGTGCTTTATCATTATACTACACTTCACTACGTTGTTACTCTAAGTCGATTTACTTCACTTCTTGAAGGTTAGGACGCCCTGTGTTTACGTTCGGTACCGCACTGAATTATGGGTAACTGGCGAGTTATTTGTGCAAGGATTTTGTCATCCGTACGGCGTTAAAACTTATGATGAACTGTCTCTAAAGTCAAGCGTCACCTCGCTGTTCCTACCTGTGCCACCGGGGGGAATGCTCGTTATAAGAGTTTTGATTGGTTGGAATTCATGATATTCCTTCATTAAATCCTCACCCCCGCGTTAACAAAATTATTTAATTTTGTCAGAAGCGTGGGTTTTTGGGTTTTAGAGTACAAAACTGACGCCAAACGTTTTACTAAAATCTATAAAAATAGTTTACAATGGATATTAATTCTTTATGTTACCTGTGAACACTAATATAACTTTACCATCATCTGGCATTCGTCCTGCTAAACATTTAGACATCTCACGATGCATAATTCTGTTCACTATTAACCAAGGTAGTATTTCTAACTTATGTTTTAATACAATATTATCACTAAAATATGTCTTATAGTGATTTAATTAATATTTTGATATTACGAATAGTTAATTCAATTAACACAAAGTCCTTTGCTGTTGTTAATTAACATTATAAACATTCAATTGTGAAATAAATACATAATCTGTTCGTAGGCTTCATGATGCCTATAGCACTATGAGCTAGTTTTACTTCATATAATATAATAAGTAACTTATGATAGTTTACAACACTTGGTACTTAATTGTAAATAACCATACCAACTTTTGGTACATTTAATTTTGCTCAAGTCATGCTTTTTTTCTTGTATATTATCATTAAAATCATATGAGTTCTTGTACAACTAGGCAGCTTGTTAGTTATTATTTCTTTATTATACATAGGTTATTCGATTAATATCTTATTCCTTATTTAACATCTTAGTTACTAGTAAGTTTTACGGTAGGTTGTTTCAGCTTGACATTCTTATTTTCTTGTTACTTCCACTGATGAACAATAATAATGAACACTTACTTCCAATATCTTGTTGCAACAGGTCATGTGCATTATAGGTATATTATAAATATGTTAATTTAGTGACAATTAGTAATTGGTTTACATATCACTGGTTATATTGATAGTATTTACTCTTACTATTTATTGGTATTTCTGTGGTTTCCTAATATACAATATTAACCTCTGCTACTCTATCATAATTCATCATATTAATTACATTAATTACGATAATTACAACATCTTGATGACATTCTGTCTTAGAATGTTGTTTATGTTATCTAGTTTCACCTAGATATAACACATAATAGTTTTATATCAGTTTTTCTACATATTTTGTAGTTACAAGGGTAAATTCACTGCTTGTTATGTTAAGTTGTCCACCTTTACTTTCACTGACTCAAATTAATTCACATGTCTTTGTTTTTATTAGTTATTTTACTCACTTAGTACTATCTATTAATAGTACTATTTACTACTTATCATTCTGGTTACCATTATCCAGTTTGTCTTATGTTCTAAATACATTTTTAATTATTAATTAGTCCTTTCTGATATTCATGATCTTCAGTGGGTTACATCAATGTTTAGTTGAAAGGTAAAATACAACCTTATCATTTTATATTATACATTATTATATATTTCACAATCATATTGTTATTACTTCACTCTCCTAATCTTATTGGGTCTTTTTATTTTAAGTCTAAGTTATGTCATAGTCATGTCTCTTTAGTATGTCTTGTTGGTTATTTTAATACTTATTTTTCCTTCAATTTGGAGTTCTATTTTCTACTCTCCTTATTCTGTAGATTTTTTGTTTTTTATTTTTAGTGGTTGAGTTAGTTTACACCTCTTTTATTTTATAATATTAACTGTTTTTATTCTTCACTTGATATTACCTATACTTCATGATCACCCATCCCTTACAAGTTAACCTTGGAGCGTTATGGTTCTGTCCTATGTATAGTTTTATCGATTAACAGTAGCTTGTAGTTCGCTATACCTTGGTTAGGCTACAATATATATATATATATATATATATATATATATATATAAAAGATAAATACAAGAATAAAATTATATTTATTGTATTAGCATTATTTAACATTAGTTAAAGAATACTTTAGTTTTCACTTTATACTCATACATATGGCGCAAATTAATACGCCCACTTAAAGACGATATTTCTGGTAATAGTGAACTGGTAGTTTTAGTGGTTATGATTTAGTGTGTAGGCCTACTTGTTGGTGCGTGCGGGAGTACGGGCGAATGTTTACGAGATGAAATTGAATGTTTCTTGATGTCCAGTGCTAGATGCGCATGGTATACACAACATAAATATCGTGTGCGTAGAGAACTGTATATTTTCATGCACGCCAAATGTAGTCAAGTCCAAATTTGTGTTTTTTTTGTTTTTATACATTTAGATGGCTCGTGCAAATAAACTGAAGTACAGCGTCGTTTCAAGACAGGAGCATGTTTTATTGCTAATATACTTCAATACTGTAAGGATAATCTGTCGTTAAAAACTAGAAATTTATTTTTACGTGTTATAAGTTAATTATTTTGTGTCATCTCGTGTAATTTATTCTCACTTTTCATGTAGTTCACAGAATTTGCTGTTTATTACAAACTGTAGACTACATAACTTCAATTACTGTAAATTACTATCAATCATGACTTGTACAATGGGGATTTTATGCATATACAGTATAGGCATTAACTATATACTGTTTAGGCATATAAAGTATTTATAAGGTAAAAAGAATTAGACTAATTATTACTGTTCTTATTATTAATATTTTTATTATTTTAAAGTATGCGTATGGATAATTTATTACTTCTGAATAGTAATGTTGCGAATACCAAGTGTTAGGAAAACAAACGCATTTAGGCCTACATCCTTTATAGTTGCTCGTATAGTTTGAAACCTTACGCAAAACTCAGTTTCTGTTTTCACATTGTAATTTATTACTAACGGTCCAGTAAAAATTCTTTCTATTCAACAAACTTGTAGCTTCTTCCTTTACTTTGGTGATGCTGTCAGACAGTATAATCTCAATCCATTTGTAATTAAAGTTGAGAAGTATAGTCAGGAATGACGATTGGATTATATAAAGTACTTGGTACTGCTGTTAGTTTCAGATAACCTAACTAACCTATACATTATTATAAGATGTAATATAAACATATGGTTAAATTGCATTCTCATTTATTGGTTCAGTAGCGGGAGTGGTAAATGTTTCATGGTATGAAATAAAATGAAAGTATCATAACAATTTTAATATACTATGTCATTATATAATGTTGTTTCATACTTACAAGTTATAGTATATACAATTTTAATTTCGTACATTACTTTACACGCTATATTTTCTAATATCTGAAGATTGTTTAGAATTTTATAATTAAACTAGCTGTTACCCGCGGCTTTGCACGCGAATATTTGGCTTTTAATAAGTATTTTAATATAATTTTTATTAGTTATGTCTATATGGCGTTCTGTCAGCTCGTATAACAATTTTCTACTCATTAGTCAAATTCTCTCCAAAGCTGTTTTCAAAACTTGTACTATTTTAACTTGTACTAAATTATTATGTTGGTGCAACAGCCTTTAGAGATTTAAAAGTAGCCGTTTATAAAGCCTTTGTAGATATTTATAATGTACCTGTTAAATCAAAAACCTTAAATTCTTTATTTTAAGTGTTACTGTGTTAGAAGCATTGTATAACACATTAAACGTTACGTTTTCTTCAACCATGGCTTTTATTTATTTCAGGAGTAAACTAAAACCAAAACCCGTTGTCACCTAACCTCACAAATGAAAACAACACGTATTTTAGCTTTTCATTAAGTAATAGGACAATTTACAATTAGTACACTTCTTCTTTTCACATCGCAATATATCGATACAATCGCATATCATATAAAACATCGAAAATGTACCTCAGGAATGGATAAATGTACAGTTCCGATGCTGCTAAATAGCTTTTGTTTAATAACTTGTTACTATGGTAATTAATTCTGGTCTCCATGGTGTTTGACAACTTTAGTAGTAGTGTTTAATATTTTCCATTACTTATTCGTTGCATCATCAGAAATACGTATAAACATAAATTTTATAATCGTTTAAGACAATTACAAAATATATAGACCTATCTGTATACAAAATTACAAAATATATCGATACAATCGCATATTAAAAACTGCAGGAATGGATAAAGGTGCAGTTCCGATGCCGCTAAATATCATTTGTTTATTTACTTGTTACTGTGGTAATTAACTCTGGTCTCCATGGTGGTGTTGATATCTTTATACGCGTCAACGAAAAGGCATAATTAAAAGGGCCTGAACCGTGCGAACGGGGCAAAATATCAAATTCCAAGTTAGACAATATTTTTTGCATTGTGTCAAAGGTTACCTCTGAAAAATTTGGTGGCAATCGGTGTAACGGTGTGGATTTGTATTCAGTACCCATAAATTCTCAGACTTTGAGTTTTATATAATATGTAGATTTCAGTTTCCAGTTCCAACAATATCTAATGTCCCTGTTATAAAAATATACATTTTATAATAGAAATCTTATTTTCTGCGTGAATCACGCTTTAAGAAACGTTTCTTATAATCAAAACTAGAAAAAAACTACAGTAGTTCTATTAAATTCCATTTTCTTTTAGAACTGTGATTGAATTGTATTATTTTAATACCCCAAACCAAGTAAAGCACATTGAAAAATTTTGTGTCTCATATCTGTACTAATATTTTGTCTACTATGTCGGGTATATTTTTATTATTGCTTTTACGTCAACCCCAGGTATGTGTTGAGTAGGTCTACTTGATATTCTGCAAACTTTCATACATGCTGAACTGGAAGATACCGTTTTTCAATATATAAAATCTCGCAGAGTCTTTTATTCTATTATTTCCCTGAGTATTATAATCTTGTAATATAATAATAAATTCTTAAATAAATAAAGCTTTTTTGATGGGGGCTGTCGAGAGATCAAAATAAAATATTGTTTTCAACGAGCTGTATGACATGTGAAAGAGATTACCATAACGTTATTGTTATAGCTAGCAGTCACCAGCTACTTGACTTGAGACGTACATAACTACTTTCGGGACGAGTGGCCAGCACATGAGAAGTGACAATATATTGGACAGATATCTTAGTATTTGTAGCAGATCGTATAGTGCCTTTCGTACTGTGGTTACCTTTCAGTTTCCACTGTGTTGTTTTTATAAGATAAGTGTTTGCAAATGAAATTCCTCATATAGCAAAATAACAAATTCTGAATTAAAATTCTGAATAACTGAACAATGACTGGACATATAATATTATATTATTTTCTATATACGCAACTCGAAGTTTCTTGCAGCAATTTTAATATTGTGATATTATTCAATATAGTTTCTTCTGCAATTAGTGTATTAAGTTTTTGTCGTTTCAATACCTGACGCACTTTTCACTCAAACACATCAGGACCATCAGAGGTTTGTAACAATATCATCATCATCAACAATAACAATCGATATAATTCCACGTTGATATAGAAACTAACGAATAATCGAATATGTTTAAATTTCTGTGTAAAATAACGGATAATCGATATAATTCGATTAATTAACGATTGTTTTAAAGTTTATTTACTTATGGAGCTGTTTTGTCGGTTATATTGGAAATATTTCATGTTTATATTTTATTTATTTTTATTTATTTTAATAAATTAATAATTTTAAATAGATCATCTAGTTTTACTCATCTAATATGATTATTAAATAGATCATCTAAAAATAGCTTTACTCAGATTTTACTAATGACAAGTAAGCATACATATCTAACAAATTAATGTTAATTTTATTATTTAGTAATTTATTACGATGTTGAATGATTAAGGAAATGCGTTGAGGTCCGATAGTAGGATAAAGAAACCGAATAGCTAACTCACAAAAAGTTTATGCCAGAAGTATTAATATATATATTATATATATATATTAATATATATATATATATATATATATATATATATATATATATATATTATTTGAGTAATCATAGACTTGTGCATTTCAAAACCTCTACTCAAAATGTTCTGAGTGGTTGCTGAGAATGCCGTTATGATGAGTTTACCAGAAAATATTGTACTGAATTGTAGAAAAAGTGGATGCTTCTTTTAAACAGTTTTTTGTAAATATTAAATGTCGAAACATTCATGCTTGTGACTTTAGTCTAAATTTCAATTCGAGTAAAAATATTGTATCCATGTAGGTGGTTTAGCATACAGTGTGAGTTTCCACATGACACAACACGTAAACAATAACACATAACACAAATAATAAGTATCTAGATAGACTAAAAAGTTATGGGTCCCGCATAGAGGTGGCGCCGCTCCGTTCATTATTTTGATTTTGTAATATGATTTCATCCTTCTCCAGTTTGTACTTCGACTTTCAAGTTAATGAATTCTTTAGTATTAGTTTGACAATCTACCGTAATAAGAAACTCATGCATTATGTTAACAGCAGACACATTGGAACTCTGTGCCGTAATTAAATATAGTTTGCGAAAGTGTTAACTGCAAAGTGTATGGTTGAAATGCAGATTAATCCAAATCATACGTCTGTTGTTTTCTTATTCAGGTTTGAGGATTTTGAGAAAACATTTGTTTTCTCGTAAAAGGTTTTTGAGACCTATCCTCGTACATTTAAAGTACGTTTATTAGACCACAAAATGTTAAACAAAATTAATTATTTCAGAATTATAAAATCGTTAGGATTATTAAGTTTTAAATATATTTAAGATGTTCTTTTAATCTAAATATATGTTGTCTACTTTGTGTGAATTTTTTTCTTTGGCTTTGTATATAATCAAATTTTTTAAATTGTGGAATGTAACTTCATATTACTTTAGTTTTAAAAGTACTGTAGCTCTGAATTTGTATTTGGTAGGAATAATTAAAACATTCAAATTATATACAATTTTTAATTTATCCAAATACAATATGTTATTATTCTATAATATACTAGTACAGTAATATTAAATTTTATGCATACGTAACTAAGCTATTTTATTTTTTAACGTGCTATGTCCTACAAAACAAAATAAAATCGTAGTAGACCATTTTTTTAAATGTAAATATAAAGACATTTAACCAAAAATTAAATTACGTGAAACTTTTTGTATAACGAACTGTTAGATCACCTATTCCTTTTTTTTTAACCTCCTACTGTGTTCACCATTTCACCAAACACCTTTTAAACGAGAATATTTTAATTTCAGTTAAGCTTTACTATTCTAAGTATACAAAGAAACAGATTTTTATTGCGCATTAAGTGCTAATTTGACTGCTAAGTTGAAACTAAAATTATAGAATTTCATGCTTTAATGATAATTTTTCTTTAATTGATCGAACATGAGTAGATTAATTTTACATAGGGTTTAAAATTGTATATTGTGTTCAGTGCTTCAAAAATTAATAGACTAAATGTGTAGTAAAATGTATATAATCTTAGAAATAAATTTACAGTTTACAGCATTTTCAAATGCTTCTGCAGTATTCAGGATATTATACAAAATTACCGTAGGGGAATGAACACAGCTTTATTGTTGCGAGACAGAATGCTCACACAGAATTCCGTTACTGCAATAAGTACACAAACACATAATATTACAGAGTAGAAGTCCTGCAGGGCATCCTGCTCAACGTTCTCCACCAGATCATGTTTAACACGTACACCGTCAGTAGACTCTTCTCACAAGAGGAGAAACAAACTCTTATCATTGCATACGTTCATTTGCATACTTGTACAAGCAAAGGATGTTTTAAATTAAAAATAAATAAATCCAAATGCATTTTAACAAATTCTCATTGACTGTATGTGTAAGGGATATAACTAGATGTCACGTTAAAATTGTTATATCAATGCGATATAAATAAATGCATAGTCTACGTGAAGCTTATCACCTACTCCCTGAATCGGCAATTATACAGGATGTTCGAGGTGAGTAATATGTACTTATTGTTTACAAATTCTTGATTTCGTCCGATTCAAGTGGAAACGTTTGGAATGCCTTTGTAAACATTAAACAACAGGTGATTTTGGCTGTCATGAAACTATACGCGTATAATACCGTTTGCCTATAGGTCGGCCACTAGTGTTCTAAGAATCAGTGATTGCCTACAACAGACAGAGCATAATTTTCCTCTTCGACGTCAAGCTAGACTAGTAGAATTTATTTACGTTGATGACTTAAATGTCTGAAAAAGAGATAAACGGTTGTTCTTGTTTATAAAATTGTTTCTAAAATATTTTCTACTGTCTCAACTTTCAATAATTTATTCAACTGTTGAAGATTTCCGTTGAACATCCGAGGGATTATGGAGATAAGGCAAGGAGAAGGTTTTCCCAACTGCAAATTCACGGGCCATTGTAGGGTTGATGTTATCTTCTTGGGGAACGGACCGTGTATTGTTAATGAAAATACAGTATATTAATGTACCTGTCCGATCTTGTTGTGTTTAGTAATTATTAGTAGGCCTAATACTGTTTGAAACCTTAATATATGTGCTCAGTTGTACAGTAATATTAAAAATTACGACAATTTACATTATCACAAAATTGACGTAATTACAATAAAATTACAAAAATAAAATTTACTATATTACAATATTAAAATGTATACAAAATTAAAACATTATAAAAATACATAAGAAATGAGTGCTACCATTCAACGAACAGTAAGACAGATGCAGGCGTATCGTTATGAAAATTTATAAAAGACTATTTACCCGTCGGATATAGATTTTCTCAACGTAAACCAACAAACAGATGTAAAGTAATATTTGTATAATTTTATCACATTTGTTGATATATATTTCTTATCTATGCTTCTAACATAAATTGGTCTGCTATTTTATGTACTATTTATTTTAAATGAAAGTTTCATCATTATTAATTAACGTTATAGTATTGCATTGCTGCCATGGAAGAAAAACATTAAAGAGAGGAAATTACGGCATCACCTTATTGCTGTGCTTGGTTGGTGATTTGTTCGAGCCAATGAGATACGAGATGGAGTCTAAAAATTAAATAGGAACGTTGGTTTGTTATTTGAAACAATACTTGTTACCACTGGTGTGTTGGGTCAATTTTACTATCTGGTCATCCGTCCTGAAGATGGCTGTCGCGAGAGCTGCCAAAACGTCAGCAAGGAGCAATATCACTAGTTTTAATTGAGATTACGGCCATTACGCACAGGAATTATACATAGTGATCAAAATATTAAGTTACACAAACTGTGAAAGCCTACCGTAATTTAATAGGTTTCTTCAGAATGTAGTAAGTACAGTTAATTGCATTATTGTTGATATAGAGTAGTTTCTGAGAATATGCAGCATAGGAATTTACATGTGATCAACAACGAATCTCACCTGAAGAGATAAACGTTTTGAACCATCACAGCGACATTGTTTTATTTCAGTAACTACAAGTTTGTGTTGTGTAACTGTGAGAAAGTTAATATACAAACACTGATCGGGGGAAAATTTCTTTTACAACATACTTTACACAGCTTGAGGAAATCAGTTGTGTAAAATATTGTGTCAGTTGTGTTTATAAATATTAGCTTAAAGAGAGAGCCTAAATTTTAGCTGGGCTTTCTTAGGGAGAGGACTTTCCGTGCTCTGGTCTGGCAGCACGCTTTATATTATAGCGATCAACGAAAACCTTTGAGGCTATAGAAACATCATTTGGGAAGTGCTTCAGTATTGGGCTGTTCTACTCGGCTAAAGCAACGGCAATGATCAAACGAAATGTAAGGCGCTATATACACGTTGACTGAAAATGCATATACACAGGCAACAAAGACGACCTGTGTTCAGTTCTGTCGAAAGGGAGGAAGACACCCAGATCCGTTGCTAACCATAAACAGTGTTCGGCTGCACTATAACCCTGAAATCAAATTTGTGCGCCCTAAAATCAGAAATTAGACGTGGAATGCGCAAGTGGACAACTTAGCTGCGGGGTGCAATCCTTGCTAAGCGCCATGAGGTGCATCTCCCATATGACCTGAGGAGCGAATAGTGAAGTCTTATTGCGCCTGTACAACGAAATAGTGTTATTCAAAATGGATTATTGATGCACGGTGTACTCTTCAGCCTATTTTTAGCACTACCGAGTCACATAAACCACGTGTTGATTACGAACAACAGACTGGTGAGAACATAAAACTGCCATTGTACGTTTGCTCGAGCAGCCGGCATTCGCGCGCTCGAAATAGTCCCGCGTTACATCATCCAGCCGCCGATCTATGCATCGGCGCACTTTCCGACGTGGTGCCAAGCGCCACGTTCCGATGTCGGCTTGAACGTGGTAAAAGCGCACGTTCAATGCGTGGTGCTTCCCTGGCTGATTCACAGACCACACTGTGAGCTGAATATTGTTAGTAGAAGCAAGAATTTTGCCACCCAACTGAACCGAAACTCCTTTTCAGATTAGACCTAGACGAATACACTGATGGTCATACCATTGTGTACACTGATGTTTCAAAAGCGTAGAGCTGAATGGGTAGTGAGTTTGTCAGCGAAGATATCTTCCACGACTGGATACCGCCCAAGGCGACTACTGTATACCCTGCCGAAATGTAGGAGGTGTGGCAGGAACCGAGTCGAGAGAACACCGTGGTGAGAGAAAATTTGTTATCTACACGTTTTCGGTGAGTTTTTTAACTGCATTAGACAACCCAGGCACAAAGGATTCGCTATTGCCACAGACATCGACACCATGGCATTAATTAATCAGCCTTTTTTCATCTTTTACTTTAGTTTGGTGTCCGATTCATGTACGTATTTAACATGAACACCTATAGGTATCCCACGAGTAGATGCGATGCCACACGACTTAAGGACGCAAAGATAACTGCCACCACCACAATGCAGACGTGTGGCAAACGATGTGAGATTCACGGCACAGCAAGCTTTCCTCAGGAAAGCAGAACGTCCGTAAATGGGACATAGCAGGTGACATGATTGTTTTGCGTCTACGTGTGTTTGGATTTCCAATTTCAGCTTGTACGTAGGTGATGAACATCCATGACAAGAAGAGTACTCCCGGTCGACCTGAGTTATCAATCCTCCAAACTTTAAAAAATGATTGTAATAATAATAATAATAATAATAATAATAATAATAATAATGATAATAATAATGTGGTCTCTACGTAAAATAAGAAAACCTGGCTCATCGATATTCTGCAACAATCAGATCATAATATAAACAAACTGAAATGGAGAGAATAATAAAATTTACTTCACTTGCGGTAAAGTTCAAGTAAGTTTACAAATTACTGCCCGTTCAAGCAATACCTGAATAATCATAGGAAAAATATCTTGTAAACAAAACGCTGGAAATTAATCTGTCTAAGCTGCAATTAAATGCAAAAAGTCCCTGGAAAAATACCGGACAGTCCGAACTACCAGCTTTAGCATTCTATAGTTTGTCACATAGACACTCTACCAGTAACAAATTATAATAGCTGAGAACAATGTAAAAACAATAATAATAGTATATATATTTTTGAGGACGTGAAAATGCTATTTACCCACACATTGTGTTGGACTTCCTTCCTAGACTACCGACTAAACTAGCTCCTCATGCTCTTTGCAAACTACCCCGGGACAGTTTATAACATTAGTTGAGGCTAGGCCTTGCTTTTCGCACTACAGCTTTCTTCTGATGTGTTTTTTTTTTATGCGCCTAGGTCGCGCTGCGACCTAAATCTAATTAGATCGCGTTGCCATCTCTTTTTTCTAATTAATGTTGAGAAAACAAGTGCTTGAGCTGTCAAATCTGTAAGTTTAAAAGAAAACAATAAAATAAAAATTTGAGTATTTAAATTTAAACCATTAGTTATAACATTTTTATATATCTTTGCATTTTTTGTTTTTAAAATCCATACTTGTAGTACTGTAGTATTGAGGCGGCAACAGTTTGTTTATTTAAACATTGTTTATGCTAGTATGAACATGATTGCTAACAAGAAACTAATATTATTACACGTATGTTTACGAAGTTGTTACGGCAATATTAATTTCCTCTCTGGTTTGAATATGTTTGTTTTATGGCTGTTTACAAACAACTGCTTGTAATTGATCCGCCACACTGAGTGGAAGTGCACGCAGGCACACACTATGGCACAGTACACAATATGGCCCACGACACGAAAGTTACAGTGCGCAATGTTGCGCAAGATTTAACCGCCTGTAAATTCAGTTTGCGTTACTAACCAAGAGTAAAATTATAAACGAAATAGTCTCAATACCGCGCAACCTAGTCAAACCGCATTATAACGATACCCCATGTAATAGTGAAAATAAATTTTGGATTAAAAATCTGCACAATCAGAAAGTTAGCAAAGCCCTCCTAATTTCTTGTGGTATTTCATTTATCTAATATTATTCAGGAGAAACAAACTGTGCATTTGCTTAAGTGTCTACTTATTTAGTTGGATCTTGTCAATAATTTATACGAAATGGTTTATATAGAGTCTAAAGATGTATCTATTTAAATTATATTTTTAAATATATGATACAAATATTAAAATATTCTTATATTCGCCAAAGGTTTTAATTCGAAAAATATGATTGATGAAACGTGTACTTATAATATGGTGTTTTATTTTGTAAGACATGGTATGACATCAGTATCATATTCTGTTATAGATAACAGATATGAATATGAATATATGATCATATTCAGTATCATATCAGTATAACAACATATTCTGTTATAGCTAAATATAAAACTAGAGTAATTTAAACTTTTACGCTAAATTAAGAGAAAGAATCTTTTATAGAAAATATTGTTAAATATCAAATACAATTCACAGCCATGTTTATTTTTTGGAATATATTGTATCGATTTAATAATATTGCCTACTGTTGAATAGCACCTCAATTATTCAGTCTAAGTTTCAGGATTAATTTCAAATAACAATAGAGTTGTTTATGTTAATTTTAATAATCTTAGTTACTATTATTATCAAATTGTGTTTTAAAAGTAAATCTCACTACTTTCTTTGAGATCGAGGGCTCTGTAAACATGCTTAAGCATAAAAGTTCAATTTAAGTGAGCATAATTTTTTCACTGCTGGATTGTGTATCTTTTGATGTGAACCGTTGTTGAGTTAATTTTTATATTAACTATTGTTACTTAAAAAGATCAACACAGTACACATTGGAAAACACAACGACATCCATACAATATATGTGTCTGTCAAAAATAGAAAGCCAATACAAGTTGTGACCGATAAAACCAATATTTTAACGTATAATGAAATTACCATTAGACCGTTCCGTTAATTAGTGTCACATTAAACTTGCTTCTAAGTATCTCTTACATTATTAAAAAAAATTAATTCTATATAAGTTGATTTTATATTAATAATAATAAGTTGATTCTATATAATTTTAATGTTGTTGCTTGAAAAAGACTGACTGACCTGACGAGCAGTCTGCAGTAATTTTATATATAAGAGTGAAAATTTGACGAAATACGTATGAACGCAAACATTAGTTACTCAATTACACGCTGTTTTGAATTTCTTGACCCTGTTTATAAATATTAGTCAATTTCGGTAAATGTTTGGGCCTCAGATATCTATGAAACCATAACACAAGACATTATACGCTCTGATACATTAATAACTCGACAACTTTACAGGAATTGTGTCACAATGACAGCATTGCTGAAACGAACGTGGAATTTGTATTCCATGTTTTGTGTGTAATTCCGTTCACGCGCCAACTGAATATTTTACACTCTGAAATATTTTATTCATCAGTCGGATTTTGTGAGAAACTTCCGACCTCCCCCATAACAAAGGCGAATGTGAACAAACAAACGAGTACCGGATTCATAAAATTGGGCAATATGTATATAGATACATTCTATCCGAGTATTTTATTTTTAGAAACATTAAAGCAATTTAAACACGGAACCTTATCAGACAAGTCTATAGAACAAACGACACATAGTCAGTATACAACATACAGTATACAGTATATATGTCAGTATACAACAAATATTTTTAGATATATATATTGAAGAATTAATGCAGCACATGTTGTATTTTTTAAATTGTTCTATGCACTGAAAATACTAAAAGTCGAGAATGTTCATTCTTCTTCGTTTCATGAATGGCCGAATGAAAGCAGTAAAAGCAGCAGCAACAGAACAGAAGAGAAATTGACGCTAGTGACATGCATCGTCTGTAGTAAGAACCACACAGTAATTAATATTTCTCTTCTTTTACATAGATGATGACGGTAGGCAGCATTGTCTTTTTTGAGGAACGCGGAACTTAGCCCCTGTCTGGTTTGGACTCTGAATTGATTTCGGGGTTGAATAATTTGGGTCCCATAAAATTAAAATTTAAAATAATTTTTTGCAGAATGAAGCTAGTTTCAAGCGTAGATAAATGGTGAGGGGAAGTTGCGGTTGAAAAGAACACACACACACACACACACACACACACACACACACACACACACACACACACACACACACACACACACACACACACACACACACACACACACACACACACACACACACACACACACACACACACACACACACACACACACACACACACACACACACACACACACACACACACACACACACACACACACACACACACACACACACACACACACACACACACACACTCACTCACTCACTCACTCACTCACTCACTCACTCACTCACTCACTCACTCACTCACTCACTCACTCACTCACGCTTGTGCGCGAACGTTACCAATTGGTGGTATATTTTTAATCAAAACGATAAGAAACTGTATGATAAAAATAAAGAGAGGTAACAAAACCCGTTGTACTACAATACGATTTTCTCAATTCTAACATAGGCTTAAATTGTTATCACAGAAAGGTGTGAAAAATGTACGGAACTAAAAATGGTAGAGGTTATTACTTTCCATTTTTTAACCGTGTCTATTGTATGCGATCGACTGCAATCTTAACAAATAGGCCTAGAGTTTGACGAAAAACCGAGTCTTATTTCTTTAAAATTTTACTTCGTTGATCACCGGACTTTTGCTTATACTCGGCTCAGACTGATCGAATTACTACATTTTATTTTTAACATAATATCTGCGTATTATTTTTTCTGATATTATGGGGTTTAAAAACATATTTATAGGGCATTCGTAGTACTTGTTCAGTTGGTATACGTACAAATTTAAATTGCGCAAATATTCGCTACTCACATAACATTATTATGGACTTCAGGCAATAAAATAAATCCCATAAATAAAAATATGAACAATAAACAAACTGGAGTCAGTAAAAAATAACATTTTATTATTGAGAGTTATTCGCCGAACACCACCTGCTCATACAGTGATGGCTTTCAACAGCCAATAGCAATTTGTTTCGCATAGGGCCCAACCTTGAATAGTAGAGTAACCTTGAGTCGTACAGTGAATTATAAAAAAAACACACTCAGTGAATAGTACATTTAATTTCGGCAAAGTGTTGTTAGTAATGTAAACTATTAATTATCGAATTTTCCTCTTAAAATTAAATTACTAACCGCTTTATTGTATTTTTTCTAATTAGCGTCTACGCGACACACGCACATGTGTACGCGACTATCGTAATCCGAACTTAAGATAATTATGCACAATTATATATATCGCACTACATATTTGCATTTGCAACAATTTATTTAGACGTCTAAATAACAAAGTTCTGTACAAACTATTATACAGTTACACATGTAAATGTATTCACTCCTTATATTCTGATTCATCATATGGTTAATTTCGATCACGTATACATTCCATACATAAAGTTTATGGAATAGTATTTTCCGTTGAAATATATAGTTTCAAGTGGATATCGAGTTTCGGTCTAATAAAAATGCAGGTCTTATGCTACGTTTCGAGATTTATTTTATCTCATATTCATGCCTACAACATAAAGTATCAAGTTTATTTGTTGGTATAGCGGTGATGATGTTATCTACATATTTGTATAGAAACGGGACGGAAATTGGTAAGGTTTGGAGTTTTTTGTCTAGAATATGTTCGAGATATATGTCAGCAAGAATGGGGGCAATGGGGGATCCCATAGGACATCCGAATAACTGTAAATAAAACACCTTATTGAACTGAAAATAACCTGTCTGTAAACACAATTTTAAGGCTTCAAGAAACTGTTTCTTAGGAATTTTCGTGTAAGGCCTGAGTTCATCAAATCTATTACCGTAGCTATTATTTCAGTTACAATTGGTATTGATATATTGGTAAAGAGCGATGATACATCCAGTGAGGCAAGTTGATAATAGGCGGTAATTGAACATTCGATATTTTCTCATAAAAATCAAAGGAATCTTTAACGTTATACTTGTTGGTGGAAAGATGCGGTAGAATTGTAGCAAGATATTTGGCTAATTCGTATGTAGGAGAATTTATAAACGATACTATTGGTCTAACCGGATTACCTTGTTTATGATTTGTCACTAGGGAATATACCTTAGGTGAGGTGGGAGCATTATTTATAAGTTTTTTAAAAGCAAATTGGTCTATGTATTTGTTTCTGTATAATAATCGAACGTGTCTGTTGGTGTCACGCGTTAGGCTACGTATGGGGTTTCATGGAACTTGTTTATATGTGTTTGTCATTTAACAAATTTTTGGTTTTTGTTACGTATTCTTCTTTGTGAATGGCTACAGTTTGGTTAGGTTTGTCTGTTATAGTTATGTATATTTCTGGGTTAGAGCGTAGGAATTTCTTCGATCGTTTAGCTAAATTATCAATTATATATATTACAACGTATTTATTATATAATTTAAATTTGTGGAGCCCCACGATCTTGGAGCGCCGTTTATACAACGTAACAAGTTGCAATTTAATATAACGTGTACGTGTATTTGGGGTTCAGGTGTAATTATAATAATAGTATTGTATTTATGGGTATTTAAAATTCATATTTATTGTTTACTCAATCTTATAAATAATCATAAACATCCTTAATAATCGTCGGTCACGATATTGCTCATTATTAAATGTTTATATCTTATACTATGCAGTGTTACACATATTTTAAAAACCTCTTACAACTAGACATGTTAATAATCTTAATCTAAACATGTTAATAATTTGGTTTACTAATAAAATATAAAATTAAAATGTAATTTGAATTGAATTCTCTTAATTCAGATCTGACCTCAACTCGCTCAGTCTATACCAATGTTTAAAATTAAATTTAAATTTATATTAATTACTTTTAGACTGGCATCTGTTTTAATATTCAAATTTAAATTATTATTTTCTATAACTCAAATATCAAATCAATTTAACTATTTATTTTAATAACAAACTCTACTCTCTCAACTTTAAATTCTCTTTTTATTTATTATTTCTTTATATGCGATCGCTCATTCTTACGACTAAACATTTATCTACATTTCTAAAATATTATTACTAATTATAAATTTTTCTTTGTTTTAATTTATTGTCTTTTGCTATTAAAAATCATTAATATAAGCTCTTTTTAAAAATCATTTAAAATGCATTACGTATGTCACCTCGAGTTCTGATGATCTTACGACTTGTTATCGGGGGTCCAGCGTTGTCCAGAGTTAGTTTTCCATTCCTCCTGTCCTGGCGTGGTTCTGGATACGTCTAGAGTCCAGCGTCGCTCTCCAGCAGCGTGTGTGGTCCTGGATACGTCTAGAGTCGTTCTACAGTAGTGTGGTCCTCATCAGAGAGTTGCTATCTGCTGCAAGGTAGATCTTAAACATCGTCTAACGTCCAGCATCCCTCGTCGCTCTGGTAGCTTCACCGTAGATACTCTTGGTAGAATTACGTTTCCGGTATTTACGTTTTCCGGAATATTGTCACGAAATTAACGAACGTTTTCTTATTTCGTTACTGCGACTTGTAATAAAAATAAAAATAAACTGTTTTGCCGACGGACAGCATGTCCGACTGCAACTGTGTCTTGAAATGAAGAAAATCGATCCCTCAATTTCGGTCGAACCCTCAATTTATACCCTCTTGAGATTCCGCGCCAGTTGGCTCCAAAATCGTCCTGTCGACACCTGCATATCGCGTGATAGCCCCCACTCCCGAACCTTTTCATCTATTTGCAATTATTAGCAAATAGCAATGTTTTGCACGGAATCGAGATAGCACAAATCATAGCTAATTCGATTAAGCACTAACTATATTAATTTGAGCGTCTTAGGATAATTTGCGTATTTTTTGGCACGTTTATTTCGCACTGTCTTCGCATAGCGTGTCCTATTAACGTCATCTTTTCACTGGGGATAACTATAAATTTTACACACACTTTGGTGCCTTTGATTTGTTCATACACTAATTAGTTTTCGCACAGTGAATTAAAATAATTATTTTATTAATTACTTGGGGCGGGTTGCTGAGATTACTGTCTTTACATGCGTCACTAACACACACAAGATACACGTGTAACACACATACAATTGAGCAGGTGTTCACTGCCTGTCGGAACAGGTTAATTTCTCCCCTAATCTAACAATGAAATATTTTTGCAATCTCAGACCTGTCCATATACCCGTAACTTATAAAAATTCTACAAATTTATATTTATTCAAATTAATGCCTAATACAGCGTATGGCTGTATCGTTGCAATATACTAGCATATTTACCCAGAGCAGTATTTTGTAAATAATTAGTGTAAAGAGAGTAGGATAAATATTTTAAAAAATTTAGTGCGTGAAAGTACAAGCGTGTGCAGGCGATAGCCTGTCCAAAGCGTACACTTACCCGACGGAATTATTTACAAGTGTAAGTCATTGTTTTTGTGTGTGTGTGTATATATGCCAGTTCCAACATGCATTGCACTATGTATGAATTATTGTTTGTATTACTAAATCAAGTATTAACATGATTAAAATAAATTAATAAATATGTTTTTTACCTGTTACCAAAGACATGACAATTCTAAGAACTCTATTAGAATAAGGACATTTAAACACGTATGGTGATGCAAAATTAATGTAGAAAAGTGCATAATACAGGCGTCATACAAATTAAAGTTAATTACTACTACAATTAACTAATAATTAACGAGTGTGTTATATGTAAATGACGAGTGAAAAATTACGATGACAATGCAACTATTCGCCTAAAGATCAAGTTTTTGGTTATTGCGAGAACAGATTAAAAATTGATCAATTAAAAAAGGACGCTACACACGAATTGACAAAGTTTAACATGTCAAAAACAATATCTGACATATCAGTTTGCCATCTATTATAAATACCTCCGGCAATTTTGGTCGAGCGTCAGACTCAAGAAATCTTTACACGAGGACACTATGTCCGTTTGCTAATCGACAGACTCAAGCAAATTACACACAAGGTCACTATGTCCTTCTGCTGATCGACTTGAACTCATCATCGTCATCATCATCATCATACATCGTCATACACCACGATTGATGGAGGAGCATAAGACCACCGTCAACAACAGGCTATAGAGTACCAAGGAAGGATCAGCATCATCATCATCGTCATTGTCATCATTCAGAAGATGTAGATACACACGTAACGGTAACTTCGACAATATACAGGTGACAAATGAAAAATTATATATTTTTTGTGTTAAACAAGGAACTCATAATTAACAGAATATGACATAAAGTAATGTAAAGACTTAAATGTAAATAGTGTAAATATTCAGAGTAAAAGACATAATTGGAAGTTGGTGTTAAAAAAAATATATGGTGTATAAAATATGGTGTGTATTCTGCTTAATTTTAAAAATTGGGTGTGTCATTATAAATAATAAATATTCTTAAAGTAAATATTATTTTATTAAAATATTAATAGCAACTATTCAATTTTTATTTGGTAAAGTTAATATTATTTTTATAGATGAGTTGCTGTGATTTCAAATTTTAATAATGATTTAAGGTCAGACACACACGCAATATAAAAGAATTTTATAATTTGTTCATCATATATGTTTAGAAATTTAAGAGTATGTTATTAACGTGTGCTGAATAGAAAGATATGTTATGTTTCCAGACTGTAACCTTATAAGAGAATATTTTGAATTTTCTAGTTTCAAATTTTAATAATCAATTAATTTTCTTTGCGATATTTAATAAACCGTTGATTGATTCTTTTACTATGTTTTAATTAATTATTTCATGTTATCGACGTCTCACTCCTCTTTTTAAAAATATGTTTACTGTGAGACCACATATACTTAACGCAACGAACACACAAAAATCCTACGACCTAGCCGGTGTTTAACAGTATACAGTTGCGTTGGGTGGATGGACAGAAGTATATTCATTTTAAAATACTTGTTGCAATTTATATATATATATATATATATATATATATATATATTTCAATCACTTTCTGCTACAGTCCGTTTCTTGATGTATATAATACTATAATACTTATAACTATTTTACCTCAAGATGTATTTTTTCCTTTAGGGACATGTTTCGGGAGATCCTGTTCTCCCATCTTCAACCTTCGCCATCTTGCTTCTGGTGCAGTATTTGTGTGTTGGCTTCTGGATGTTATTATGGTGGTTTGTTGGTCTTTGGTCCTTCAATGTTGCATTATTGTGTGTGGTTGTGGTATCTGTTTTTGTATTTTGTGTATTTTCGATGTTGAGTGCTTTGAATATTGTGTCATGTTTTGTATTGATTTGTATTTGTTCTGGTATTAACTTGTGATATCAATAACCACCATAATAACATCCAGAAGCCAACACACAAATACTGCACCAGAAGCAAGATGGCGAAGGTTGAAGATGGGAGAACAGGATCTCCCGAAACATGTCCCTAAAGGAAAAAATACATCTTGAGGTAAAATAGTTATAAGTATTATAGTAATATATATATATATATATATATATATATATATATATATATATAATACTACTCTTGTGGATATTGATTTCTTCCGACCCTAAATAAAAGACTCTTCCTTCGCATAACGTTTCGCGATATACTTTATCTCATAATCAACAATAAAATATAGGTATAATTTTAAATCAGTGAATAGCAGGGTATATTTAATTTCGACAAATTGTTGTTAATAAAGTAAACTATTATTTTTCGAAGTCCCCTCTTAAAATTTTAATTAATAACAGCTTTATTGTATTTTTAGTATTTTTATATATGCATAACATAATACCGAATCGTGAGCACGGGTATCCAGTTATATATATATATATATATATATATATATATTGAATACGTGAACTTTACTGTCACGTATATTTGGTAACTAACTGTGTACAGTTTTACATTGATTGTGACAGTTTCGCTCCCAATTAAGTTTTACATATAACAGAAAATTAAAATTACCCAGTCCAATAACACGGCAAGCACATTTATTGCCACTTTGCCCAGCAGTAGCAGTTTATCACCAGTCGTACATAATATATCACTCTACCAATTCTGTGAAGTGAATATACACGATGCGTATAATTAAAGTATTGTTACATTCCAACGTAATAGGGAGAGACATTTTTATTTTAAATATTTGCTGAACAGAAATGGACGAGACAATATAAACAGACATAGGAATTGCATATGCATACTCGCACTGTACACATAGACAGCATTGGTTATTTAGTATTGTCTACAGTAAGTAGTTAGAACAGAAAGGTTATAACAAGTTTGAAGGTAGATATAAAAACGTTAAAAAAAGAGATCGAACGGTCTGTATATGTCGTACTTCTATTCCAACTGCGAAGACTTGATTAGCGTAAACGATTGTCGCCCTAATTCATTAGTTGTCTTTGACATTATATGTTAGAAACCCAAGTCATAATTAAAGTGTACTTTGTTAGAGGTTGTTACTTTAACGTTTCTTGTATTTACTTGAGAAAATGTTAATTTATGCTCGATTTGAGAGCAAACAGAAATAATTTAAACATGATAATTACATTTAAATAAAACAAGCACTATACGATAACTTTGTAGGTAGTGATAGGACACTTGAAACTTTTGCTGACTTGTGCCCTAGGTGTTAATCTAAAGATTATAGGTTGTCTACTACAAATCTAACTTTGAAAGCTGCTGATCAAAAGCAGATGGGTAAATTTGAGAAATAACATTATAATGTTCGTGTATAATAGTAACTATATCAAGGATAACTTCATTCAAACTGTAAAAAGTGAATGAAATTGGCTTGATAGTGATATTGATATGGTTATGAAAGGTAAAGCTATCTCTGGTTTAGATTAGAAGATATTAGAGTATGTTTATGAACATATGCTTAAGGCAGCAGCTAAACAATTTTGAAGAAACCAAACCATTAATTCGTGTTAAGCTAGAAACAACCTGTAGTGATCTTGATACTTTTGAGGTGTCTTTACCTGATGTGAGAGGTATGTTACCTGATAAGGTTAATGAAAGTCATTGTGGAGTTATCAACTTAGCTTCGTTTTTTGTAATTAGTATGCATTGCTCATGTTACTGTAAGAGAGCATATACCGTGTACTACGTACTTTGACTTCTCTGAAGAGGTAAATTCTCCTAATGAGGTCCTAATAAGTGTCTAAAAGACAGAGTTCAGACTCATAAAACTTCAAACCTCGAACCTCCAATGTGTGTGTATGTTCTGAAAGGATCAGATAAGGATGTTTCCTTCTAGTCTGTCCTAGATGAATTACTCTATAAGAAATATAGCTGGATGACTTATTTACAAGTTTGGTATATACGGTGAAAAAGGTCGTGTACGTTAATGATGGAGTTAGTGAGATAGAGAATCAGCTGCAGACTCTTAGTCAAAGTACAGAAGACGTTAAGTGTCATCTCATCACTAAGTTAGCTGAAGAGTTAAAGATTTGTAAATACTCAGATGAAACAGCTAACGGTAAAGGAGTTGACTTGAAAGTTGATAAACAAATACAGACTCTCAGTCAAGATATAGAGGATGTTAAAATCGATTTGAGAGGTTGGTTAGCGCATGTAATAGAGAGCGTAGGTAAGCAATTGTATGAAAAGTGTAAGGGTGTAGAGAATTAAAGCCTCCCCATATTGGTTCTGGGAACAATTAATATTCCCCATATTGAATGGAATCTGTTTACTTTGTTCAGCGTAATCAGAAGAATTATTCTAAAGATGTGCATGAACGTCTGTCCAAAAATAGGCTATAATCAAAAAGCCATACCTGATAGCATTTTATTGCAGATTATGTCTTACTATTTGTTTAACAAGTAATTTAAAAAATGATATAAATTCTTATAACAACAGTACAATGTACACCAGTTTCTGTGCGTTTGTCTTTTGTGTCTTAATTTTTAAGACTAAATCGGTTACAAATGTAAGCATAAAATTTCAAACATTAAAGTAGATTATTTATCAGATAGAAAGATTTTGATATACGTATTTAATACTACTGGGTGTTTGTTTATCACAAATATTTCTTTAATTTATGTTTATATCAATTTCAAAAATCTCTTTTGATTTCGTATAAATAATATAATAAGAATTGAATATTAAACAAACACCCTCAGAATACAATTACATTAGGCCCGTGTCACTGTTTTAATTTTAGGTAATTATTAGCTTAAAGATAAAAGATACAGATTGTTGCCACACATAATTTATGTGCATAATGGATTATTGTGTTGGCAGCAGTCGCCATCATCTTTACCCTGACAGTTTTGAATACGGGCACAAACTACTGTTAGAGAAGTGGTAACAATCAAGTTAAAGATGGCGAGGGCCACCGAACCAAATGTTTTAAATACACAAATAAAGCAACATGTTAAGCTACATGTTAACTGTAAGCTTAGTTTAGCGGAATTAACGTTTTTTATGGTTGTTCTACCTCTTTCTCTCCAAATAATCATCACACTGACTAAGCTACACGTTTGCTATGAGTATTATGTTCACATAGTCTAAGTATATTCTGAATATAAATAAAATTATGAAACATAAATGTATAGCAGAAGAGAGAATAGAACACAACAGAAGACATAAGGCTACATTGCATTAGGCTGCACATAAAAAAAAACGGAATTTCTACAATTACACTTATATTCATTGTAACACCTCTAGAAGAAGTGCATATTGTTACGCTGAGGATAAAGGGAATATGGTCACTTTGCATGCGCTGTGCCAGCTGCAGAATTAGGTACGTAACGTTCTAGATCGTTCAAGACGCGCCTTCCAGACGTTTGTAGATTATTCTATAGGTATCCAGGTCCGTTTTGTCATATAGTACGCCGCACGCCACACAGGCGGGGTATAACTACAGGATTTAGAAGACGAGTTAGTTTGGATTACATCTACTAATGTATTGTGCGTATCGGAGGAGGTAGTTCTTGCCATTGTAACTTGTAAATTATTGTGTCCTGACATTTGTAATAGGTGACATGTATTATCTAGTTCAACACTGTTGTTAAATAGGTGATATTTATTGTGCGTTTTGTTATTGTGTGTTGGACAATTGTAAGCTTGTAAGATTGTTGTATATAAGCGTTTGTAGTTGTTTACTTATTTAAGCTGTAATTAAAGTTTTAGTAGCGATTTCGCCTGGTATTAATAATTGTCTTTCCACTTTAAAAGTACGACGATCCGTGCCTACGCGGCTAATGGTGCAGATGACAAAAATGTAATTTATTTAATTATAGAAACTGGGCACAGGACACAATAATTTTTTAAAAACTTTGCAAAAAATAAAAAGTTGTAATAATTTTTAATTGTTTAAAAGTTTTATATAAATGAAAACTCTCTAAATTGTTAATCCTAAATAATGTTAATATTAGTAATTTGTTATGTTTAAACATTTATTATGTTTGATTAGAACTACTTGTCTTAGTAATAACTTATTAAGTATCTTAACCATATGAAAACCAACGATTATTTTGTATATTATATCAAACTCTAACCATAGCTTTGCAAAAACGTGCTGCTATTCGTAGAAAAATAATTTATTCCTTGTTAAATCGGTTTTGCGATGAAAAAGCCCGTCGTCTGACCAAATCGATTCGCCTGCACAGTCGCTGTTGACAGCAAATAAATTTTTGCAACCGAACTGGCAACGACGCCATGTGATAAGACTTTTGTCCGATGAGCTAGCTAAAACGAAGCAGATAGGTTAGTACATGCTGCGTCTCAGCACTTTGAGAACAATTTTAAATTTATTTGGTGTTTTGGATGTGAATCAGTTAAGATTAATTTTGACATAAAGACAAACTCTTTGGAGTGTAGTCAGCAAATTCATAACAATTAAGATTTTATCATTCATTTTAGTGCATATATCGATATTTTTGAAGATTTAAACCTGTCATAAAACCTGTTCAGAAATTAATCTTTAATCTTGTTCAGAAATTCTTTAATTAATCTTGATAAGGAAAATATTGTTTATAAAATAATTATAAGTTTGCCTCAGAGATTTGGTGCACTAAATGTTGATTGACACATGTATTTGTGTTCACTAAATTATCTTCAGAACGGCTTGTGGAAAATTATTAGAAAGAATAAAAATTTCGTCAGAAGGAAAGAACTATTTATTAGCTAACCAACACAACATCCTCAAGAATATAGGAAACATTGTCAATATAGTTTAAAGGTAACTTATTTCTGCAAAAAATTAATGCAATAACAAATACCTCATTTACAAATGCCTAAGCTACCAATAGATAAAATGTTACAGCATACAATTGTTAAACCAAATCTAATATACGTCATAGTTTACAAACGTTTATTAATCTAAAAAGTATTGGAAACACAGTCTGTAACATCTTTAATCAGTTTAATATTATATAAGGTTGTAATTTTTTCGGAAATAAGGTCAGAGAATGTAAGTTACTATTATCCTTCTGGCATTTCCGTGTTGGTTGATAGGTTTTGTGGTTTTCTACGTCATTGAGGAATAGATTAGATTTATTATTTTATTAGCTTTTTCACTCTTTTACGATTGGACTTACTAAGACGTTACAAAACAATGTATCTTTACAAACGGTGTTAGAAACACTATTTTAAAATCACTTTGATAGCCACAAAACCAATAATGTTTTACAATTATGGCTTTGATATAATCTGAGTAAATATCGGTAAAAACCGATAATTAATGTCTATAGTGGTTATAATCACTTCATACAGGAACTCATAGGCCTACTGCAGTAATTTGACAAATTATTATCTGTTGTTAAGTTTAAGTGTTAAGTTAAAGATTTAAGTTTTGTGTATGAGCGTGAGCGTGTGTGTTTTAATAAAAATAATAAATTTTTTCGCTATAGATAATAATAATAATTTTTACATTATAGATTACAGGCTATAATCATTTCTACATTTTTAATAAAATTGTTCTCGATTTGAGAATATTTAATTATAATATTTATAAACTGGTGTAATCAACCTTTAATTAATAATATGCTATTTATTTGTTTAAAACTGTTCTCATAGATCAAAAAATCATCTACATTTAGCATTTAAAACGGTCAATAAATTAGCACTATTCATAATTTAAGAGTACCATTTTGTTAACTGAAAAATGCCGTTAAATTAAATCATTCACAGTTATCATCCAGTTACAATGCACGCAGTCTGTCGAACACAACGCCTAGACATGATACGATATGTAGGCTAAACAGACTACTGTTGAACCACACGGATCGGTACGAAATTGAAGAATGGGAGTTGTTAGTTTCTCGTCTTTGTGATTTGCTCTCAGACTCTACCTTTTCCTCTACCTTCTCTTCTTCTTCTGCAGGAAAGCGCCCAGAGACACGTAATATTCAATATACATTTTATTACAGAAATATTGTGTTCTGTACGTCACACTGGGAATGAAAGATGTAGATTTTCTTCAAATAATTTGGATCTTTCTTTTAATTTCTGTCTCTGTCTTTTTTACGTCGCCACGATAATATTATTATTTTTATCTTGGTGTATGTATAGATTTTGTTGATTAGGATTTAAGATTAAGGAGTACATTTAGTTATACACTAATTTGAAAAGAACATAATTATTTAAGTAATAATTAGCAAATGTATGAAAAAAAAAAACATAAGTATTGAACTAATGCGGACAATACACGGCGGATATTGTGCGCATAAATTATTGTGCATATGAATTTAATTTAAATTTATTTGTTTTATAAAATTATTCAATAGTTAAATTATTACCTAATAATAAACGTTTACAAAGTAACCGCACTAACATCGTTTTATACAGAGAAACACTCAAATACAATGTTCCTTAATATATCTTCTGATAGAAGTTTTTAATTGAAACAGAAAGAATTTTTAAAACATATTAAAGCGTAGATAGTCACGTGGATACTGAGCACTGTTCTGTACATTCAAAGCAGGAAGATATTTCAGCAATGGCAGTTCTAATCTAGAGTTATAAATATATTTTTTTAATTTTTAAATATGTAATATATGTACTGTTTGTTATTATGTGTATTTGGACATAGCCTGTTTATAATTATTATTGTTATTTCCTGCCCTACAGTGTACCTAAATTATTTTTTTACGTTAATAATTATTGTTATTCCCAATTACTAAGATGGATCTACAACATTATAAACCATGAAACCACCTAATAATAAATTTGTTGATTATTGTTTGTTTATTACAGGAATATGAACATCATTATGCGAACACATCATTATGCAAACGCAGAGTAAATATGTAAATTTTAAAGCATTTAGGGAATCATACATTTTAAATTCGTATTTATGTAATATAATCTCTATTAAAAATATAATTGCTAGCTTCTACGCTAGTTGATAGTTTGTAAAAAACAACAAAACAAACACTGTAATTAAAAACGTTATTTATGTTTAGAAGTACATACGATTTTTCGATCAACAAGCTACTATTAATTTTATGTATATATAATTTTTTATATAATTATATGTATATGTAATTATGTGTATATAGAATTATGTGTAGATATAATTTTTAAATAAAATTTAGTGATAATGGATAATAATTATAGCGATATCGCTTTCGTAATCGATTTTTCGCTATAGTCCACTTTAAACATCGTTAAAACACATATGTGTATGCGATTTAGGCAAACTTATATAATTTCGTTCTGAGTTTTAATTTTGTCGTAAGATTATTTGAGTTTACTGAGATTCTACAGTCTGGTAACGCGTTCATTGACATGCGTTGATAAAAACTATTCATACGACCGGGTGTGGACATAGAAAACTTGCTGGCACCACAATTAGTAACTTAATTTTTGATAATTTAGCTCTACAGCCCATAAGCTTTAAATTTTCATCAATATGCAAAGCAAAGTCAAAAATTAAAGGATTCTTTCCTTCAAGATACAGTAGAGGGTCAGGATTGACTACATTGTTGTAAATCATAATCTCACACGATTTGTTCATTGGAAGTCTTGTTTTGCAAATTGCAAATTATTATTATTAGTTTAAAATTGTTTTTAAAAGCCAGTTTAGAACAGTGGAAAATTGTGCGAGTGTACCAAGGAAGAAATAGGGTCAGCGATACGATTTCCAATGCAGAGAGAGTGAAACAAAATTTTGTAGAATGCAGCAACATGGGGAGAGTTATTGTGAATAGTTTAAAATTTTACGAGTGTATTGATTGCTTTACACGTAAACGAGTTTCTTCAAAACGGAAAGGAAAAGCTTCTACTTCAAAGAATAATGCCAGTATCAAAACGGATAAACAAATTAATTCATGATAACCGGCGGGGAAGAGTTAATGAAATAGCTAGTGACTTTAATTTAAGACAGGGGTCTGCATTGTCAGTAATCCAAAAGGTGTGGTAAACCTTCAAACGGTGTGGCATTTGCCCGCCCTCAGGTAGTCTATCTTACACTCCCAAATGTGGCAGGTAAAGTTTACTAACACGTCTGTTTATGACATGACAGGCTGAACGTGTTGTCTCACAATGTCTCATTCATATAATTTCAACTATACGAATTATTCAAGTCCGTGAACTTTTAATACCTACCCTCAACGTCTCAATTATTGACGTTTGACAACTATCAAACAATTAGCTGTTACGAAACCGCAAAACTTTGGTTTTAATTAATATATTTTATATGTTTAATGAAGAAATTTGTGTTAGTGGTTGAAATCACAATCAGAATGATCACAGTTGCACACCACTATAAAAATTATCCCGATTAGCGCTTTCAAGCCTCACAGCCCATCGTCAGATCGGATTCCGATCTGACGATGGGCTGTGAGGCTTGAAAGCGCTAATCGGGATAATTTTTATATAGTGGTGTGCAACTGTGATCATTCTGAATGATATTTTATATGCAGAATGTAGATATTTTTAGTGTAAGATACATTAACCTTTGCAATTTTTGGTATTTCGTACACACAACACATTTCAATATTTCTTAACATAGAGTCGAAAAATATTTATATATAATACAAATTGTAAAAGGGGTTAGTTGGATATACGCCATGAGGTATAACGTCGGCTAAATAAACAAGTTTGTAACGAGTATTTAAGTGTATGGAATTCAAGATATTGTGTAGAATTGTGTAGGGTGGTGTCGTACACTTATTCAGTAAACGTAATAATTATGGAAATGTAAGATTCTTCTCTGTAACGCAGACGTTTAATTAAAAACAATTGGTTTCAATCAGAAATATACACATCGGGTAGGCTTTATTTATAAATGATTTTTACTTATTACAGTTTGCTATAGATAAGCGGAAGTTATTGCAGTAATGTAGAAACTAATCTCTTCATGACTACAGCGATTGTCGAATATGAACGGTGTTGCGTTGCAGCTGGATCCAAAAAGTATTAGGCTACTCAATTAATAATGGTGCCTGCATCGAATACGAAAATTTAGTAGAAAATGAATGAGTATACGGACAAGTGAATGTTGCTTGCACATGTTGCGTTTTGTTGAATTAGTCAACCTAATAGGGTTTCTTAAAGTTTAGTGGTTTAAAGATATCATTGTAAAACATAAATAAATGAATATAAAAATTGTGTATTGAAATAGGAAGTCCAATCCTTAAAAATATAGGCACAACTGACAAATACTTATACGTTTTGATTTTGTTTACTGTACTAAGTATCAATGATGAATGTCTAGTTACTTTCATAAAATATAAAATTGAAACAAATACATTTGGCTTAGTATTGCTTAGTAATTAATATACTGAAACATGTTTAACATAAGTATTTTGTGTGTTAATAAATAAATATAAGACGGTTTTGTTACACTAGAATTTGTTTATTTTTCTATAGACTATTAACTTGCGTTAGTGAGCATTATTAAGATCTATACAGGAAAGGCTGTATACAGGATGTCCTGCAGCATTCTCCGCTGAGTTACTAAATATAGGCCTATCTGCAGTGTATGCGCAATGAATTCCTTGCAGCCATAGGGAACATTCCTTAACACAATAATGCAGCGCTCTGTGTTTCCGTGCCATACGTTTGTATTAAATATTACACAAGTGTAAGACACTGAAAACTACACCTTATATGTCTTACGTTCTATGTGTACCCTTATGTAGACATACGAGTATGTATGTGAAAATAATTTTTCACTCGAAAAATTGAATTAAATCAAACATTAATTAAAATACCTACTAAAGACAATTGTATTTAAATATTTTAGAGTCCTTGTTTTAACTGTTCAAATTAACGGAGGCTTAGCAAATGACTCATACCATTGTTTTTTATTTTTTTAAGTCGCAGATGATTATATTTGCTTGATTATATTTACTCTAACTAAACATTTTTTGATACATTTAAATGTATAATATTTTCTTGCAGTATAAAAAAGAACTTTTCCTGAAGTGTCTGTAAAACTGGTCACAATTTTCATGTCAATTGTATAAAGTGCGGCAATATGAAATCTTGTAACATAGTGATATTAATACAAATTAATAAGACTCATTCATGTGCTCGAAAACGTTTAGGAGAAGCTAACAAGCTTACAATATACTTCATACAAGGTAGGTAGCGCTTCAGTCACTACAAAATTAAAAACAATAATGTAATAATTAAACAATTAAAAATTATTAATAGACTTAATTACATTATTTTGAGAATAATGTCATTATACAATTCTACTAGCTTACTAATTCTATTTTAATTCTATTATTTACTTAACTATTAATGATTAATTATAATATTTACTCTATTATTAATTATTATATTAATTAATAATTCTATTCATTATTTAATTACTATCAAATTCTATTAATTATTTACTAGTTTAAGACAGAATAACTTATCCCCATGAAATATCTCCAAACGCATCTTAAAATTGTATGACATTGCAATAGTTTGATATACGGCATTTTCGAGCTGACCTTTTGTTTTAATTTTGTTACTTAACATGTTCATTTCCTGGAACCCTTAAAAAACATTTGGAAAAAATTACAAATGAATAAAGTAAGTTGTTAATATTACCTTGATATAAATAGTAGCTTATTAACAAGTTTGTAATATAACAAATTATAAAACAATCTAGTTAATTGTTAAAAATATATTGTCGTTTGAAAACTGTATACATTTATAAGTAGGCCTACTTTTAGCCTTCATTGGCGGTTTGTAAGTATTCATATTTTTATTTATTTCATTCTTGTATTTAATATAACTTTGTATCGGTGTATTTTTATTACAAGGATAATTCCAAGTTTCATTTAGGCCTCATCTTCAGGTGTTGGTATCGATTTGGAAAAACGAACTGCAATATATCTTCTTACAAGCGAAATACATTTTCTGTTGCCACACTCACGAAAAAATTATTGCAGAATTCAAAAGTGAATTCTGCACAAGCAAATCTACAGTTGACCTGTGTCGGTCAATCTGCAAAATACTGTGTCGGTCTCGTGTAGGATGCACATGAACTCCGTCACGGAGATAGTTTCACGCGTATGCTTTTAACCTGTCTTCGAGAAGGATGTGCAAGTTTTTCAAATAAATGTAAACGAATATTTTTAACAAAAGTGTCCGATTGTGACCGTAAGCCGATGCCATACTCTAACACTATCTCACAGCCTTGTATGAGATTTTAATGCGTTCAAGGTTGAAGGGCAATATAAAAAAAAGACACACACACAAATATATGCAAACAATTAATAGGGTGCAACTTAATTAGGCACTTCAAAGGTTAACCACTGTGTTGAACAGCGTAAAGCAAAATTAATTTATATACTTTGGATATCGTTTAAATGTATTTGGTAGTCCTAAGGTAATATCTCCACTAAATTTATGTAAGCTAAAATAATAGGATCTACAGAAGAAAAGTGCTAATTTGGAATTATTAAGTTTTAGATTTAAGATAAGTACAGAAATATGTTGTGGTCTATTGTAAAAATTTGAACGTTTAGAAAAATTATATTTATTAAGCAAAGGCGAGATTAAATTTATTCTAATCATAAGGCTAGAATGTACTCATTAGTTAGGACTACTAAGATTTTTAACTGCTGTTAGGGTCTGCTTGCAATGCATTTTTACGTGTATAATGATAGGAAAGATTACAAAATAAGAAAAAATTAAATAATATAATACAGAAATGTTCCTACAAGTTGTAACTAAAGTAAATTGACATGAAATGGTGCCACACGCCCATAAATAGACTGGAAGAAATATGTAAAGTATTCATGCATTATTTTCCATATAACGCACTTTATAATTTACACTTTGTACTTCAGTCATTGACTTATTGATTTACGTCTTTCATGTTAAAATCTTTAAGCGTTTAAATTACATATAAAATTATTGAAAATCATAGTTAAACTGTAAACCTAGCGAGATACCAGTTGTCTAGAAAATAACATGTGTGCTGGTGGATAGCGTGTCACGAGCAAAAAGTGTTTGTACGTGTAATTACCTTTAACAACAGCTGTAGCTAATACAAGTGGCAGAGAATTGAGTTCAGTGTAATAGCTTTCATGAGCCCGCTTAGTTCTAATCACTTTTTCTTACACTATGAAATTTATCTTCTTCACTGAACGTAAATGTTCTTCACCGCCGATGTAGGTTTACTGGAACAGTCGGCATCCGTTCGTTGTAACAACATCCAGGCACCGGTGGTCCAAGCGCGTGTTTCATGCTAGGCGCCGCACTGACTGCTTCCTAAACCACACTGCCGGCTAAACGATGCTAGTAGAAGCAAGAAATTGTGCAGTCCAATAGAACTGAGACTCCTTTCCACATCCAGCCTACTCATTAGACTTTATGATGACCGGCTTTAATTGAATAATGCACGTTCTCAACAGCCAACATTATTATGTGTGGTAATCTATAAGGAGAATTAATTTCTTTTATGTTTCGTAAACTGTTATTCTCGTACATGAGAATAGGAGTAAGATAAGAAGAAGCTAGTTTTGGGAATAATTTAGTTTATAATTTTCAAATTTTATTTTGTATATGCACGTCGGTAGTTTGAGTATTTTAGAGAAACCAGATGACAGTTTCATTAATGGAGCTCCCAATTCTGGAGCTCCCAGTCCTTCCACGTCGATCGTTGTGTGTTGTTTACTGCATGGTGATGGTGGTGAAGATACCGCTGTTCCCACGTCGAGATCATAGTGACGTAGTAACTTCGTCGTTATTACTAGAGACTCTCTCTCTGGCTCGAAGTTGTCCGTATTTATAGTGTATGAGTCCACAGGTCTGATTTTGCAGCGTGTCCTACCCGACTAGTCAAACTTTGTTTTGTACCTCATAAGTGTCGGTCTTAAACAAATCACTTTTTCGTCTGTTTTTGCATTAACGACAGCGTAGATGTGCAAACCAGAAGTTGCCCAAGGTTCACGATTAATTAATTCAGAATATATAAATTAATTATTTACCACCTACGAGTTCCAGAATAATTAACTTGTTTTTAAATAGTTTAGTTTTTCACGCGTAATTTTCAGTAATTTCGTTACTAGGCCTATATACGTGTCTCTTCACCCTTCCTCTAACGGCATTGCTCGGTTCGTAAAATGTATTTTTAATTTTGCGAATTTTATTAAACAAAACGTATTTAATTATTATTATTTATTCATGTCCTAATCAGACTACACACACGCGCGCAAAGAAAATTTACCTGTACATAGCATGAATTTGCTGTCTGCATAGCTCGTCTCCCCTTCGCTATGCATGTTGATTATTGTTCAAAGTGAGCCTATTCTTGTTTTCCACTAGGCCACTATTTACGCGCACGCGTGTGTGTACAGTGAGAGAGAGAGTGAGGAGGGAGCTATTAGTCTTTATATATTTGGCACACACACACACACACACACACACACACACACACACACACACACACACACACACACACACACACACACACACACACACACACACACACACACACACACACACACACACACACACACACACACACACACACACACACACACACACACACACACACACACACACACACACACACACACACACACACACACACACACACACACACACACACACACACACACACACACACACACACACAGTTAATAGTCTGTTTCTCAGACTCTATTTAACATTTTTTTACAAGTGAATAGATTTTTGATTAAAGATACAAAAGAACTGTCAATTCAATAAAATATGTAAAACTTTGTTTGGCGCGCTAAAATAAAATAAGGAGAAGCTAGAAAGCAAGGAAAACTAACACAAAGACGAAAATAGAAAGTTGAGTGGGGGAGGCAAGATGGATTGAATGTTATTTTCACTACATTAAACTAGTACGCTGTGCTTGTATCTTTTGTTCATAAATTGCTATAAATAACAAGTACGGCCAAATTTATTTATTCGCTGTGTTTACACAACACTGATAGTCTTTAATATCTTACAACCATTTGTAAAGTCACAAGTATGCTCATTTAGTGTGTATTATATTTAATGTAAGAATTCTTTTATAAAAGTCTGAAAGAGCGTAAGGAATTGAAAATAGAACTTTCTATGTAAGGCATCAAATGAACTTTGAATGGGCTAGAGTTTTTAACAGATTACGCTTTGAACAAGCCGAAATAGCAAAAACCAAAGTAAAAAGATATTATTAATTTGATACGGCTAACGAAATTATTAAATACAAACCATAATAACGTTGGCTTTTCAGTTTTAGAGTATTTAAATTCAGTAAAATATTAATTTCTCTTGTATTATCATGAGATATTCATGGCGCACAGTTTATTCGAAATGTATTACTAACAATTATTTCTACCCAATAATGTATACATTCGTTTTCTCTCAAGAATAAAACCAACACTTTTCTTAATCTGCGTATATATATACATAACCTACTCTTCATTCCAAGTATTAAATACCAATATAATAAATATTTTTATAAGAAAGTGTAATGTTTAAATATTATAAACTATCCAATCAAAGACTTGCAAATTACCTGTGGCATTAAAGATGAAAATTCAACACAGCTGGATGCTGACATTTTGTCCAAGAAAAAAATTAGCTACTTTCGTGAAAGAAACCTATTAGCAAATTTTAAAGTAGATGTTACTAGACCAGCAAAGAAAACGAGAAGAACAAAATAATTGTGATTGTCACTTAATTTTAAAATCCAGTAAGAAAAATTCTTTAAGGCTACGAAGATTCTTTTCTGACACTGAATAATTATTTAGTGTGTCAGGAGGCCTACAAGAACTAAACTCTCAAACGTGATAACGTACATGTGTAGTACCGACTTAGAATAACTGAAGTAATATTCGTCAAATGCTGTAGCGGCTGTAAGTTAATGGAAATTTTCTGAAAGTCAGCCATATTAGCTGAACGGAAATTCAGTTACATAACTCATTCAGTTGAGTATAACATAATATTTCTGTTGAAGCTGGAAACACGAGGCAGTGAAACGCATCGAAATAGATGTACTAAAATTAGCATCAACAATCAAATTAAAATTACCTATAATTTATATTTATACTGTTATACACACACATATAGGCTAGTTGTTAGCTTAAATACAAGCACTCAAGCATACAGATACAACGACACAATCGTATAAACAATTAAATTTTAAATACAAATGGAAAATACATTTTGTATTAAAAATATTACTGAAGTAAAGGTTTATTTTAATCTTAAGTCAGGTTTATTTAAGTTAATTTGTTTTGGTCTAGAATTTGTACGAGAATACACGTCGTGACTGTTAGTTCTCGTGACAGTAATATAATTTGTATTGCTCAACACTTCTTGTTAATACTCCAAACTGAATTCCTTCAGCCAGCACTAGTTATTTTAACATCTGCCTTGCGTAACGCTAGAGCCTAATTACATATGAATGTTGTAACTGTACATACATTAACGGTATTTTGCAAACATTCTCAAATTTCATTTTACTTTTTTAACATTTTTTATAAACGTGACTTTCAGTTGTTTATAAAAGCACGGAATGTTTACTGTGCTTTTTTCATAAAGATTTTAGGAGACTAATCAATCCAAGGATTTACAATCATTCTGACAAAAAAAAAAAAAAACAAATGCATATTCAAGCTGTAAAAATTTTCCTCAATACGTAGTTTTCCCTGAATGTTGTAATTAATATAACTTTACAAAATACGTTGAGGGTATTGAAGGAGCAATAAACATGGTCGATAACATTTTTGTTTGTAATTGTCACTTAATTTACTGGCAGTAAATACGTTTTTACAACTGGCAGCTCCTGGTTAATTACTTTAATATTCACAACAAGCAATCTTATAACCTTATGGTGGTAGCTCAACCAATGGTAGATCACACTTACTTCAATGTTCCATACCAGAAATATTGCGCAAGTACAGATAACATACTTTGGAGCTACCTAGGGAGAGTAAAACCTGATTTTCTATTTTCGAATTTGTTTAAAGTATACTCTGGTATTATATAGATTTTTGGGAATTTAAGTCTTAGTTTATAGTATTTACAAAAATAACGATAATAACCATCTTTATTCAAAATAATTTAAAACAATCACTAATAATTCCCTACAGTTTTTTTTCTGATTTTACGCTTCTCTAATGTAGGCTATGAGATTTTATGCCTTATAATTACTTTACCTGTCACAAATAATTGGCCATGTCAATTTTGACAATTGTTACTGTAACTACGATTTTGAATATTTTATGTTCACACTATTCCTGATATAAGTATTCTTATAAACAAAGTGAATGGTGCAAGACATTTTTTGTTACTGACGCAGCACACAAAGTTCAGAACGCATAAAAATAACGAGAATATAAATTATTGTTCTCATTACCACATTAGATTCCAGTCATTGTCACCACGTCTAACATACTGTTACGACGATCTCCTTGATCGTCGTATGGTACAGTGGAAAACAAAATACAAGACACCAATGAAGTCACTAAAAACCAGCTTTAATTATCACAATTAACAGTTTGTAACCAACAAGTTATTCTTTTACAACAATTCAAATAAAAATTGTCCACGCGCAATACTAATGTCAACTATAAGGAATTCCGCACTAATTATAACACAACACTTCGCTACACTACTTCTTCAAACACTCGATCCGAGCTGAGGAAAATTGCTCACGTAACTGCCTTGACAACACCAGACGCTCTGCTTGTATCGGTCACCAGAGTTATAGAATTAACGTTACATCCTTAATTCACGCCACTTAATTCGTATTCAAGTGTTCTGTAGCGTACTCTGGAACATACTTGAACGCGGCCTTGTCTGAGTCAATACCTGCCGCACTAGGCAGGGGGGTGGGTGAAGAATTCTCTCGGCTATTCTACGCGGTTTGATACTATTGTCGTAACAATACCGTAATATAGGCCTGTATGATGTAACATAGGAAAATAAGTGAATGTACTAAATATAATAATTAGAAATCAAATATGCTAAAGTAAGTATATGGAATAAGATATGTTGTTGTAAAAAAAAGAGACATTTATATAAAATTAAGTGCACTTAGCAATAAGGAAGTAACACATCTTGTTGTTCACCTGAGACATAATAACAAAAATCGAATAGTTTTGCATTTTTGCATGAACAAACATGTTCTGTCTTTTTAATTATAATAAAATGATCACACAACGAGAAAGTTAGATGTTTGTATGTACATTACGTGATACACTATATAGGCCTATACGTTACGTTCTTGTTTATATATTGCGTAAATTACGTTAAATTTAGTTTATATGGTGAAAGACTAAAGATGAAGAAGTGCAATCACTGTCATATATTCCTCCCTTGTAATGAGAAATTCATGTTCTGTGATCTTCTTTGTTAAGTTAAACAATAAGTTAATTTAATTGAAATTAATAAAGTAAAACTAACTGAGGTTCAAATTCAAGTAAAACTGCCTAAAATATTATATCAAAAATATATTCATATCAAATTTTAAAAAGCTATTAATTGATCTGTTGAGTACAGTGTAACAGGCAGTAGGTAAAGTAATTTAAAAAACCTATACAACAATTTACAAAGTTTAATTAGTTTACTATAATTAAATTTGTTTGCTAAGAAAACATACCGTTTGCGTCTAAATCAAGAATCACATACGAATTTCGATTTAGCTGCTGTTTATTGTATGTTCAATTTGCCGCCGAAACAAATTCTAGTATTAAAAATGTAGCGTCACGAGAGGCGTAAAGCGTAACTGCGGATTGCGCGCGCGCGCGTGTGTGCAAACAGTATGTGTGTTTCTTATCTAACTTTAGTGCCTATACTTTGTCTCTCTAATGCGTTTTTAACGCGATTTTCAAGGAACCACATACTACTACATTCTTGTACCTATAACCAAGAAAGCAAGCTGTTCGGAGCGGTAAGTTTTGTTATCGTAGTTTTAACATTATACACATGCCTAAATAGATTTTCAGCCCAAGAGAGGACTTCTGACAAACATAATACAGTTGGAGATGAAATATTAGTCATTACGTTAGAATTTATTAAATACTTAAAAAACATTTCACAATATTAAGATAACTTTGAAAAAGAGCGTGTTTTTGTGAACTTGCATATCAGTCGTAAAGCATTTTGATTTAACTTTATTTAATAATTTCCTTCATTGATTGTTCAAAATAAATAGTAAACGAAATAAATATGTAATAATTTACTATCACATATTCTGTGTTAGAATACTACATAACAGCGTAATTTGTGGCATTGTAATGTAATTGTGAAATATAATTTGTGTTATATGATATTAAGTTGTTTGAACCTGATTGTCAGAAGTAGGCAATAAGGATTACCTATTTCTTGAAGTCATAAGGAGAGGGTATTAATCATAATAATTTATATTATGTAAACGAATACGTGAACGTATCAATACAAGCAATAAACAATTAGATAATAGCAATATCAATATTATGTATATAAATCTTTTCTTCTTAGTAATTCACGATGTTTGTTACTGGATTTTTATATGCCTGTTCAATGTAAATATAATCAGATAATAATTAACGTCTGGAATTATTTTCATTTCTTATATAAATAAATACGAGGATAAAAAATAAGCAAACTACTTTCAATCTTAGTTAATATTTATCATCTAGATCTAGATACCTAATAATTAGTCTTCTGCAAATTGGAATACAGATTAATTAAATTATTGTGCTGCTGAGATAAGTAAATGAATTTTTGTATAAGATCTGATTCGCTCTTGTATTTTCAACCACCTAACACATTTTAAAATGTAAACTAGGGAAATATTTTAAAATATTGTTCAAATAATTGTAGGCCTACACGTTACACGTCATTTGTTCATGAGTATATTTTATAATGCCGAAAGCAAGTATTAGTTTAATCGAATGTTAAAAAAGTTAAAAAACTTGAAAATAAAACATAATAGGACAGACAAGATGAACTGGTACAATAAATCATAGTTTCTGTAGATATAATGAACTTGGCAGGAAGTCCAAGACAAATTTATGTTTTGTGGTTAATGAATAAATACTGCGTTTGGGGTTTGATGAAAATAAATACGTCATATGAGAAGTGACAAGATGCTGTATGAATAATCTAGTTCAATAAAACATTTTCAACACTGACTTCCAGCAAGTTAGGTATTATGTATTCTGATGCGTAGTGTGTCAAAAAAGCTTCGGGTTTTACTGGTTGGATATCAATTGGTACCTCCTTAAAGGTTTTCAACCGTTATTGTTTACAAACATTTTAACACTGAATTAATCAACTTTATTGTTTACTTCCGGCTTAGAATAAAACAGTTAAACACGAAAGCATAATCTACAGTTCGTATGGCATCTGTCTTCTTCTTGGCGTTTTCCTGAAAAACCTTGGGCATATTTTAATTTCTTTTCTAGTATCAAGCATTCTTCTATTTCTTCTTGAATGTTCTTTTATGTCTCTTTATTTTGCTTCAAACCACATATTTGACATTTTGAGCTTACTGAAATAGTTAAAATCCTGTTAGTCTGCCAGGATTCATTCTTTGAACATGTCCGTAGGGAGTAATTCTTCTTTTGTACTGTAATTCTTCAGTAATTCTACTTCGTGGAAGACTGTAATTTTCTTAACATGTGTGTACAGCTCATTATTGTGGCGTATTCTACACTGTTCTCTATCTTCTATTGATCCCAAGATGTTTCTTAATATTTTCCTTTTTGTGACTTCCAATTCTTCCATCATCATTTTCTTGTTCAGAGTCAGACACTCAGCTGCATAAAGTGCTTCCGAGCAAATTACTGCTCAATAATGCCTAATTTTGGCATTAATAGATATTGATTTCTTGTTATATGTATCTTTGGTTAAATGGTAAACAACTTTCACCTTATTAACGCGTGCTTCAATGGCTTCTTTCTCTGAGACATTTTGTTCAATAACTTTTCCAAGATACTCGAATTTGTCAGTTCCATAGATTTGCCCGTATCGAGTTTTCATTCCCTTGAAATTTTTATTGTCTTGATGTTTGTCATGATCTTGGGTTTTTCGAAAGAAATTTGTAAACCCGCTCTTTTTTTGGCTTGTACTATCAGCAATTCCACATGTCTAATCGCTGTTCCTACTGAATTTAACAGGATTACTAGATCATCTGCAAAAGCTAGGCAACTATTGACAGGTTATCTCTGCTATAGCCTAGTCTAATTCCCTGGCTGATGTAATTTTCCTCCAATGATTTTCTCCATTCTCTTATTACTTTATCCAAAACGCGCTAAAAAGCGACGGTGATAGTCTATCTCTTTCTATGACTCCTGTCTTAATTTTAAACTATCTAAAAATTTCACTTTTGAATTTCACTTCGGTATTCGTTAGCGTTTGTTTGATTAAATTTGTTGTTTTATTACCCACAGAAAATTCATTAAGGATTCTGAACAATGACTCTCTATCAATTGAATCATATACCTTCGTAAAGTCAACAAAAGTTGTTACAAAATCTTTAGATCTTTTTTTTAAATATGTCATTATTGATTTTGATTAAGAATCTGCTCTCTTTGTGAGTCAAGTTGTTTCTCTGCTCTGAAAAATAATGTTTTGGATAAGATTATATAGGTAACTCGCAAAAGTGAGATGCCTCTGAAGTTATTCGCATCTGTTTTATCACCTTTTTTTTGTGGATTGGATGAGTTATTGCTATTGTTCAGTCGTCAGGGATTTTCTCAGTTGTCCGAGTGTTTTGAATAATTTCAGTTTTCTAGATATTTATCATTTGCATGTTTTCAAAATTCAACAATAATTGAGTCTTCCCCAGGCGCCTTATTGTCTTTTAGAGATTTAATTATTGAAATGATTTGTTCTTTATCTGGAGGGAGAGAATCAGGATGTTGAGTGTGCACTTGATTAAAACTAATTATATTAATATAATATTAATAAAATTAATATTATTATTTTATTATATTCTTTAAATTTTTTATAACAAAGTAACCGAACGTTATGGATTTTAAAACGAAGTTAATAATTTTATTCAGCGGTTTACACTTTTTATAGCCCGCAGAATGGATTGCTGCTGTCATGACGTCTACGTTACCAACAGACAACATAATTCTAATCCGTCGGCGAAACATGTTTAGGAGACTCCTTACTCGCGTGTAGACTAGTAACTATGGCGTAACTGCAGTGACTTGAGATGAGGACTCGTATGTCTCAACGATATTTTTGTCATCCTACCAAAACGAATTCAGCTGTAAATAAGCAGTATTTATATATTTACTGATCTATATCAAAGAACTGCGTGTGAGTCTTACAATTAATGAGGTAAATAGACCGTCTACTTACAATCGTGCTGCATATAGCATAGATGGGCTGGCATTCTATAAAATCTTCTCCATTTTATAAGTGAATTTCTCCGTTTTTTCCATTTTCCTTCTGTGACATAAACGATTTACAATTTATTCTTGCCCACTACACAACAATATTTATAAGAATTTCTGATTGAGAGAGTAAATGAGAATTTGCATAGGGCTGAGTTAAAGTAATTACTATAGTTAAGACTAAAGAGATATACATTACATGTTATTCGTTAGTCGAAAATTTGATTTACTTCAGCTGTCATAATACATGTATTACACAAAATTTACTTATGAATTGAATTGTTTAATATGTATTTGTAAATATATCTTTTGTATTTTAAGTTTCTGCCAGAAAAAGGAGTTTACAGAAACTCAACTGTAACTTCTGTAAATGTAATAATTGTTATTAACTAATCATTATATAATAATCACATCTGTGTAAAAACATTACAAACGCAAACCCTTCCGAAGAACTACACATGAAGGCGTATACAGGAAAATATTATGAATTTAATAATATTGTTACTTATGAACCTTAAAACTATATTTGTTGAAGAGCAAACTGAATGACATAGATAAGATGTTCAACCACGTTAACAGACAACTATTTATTAAAAATTTATTTTGATGTTAGGACTAGGAGAAAGTATCACTGATACATTGATATATCTAGCTCTACACATTTCCTGTCTCTCACACTCACAACATTTAGGTGCGCGTAAATACTAAGACCAATAATTACTCAAAGTGGCATAAGGCCAATACACACACCAAAGCCAATGACTGCTTTGCACTGTCAGCAAGATGTTCCAACCATTCTAAAATCGTAAATTTATATTGGTGACCACTGAACTGTGCACTTTTGTATTTGCTCGGGCAAAGTAACTCTAGTTAATAGGTCTGCACATTTTCTGGCTAAATGAAGCTTTAATCTTCATTACGTTTTTTAATTATTACCTCAAACGACGGACTCGTACTTTAATTTTTTTAATTCTAAAATTAAAAAATAAATTCTCTTTCTTGTCCTAATATTCTCTTTCAGTTTATATTTATTAATTTTACCTTTGTAAATTAAGAGTTATCGTGCAATCAACTCCAAACTGAACTTATGAACTGATCAGTGGCTAAAGATAGAAAATATACAATGTATTTATATAATGCAACAAATGTTATATTATATTTGTATTATGTATAATAAAAATAGTTATTTGTATTAATGCAAATAACTAGTTACTAGTTACAAGCTCGTACTTGCTTTCTTACAGGATGTTTCATTTTACGGTAAAACTATTCAGATGTATTAACTAGCCAGCTAGTTACGGACTCAACTGCACAGGCGAGTGGTTTATGAGTACGCACGTGTTTCAATCCTTGTAGCTGTTTGTAATAAATATTGAGACATTTTTGTCTTAACTAGTTCAGAGTGTAAACAAACTGAGATATAAATTTGTTCTGACAGACGACCAACCACTGTAACAGTTTTAATAAAAAAAATTATATTTTAAATTTTGTTACCCGACAACTTTATCTTAATACATACAACAATAGTAATAGTTATAAATACAATTTCAAATTATATTGTTCTCTTAACAGACTTTTCACTATAGTTAAGACAGCCGATGGATACACGAACTGTCACATAAAAACCTGTAAATCCCAAAACTCAAAAAGTAGCTAGAGAACACGAAAGGTAAAGCAAAATCCAGTGTCTCTAGTTTGTGTGATAAACAGCAGTCTGTTACAAAGCTGGGAGGTGAAAACATGGTTTGAAGTAACACGCGTTGCATGAACATCAAAGTGAATGTTGGTCAAGGGCACAGTTAACATGAACAGAGATGGGATTGAACAAGAAATTCTGACTATATTAACTGGGTCAAAACATGGTTTGAGATCACAGTCTCTAACGGCGACGAAATGTGGTTATACGTTTGCCAGAATTTTAGAGATTAAATTACTTCGGTAACTTATCAATAGTTTACAGAAAGTCTTTGAAAGGGATATCTCGATGGGTAAACATTATATTATTTATTATCTGTATGGAATACAAAAATTTAGATTGTAATTGTAAAAGTTATAATAATTACTGTAATTACAGTTATACTTATGAAGTATAAATGTTACGTTTTGTTAAGTCGGATCACTAATAACGATCACAACGCAATTAGTAAGTACTGTTGCATTGCGACGTTATTTAAGTATTTAACTATACGTAGACCTAGAAATATACGTATTACAAATGTCCTACTGAACAATTATACTATTTTATTATTCCTTGTCCGTTAATTATATACCGCCGTCAATATATTGCTTTTATTAACTTGACTTAATTAAATACAACTCCATTTACTTGCGTCAAACAATTCTTATAATTATACCGTGATATATAAAATGAAAAACGAATGTATAGACAAGAATGTGAGCAAATTTCACTTTACCTTGTGGGTTGCCAATATCCAAATAAATATTGAAACCCCTGTTTAAACTTACTAAATCAAGTACTTACTAATATGTAATACGTTGCTTTTCTCAAGTTGGGCAATATGTAGCAATATTTTCAATAAACCATGTTCAAGATAGAATGTTCGTTATAGATAGTACGAAATACAAAATTCGTAGAGTGCAGTGTACAACATATAATTTTCTTACCTGCCGAAAGAAGCTCACAGATCCTGCCAAATTAATTTTAAAGAAAATTAATTGATTACGAGGTTTTATTTTAAGACAATAACGCCTGCCATTAAAATGATTTACTTTTTTTTTAAAATTCGTACAATTTATTGTCCGTTTATTATAAGCCACATACGAAAGATGTTGAAAGCAATGTTTCTAAATAGTGAATGAAACAGCTAATTAAATTTCGACAAATTTACATACGGTACAATTTGAAACATGATTAGGCTTCGTAGATACGCACTAATTTCAAGTTACACATGAATATTTTCAGAATCGCAAGGTTTACATATTACACATCAATGGGTGCTACATATAAATATTTATAAACCCATTACAATTTTTAGACAACTTCGTTTCTTTTTATGGTTTGGAGATATTAGTGCATTAACTTACAGTTTTTTCTGGTAGCTTAGAGCAGGAAAAAACCTGCGACACTCATTTAAAACAAACTAGAGGGTTGCACTATTAATCAAACAGCGTTATACAGCGGACTGGATAAGAGTTACTTTAAATAGAAATTATTTAAGAATAGTAGAAGAGAAGTAGTAAATAATGATATCGACGACGATGGTGATGGCGGTTGGCAATGAAGTCGACGACGAATTCTGTTGATAAATATAAACGTACGTAAAACAAAATATTAATAATAACCCTATTTTACCGGAATATGTGAAATGTTTTGGATAAACTGTAAAGCTAAAAACGACTTGTTTTATCGGAATTCCAAAACACAGCTGCAAAAAATATAAGCTTCTTTTCCGTAGATAAATCATTAATAACTTTTGCTTAGTAGGTCGCTGCTTCTGGGCCAGTTTTTTCTGCAAACAAATGTGTCAGAAAATAAAATGTTTTATTTTAAACTTTCTGCAGCCTGATAAGTATAAAATAGGTTACCTTTACCATTGAATAAACACGTTTTTATTTTCACAGTTTCCCTAGTGTTTTTTTTTACACTAAATAATTTATCAGTTTATGTAAGCATCCCCTATTATTTATCGTAAACGTTACAAAAACCTATAGTGACAAAATATTCATATTACTCTATAGGAAAATTATGTATATGAAAATTATATAAACTAGATCATGGAAAACTCGTTTCTTTACTCAGGAAACAGTGAACACCGCTAGGAAAATAAGAGCCGATAAAAGGTATACAGAATATTCATAAAGAAAGAAAGATAATTAGTGATGAAAACATTTAGGAATATGAGTGTAGCGTTATGTATATATGAAAGAAGTATGGAGCTGTAGGCCTACAATAACTATGAAAATAGTACACAATTAGGAAGAATTGAAATCAACACAAGGAATTACATTATTACGAAACGTTCTTTGCTATTCCATTACAACTGCTCAATATTGATGTCGTGTTTGTCTTTGACACCACCATCGAATCACTATTACGCAGTTATCCAACCGAACTATCAGACGCGGGATTGCGTGGCTTGTGCCAGGCGCTAGACGGTAAGCGTGGGGTGTCCCAATTTAAAATAAGACAAATACCACTGGATCGGTTTGTTTTATTTTTTTTTGTGTGTGAAATTTATTGGTAGGGGATTGAATGATCCATGACAGATGGGTACCTCCACTGAGATTAGTAAACGGGACCGCTTCCAAGAGTCACCTGGCGTTGGACAATTATTACCAGTTCGGCAATCAGGGGATTGGTGGTATATTCTCATGTTCCATGAGCGTAGAGTTAGTCTTTTTCTAAGAGCTCGCCCAGCGGCCCAACAACAACGCTGCTTTATTATTTAAGTGAGTACCCCCTCTAAACACTCACTACTTCAACGGAGCATTTATAATTGCAGTGGATAATTACGAAACAATTACTAACGTTATTGCTTATCACCAATCTTATACAAATTTTAACAGTTTTTGTAATACATGATAAAATATAGCTTCATTGACAAAATACGTTTTAATATTACAGTATTGATTTTCTAATTATTCTATCTCTTTTGTTAACAAGAAGTTAGTATTTTCCCTAATAGTCTATTGTTTAATTTATTTTAAATTGTAAATACCTTAATTCTTTTAACTGACTCGCAAATTTGTATTTCTCTTTCATAAAACACTGTTCATAAAAATGAGCCTTCTGTATCTCCTCAGGCGACAAGCTAAGGTTACAGTTATGTAAGAAAAATATTCTTACGCCTTTGAGACAGGCAACCTGCGTGGCACGTTCGTCATACTTGTGGCCCGATGTTTACAATGTTGTTTAATTTTTACAATGTAGAAAACCTATCAACTTTTTTGCGCTTTCCAGATGCTGGTTGATTATTACCATGCGACTAGAAAGCTGGCGTGGAAAAATTTCGCAACAATGCTTACTATAAATAGCGGTGTTTCGGAAGCGGTCTGTTTAGTTGTGGTTTTGGAATTCAGTATGCGTTACCAAACTTGTTGAGACTTGCGATATGGTGCCTGTGTTTTACAGCGAGTTAGTACAAATTATGAGACTTTTCACACACATTCTTGTTTACCGAATATTGACTGTTAAAAAATACAATGTTCATGGGATGTGATAAGAGTAAAAACATTAAATTCTGTGGTATTACAGTTTAATCATAGCAAGTGTGAATCATTGTATGCGGATTTCTGTAATTGGCGACTTATTTATTGCAACATATTGTTAGTGATATTAGCGTAAAACCTTGAAGACTAGTATGCTAGTGTTTACTGTTGTTTTTGGTTTCTGTAACTGGTAACTGAAGCTCAAACTAACGGATACCCTGGTGTTGAATAATTAATTTCCACGTTTTAAACATTCGCGCGACCGTCATAAAAATATCTAAATTATTTTGAACAGTATCATTTTACAGCCATTCATCAAAAAACATAATTTGAATATTGGTTTTGTGCATGTCTGTGTGCGTTAAAAATTAGAGTTAAAAAAGCGTAGAGTATTTTAGATAAGAAATAAATGTAAAGGTTTTTGTAAAATACAGAGTTCTATATTTTCGGAAAACGTACGTACTTTTAAACTTATTTCTTTTGCACGATATTTTATGTGTAAATACAAATCACCGAGTTAAAATTTTTTTTGCTGATATTACAGTAGTCAAGAATGTCAGTGAATAGTAATCATAATCACCACCGGCGTCTTATTTAGTGAACCATATTAGAATTGGTAATGAAAACACATCGCTAAAGGTACTTTTTTCTTAGTTGTATCAAATTATGAAACACTGTAGGCTCTTAACCTGTAGAACTCTAGTTATTTTGTGTCTGTTTTCCTTGTACGTTTGAAAAAATTACTGTTCAGGTTTCAAGGGAAATATTATCTGTAGCTAAGAATATTAATTTTTTGCCAAGCAACTCAATCTTATAACCAACTTTGTTTGTTTAAATAGTCCCTTATAACGATTGTAAAAATAATAGTAACATTTTAAAACAGATTTAACTTTATAGTCAGTAAGGTATTGCTTATATATTCCTTCAAATGCTGTGTTTTTTGTTACAATAAAAGCATAAAATTTACAAATCTGTCTTTAGCCGAAAGAACTGATTTAATTTCGCTAGAACAACTGTACTTGAAATAAAATTAATTTTTCCATACATTAGAACAGACAAAAAAGTAAACTGTGATTAAATTTAATATCGTACAAGTATAACACTAATTTAGTTATAAAAATACTATATGATGAAACAATGGTATATAATTGCTAATTTCACTTAAAAAGTCTCCAATTAATGTTGGTTTTATAAAGTTTCCTTTCTCGTCAAGAGTGTCATTCCAAACGTCTCATCTGTATAAACTTTATTTGCCCCTATAAGTCACAGCTTGACAGTTGACTGTCGTTAGCGTTACGGCTTAAAATTTAATTCGTCTTACTCGTCTAAGTATATATTGAATACTTGTCCTCTTATCATTATTATTTTAGAGAAGTTAATTAAAGGCAAATTATTCTCGTTTTAATTGCAAAGTTTTGATGAGTTTTAAATATATTGTTTTGCTAATAATTTTATCACAAGTTTGAAAAATTAATTTTGTGCCTAAACCATTCCATAAAAAGTTGATCATTTGTCATCATAACTTACTTTGATAGCTAATAAATAATCATTGTAAAGTATTTTAAATTACAAAACAGAAACGGTGAAGTCGCCTACACGGACAAGCTGAGAAATTACATTTAAATAAGAGCATAAAATAGAAGGTGCAGAGAAGTGATATATCCAAATATACCCAAAATAAGGCGAAGGAGAACATTTGGTGCTGTGAACATTTGGGAAGAATGGCAGGTGACAGGGTTCCAGTGTTAGCAATGGAATATAGACCGGTGGGGAAGAGAGATTAGGACGGCCGAGAGCGAAGTGGGTCCTGGAAGAGGATAGAACTTATTCTTTGAGGTTGTTGATGATGACGAGAAGGCAAGAACATTAAGTATCTGGGAACTTGAAGGTTATAAGAGTGACGAGAGATTTTTTAAACAGAAAGGATTACAAAAATGTGTTTTAGGAGGCGTACCTGTGAAGGAAAGAAAAAAGTGTGTGAAGAGGCTTGTCGCTCATACTTGTCTTCATGTGGCAGAAGAACTCCAAATAGCGGCTGTGACTTTATAAGGAGCACGGCCATAAAGATTTTAAAAAATGTATAACTGTAATGTTGACTAGACACCATATTGAATATATGTGTTTTAGGAAACAAACACTTAATAACGCCTATGCCAATAAATAGTTCACGCAAGCCTCAAAACCTGAAAGACTTAATACATTTCTTTGTTTATCTATAAACGTATATTAAACTGAAAAATTCATAAGTATCGTAGGAATATTTCTAGTGCTTTTACTAAAATAATATACTGCTATGGTAGGCTTAAAATGATAACTCATTATTATTGTCGTCTAATAAATTACGCACGACCTTCTGAATGACAGGGAAAACTCATAAAAGTCAATTTAGTTTGATTAAAAACCTAAAAACTTTGGATGTACTGCACAAATATTTTTAAATTAGCCTACACCTTCATCTTTATGTTTGTATTCCTCACTGCGTAAAATACGAGGTATTGGAAAATAAATGTTTAAAATCCAGCGTTGAGATAAAGAATGTTAAAAGAAAAAATATGAAAAAATAAATAAGTTGCTATTTACGTTATTGTAACGCGTACAGTTGATTCTGCTTTCCTGCTTTCGAGAAAAATTCAAGTCAAAAATGTGTTCTACAAAGAAAAACTTCCCCTTCGCCTTTAGGTGGTTTATTTCTTTTGGTAAATTATTAAGTGGGATTCTTTTATTCGTTTACACTAAATCAATTTTTTATTCAATGGCGCAGCTACTTTTATGTTGCTAGAAGCAATAACTGCTCACGATTGAAAAGGTGTATTCATTTTCCTATAAACAAAATTCGTATTATGTAAGTGATGGATAAAGTAACTTTATAGTTTTTATTTAAAAGAATACATTTTTTAATATAAGTATTGTTGTTTTAATTTTAATGAAAGATAGTTTCACTATTAGAATTGTAGAGCTTATTTTTAATATTTATACACGATATCATAACACTTGTATTAGAATTAAAATTTGTCAATCACCCATGTAAAAATATTAGTAGGCCTACTTATTTTATACTAGTTAATGAAGTAGAACGCATTGAATGATGTTCAGAGGTAATATGCAAAATTCTATATTCAGAGGTAAGGCTAATAAAACTAACTACTTCTGCACACCACAAGCTTGGATCTCTACATATGTAGATGGAGTATGTTTTACTGTTTGTGTGAGTACATAAAAGTGACGAATAAACAGTCACGCTATCATACAACATGACTTTCCAATTATGTAAAATTAAATGAATATTATGATTTTCTATGAACATCGAACTCTTTTATTGTTTTCATCACATGTTATAAACTCACTTAAGTAAATTCAGGTACTGTTTATAACAACACAAGGAGTAATGGATAAAAATTATACCGAGCGGTTGCGGTTTTTAAGTGTAACCGGTCAGAAATTCCAATTTTCGGTGATCCGTTAAAAATACTTACATACGATATCTTCTATACAAACTTTATTCTTTTAAAAATTAAATTTTTAAATTAGATATATAGACTTTTAGAAATTGAATATGTTGCCACTTTTTCAGTCGGAAAGTCGGAATCGGTGGCTACATTCTTAGGTAGACATGCGTCATCTTATGACTATAAGATTTGACTACGTTTGTTAACCGTCGAGCTGTGATTTACAAATCTATATTCTGTTTAATACGTAACGATGTGTATTTTTTGATTCACTAGATTTTTATATGGACATTTTCATTAATATATAAGATTACACGAAAATTTTTTTTATATTAACTACAATTTTAAATTTACTACTTTTTATTGATTTAATAATTTTATTCACATGAAAAAAACACATTTCAACCTCAATTGTTTCAAATAATTTTTAACTTTCAATTATTTGTTTAACATCTTATGTAACAATATAAATTATAAAATTGCAAAACGTTTTAGAGTTGTAGTCAATTGAACGATTGCTTGAACGATGAATAGGATTAGCTGTCAATCCTCATTTATGTTTTGGGCGATAAGTACAGAGGGCTAACCAGCGTTGTAGAAATGTAACCGAACGAGAAGAACACAAACAATTTGTCGCACGTGAGCAACGTCCCCAGTTATACGATCTTTCTGTCTACTATGTTGTTACTAGCAAGAGGCAAGACAAACGTTTTTTTATTGGCTGAGTAGCGCATCCATATTTTACTTTATTCGTACAATTGTGGTAAGTTAACGTAATTGTGAAGATAAGACCGTGAAGTTAATTTATGATTAGGAATTGAGATATCTGTTCAGAGAACCAATATTACAGTGGAGGTAGATGGATGTTTGGGAAATAGCAAAAACTTTGGCATATTGAGTAAAACAAGACAAGAATTAGTCAGTTGCTTTTGCCATGGTGACTTGGTACTAGTAATAATGATGATTATGGTAATAATGATGAAGTGATTATACTGCTTTTTATTCATTCTTATGTAGATTATTCATTGATACGTTTTTTGTTAATTCTTTACAATAATAAGGGTTTTGTTCAACTTGTTATTTGAATTAGCAATTTCTGTAATTCCAACTTTGTCGTGTTTACTTGCTTAATAGCTATTTGTCACATGCCGGACGAGCTGTTTCAGTGTCTCCACCATTATCAAGCCCTGAACCTTTAAGTTTAAGGTTTAATCTTTAAGTAACATCTTTGCTAACAGTTTCTACCCTGTTGCAAAGCCGTGATAGTTGCTGAGTAAAATAACTAGTGCAAATAACATGTATGTTTAAAGTTCTCCATAAAATATATTAGAAACGTTATGTCTCTTTACTACGAAAAATTAATGGTTTTCAAACAAACCAAAGTACCTGAATCGAATACCCAAATTTTATTTTTGTGTATTTATTTTATCACAATTGTTAGCAAAATTACAGTTCATGTTTTAATGTAGCTCATAGTTATTGCCTAATAACTATTTCCAGTAAGTAAAGAATACTTCCAATATGTAAGCAATAAAAAATTCAGTTCTACATTCCACAGTCGGTATTTAGGCCAAAACCATGTAAACCGTTTCGAGGCATTTATAGAAACAAAGTAAATAAAATTTCCCTGTTACTTTGGTTGCACAAACATTGCACTCCACTTAATTACATTAAAACCATTCCTTTAGCGGCCAACGATGAAATGTGAGTGACTAAAGTTGAAACATCCTTTGAGGAAGCACTACATCTACATGTGAAGTAGTCATATCAGAGATGAAACGCCTACTATGCACAACCAAAACATTGTGTGTGTTACATGGTATGGGTATATATGTTGTCAAGCCATTTTAACGTTCACAATTAAAGGCTTTGGTAAACGTTCTCAATTTTCCCTTGGCTACGTTAATTCCGCTGAAAACTAAACTTTTCCATTTTTATTTTAGGAAACGCCTTGTCCAACTGTTTGTTGTTTTGCTGTCTGTAAAAGTAAATGTGTTTTTCATTAGACCGCGTCTAAATACAAACGCACTGAAGACCTCTAAGGATATTGCCAGTGAATTTCAAACTTGAACTAGCTTTTTCAATTATGATTTTATGATACGATGTGATTACATAGAAAGACTACTGAACGTTGAAAAACATTCTCTATGTGTGTTGAAAAGCTTTATGTTGGTATTAATTAATTTTTGTGTGAAAAAATTTTTGCAGAGTGTAGCCTGTACACACAAAATGTTTTAAAAACTACAACCAGGACCGTATTTAGGATTTCTTACGCCACTGTACAGTCATTTTCTGCTCTACCACTCCTATGTCAATGAACAACATCATTTCTCATAGGACTAACTGGGAGATACGTGTCTGTAAAGAATAACAAAAAGTGGTTACTAAGTAAGAAACTGCTTTTCAGAATAATTATTTTGATATCGTTTTGCCTAACCAAACTATGAAAAAGATATACCAAAGAAAAACCAAATTTATATGAAGAATCGTTGTTTAATATATTAATTTGTCTCTAACTTCTTATAATATAGAAGTGAGATCTTTCTAATGAGATAGCAAATGCATTTATTACGTCTTTAAAAACCAGTTTCATTGTAATGTCCGGTTCTATGCCAAGACTCTTAAGACTGATGAGTCTCTCTTGTTCTGTGGCTGTCCGCAGAAAGTGTTTTACTTCTGAAGGTGTATGAAAACATTGTATGTAGGATTTATATAATTTTCTATACTAAAAATAACTCTCACGCTATGCTGAAGTGTGAAATCAGTGTATGAAATGTTTTTCTTTAAGAAACAACTGACTCAGATCTCTTTGTACGAAATGATAAAATATCCATGGTTAAAATACCAAAATTCCATACTTTTTCATCATATTAGATATCAGTAAATTATTTAACGCAATTAATGTAAAGATTTATTGATTTAAATTATCAAATACATAAATTATTTTTACATTAAGTAACATGTACATTCGTGGAAATGGTTTCCTCAATTACGATATGATGTTTAATTTATAATAGTGCAAATAAGTAAAGATCGAACAAATTGTTTAACTATTCTATGTCCAGCCGTCGTTTCCCTTCTTAAATATACAGGGTGTCCCATGAGGAATGGGACATACTTCACTAATGTATTTTACAGGCTAAAATAAAGAAGAAATTTTATGTATACATAGGTCAAAAAAAGCTTCATTTTTTATTTATGGCTTGCTAAAAATTTCACCTTGATTTCTGTTCCACGACTAATATTAATCTGTACTGATATTCTTGGAATTTGAATTAAAGTGTAAACGTGATGGTTTTGTATGGTTTTTAACCTGAGAAATCGAAAGATTGCGTTTCAGAACTATATCGTGAGTAGTTTTCTAAAAACGTCCCGTAAATCTCAAAAACGTGGTGAAAAACAAATTATTAGGTTTGATATAAATTTACTTGTTTAAACTACCAATAAATAAGTATACATTTGTAATACAAATTATACAGGTTTTTATGTAGTTTTAAAAAATAAAAAAATTATAGGTTTAAGTTTCACACGTTAACACACGTTTTCTGTGTATCTGATTGTTTGTTTTCAATTTTTAACCCAATCAGATAGTTGATGAAACAGATGATTAGTGTACTATTACAATTTATTGTTCAAGTTTATGGAAATTTATATGTATAATCGTAATATGAATTTTAAACCAAAAATATAAAATTATACATTTTTTATTGACATACTTGGCATACAAGAACTGCAGAGGCTTGTATCACATGTTTTTCAGTAGAGAGCTTTATCTGTAAGCATTAACTTAATGTTACTAACGGAAAGTGTTATACGCAGAACGTAAAATTTATCAGTAACATTTAACGATGACGTTATTTGGTGGATATATGCATTTACTATCGACATGCATTTCCTATGCATTCGATAGTTATAAACGTTTGAACTTTGTACCACGATAAGCATATGAAATATACAACATATTTGTACCATATACAACATGACCATATCCGGCCTGTCATCGTCTAGCCGGAGTACAACTCACACAACATCATCTCGACGAAGAAACCTGTCTATTTAACCACGTGCAATGACAATGAGGAGAGTGCTGTTTTTCATGTGGAGATATTGCGCAAACCGTGTCCCCACTCGGTTTTCAAAATCTTCTACACATTCTAACTTTTTAGTCTCAAAGTCATTCCCATAAGGTTTTGTATTGGCTACAGTTTTGTAAGGCTTACAACTCCATAACAAAGAATTATGTCCTACATTATACATCTGAAGGAACGTAAAACAGCTGTAAGACAACTGTCACCTGTATCCTACCACTAACTCTTCAATAGTTTGCACCATATATAATCGGTATTTATATTTTTCAGTTCTTTCCTACAGCTATTATGTTTTGGCAAAATATGATTCTATCTGCCCACTAATAATACCGTTGGTCGAAACTATTCCATTCAGCGATGTACAACCAAGTTTTGCCACGTACCATTTAAAGCACATGCAATGTTTTGTTTTCTCAAGTTTTAAACAGCTGCCAAAGTAGCTTCTCTATAGTTTTTTCTAAAGGTTACTTTTCAGTAGAATTTGAAGTTTTATCAAAAATAAAAACATCGATGAACTAGGTAGGTTTATATCATAACAAAATGTACTTTCAGATTGTTTCCTTTTCCTTATTGCTCGCAAGCATAAACACAACGAATTTTTACATTATTTATATTTTTATAATCACACACAGCAATTTTATAATTATTACTTGACCTTCCAATTTTACACTTTTTGCACTGAATGTTTGTTACATTGTTACATTTTTGAAGATTCTGATTGTTATAAATAGAGACTAAGTGCCATCACACTACTTGAATACACAACAACTTTGTGTCCGTTTGTAAATTTCAAAACAACGCACCGCTAGTAAAGTAAACGAGAGCTGCGGTATTAATATTAATTTATCTTCTTTCCTGCAGGAGACTATTAGAACAGGAAATGACAACAACAAACATATAACATACCTTGCTGTCACACTATATTAAATAACTTTCAATATAGTATGTAATTTAATTTTAATTGTTTGTCTCTCTAATTCAATTTTTCCATTTGCATCCAGACTTTAAATGAGCCTGACATTTCACGTATATAATAAGTGTGTACAGATAGAAGCGTTGTTCATGTTACTTACTTAAAATATGCAACCCTGTTATAACCGATATTAAATTTTAGAAACTAGCTCTACATAAGCCCAGTAAAAAACCGTTTCCTCTGTACCCATTCATAGTACGTGGCGTACTATGAACGCTATGTTTTATTATACAAGAGACCTAATTTATTAGGGGCCAAAAACATAAGTGTTTTCAGTGACAGTGTGAATTGTCAATAACTTACTCTAGCAGATGATCTACATGTTAGAAAACGTTTAAAAATGTTTAGCTTGAGAATGACTTATAAAAGCCAATCAGATCGCAGGATTCAGTTTATCAGCGATTCTTGAAATTTATTATACCTGTAACGGGATTTCCAATTATATCCATTAGTGCTTTTTAATCTAAGTTTTTCTTATATTTCTTTACAACAAAAATACAGAATTACAGGAATAGATTTTTAAATAGGTTGATATCGTAATATTTCAATACAAATAAATTGATTGTTCATTTCACGTACCTACAGTGAATCGAATTTCCAAAGGTTTTGAGTAGAATTTAAAGAATAAAATATGGCTGTGTATAATGTATAATGTTCTTCAAGTATGCGTAGTATTCAAAGTTTTTTTTTGGTACAATTGATAGAGAACTAAATAATATGACATTCTTTAGAAACATACAGTTGAAACACATTTAAAGAATATGAAATACATTGGCTTTTACTTTATTACAGATTGCACTAAAATATGAATTATACTGTACTTAGAGTTTTTAAATAATATTTATAAATATAAATCTATAAAAGTAACAAAAGTGTCTATAAAGGTTTATAGTTCCTACACGAGTTATGTAGGAACTCAGTTACTGTTTTGCTCAATTAAGTAATGCTGTACTAAGTGAAAAGTAAATAAATAATATTGTATTCACAATCTTTTGGTATGCAAAACAGTCGGTATTTCTGTAACAAGTAAAGGCAATAGCAGGTAGAATTCACGTAAGAAAAATCGGTATTTAACAGCTGATAAACCCCCTTTTACCATTTATTGCCTTGTCAAAAGATAGAAGAAACTGTAACTTTATACAAAAATTAAGGGTCAATGAAGAAGTTCAGTATTTTTACCACCGTTTTGAAGCTTCTTCCACACAACATTTACATGCGGGCTCAGCACGTTCACTTTTCTCCCTGTTACGCAGTGTAGGTTAGAATTCCCCAGAGGCTGTGAATAAAATTAATTCTTATGTTTTATAGGACAGACAACTTACCTACAGAATGGAACGAATAGAAAATTTTTAGTCACATAGAATATATAACGAGTTAGGCCACAGGATTCGCACTTACTTATGTTGTACGAGTCCATAAGTACTCACACTGTTGTATTGATAGTTAAGGTTAAATTAGTTAAGGAACTAGTTTTATAATGATATAAAAATAAGCGAGGACTTTGATATAAAATATTTATTTAAAACGAAATGGTGGAATGACAATTATACTAAAACCGTGCCGAAAATGCGTTAAAAAGGAGGAAAAAACAAAGTTTAACTATGTATTTACTACTACATTAACGAAGTTTTACTGCATTAATTTTTTAACGCTAGGGGAGAAGAAGGTAATGCCGGTCAGTTGGGAATACCGGTCAGTTGATATCTTAGCCGTTTTAATTGTTGAAGCGTTCAAGAAAGTGCTGCGCTCTTCTAGGTGGATGTGTCAACTAATAACAGAGTCAGACCAGTTCTCTTTTGTTATTTGTTGTGGTTACACGCAAACTTTCGTTTTGTTCGTCATCTTTATAAGATCTCCAACCTTTTTGAATAAATGTAAGTATATTTCTTATTGTTACTATTTGCTTATTGTTTACACGTGTTTAGAAAGCATTTAATGTAGAATCTTTTATGTATTTCATATTACCTTTTATAGTTATTTTTATTTGCTGACGTTATGATTTCTACAATGGCGACATTGCAGGCAATACCGGTCAGGCTTGACTGCCATTCCCTACAAGTGACTGGTATTACCTTCAAATTGTGCCAGACAAATTATTACCATTCACTTGTTTTTTTAGTTTTAGACCAATTAATACTTTTCTAAATTTTAGTTTTTCACAACTAATTCATTAAGTAGTCAAATTGAATTATAATAATTGCTGTTCAATACTACATCTCTGTTAATTTTTCTTAATCTTATATCCAACAAAATTTACATGCAAAAGTAATCACCGACACACACACACACACACACACACACACACACACACACACACACACACACACACACACACACACACACACACACACACACACACACACACACACACACACACACACACACACACACACACACACACACACACACACACACACACACACACACACACACACACACACACACACACACACACACACACACACACACACACACACACACACACACACACACACACACACACACACACATGTATAACAGCAAAAACCACTCTACATATATTTGTTCTCTTAGTTAAAGAAAGCACTGTTTTTATTTATCACGTGAGTATCAATATTGTTTAACTATTATTGGTTCAGATGGTTTCGAAATACAAACGAAGGACGGACAAAGCGAAATAGACGGCAGAAGACATGAAAGCTGTTATCCAAGCAATTGTAGAAGGAAGAACCATTAGGTCAGTATGTAAATCTAGTGGAATTCCTTTTAGCACCCTTCAGGAAAGGTTAAAAAAAGGTCAATGCAGTGCACCTAAGCTGGGACGACAATCCGTGTTTACATCGGACCAGGAAATCAGTATTACTGAACACATAAAAACATTAGCAAACATGTTTTATGGTCTCACACCTTGTGATTTACGTCGTGCAGCATTTGAGTTTGCCGAAGTGAATAACATCAAAAACACAGTCTGCTCATCAACAAAAATGGCTGGAAGATATTGGTTTGAGGGGTTTTTAAGAAGAAATCCTTCTTTGGCCGTAAGGAAACCAGAAGCAATAAGTATTAGCCGTATTAAGGGTTTTAATAAGGAGGAAGTAGCACAGAGTTACACAAATATTGAAAACGTCATGATCAAGCAGAGTTTTCCTCCAACATTAATTTTTAATGTAGATGAGACAGAGATGGGAACGGTACAAGGCCCAAGAAATATCAGCCCAAAAGGTCAAAAAAGGGTTGGGTCAGTCACGAGTTGGGAGCGGGGAAAAACATAACCATTATTTGTGCGATGAACGCAGCGGGTGGTTTCATCCCTCCAATGATTATATTTCCCGGACAGCGAATAAGTCCGACGCTTGAAAAGGATGGGCCTCCTGGTGCTTTATACAATTGCTCAAAAAATGTTTGGACTACTGAAGAGTTATTTGTTTTGTGGCTCAAGCATTTTAAGAAAAATATACAGACAACACCAGAAAGGCCTGTACTTCTTATACTTGATAATCATTATTCCCATATTACTATAGAATCATATGAGCTATGCACAAAATCAGGAATCACGACGGTTTCAATACCACCTCACACTTCACACCGATTGCAGCCACTTGACTTTGCATTCTTTGGGCAACCGAAGAGTGCTTACAACATTGAGTGTGATCGCTTCATGAAAACAAATCAATACAAATTCATAAGACCAGATGATTTTGCGAATCTTTTTAATAAAGCTTATTCGCGAATTGCTACTGTAGCAAAAGGGATCGCGGGGTTTAAATCAAAGGGGATTTACCCATTAGATCCCAATTTATTTTTTGAAGAAGAGTCCTGTAGCAGTTCAGAGTACCCTCAAGCTAACTCATCTCAAAGAACTTTGAATGAAGAAGTATCCAATTCTTTGCCAAATCAACCAGGTCCGAAGAAAGATCATGTTCCATTTCAAAACGTATCCCCAGTCCCTGGGGCTAGCAAACCTGCTCAGTAAAGAAGATCTGGCGCAGCTAAGCAGCACTCTTAAATTCTGAATTCAACTCCAGTTAAAGAACGTTTAGAAGCAAAGAAGATACAAAAGTTGAACAGCAGAAGAAGGAAGAATTGAAGGAGGAAAGAAAGCTTGCTGGTGGAAATAAAAGAAGCTGTCGTAGAAAGCTGAATGTGGAATTGGATTCTACATCATCCTCAGATGAATATTTGGAACGAGAAGTACAGTTATTAAATGATGACAGCAGCGATGATGATCTCATGGAGTTAAGCAGTGACAAGTGTTTATTTTGCAACGACTACGGTAGGGATGGTGAAATGTGGTTCCGATGTACAATGGGTGGGAGATGGGCTCACGCTGAATGGAGTGGATGGGATAAGCCATATAGCTATAAATACGATTTTTGTGTAAAAAAATGTTAATATTTTATAAATATTGTTAGAAACTTTTTAATTCTTTTGTTATTACTTCATAATATGCGTGGAAATATTTTCAGGCTCAATGTTAATTTTATACTAATTTTAAGATTTAATTATTTAATATTTCAATTACTTTTATGTATGTTTCTCTTAAAATATTCATTCCCATAACTAATAAGGTTTTTTATAATAATTCATTATCACTTATTTAAAAATAATAACAATAATAATTATAAGACTTATTTCAAAATTTTTGGACTGTATTTTATAATTTACTACAATTGAATTTTGTATTTGTTTATTCTTTTAATTTATAAGAAAGTGTTAGAATTCATTTCAATAAAACGTCTTACAGCATAAAAAATTAGTCAACTCTTGTTTATCCCATTCAAATAACGTGGTATACCTGGTGACCGTCATTACCTTCAGGGTATGGGAATGCCGGTCAATATAATACTGTTACTTATTTCGTTATATTTAAATCTCTATAAATACAAATAAATTTTACAGCCGTAATTTAAAAACTAGTTATATAATAACTTGTTTATTATAATTTAAGAACAATTACTTATAGTTTTATCAGCTGTTTTTAAATTCTAAATTGGAGAAAAAACTTTTATTATAAAGCCAATGTCGCTTAAGTGACCTACGCTTTGGCTTTAGTAGAAATTAGTTACCGTCTTTAAACCAACAACTATGAAACAAAAATATTCAAATGGCATGAACGTTAATCAAGTGATACAGGGTTACAACTGAACAACAGCTACCAAATGATTTAATCTTTATAACAGTACTATAGATAGTAATTTTTCTATAAAACTCGCTGCGTTTGGCACGCGCAGCGAAGCGCATGGGTACCGCTAATAATATGTATGAATTGTAAGTGTACATGTTTATGGATGCATTATAAGGCTTTATTAAAACCATATCTAAATGAGAAATGTTGCCTTTAAGCGTTGTGGAAAAGATTTAGGCACCAGTAACATTTTTCAATATATTTTCTTCTATATCTCTGTCGTGGTTTTTCAAAATCTGCAAATACAGCCTGTTATAACTGTTTACAGATAACCCATTCAGGACAGTTTTTACATTCATTCTTTGTTTAGTGGCCATTAAGCTGTTACGCAAGTACTTTAGTTTAGTTTTGCTTAATTAAATTAAGAAAGGACAAAAATTTTTAATTTTTAATTGCATACAATAATTAAGTAATTCGTATATGGGTATAATTATTACTTTGTAACAATTCGTAGTAAATCGCAGAATTTTTTTCTAGTACATTCTTTAGTCTTACACGTCTGGTAGAATGATGTATTATTGCACTTAGTAAGATGAAATGTCACTATTTTGGAATGTTAACATTAGAGTTATAAAAATTACTATGAAAGAAGAACCTGCTTTGCCATATTAGAAATCGTGCACATGTTGATTTCATAACAAAGAGGGATGGAAAATGATGCGAGATAGAGACATATGGATATGGGGAGAAATGGTGAGTAAGGGAGGTGGAAGACGTAAAAAGAACATGGGGCACTAAAGTCAAATATGTTTGCCTCGTGTCCTTATTGTTTCATTTCCGGTCAGTTGATAGAATAAGTAAGTGTTCACTCTAGCATTATTGGGAACACTGAACAACACTGAATTTGTATATACTTTACTAAAAAATGTAATGCCTATTTAATGAGAAGTGTACTAACAGAAGATTTCTTACCTCGTGTGTTTTAACCAATACTACACGTTGAATACACATGTGTACGAAGCTTAGTTCACACATATACATAGCTTAGTTAACAACAAGCTTAGTTGTTATTATTATATATGTATTGTTGTTATATATAGATTACACAATATATCCAAGATTACCTTGGCATTTATTCCATTTATTCCTTCACAGAATAGCAATGTTAGATATATAATAACGAATTACAGTTTTTTAAATCTTTAGTAGCTATAAGATAGAATAGTATTGTGACAGCCGCGGTATGCGAACATCTGCTCTCCGGTACCAGCGGTGGACACAGCGAGCCAATCCGGCATCAGCAGCCGCCGAGACGTGACCAACTACGTGTTCGGAGCTAACCAATCAGCGATCCCGGTTAGTCAATAAAACCCGGGCCGGCAGAAAATTTTGCGCACTCTTCATCGCCACGCCATCGAACGCACTTCGTCTCCTCTCCTCTCTCGGACGACATCGGGGGGGGGAGTCAGCCGGAAGGAACAGCCGAAGAATAGAACCACCGCCGTTCTTGCGTCTTCGCACTCCCGTTCCGCGCCAGCGATGGATTTCGCTGGGCCGGCAGCCGACTCTACAACCGGTGCCGAAAGAAGAGGAGGACTGCAGTACGCCACGATCAGCGGGCGCAGCCGCCGAACACCTCAGCGCGGCACGACCAACATCACAGTTCTCGCCACTCGGTCCTTTTTAGGGCCACCAAAATAACTAGAGTGTACGATTGGCGCCATTTGTCATGCGGCAAGCCTTTTGTCCGGTGACAAGTGGCGCCCAACGTGGGGGAGCGATCATCTTGCGGATGCAAGATCCTGCCACGCCAGCGAGCTACCAGCCGGCACACCAATCAACATGGCGCCCAACAGACACCTCCACAACATCTGGAGAAGAGCAGTAGGCTGGCTACCGGAGAGCATTCAAGACCCGGTGGAGTAGCATGTAGCATTGTAGTAGCGGGGCGTCTTTGCACCCGGTGCATGACTGCAGCATCTGAGTCGAGCTCAATGGCTGCCTGTAGATATACATAGTTCTGGTTCTTCGACTGGTGCCTAATATCAGGAATGGACAACCGCCAACCAGTTAACTGAGAAGGCGGGGGAGAAAGGTTTTTAATTTTTATTTATTTTAAAAATATCAGCAATCAGTGGGCACTGCCGCAAGGACGGGTTCAGGTGACAGATGTCGCCCGTTCCCAGTCCCGCGTGCAGACGCCGTGAGGCGTCGGTCGCTCCCCGCGAGGCAGAGAGCCTCCGTGCCAGTGATAGCGCGTAGCAGCAGCATTCAGCGCGGTCGGCATACTAGGAAGGGAGGAAGGAAACTGCTTTACAGGTAAATTCTGGGGCATGGGCAGATAGAGAATATACAAGTTAAGTGAGGTTTAAGTTTACTTAAACTTATGGCGGGTCATCGAGAATCGCCCGAGGGCGTTTGACCCGGACAGGGGGAGGTGGTTGCGTGGTGCTGATGGTCCTGAGGTAAGGGAAGGAAGAGGTCTCAGCTGCGGCAAAGAGAGTCGCAGCTAATGACCAGACAAAGGCTGAGAGAGCAGGAACTCGTAGACTTCCTCGAATGACACTATTTCGAACAAACCAAGGAGATCCCGACAAGGAACGGAGGGTTCTGGATTGGAAACTTTCCAGCCTACGCCTGTTGGTGGCGGAGGCAAGTGACCACCAAACAGGTGCCGCATAGGTCAATACAGACCGGAGAAACAACAGATAGAGGGTAACTTTCGTGCGCAGCGCCAGGGGGCTGCGGCACGCGAGGTATGGGTAAAGTTTGGCTCGAACGCCGCGAGCCTTGGCAAGGGTTTCCGTCACGTGGGCGTTGAAACAAAGGCGACGATCTAGCCGAACGCCTAGATACTTCACCGACTCTTTATAGGTGATAGGCCTCCCTTCCAGGGAGAGGGGCTGGCATCGGGAGATGGACTTACGAGTGAAACAGATCGCCTCGGATTTCTCCGTGTTGATCGTCACCCGCCATTTCCGTAGCCAGCCTGGAAGCTGGTCCAACTGACGCTGCAACTGTGTACTCGCAAAACGCGGGGACACAGAGCTGTAATGATACATTGCATCGTCAGCGAACAAAGACAACGTGACTCCGGGCAAAACAGGCAGGTCGTTCGTGTACACGAGGTACAGAACGGGGCCGAGGACAGATCCCTGAGGTACGCCGGCGGCGACAGGACGAACTGCAGAGCAGGTTCCGTCGACGCTCACCCTGAAGGTTCGGTCGCTGAGATACGACCGGAGGAAAAACACTATGGACGATGGTAAGGGGGAGTTAGCGAGTTTGAAGAGAAGACCTTCGTGCCAGACTTTGTCGAAGGCCTTGCTCACGTCCAGCAGTGCGGCGGCCGTAGCCGCTCGCCTGTTGGTGGCGTCAGAGAGTTGCGTAACCACGCGGACTAGTTGAAGCGTGGTCGAGTGCTCTCTGCGAAACCCGAACTGTTCGTTGCGGATAAAATTATCCAACAACGGCGAGATGCGGGCCAGCAGGAGCCGCTCGAACACCTTCGAGATAACTGGCAAGAGAGAGATTGGCCGATAGCTTTCAGGAAGCATGCGCGGCTTGCGGTGTTTAGGAACCATGACGATGTTGGCATTTTTCCACAGGCGGGGAAAGTACTGTAGCCGGAGACAAGAGTTGAACAGCTCGAGAACGAGGTCAACGCCTGAGGCCGGGAGATATTGTAATGCAGCGGCCCCGATCCGGTCAGGACCGGGGGCGCGACGGCGGTTTAGCCGACAGACAGACGAAACGAGTTCGTCTCTGTCGAACGGGAGGTCTGGGCCAGCGGGAGGGCGAGAAAAATAACCAGATAGGAAGTTCCGGACTTCTGCCGAATGGGCAGGGTCCGAAACGCCTCGATGAACGGTAAATTGCGACTCCATGCAGTCGGCGAAGACCTCAGCCTTGCCTTCTGATGAAGACACAACCCCGTTCGGGGTTTCAAGCGGGTTGCGAGTTCTCTTCTCGCGGGTCAGTCTACTCACCGCTCTCCAGACGGAGGCGTGGTCGACTTCAAGAGACTCAAGGTATGAGTCCCATCGATTAGAGTTTACGTCCCGCAGTAGCTGCTGAACGTAAAGGGACTGTTGTTGAAATCGTCGCTTAACGACTGGGTAACGGGTTCTTTGCCATCTGCGGCGGAGCCCCGGTGGAGTTGTGACAGCCGCGGTATGCGAACATCTGCTCTCCGGTACCAGCGGTGGACACAGCGAGCCAATCCGGCATCAGCAGCCGCCGAGACGTGACCAACTACGTGTTCGGAGCTAACCAATCAGCGATCCCGGTTAGTCAATAAAACCCGGGCCGGCAGAAATTGCGCACTTCGAGACGCTCTGGAAGGACCTGCGCTCTCTCTGGACGACATCGGAAGCTTTCTCGCTGTCTACAGCTGCTGCCCTGCTGCCTTCGAATTGAGGACAGACACACCTGCTGCCCTGCTTGCTGGACATCTTGCCTTAGAAGACAGAAGACTGCAACTCAGCTGGCTGGTGAACTGAGTAGCCAGCACTACAGCTGAGTTCGTTCGTCGGACCTTCTAAGGGCCACCAGCCTAGTGACCCTTTTCAGGACCACCAACCGCCGTGGGAAAGGAAGCATTTCCAGCCTGCCAGAGCTGTTGGTTGCGCAGCGCATCTAGCCCGCTGACGCTCAGGCTCTTAGGTAGCGCTGCCTAGGACGATCCTTGCGAGCCCCCACCAGTGGTAAGCGAGCTTGGATATCGCCTAGGTAAAGAGGCCGGTGGACACCTCTCTTGGTAAGGGGAGGTATCTAACGAAGCCGGTCATTTGCCCAGCTCATAGACAGCCTGAGCGTTTCAGTCCCGCTTGCGATCCGGCTCGGGCCGGACCCTAGGTCCCTGGTTACCGCCGGAGGCAGCCTGGCTGCCTCTGGTCGGCAAACCTCCCGCTCATTGGCGGAAATGCCCGCTCCGGGCGCGTCAACGAGCACGCAGTCGCTCGCCTCTTCCATACCCCACACGAGCGATTCGCCGTGTTCTCCGGCTATGGATGCGGACCAAGTTGTCGATCCCCGGACGGTTCCGCTGCCCGGTGACGAGACCGACGCTTTCGTGGCGGTTGGGCCACGGGGGCGCCCGGTTAAGAAACCGAGGCGGAACCGGTCCTCCTCAACCTCTTCCTCGGCGTCCGCCATGGAAGTTGTCCCCGCCGATGGCGAATCCGGCTCGGGGCCGACTGTGCCCGGCGCTGCCCAAGCACCGCCGGTCATTCGTCGCATCCCGCCCGTGTTCGTTCACGGCGTGAACAATGTCACCGGTTTTTACCGGAGACTCATAGTGGCTCCCGGACTTTCCCCGGCCAGCGTTGACCTGAAGCTCCTTGGGGGCGACACTGTCAAGATCGCTGTCCGCGGAATGGACGAGTACCGCAGCGTCATGGCGTTCGTCGAATCAGCCAACCTGCAACACCACACCTTTACCCCGAAACACGTGAAGCCTCTGTCCCTCGTGCTCAGAGGCTTAGACGTGGACTCTCCTCTCGAGGAAATCCTCGATGAGCTGCGCGAGCTGGGCTATCCGGTTCGCGCGGTACATCGGGTATTTGCTCCCGCCGGACCAAGGCGTCCAATTCCCCTGGTTCGCATCATGGTCGAGAACAGCGAGGCAGGCGCAAGCCTACTCTCTCTTACGCGGCTTTTTGGTTTCCGCGTGAAGGTGGAAAGAAGCCGCGCTCCCGGGGCTCTGCCTCAGTGCTATAAGTGCCAACGCTTCGGGCACCATTCAGAGACTTGCTCTAACGCTCCGGCGTGCGTGAGGTGTTCTTTGCCTCACGCCAGTAAACATTGTGATGCTCCAGCTTTTAAAAGGTGCATCAACTGCGGCGGAAGTCACCCCGCCAACTACCGGGCATGTCCGGTGTTTCAGCGGGAGCTCGAGCGGCGAAAGCCGAAAGGGCGCCTGCCACCACCGAGGCATCCGGAAGCTGGTTCTCGACCTGCAACCGAGCAGCCAGGCCCTGCGCCTCCTGCTACGGCTGCCGTGTCTTTCGCCGCAGTTGCCAACAGGCAACGTAAACGTAGCAAAGGCCCGAAGCAGACACCTGTAGTTCAGGCATCTCCATCTCAGGCTCCTCCCCAGGCCCCTGTCCCGCCTCAGGCGAAAAAGCGCCGCAATCTCGCGACTTCTAAAAAAAGTGGGACAGACCAGCCACTGCCAAACATCTCGGTTGTGGAGCCTGAGAATTCTCAACCCTCCCCAGCACCGGAGAATCCTGCCCCTGCTTTAGAAGCAGCCTCGCCTGACCTCCCGCCCCCGCGGTTCCCTAATGCAGGCAAAAAGAAGCGGCAACGTAAGCCCCGTGGCGCTAGATCCCGGGCTCCTGCCAACCCAGCCGCACAGTCCAGACAGCCTGCGCAGCGCGTGAAGACCGACGTTATCGCATCTGTCCCTCTTCCTAGCACCTCCGCTAGAGGCGCTACACCTGGCCCTAAGAAACCCCTGGCTTCCACCAATCCCCCGATTGACAAGCCTCGGCGCTCTTACGCGCAAACAGTCTCCGGGCACTCTGCCTCAAAAACCGTTCCTGACGACTATCAAGTCGTCAAAGACTTCCTTGCGGAATTTGACCTCCGCAAAGTTGCCCAGACCTTCAGGTCCATCCGCTCCCGCTTGGAGACTGCCGATACAACCGAGAGATTCATGCTCTTGGTGGAAGCCGCCACTTGTGTAGGTTTTCTATGAGTCGGGTCCTCAAACGAGATCTCTCAATTCTTTCCTGGAACGCCAACGGGTTGTCCAACAAGATCCAGGAACTCCAAGAATTACTGGCCCGACTCAAACCCGACGTAGTCCTTCTCAACGAGACCCACTTGACTCCTGAGAGTCGGCTACGACTGGCCAACTATGTGTGCTATCGAAACGACAGGCCGGGCACTGCTGGTGGCGGTACTGCCGTCGCGGTGAGGCTCACTCTCGAGCATCACCGAGTCGTCTTGCCTGCAATGACTCACCTCGAAGGCACCGCTGTGGAGTTGTTAAACACTCTAGGCGGCGTACAGATGGTCGCGGCGTATAAAGCGCCGCAAAAAGAGCTCCTTCACCCCGATCTAGCGGTCGCGTTCGATGCACACAGGAGGGTCATCATGGCCGGCGACCTGAACTGCAAACATCGCGATTGGAACAGTCGCTTGACTGCCCCAAACGGGAAACGTTTGCGCAGGTTTGCCGATTCTCGCAGGATTCAAGTGATTGGGCCTACCCAACCTACGTTCTACCCCTCACAACGCAACGCGGCTCCCGATGTCTTGGACATAGCGGTGATTCAAGGAATTGACTGTCCGGTCCATGTGTCCGTGCTAACGGAACTATCGTCCGATCATCTCCCCATCCTGATACACGTCGCTACCCAGCACGTCGTACGCAGAGATGTCAGGAAGGTGGTAGAATGGGACCGCTATGGCCCGGCGTTAAGTCGCCGATTGCCAGACGCGGGACCACTCGAAACCGTCCGCCAAGTCGACGAGGCAGTTGCCGCGTTTGACGAGGCTGTCGTATCTGCGATCGACGCGTCTTCCAGCCTGATCTTCGTGAAGCCTGGTGTCACGCCCCACTGGCAGCGGATCCCAGAGGAGACGAGTGCTCTCGCTTGCGAGAGAAATCGCCTCCGGAGACGCTGGCAGCGGACCCGTGATCCGGCCGACAAGGCAGCGTACAACCGGGCGACCGGCATTTTACGTCGTGAAATGCAGGCCTACCGGAGACGCTGTTGGGAACTCGCCGTGGCCCAGGCAGGGGACGGATCGGACGAAAGTAGCCCTTACCGGATACCTTCGGCGTTGGTAGGGAAGAGGCGCCGGCCTCGCATCCCGGCCATTGCTGGACCTTTCGGTCAAATCCTGGCTCGCCCGGAGGCGAAGGCCGAGTACTTGGGCGCGTGTTTTGAGCGACAGTTCGCACCTAACCCGCCCATGGACTGGGACTTCGACGAAGAAGTCGAGAACGAAGTGGAAGACTTTCTATCTCTTCCGATCACTTCGGAGCCCGAACCCATTACTAGGGAAGAGGTCACAGATCGGCTCGTTGAACTCGTGCCGAGAAAAGCTCCTGGCCCGGACGGCGTCTCGAACGCCGCTCTTACTCGACTCCCGGACCGAGGAGTACTTTTCTTGGTCGCGCTGTTCAACGCGTGTCTTAGACTGGCCTATTTTCCCCAGAAATGGCGTAAGGCAACGGTCATAGTGATCCCGAAGCAGGGAAAGGACGCTTCCCGTCCCGGCAACCTCCGGCCCATTAGTCTACTGTCAGCCACGTCAAAGGTCCTCGAACGTCTCGTACAACGGAGAGTACTAGATCATCTACGAAACTTCGATGTACTGGTCCCCGAACAGTTCGGCTTTCGTGTGGGGCATTCCACCACTCATCAACTGATGAGACTGGTGGAATACATCACGGACGCCGGGTGTCGGAAAGAGCAGACTGTCGCCTGTTTCCTAGATGTGGAAAAGGCCTTTGATAGTGTCTGGCATGACGGGCTCTTGTTCAAGCTCCGGGAAATCCAGCTCCCAGATTGCTACCTTCGCTTGATTGCTAGCTTTCTGACGGAGAGGACTTTCTGCGTGCGAATCGACGACCACGTCTCTTCCGAGAGACGTATCACAGCCGGGGTACCTCAAGGTAGCGTGCTAGGGCCTCTCCTGTTCTCCGTGTATGTCAACGACGCACCCAGAGAGCCTGGAGTCCAGATGGCATTGTTTGCCGACGACACGGCGGTTTATACCGCCGATCGGAACGCAGATTTTGCTATCCCACGACTTCAGCGCGCACTCGATGCGTATTCGACGTGGACGGAAAGCTGGAAAGTTGCCGTCAACGAAACCAAGAGCTCCGCGGTGCTATTCACAAAGCGCCGGAAAGAACCACGAGGCCGAGTGAGACTCGGTAGAACGTACCTGCCCTGGTCGAGGGAAGTTAAGTACCTCGGTGTCCACCTAGATCGTCGGCTCACCTGGCGTACCCACGCTGAGACGATGCGAAAGAAAGCGTCCGCTCGTCTCGCGCAACTGTTTCCGCTACTTGCCAACAAGGCTATGACCCGCAAGCTGGGTAAGTTGATCGTCAACGCGTACCTGTTGCCGATCATTACCTACGCTCTTCCCGTCTGGGGTTACCTCGCAACCGTTCATAAAAGAAGGTTGCAAAGCGTTCTCGATAGAGGGCTTCGGCTAGCGGCCAAAGTCCCCTATCGGTTTTCTTCTCGTCTCCTGAGAAGAGGACTCGGTGTCCGCTCCTTGGATGACACCGCAAGGCGACTTGCACGTAAATTTTACGTCCGAGCTGCGAGGACCCAGACAAACCCACTCATAGCTGGCCTTGGCAGGTACCGAATACGTCCAGGTGAATCTTGGAAACGGCCTCGACAAATACTGTACTAGTCGACCTAGTACGAGCATGTCGTTGTAGCGACCATTAAAAATTAATTAACAATATTCCGTCTGGACAGGACCACTAGGCAGGAGCCCCTACCGGAGGCTCGGTACTAGGAAACCATTGGGTCGTCTCACGACGCTCAACCCAACAGCTCTGACCACTTGCGCACTTCATCGCCACGCCATCGAACGCACTTCGTCTCCTCTCCTCTCTCGGACGACATCGGGGCGGAGTCAGCCGGAAGGAACAGCCGAAGAATAGAACCACCGCCGTTCTTGCGTCTTCGCACTCCCGTTCCGCGCCAGCGATGGATTTCGCTGGGCTGGCAGCCGACTCTACAACCGGTGCCGAAAGAAGAGGAGGACTGCAGTACGCCACGATCAGCGGGCGCAGCCGCCGAACACCTCAGCGCGGCACGACCAACATCACAGTTCTCGTTACTCGGTCCTTTTTAGGGCCACCAAAATAACTAGAGTGTACGATTGGCGCCATTTGTCATGCGGCAAGCCTTTTGTCCGGTGACAGTATATATAAAATTAAGTTTGATTCTGGTTGTGGTAAAGACTCCTCTGTTACTCATATTACTACACTGTATACAGAAAAATCATTTTGTTTTAAATTACATATTAATTTCTTTGTTTCAACGTTTTTCATCTGTTAAAATTTTCCAACTCAAGTGCTGGCATTGCTTAATTTTTTAAGTAGAGGACAAGAATTTACGTAACCTTATAAGCGGATTTCCCTGCGTATTAAAAATATTGTTTCTGTTACGTATGTATCTATATACGTTTATATTTTTTTTAGTAAAAATGCGTTTATTTAGTTTTTAAAGTGTACAAGAGTGTTTTAAACACATGGGATATTATATTCCACTCTAAATAGGAACAGTTGAATATTTTATTATAAGAAAGTTATAAAGTGTTTATACGAATTAGTATCACAGTTTTGGGTCTAAAAGAGAAAAATCTGGTAAATACGGTTACTAATAAATTATTCAAAGCAAAATATTTCTTAAGTAGAGAAAATAAATTGTGAAATTCAAGGAAAATATAGAAAATGTGTATTTAGGTCGATAATGCTAACTAGCATCTGTATGCAGGAGAACCGAGTACGGTAACTAGTTGTAGTAGCTAAACCCGAAGCTGGTTTTTAGAAGCATGACGACTTGCGTGAAATACATTCTGAAACAATAAAATATTGTGCTATATAGTTATATCTAATATAGAAGAATAATTAAGAACTAGAGAAATCAACAGTCACACGTTCTTATTAACACTTCACTAAAATTCACACTTATAAAACAACAATTTTCCGTACGCACAATTCACAATTAACAACGGGTACCAAATAAATACATTTATTTGAATAACGTTGTAGAAAATACATAACTTATGATAATATTCCGCCTAATTACCGCACTCTAATCGTTTTTAAAAATAATTAACAACATATTATTTGCTTACATATTCGTCATTTTAAAGGACTGGACAGTTAAACAATGGCGTAATAGGCGAGGAAAAACAAACACTGTTTATGCTGTTTAGCTAGGACCTTCCAGTACATCGATGATTTATAATCATTGTAAGTATAGGCATTTATCAAGTGCTCAAATCAACTACTTAATTTAGCCATTCTAGAGGGGTATACGACATACATTTAGTACTATGGATATTACTAAGGACACATATTTGGTTTTTAAGAATTTTAATGTTATATACTATCATAATTTATGAAAGTTGGCTTTGGGCTTTGGTGTGAAATGGATCTTAACTTTCGTTGTTGTTTAGATGGCGAATATTTTTTCATAGTATTTGACTTCTCATTTATTCAGGAATTGTATCTGGCGGTTCTGTTTCGTCTGTACAACCGAAAGATACAAATATCAACGTAAAGGCATCTTTAAATTTAACCACCTTTAAGGTTTTACTCGGTAGTCTTTTGATTTTATTTTGTCAGATGAAAATTTTAGAGGAAATAAGTAAAAGTTTAAACTAAGAAAGTTTAGTCGATTTTAAATATGAAATCTTGTTAACGAGATTCTCAGTTTACTGTTTGTGTTTTACGTCTGCATCGTAATACAGCTGCGTTGAAACACAGTGAGTTATAAATATCGCTACAGCTCTACTGTTAGTGTCACCTTCTGTAGTTCGAAGTACTAGGTAATTTAATAATGCGGTTGACTGAACACGCTACTAGCAAACATAATTCTGTTACTTGCTGTTTGCTTTTCGCGTGTAGTCTGTAACTGTTGAACAGAACACGCAGTAAGTTAACTTATTCCTGAAGCCTACAATATTGAGTCAATCTCCTATTACGGGTCTAAAAAGATTTTTGCTAAGCAAACACTATAAATTAATATATCTATCAAAACCATTACAACTTTTTCTCTCGCGGTTGTTGCATTGACTGAAAACTTCTCATACGTGCCTTTGATTGAAAACACTATTTGCGAAATATGTCTTTCATTGCATTACTTAACACTAAACTTTTTAAAATGTCTTCAATATCGATCTCATCGACACACATTAAAATCTTTTATTTTGCCTTTTTGAATTAATTACAAATTTAATTCAATATTACCCAATTGTATTGTAGATATTGTCCAACATTATTCTCTATTCTAGAATGTGGAATACAATCACACACAATACAATTAGAAAAAATAAAATAAATACAGGTAAATGATTTTACACACTTCCAAACTTTTTTATTCTTAGAAGACAATATGACATTAGTTTTCTGATGCATTGTAATTATTTAGTTGCATAAATGAACGTGTATTATTTGAACTTATTTGAAATGCTGAACTACTATAAACACAAAAAAAATAGACTTACTACATTTTTATTACAAATAATATTTTTCTGCCGTTTGAAGTAAAAGTCAGCACAAATTAAGTCGTTAATAAGTATTTTCAATTGTTCAGCAGCTACAATGACGGAAAGACTAACAATAATATCAGAGTATATGTGGTTTAATATACTTTGTGTTAACGTAATATTTATTTTAAAAATATATATATTTTTCAAGTGAATGTAACATTCAAGTTTTACATATAGGTAATAGTTTAGTATTATTGGCCTTTTAACATATAGTTATTTTAAACACTAGTTTTATTTAACGTTTTCAATTAACGTGAAGAGTATACGTCAGCATAGGATTAATTTACAATCATTGTATGGCTTGTCCCTATTTTCCCATTATGCCAGACTTGGGAATTATGTTAAATTTACTTGCTAATTTTTTTGGACCAGTATGCTGTAATGCCAATCCAAAAATATAATACAAGAAAAACGTTGTGTAACGTAGGCTTAACATAATAGTGTGATAAGAAACGAACTCATATTAGCACATAAAGTAGTGCACTCTTGGCAAACCTAGATTAGTAATTTGTTGTCTTCGTTGCCTACGATCTCTACAACGACGTGGCAGTAAAGCGACATAATAAGTTGTAATTTAGGAGGTGTGTTCAATAAAAGCAACCAGTCATTTATTAGGACGTTAGAGCATAAATAATCAGATAGAGTAAAGTATTTACCTTATTTTGTTTGTCCGATAAATAATCTGCTTAATACAATTTCACCCAGCTCTCTTTAACGTAACCCCATATACTTATCCTAGTGTCTCTTCTATTTTCCAATGTAAGACGAAACTATCTTTGCAGTCTTACTTTGAGATCGCCATTGGCTGACTTGTCACATTATCCTTAATTTCGTCTACGGCCTGAAATCTTGTCCCTTTCAGGTGACTTTAGCTTTAGGAGAATCCTAACAGAGAGCCTGGGCTATAGAGAGGATTCGACATCTGTGTGATGTCATGTTTCGCCAAAAATACTTGTACAGACGTAAAGAATCGGGTGGCCAAAGAAATGAAGAAGCAGTCAGTGTTTACTTGCCCGCAGCTGCGGCCATTTTCTTTGTATTGTATCTATGAACCGGCGAAGGACTGCAATATAGTAATTTTTGTTGACTGTCTGGCCTCGATGAGAAAACTCGTGATGGACAACACCTTTGACATCAAAAAATGCCGTTAACACTGCTTTGACGGTGTTAATGCCGTTAACGACTTCACAATGCATTGACTTTGCCGTGCCTCTTCGGACGCGGTGATCCAGGCATCTTTTATTGGTAAGATTGGGCTTTTGATTAGGAGTCATAATTATAAACCCACGATTCATCTTCAGTTATGACCTTTGTGAGGAAATCGGTGTCACTCTTTGAGCAAATCTGTGTAACTTTAGCAGGAATTTTGTTTGCTTTTGTGACAGAGCCCGTACCACTAATTTCCTTTTACACATACCACTCCAAATTCTTCCACCAAACTCGCTGGACACAAGTCTGTGGAATTGCCAGATCTTCAAATTCTCACACTGTCAGCCGTCGATTATCATTTTTTTGCAGCCTGGACGAGTTCAACATTTTCAGGTGTTCTGTTTGTTAAAGGCCTTTCAGAACTTGGATCTCTTTCAACAGATTCACGACCATTTTTAAAGCGTTATCACTATACTTTTACCTATGCGTTAGTTATTGAGTCCTTTTTGAAAACATTCCAAACTTTTCTGATAGTTTCTGCGGAGTAATGTTTAAGTTTTACACAAAATTTAATAGAAATTTGTTATCATTCTTGTTTATACATTGTGAATAAGACGTCAACACGTGTTTTCACAACGGAGTCTCACAGCCAATTGGATAGTCCAATATTTTAATGATTGTTTACGCATTTGGCAAAATGTCCTGTCTGGTTGGCTACCAAGTTATAGTGCTGTTGAATCTGATTCCCGTAATATTCAAAGTGGCTGGCTACTTTTCGATCAGATCTTACATACGTGTGATAGCGATATTAGTGTCCGTTGTGATAGATGCATTCTTGGGGTATGCGACAGGCGTGTTTTAGAAACAGGAAGTATCTACGCTGGTATACATACTTTCACTGAAAAAGATTTTTACCATTGATAGAGCCGCTTTTGATAAATTAAGAATGTTTGTTTACATAGTTTACACGTGTAATGTTGATCAGACGTATAAATAAACAACAATTTTAAATTTGTCAAAGCAGTTGTCGTAATTGGACATTAAACGGTCTATCGAACAGTAGATTATCAAAAACTAAAACAACTAATTTAGAAAAAGTTATGAATCAAATAAAGCATATATGAAGTAATACATAGTTCATTGTAATAGACGACTGTGTAGTGATTAAAAATAAAAAATAAAAAATAAAAATTATAATACATTATTAAGTGAAGCGGAAAGAGTGCAGTGCTTCAAATGTAAACAAGTACACTCGAACGACGTTGCTTTTACTTCCACATCAGCCGCTCAAACGCTGCTCCTGCAAGAAAAACAGAGTACGGTACACGTTTCCTCGCTTACAAATAGCTTCCTGCGGTAGCACTAAATATTATTTGCTTTACATTTATTGTGACAGGAAACTCCATTACCGTTAATTTTGTCGTACGTCCAGTGCAGCCACTCCGTTGTTCTGAAAATTATTTGTATGATTTAATGTAGAATCGTATTTTTGAACGAGAATTTTTTTAAACTCATCCTTCCTTTAAATCTCAATAACATCTATAAAGCAACAGAATTTACTTTACTTGGTGACTGTGTGTCGAAACAATGTATCAGTATCATCGCCTTTTAGTATTCTTTATAAAACACAAATACATAATAATTATCTGTGCATATTTAATTTATTGGAACAGCTGTAATCAAATTCTGTTAACATTCCATTGGTGTACTACTATGTTCTATAATACTGTTACCGTGCGTTCGTCTGAGCCTGTGTCACAAATATCTGTAATAAATGATACTGTAAAAGGTTAACAAGCTATTATGAGCTCAGTTGTCGTAGCAGTGATGGAGGCGATAAGGCCGTTTCTCGAAATCACTTGCAGAAATTAAATAAAGCAGGTTCTTGAAAAAGCAGTTTATTAAACTGATAGTTTAAAACAAAGAGTTTCACAATGTGCGTTCTACATACATAAGCTTTAACATGTTTCATCATCATCATCATCAAGGGTGCTACAACATTTGTTGGATCCTGCCCTGCTGACGTAGGTTCACCCACAGTCTCTGTCCATTTCGTTTGGACAGGATGCAGTATGAATCGGAGATAAAATTATTTCATGAAAGCAGTGCACTCTATCATCAAATCCACTTTCGAAAATCGCTTCATTGAAACGGATCATAGATACATATATATCAGACAACAGAAACACGAAAATGTTATACGCAACCAAAAGGGTCGAAAATAAGATCAGTTGAATAGCTGTGTTTCTACACACACACACACACACACACACACACACACACACACACACACACACACACACACACACACACACACACACACACACACACACACACACACACACACACACACACACACACACACACACACACACACACACACACACACACACACACACACACACACACACACACACACACACACACACACACACACACACACACACACACACACACACACACACACACACACACACACACACACACACACACACACACACACACACACACACACACACACACACACACCGAGTCTTGAGAAACGATATCCTAAATGAACAGATACAACTTAAATCACTTTTACTCATTGAAGACAACACATGTCACCTCACCACAAAGATCAGATAACCGTTGCAAACACCGACGCTACTTCCAGAACGGAATGTGACAGCGCTCCTAGTGAGTGCCTCTAATGAAGGTTATAATAATCGGTAGCTAGTTTAGGCAAAGGTAAACATTTTATAAACGATGCTTTTAATCTAAAAATTAAATTGTTCTGTCAGATATGTTGCATTAAGCATTTTGAATTATCGGACACGTTGTCGACAACAATATTCAACAAATCTTTTGTCTATTAGGTTTTACCTTATTTCACTGTTTGCGTCAGCATAGGTGGGGTTTATATACGATGCACCTATAATCCCAATATGTTCATTATAAATTTTCGGCACGTACAAAAAGATTTCATTTTCAGGGAAAGTATTGTATAAAAATCATATAAATGAAATATTAAATTTTTTCTGTCGTAGAAACGATATTCAAAACTTTTGATAAATTTGCAATCTGCGATATTCATTCAATTCCAGTTCACAAATTACCGTTATTTTATCTGGAGGCAGATGATACACACACACGGGCGCGCGCGCATGTATACGGGGTTCGTGGTCCACATAAATATTGGAACTTCAACATGATAAAGTCTTATTAAGACATACTTTATTATACATTATGTTAAAATTGTGTATGTATTACTGAGTTTTGCCCATGTTTCAATTCCATTACTTAAGCCGCCCCCCAAAAAAGTTTTACTTACGCCCCTGATTATAAAATATAATCGTTTGCATTAATTATTGCACGGAAGAGATGTTATAATTGAGAAAATGTAAAGTGTTGGAAACAGAAACCTTGGAACAAACAAAAAGCGTTGATGGAAAAGGTTACTGGAGAAATGCAATTACTGTCCGGTAAAAACATGTTAGGCACAAATTGTTTTCTAGTTTTCTTACTTTAAAAGGAAATGTTTTGTTGTGTCATAGTTATTTCACAAGTGGTAAGAACAATTTGAAATTATACATCCTTATTTGCTTAAAAATATAATGTTAGGCTTATAAATAGGGAAACTATATTAGTAGTTATTGTTCCGTTATACAAATCAATAAGGTTTTTTAGCCAATAGTGTTTTTTATTTAATTTTTTTTTCCTGTTAATATGCTAATAAAGGCATCAGCGAAGACTAATGAAATTTAATAATTTTTGATTTAGAGTTTTGAATTTTTTCTGAGAAATAAAAGTAATTCCGTTTTGTAAATGTTACATAAACGTAATTGAGTCGAGCTAGTGTATATACTTCCTCATTTCACCTCAGGCCTGACAAACTGTTCCGACCCTAACTCCATCAACGGTCAACCCAGGTTTCTCTTCCCGTTAGGTTGTTATTTACAGCCAATTTAAAAATTTTTAAATTCTTTCTTCCCGTGTGTGTCATTTGTTTCCTGCCTTATCTAGTACATTCCATCCCGGGACTGCTTCTAAAAATTGTATTTCTATGGCTCGGACACAACCAACATCCGAAATAACGAAATGCCATAGAATAATATGCATACCGTATATGAGGTTACGCATTCACTGATTCAGATTGACACAATGTTTAGTAACACCTTGCTGCATAGTAACAGTAAATTATATATAGTAACAGCATAGTAACAGCTTGCACATTAAAGAGACTCACTGATCAAGTAGCCACGCAGAATAGACTGGAATCTTCTCATTTTCATTACCTAACAGATGACTTTGGCTGTGCTCTATAAACACCGCACGTCTGCAGTTTAGTAAGACTAGATTTCCATGGATTTGGTATTTGTAGATTATAATCTGTTGATACAGCGTTTGTTGAGAACGTTATTAATAAAAGTGTCAAACGTTTAAATGTTTATTTTGCATTGTGGACTACTGTAATTTCTTTATCATGATGACCTGTTACGTTAGTATGTAGAGTGGGTATTAGAAAAATGAATAACTAAGAAAACTGTTGTAAGAGAAGTTTTGGTGTTCCAAAAAGTGTTAATAAAGGTTATGAAATTTCTCTGACATTCAGTAATTTATTTACTGTTTTGAGATCACGAAACATAATGATATTCTTATGACAATATATTAAGTATGTATCTATATAATTATGTTGTGTTATGTAGTACACATAAAAAATAGAACAGAAAATGATACAAACACAAACCTCTTTCAGTCAACATATATCCTCTTTTTGAGAACTGTATATTTTGTAACTTTGCAACTCTTTATGGCAGGAATTGTGTTAAGCGAAGTGCATTAATACGGATCCCAGTTTTATTTATTAGTTTATTAATTGTAATTTTTATAATCAAATTACCTTATTAAGTAATAATAAAAATTATTTTTTTTCATTTACCTACTGTACTATTTAAATTAAATGTATGTTTTAGGTACGTGAACTGAATTTTCTGCCTTCGTATAAGTTCATGCTATACGTACATGAAAAAGGATCAATAAAAATAACTGTGCAACTATAGAACGACAAATAATGTTTTTGTTTGTACCTAAATTCAGAATTATATTTTATAATTGTGTTATATCATATAATTATTTTATAGACTTATTTAAGTTATAGACTTATTATGTTACAGCTGTGTATTTACTACTGAATATTTAAAACATTAGGACTTTAGATAAAGACGGTGAAGAATATTTATACTAATATAAAACCCAGTTTTAATTTTATCTCAAAATTCTAGTAACTTAGAGTAAAATGAAAATTTCTTAAGTAATAATATTGCAATATTGCATTCAGCTGCAACAAAAATAAAAATATAACTTGTATATCTACTTCATTGAATTTATGTAACATTGGATTTTTTTCATCTGAAATTAGTAAAAGAAGCTGATTCTTCTTTGATACCGCTTAAATACAAAATTGTCGTTACAGTGTCTATTCATTGTTTTACTTCGAGGATGTACAGACCTGAGAAAACAGTATATCACAGACTAAATTGTGTATAAAGAAACTTATTAAAATATTAAAATTGTGTTATTAAGCTAAGTAAGAAGATTAAGAAAGTAGAAAGAAATTGTTACCTCATACTCTGCACTTACAGTTACTTGTCTTGGTGAATGCTGGTAAACGATGTTCTACAATTTTACTAAGAAGCAAAAATTACTTTTTTTTCGTATCGGGCATCTAAGGACCACATGTTAATTTCAATTCTTGACTCTTTGTTATTTTATTTTATCCAATATTCTTTCATCTTCTCACTATGCCTCTTCTTCCTGTCTTCAGTCCACTTTGAACCTGCGTTTTTATCTCTCCTACCCTGGACTCCCTCCATTTTCAACACTTTTGCCTGAAAAACTTCTCTTTCTATTGCTTCTTCTACGTGTATATTATTTTTTTCTAAATCCTTTAAGACTTCTTTAATCCAACTTGAAGTTGACTTCTTCTCCCACAGATATCTGAAGATTTGCTTTGTCAACCTATTGTCGTCCATTCTATAAAAATGTCCAAAAAATAATAGTCTTCTTTTCTCAATGTTTCTATTATATTTTCTATATTTTGATATTATATTTCCGATAGTTTCATCATTACTTCTTAATTTCCAGCCTTCTGAAGTTTTTCATGGGTCTAATATTTTCCTAATAATTCGTCTTTCCAATATTTCTAGTTTGTCTAAATTATAATTCAATGCTAGACATTCACTTGCATATAGGCATTCTGGCTTCACTACTGTACTGTAATGCCTTATTTTCACATTTTCAGATATGCACTTTTTATTGTAAATATCTTTAGTTATACCATATGCCCTTTCCATCTTATGAATCCTTTCTTCTATAGCAGATTTTTCCAAGCCATTCTCTTGAATTATCTCTCCTAGATACTTAAATTTTCGAACCATTTCTATTCGACCGATATCTGTTACCAGGAATTTTGGCGCGTTTTTAATGTTTGTGAGAAATTTGGTTTTTTCTGCAGAAATTCTTAAGCCTGTTCTATTGGACTATGTCCTCTAAAAAATAACTTGTGTTACTGCAGATGTAAGATGTTCAGAACGTATAGTAAAGTCATCTGTGAATGCCAAACAGTTTATTTCAATACGTTTGTTCATTCTTCCCAACATAATTGGTGATATTTTGCATTCCTTCAATTTTTCATTCAAAATTCTCACTACTTTCTCCAGGACACAGTTAAAAAGAATTGAGGATAACCCATCACCCTGTCTTACACCTGTATTTATTTTGAATGGCTGAGATATTTCTCTCATGAATTTTATTTTTGAAACTGTGTCCGTAAGGGTTTCACGCATTAGATTTGCCAATATAGATTTAACACAAAATTTTCGATATTTTATCTATAGTAGGCCTTTTTGAAATCAACAAATGTTACTACAATCTTCTTTGAATTCAGTAGCCTGTGACGGATTACTGACTTCAGAGTGAATATTTGTTTTGGACAGGATCTGCCTTTCCTAAAGCCACCCTGATTAGGAAAATTAGTAAAAATTACTTTATTATTCTATAAATTTTAGATTCATAATCACCAACGAGTGTAGTACATAAATAATATAGATTAGTATACCTGAAGCAGAAATTATTTCTCACTCTATGTTTGAAATTAAAAGAATTGTTCTGAAATGAGAGTAATTAATAATGTATGTAGTTATATAAGGTCTTAAGAAGGGAATCTAAAATTATCTATTTAGGATATAGTATGTAGAAAATAATTAACTTCAGAAAGTAAAACAATAAACAAAACATCAGGAATTTTATGTGTGTGTGTGTGTGTGTGTGTATTGTAACGTCCCGGGAGAATCTTCTATCGTCCTTCAAATATAATTATTACGTTAGTTTAGCCCTAAGTTGTTAGCGTCATTTGTAACGTACCGCGAGCTTTCATCCGGACTTGTAATTTCTCTCAGTGTTACGTCTTTTTGATACTCTGTTTGTGTTATTTTTATTTATTGTGTAACTCTTTAGAACAAAAAAATAATAAACCACGGGATCCTTTGTTGTTTTTATATCTCCTTGCAGTTATTACAATTCAGTTATTATGGAGAGAGAGAGAGAGAGAGAGAGAGAGAGAGAGAGAGAGAGAGAGAGAGAGTTCCTCTCTTTGTGTACGGTTTGATCGTTTTATTTAAACGCGCGTTGCATCAGCTGTTTTCAATTTGATAACCAGTTACAGGTTATGTTATGTTGGCTGTTGTACTTCATAGGCTACGATGTCTGAGCTAACTTTCTTAGTCTTCTCTGCTATTCACCTGTTTCCTGTAACAAATCTGCTATCTACAAAGAATAATACAAAGTCAATTCCCTAAAAGAAAGGTATTTATTGATTGAAATTGGTTTATTTTCTGGAACCTATTACATCCAGTTCATTGATTTCCAGATCGACTATTATCGAAATTACAACAGTTTTCGATATAAGTTTTTTATGTAACACAACAGATATATTCAATTATAGTTATTAGTAAAATTAATAAGTTATTTATCTCAGGGTTATTTGAGGATTCTTTGAGCTATAAGAAAGTCAGAAATGCTTAGATAATAGTATCATACTTTAGAATAATTAATATTTTCTTTTTTAAAGTCTGATTCAATAAGTTCTTTTTTTAAACGCCAGAGCTCAGACTACTCGTAATCATACAGATGGAAAAACAACCAACATGGCTGCTATTTAGTTTTAATAAACCACGTGTTTACAGTTTTGGATTAAATAAAGAAAATTTAAAATGTTCACACTAAGTTTTCTTATAACTTGAATGATGTTGAACTGTTTCTAGTGTTCGTTACTTGTGGGTGATGTGTAATTTTTTAGTTTATTAAGGTAGGCGTTCTCACCAACGTAGTGGTAATTCAAATGTTTTCAAGCAATTTGATAGTTGGATAATTTTTCAATGTTCTTCGATACTCTCGCATCAATTATTTTGGTTCAATGGATGTCTCAGACGCAGTTTCTTGTGCTGAATCGTTTCATTAATTTAGAATAGTGATTTGTTCAAACGTTAGTTACTAATTGTTGAAAATTTGCTGGACATTATTTCTGTCATCTACAGTCTTGAAAATCCAATTTAACAATTACCCATCTTGTTAACTCTGTTATTCTTAGTAACCAAGAAATTGATGAGTTTTTATTGGCTAACCTAGGTAAAGTTTTAGTAAATAGGCTAGTATTAAGATATTATTAGTTCTTCCATTTTTTAGGAAAAATACTCCTTCATAAACTTTAACTCTAATTACATTTAATTTACATAATGTTTTCCTTCATATGATTACATAAATTTAGATACTTGCATTTTATAATTTAGTGGTTTTTTAACTTAGTTTATTTCTGACTTTTACTTCTGTAAATGTATTACTGCCCTAGGCACTATTTTATCTGCCACCATCTCTTTACAATTTATTCTAATTAACAGTGATTAATTTCTTATATAACCCTGGATCCTTTAAATATAAACAAAATAATCTTTTACTTACATTGATATTGCCTTTGTGGCCCTACAAAACAAAACTACAACAACTTATTACTAAACTTATTGTTTATTACTATAGTTCTGTGTCTTCATCACCATTTGTGATTGATGTCTTTTTTGTTTAAAATTTACATATATATCATACTATGTTGCACTTTGTACACACTGCGCTTCTATGGTAACACTTAGTACACTGTTTTTTAATTGCTAAAGTGTTTTATTGTTTGGTGTAAAGATTGTACAAATGTTTCATAGTATGATACTTAATCATTCATTTCTGGCTTGGGGAATGGGGTAACTACTGACATTTATTATTATTATTTTACAAAATAATAATAATAGTTATTTCTTTATTTTTATTCAGTATTATGAACTGATTATGTAATGTTACAATATATATATATATATATATATATACACACACACACACATATATATATATATATATATATATATATATCATGATAGTGATCGAACATGCACATGACGTTCACTATTTATACTAAACATTAAGTTAGTGTATCTAGTAAACCTATAACTTTGATTTCTTTATTTTTTTAGAGTTATTGTTGTCTCAGATGATCTTCTTCGTTCTTTACTTTGCCGAATCTTTCGAATGTATCAAATTGTATTTGTTTTTCAAAATTTGTCCGATTTTGTGTTAACTGAATTCATGTTCACATCAAATTTTAGACATTACATCACACTATATCTGTTATATCACACATTTACTCATATTCATTTTCTAGTGTAACACAGTGAAGAAATGAACAATAGCTGGTAAAAGTGTTTTCACATTACCATATATCTGTCAGTAGCTTGTAGACATATGCATTTATGGATTGCGTATAAAAAATGTAACATACGTAGGTAAATAAGTAGTATTAAAGACTGAATTAATGTGAAGCACCGAGGGTAAAACAAGTTACGTTGACTCCACTTACCTGTCCTAGATAGTGAGAGTATCCTTACGTCACACATCCCACTTTATATGTAAATTTGCAGTCAAGAGAGTTTGCAAGCGATAATCATGCTGATAGGAATCGTAACTCGGTTCTACGTTTTATCTAGATTTAAATGTTTGACTAAATGTAAGTTTGTATGTTTAACGTAGAGGTTTTGTGTATTTTGGTTAACGCACCTTGTTAACATTTAGATAGTTAAATAAACAGATGTTGCTTTAGGGATTAAACGAACAGGAACATCAATAAAGTGTTTTAGGTAATTAAAGTATCACCTCAGAATAAACTTATGTTAACTCAGAGTGAAGAAATTTAACATCTGAATACGTGGCGTTTGCATTAAATTATTAGTGATTTCTTTATATAATTGGTTATAAAAATTTGGTTTTATGTTTACTGTATTCACGGAGTACAGACGATGGGATATAAAGTTTTGTCTAAAGTAATGGTATATTTTATACGATCTGGTAGTTAGTAGATGTCAGTACAAAGTAAACAATTTAATTTTTTGTTTTTTTACTATTCTCTAATTTTTGTATGTGAGCATATTGTTCGTGTAACGTTAGCCACAATGAGGAGAGAAGTAGAAAGTTTGAAACACAATGTGAGACCTGGGGTATCAATAGGAAACAACGTGCGTTATGTTTTAGATGTTCTGACACAGCATCGAAAGAAGGAAAATTTTTGAACACTGAAAAAGAGATAATGCGTGTGACATATTGTTCGTGTAACGTTAGCCACAATGAGGAGAGAAGTAGAAAGTTTGAAACACAATGTGAGACCTGGGGTATCAATAGGAAACAACGTGCGTTATGTTTTAGATGTTCTGACACAGCATCGAAAGAAGGAATATTTTTGAACACTCAAAAAGAGATAATGCGTGTGATATTTAACGTGACTGGCTTACCTGTGGCACTTTTAATAAACAAAGTATAACTAGTAATGTAGTAGGATTTGTTAAATGCAAAACTGTGTAGCTTATTTACACTGTATAGCGATTAGTGTACACTTTACAAGAAATAAAGGATTTAAGGAGAGAAATTAAGAAAGAACAAAAAAGCAATGATAATACAATTTATATACCAAATTTAAATTTAAAAGAAGAAAAAAATCTAAAATATTACCTCAAATATGTGTAACACATGAACCTTTCATAGTTATTGTTGATATATGAATGTAAAATAAAAATTGTGATAACGAGTACTTTACTATAACATACTAAAAAAATTTCAAATGTGTTTCAAATCATCCATATAAACGTCACAATACAACAAAAAAGAAATGATTAAGAGATATTTAATAACACAAATTATAAATTGTTATATTAAAAATTTCTATCTCGATACTGTAATTTTCCGCTTACCACGTATTGAAATCTTTAAATTTAATATTGTATTTTAAAAAAAGACACGTGTAACATATGAATGTAACAGATGAGGCCATTTGACGCCACGCCATCCGGACCCGTAATAAATCAACAAGTGTGTTACTGTTTACTTAGAATCCAGACAATCATTCTGTGTACCGTGTGGCTCCAGCAGTGGTATAACATATGTAAACGTGGATACAATACATTATTTCTGAATAGAAATCTATATTGCAACGATACAGCCATATGCTGTATTGAGCATTGATTTAAATAAATATAAAATTTGTAAAATTATTGTTAGTTTGGGGTAAATGAACAGGTATGGGTTCGTAAAAATGTTTCATTGTTATACTAGGGGAGAAATTAACCTGTTCCAACAGGCAAAGAACACCTGCTCGATTGTATGTGTGTTACGCGTGTATCTTGTGTTGTTAGTGATGCCTGTAAGACAGGAATCTCAGCTACCCTCCCCAATTAATTACTAAAATAATTATTTTAATTCACTGTGTGAAAACTAATTAGTGTATAAACAAACAAAAAGCACCAAAGTGTGTGTAAATTTTATAGGTATCCACAGTAAGAAAATGACGTTAATAGGGCACACTACGCGAAGTCAGTGCGAAATAAATGTGCCAAAAATACGCAAATTACACTAAGACGCTCAAATTAATACAGTGAGCTTAATCAAATTAGCTATGATTTGTGCTATCTCAATTCCGTACAAAACATTGTAATTTGCAAAAAATTCCAAATATATGAAAAGTTTCGGGAGTGGGGGCTATCATGTGATCTGCAGGTCTCGACAGGATAATTTCGGAACCAACAGGTGCGGAATCTCGAGAGGGTGTAAATTAAGGGTTCGACTGGAAACCCTTCTCTTCTTTCCAAAACACAGTTGCAGTCGGACACGCTGTCCGTCGGCAGAACAGTTTTATTTTATTATAAGTCTCATCTACGAAGGAATAAAAACTTTCAGTAATTATGTTTACACTATTACGGGCAAAGTAGAGTACCGGGACCGAGGTGACATGCATAATGCATCTATAAATAAATTTTTTTTAAAGAGTTCATGAAGAGACTATATAAAGAGACAATGAATTAAAACAAAAACGTTTATAATTAAAAAGAATGTAATAGAGTCTTATGTAAATTTAAAAGTCGTAAGAATGAGCGATCGCATATAGATAAATATAAATATAGAAGAAAAAAAAGAGAGTTTAATTTTTAGATAGTATATTTTTTTTTAACAAAGTAAAATAATTGAAATGATTTGATATTTGCATTTTGTAGAAAAGAATAATTTAAATTTTAAATACGAAACAAATGCCAGTCTAAGAGTAAACAATATAATTTTAAATTATTAAAAAAAAAAAGAAACATTGGTATAGACTGAGCAAGCTGAGGTCAGATCTGAGTTAAATAAATTCAATTAAAATAAGACTTAATTATATTTAAATTTTATTTTTTTATTAAATCAATTTGAAAAAAATGTCTAGATTAAGATTATTAACATGTCTAGAGGTAGGAGTGTTTTAAATGTGTGTAACACCGTATAGCTTAAGAGATGAACTTAATAATGAGTGATATCTTGATCGGAGATTATTAACAAAGTTTTATTATTTATAATGCTTGTTAAAACAATAAACACGAAATTCTAACTACTCATAAATTTACTACTCTTATTATAATTACACCTGGTATTGTTATAATTATTTACAACCTGCATATACAAAAGGTATCGTTGTATAATTTGGCGTCCCAAAGAACGTGGGGCCATATAAATTACAGTATATCAAATTTATGTTATGTATCGTTGTATAATTTTGTCGGCCGTTAACTTGGGGCTCGACACGCCTACATTTATTAATTAATGTATGCTCTATGATTACCAGTGTTTGATAATTTATATGATATAACTAATATTATATTTTAATTATTTTTGTATGTTAGTTATTTTAAAATTGTTGTGTGTATTGTATTGTAATATCGCAACTGGCGCCCACCCCAATAAACAGGTGTAATTGTAACAGGTGTAGATAAAAATAAAAAAATAATAATAATTAAACAATAAATAAATAACAGCTCGCATACGGTTCACCAATAATAAATTATAAATAAATATTTTAATAATAATTCACTATGGCAGCACCAGAAGGCTTGAATGGTAGCACTTCAAACCATGATGCGTGCCTGGGTGGACGAATTAGTACAAACAAAAAAGGAAAAAGAAAATAGAAAGAAAATAGAAGAGTTAAAAGAATATAATACAAAGCAAATGCAAAAGAATAGGAAAGAATCTAAAGCCGAATTCAATGAATTAAAGAGGGCTAATAAAGAATTTAAAGCTGAATTAGCGAAAACTAATGAACAAATACAAAAGAATAGCGAAGAAAGTAGGGCCGAATTTAAAGAGTTTAAAAAGCAACTGACTACAAAACTCGAAGAAACTAATACGAGAATAAAAATATTAGAAACTAGAGTACAACAGTCGCTAAATGAACAAGCTATAAAGATAGAGAATATGTTTAAAGATCAGAAAACAGAATGGTCGAAAGAATTAAAAGAAAGTATTAAACAATTAGCTGAACACTGGAATGACAAGTTTAGAGTTTCAAAGCAGGAACAAGATGTGAGGATTAGAACAGTTACGCAGGAAATAGAAGCCCGAACGACGACGTTGGAAACTGCTGTAGTAGAGTCTGTAAAATCCACCAAGGACTACTCAGATGAAATGAACACACTTAAGGAAGATCTACGTGGAGAAGTAGAACGTCTGAGAACGGAGATAAAGAAACGACCGGCGCAGACAATGATGTTCACTGCACCCATAGAAGAAAGAAGTAAGATAAACTTTGCAGGTAACAAAGGAAAAAATAGCATGGAATTTTTGGCGAATATTGAGAGAGAAAGTGAAAAAATTGGAAGTGTGAGTCACGACGAGGAGAAAGTGAGTTTTGTCACCCGTCATTTAAGAGATTCAGCAAGTCAATGGTACTCCATAATTCGAGGCAATATAACCACGTATCAGAAATTCAGAGAAGCATTCGAAAATAGGTACTGGAATATCCACACTCAAAGGCAAGTACGTGACCAATTGGAGTACGGTAAATATAATCCGCATGGACGCCAGAGTATTGAGCAGTACACTATAGCGCAGATTGAACGCGTAAAACATTTAAAACCAAAATTTTCTGAGTACGAGATAGTGTTTAAGTTGTCTTACCATTTCCATAGAGATATTCAGTTAGCTGTATATACGCAGGGTGTCAAAACGATCGAACAATTCTTAATACTTGTCACTCAATCACAAAATATTAACAAGAGTAACACTTCACCACACAATCAACAAACACGCATTAATAATCACGCTAGTTACGACCGTAGTGATAAAGCACGAGAACGTGACGATACGCAAAACCGTGATAATTATAAGCGAAATTATACGCCGCCAACGCACAGTGTAAAGCAAAACACCGCTGTGAATAACGCACGCGATGTACAGAAGGAACAACACGCTGAGAGAAACGTGCGCGATACAAATTGGAAGAAAAAGTTTAGTAAACCATATGAGGAAATAAAAGTGAGACAGCAACAGGGGCATGTTCAACTATCCTGTTCCCGCGACACAAAACAATGACGGAGAAACAGGACGTGCGGCTACACAATAAACAATATATATACGTGCGACGTGAGAAATGAGTTATTAGACACCGACAGGAAGGTGACACCAAATCAACAAGAAATAAATTGTCCTATAATTAATATACGAATTAATGGATGTAGAATTAAAATGTTAATCGATACAGGTAGCCAATTAACTGTACTAAACAAAACGTTCAGTAATTATGTTTACACTATTACGGGAAACGTAGAGTACCGGGACCGTTTAGGTCAGCAAGAGTATCAACAGAGAAGCTACAAAGATCGACGCGAGATGCTAGACGTCAGGAATGCTTTTTAGACGCCTAACAGCCGAACGAGATCCACCTCGCAGCAGATAGAATTCTCTGGGACGGACCACACACTGCTGGAGAACGACGCTGGACTCTGGACATATCCAGGACTACACCAAGCCAGGAGTAACGGAAACCCAACTCCGGACAACGCTGGACCCCGTCAATAAGTCGTAGGACATCATAACTCGAGGTGACATGCATAATGCATTTATAAATGATTTTTTTTAAGAGCTCATAAAGACTATACAAAGAGATAATGAATTAAAACAAAAAAGTTTATAATTAGAAAGAATGTAATAGAGTCTTATGTAAATTTATTAGTCGTAAGAATGAGCGATCGCATATAGATAAATATAAATATAGAAGAAGAAAAAAGAGAGTTTAATTTTGAGATAGTATATTTTTTTATCAAAGTAAAATAATTGAAATGATTTGATATTTTCATTTTGTAGAAAAGAATAATTTAAATTTTGAATACGAAACAAATGCCAGTCTAAGAGTAAACAATATAATTTTAAATTATTAAAAAAAAAAGAAACATTGGTATAGACTGAGCAAGCTGAGGTCAGATCTGAGTTAAATGAATTCAATTAAAATAAAACTTAATTATATTTAAATTTTATTTTTTTTTATTAAATCAATTTGAATAAATGTTTAGATTAAGATTATTAACATGTCTAGAGGTAAGAGTGTTTTAAATGTAACACCGTATAGCTTAAGAGATGAACTTAATAATGAGTGATATCTTGATCGGAGATTATTAACAATGTTTTATTATTTATAATGCTTGTTAAAATAATAAACATGAAATTTTAACTACTCATAAATTTACTACTCTTATTATAGTTACACCTGATATTGTTATAATTATTTACACAACCTGCATATACAAAAGGTATCGTTGTATAATTTGGCGTCCCAAAGAACGTGGGGCCACATAAATTACAGTATATCAAATTTATGTTATGTATCGTTGTAATAAATATAAAAGCGAAATACCACTGACTTATTTATACACTCACTCATCACGAAATCTCCATAACTATAAAGCCGCCACGTATGTTCCTCTTGGCTTCTAGGTACTCGCTAAGAAAGTGTTTTGAAAACTTTAACGCCTAACCGCGAAAAAACGCGAAAAACCGCTAAAAAACGTGACACCAATAATGCAGCTTTTTTTCAACTGTACGCTTGCTGGAAGTCTTATGTTTATTTTTTTTGCTTTAAGCTTTTGGGGAGTTTCTAAACAGTTTTTTTTTCATCTATCCTATAACCACGAGGAGGCGCGAAAATAATCGCGATACAGTTCAACCTGTCCCTATATTCCCAGCCAAGTGGCGCTGAGGGTTTATTTTCCGTACTAAGTTCGGCACATATATTCCGAACAGGGTACGCAGACACTCTTTGGCCAGTTGCATATGAAAAACCTTCAAGCAAACCGGCAGTGCTATAACGTGGATACAATACATTATTTTTTGAATAGAAATAAAGTTATAAATGTCACTTTTTGATAGAGTATCGATGCATAGTCTACTTGTTAGTCAGTAGTTCATCGACTAAATATTATGTCGTGTAAAAATAAATTGATTTAGAGCACTAAATTTTAGTGTCAATACAACTTATACACATGGTGAGTAACAAGTATTGTTTTCACAAATGAATATTCCATTAGTTTATCAGTTTAAAAAGATTTTACGGCCCGTGTAAAAAAATACCGGGCAGCAAATATTTTTTTGCTGCTCCCGTGGCAAAACTAGCAAAAAACTAGTTGTGTACTTCCCCAAAACTAAAAACAACAAATGTATATATGTCCCGTATTCAGAGACGATTATAGCCTAGGAGCAAGTAGTTTGATGAAATATTGACGTAATTATCAATAAATCCTCATATATTTCAAATTCGTTGAAAGAAAAATAGAAAACATAATTTATAACAATCCTATAGTGTGTAGAAATAACCAATTAAAAATTCTCTGATAAACCAATCAAATGTGCTCAGCTGAGCACAATGTTCGCATCGATTTTGTAAAACACAGAAAGTTACGCATAGTTTCTAAAGCTGTACCATCCATGATTACTTATGATAACCGATTTGTATGTGTACATGTTAATTCACAGTTCAATTTACTTGTGGTGACTGTTACTTATAAATACAGTGGCGCCTCGATACCACAAACTTGAATAACACGAATTCCTTGATAACAGGAATTTTTTCAATCACCTTGAATGTCTCATAATACTCAATGTTAAAAATACCTCTATGACTCGAAATTCCTTATTTACAACCTTGATAAGCCGAATTTTTGTTAATTTTAGATCAAAATACTGTGCTAATTAACCTTTATAACATGAATTTGTACTCAACAGAACCTCTATATCACGAATTTCACCTCTATAAGACGAATTACCCGCGGCAGCAAGTTCAATAAGCCGAATGTTATGAATCAGGGCCTTGCTAACACGAACGTTTGTTATCTTAACCATGATAAAACTAATCTCGCTTTGACGAATTCCTCAATAACGAGAATTTTTTTATAATCCCTTTGAAATTCGTGTTATCGAGGTTCCACTGTATTACTATTTTCGAGACAGCACGTAACAGGTGACACGATACTTTACGATAACTTGTAAACGATTCTTATGAAGAAAAAGTGTTCTGTAACAAAAATAGCTACAAATCAGTTCGAATTACATTGATCTTATATATAAAATTGATTGCATAATGATATGTAATATTAAGGATATCTCAGTCACCTATACGTATAATACATAAGATTTGTAACCTATATATAATACACGATTTGTAATCTGTAAGTATTAAAGTATTTATCAGCGCCACATGTTATTAGATTGGGAAACTGTTGACAGTTTATGTGTGAGCAAACGTTTTCTGACAACATTTGCGGTAATTGACAATACTGCTAAAGGAATGGAGTGAAACAACGGAATCCAATAAGACATAACTCTAGACAAGTGCACTGTCGAACACACAGTGAACTCAAAGAGAAGATACTCAAGTACCACATTTTAACCGTCTACAAAAAAAAACCTTTACAATATCACATATATGACTACGCTAAACAGATATGTGGATGTGCGAGTGGATGCATGTGCGTTTCATGTAATTATTTATATTTCAATGATAACATTTCTTCTAAACATATGTCTTTTTTTTAACAGGACTAAAACCGTTTAGGTTACAAGGGCATTTGCCACAACATCAAAACCGTTAAAGTCAGAATGTTTACGGTGTAACTCCGAACATGTGTTTAAGAATACTTATTAGAAATAATGTCATCTGTCCGTGATACGTAATTTATAAATCTCATATAGATATAATATCAATTTTGAATGTAATAAGATTAACGCAGGGGGAGCATATTCAAAAAAACAAATTTCAAACAAATTCCTTGCTTTGTTTACAGAATGTTACGAATAAGGCTACAGGCTAGAACACGATAAATCTATAATTAATGAAATATGGTCGACGTTTGGTGAGACAACGGCTCTTGCAATGCTACAAACGTTGTTGGGAGTACAGTCAGATTCCGGAGCCCAGGCGGACAGCTATTATAAGCTCAGTATTTGAAAAAGGAAGACGGTATGATTGCTATAATTTTAGGAGTATCAGTTTATTGGACACGCTATACAAAATATGACTATTAGATATATTCAAAATACCAATATGAAAGATATTAGTTACATTAGTTGTTGATAGAGATGTCGGCAACTTATATAAAGATAGAAAGATCAACAAAGATAACAAGATCTTTCTATATAGATAGATAGAAATATCAACAAACTTTTAAATGATATGTGCAACTATCTATAGAACACTAAACATAATTTTAGGAACAACGCAAAATGTAAATTGTATAATCACACCATTGTAACCACTGTAACGTAAGGTATATTACGTATTCGTATTAAGGACCTTTTACAGAAAGTGTTTTCTTACCAAATTAAAAATTCAGAATGTGATTACAGATCGATTTACTTAATCTGTTATTACATTTCAGTGAGATGTAATGATAATAATCAAACTAGGAATCATAAACATTTTTGTATTTAAGCAAAATAAATTTTGTTCATAATTTTGTTGCCACCTTATAAATAAAAAGATAAGTCAGTTTAGTAAGTAAATAACTTTAGTGGTTAGAAAGCTTATAAAGCACATACCGAGATAAAAATAGAATATCGAATAAACTGATGTTCGTTTCTGTAGTATTGTCATCCCTGACATTTCCAGAAAGTTGTCAATATTGTAACAGTACCAAAATATGGTAGTTACATACTATAAATATATATGACGTCAAGTATGATAAGAGACATGGGAACATATTTAAATGAACAAAGATAAGTATATAAGTTGTGTATCTACAAAACTAATAATAGAAGAATCCAACAATGAAGACGAGAATGTGAATATGTCAACCTTAATTATAAAACGTAAAAGGAAAATGCCACAAGACCAAAACAAAATACTAATAAATAGACCCAATAGGATCCAGCAGTGAGGGGAATCAATGAAAATAATATCCAGCAGTGAGGGGAATCAACGAGACAAGGATCATCAAGCTACAACGACAATGGAAGTAAAATGAAAACAGCGACTACCATGAAATTTGGAATTAAGAAGAAAGAAGAAGGACCAAGAAGAAGAATGAAGAGAAACCAAAGACGTAAGGAATCAATGAACCATATATATTTTAAAGAAGAAACAGTCAGTGACAAAAGAAATAACTATAAGTGTGACATGAAAACCAGTGTGATCATTTAAAGAAACACAAACAATAAAAGTGTACTTAATACAAATGTGAAACCGGTGAATAACTGATTATTTCAACTGAAAACCACACAAACAATTACAGTGAGGAAGTTTACAGTGTGAAAAAATAGGTTAATTTCATGATGAGGCAACAAAGGTTAAAAAATAGTCAAATAAACACAAACAATGAGTGTGACTGATTTAACAAAGTTGTGACCAACACACATAATTATAAGACCACCAGATCAGAACATATAAAACAATCATATTATTGTTTATATAAAAAAACTGACAACAAATAGAGAATATTTGTTAAGTGTCAAACATGACAGGAATTTAGATTCCACAATTGACCAGAGAAAAACATTGTAAGTAATATAAGAAAGATTTGTATTAGTGTATTAGAAGGAGTTGTAAACATTTGTAACAAATTAGTGAAGGTATTATGTTAATATACCATAATGGAGTCAGTTTAGGTGTAGGTAGATACTGCACTAAAACCGATGATACATTGTTACAATACCCACAAGGAAGTAACCTATTATAACAGAAAATGATACATATTAGTATAAATATATGATCATCAAGTAAATATAAAGAAACAATATAATGTATAAGACAAAACAATGTAAACAAAACAAGTCAGACATAGTGACACAGTCAAAGACAGAAATAAGACAATGTACCAATTTAGTTAAGCAAACTACAGTATTAAAACTAATGTAAATGTTTATCAGAATAGTACCAGTAGTGAAAGGAATATATGATAATACTTTGAGAACAAGTTTTGAACATGTTAAGAACAGTATTATGACTGAATTATTGTAAACAAAATAACCATGTATATATGACCAAATGTAAGCTAAACCAGTGTATAGCAAGTTAGTTAAAGAAAATACTGTACTAAATATTGAGAACAAGGTATTACAATTATTACCAGTAGCAAGAGGAAATATCAGAGCTACTTTGAGAACAAATAATGACCACTAAAACAATCATATTGTACATAAACATTTGAAAACCAAATGTCCAATGTGAAAAAGGACAGAGGTAAACAAACAATGACCAACCAGCTAGTTATGAAAAATATAACTAGTAAACCTATGTAAAAGTAATTGGAAACATTACTAAAAGTTAGATTGATATCCAATGCTACTTTAGGAATACAATCCAAATAGGACAATAACACTTTTGTTATTATATTAGAAAAAATAAATACCAATAATGTCATGACACAACATAGACAGAGCCACTACTGAATAATTAGGAGGTTCTGAGTTTATTAAAAGATGACCATTGAATATAGCAGATTAATTATTGTGTATGTACACTAATTATAACAATTAAATAATATAATCTATGTAATAAAAATAGAAAACAAGATGAAAAATTGTATAAGCATTATGTGAGAGGTTTAAAATGATGTAAATACTGAATTGACCACGGTAATACACCAATATTATAGTAAAAAAGTATGTAAATAGTCATTGTTAGTAATACTAGATAATAATATGTTCATTTTAGCTAAGGATATTTAATAATAAGCATGTTTGTGAAAAATCCAACATGGACGCTGAGTAACATCATAGCGAAAATTGTGTAGGAAATAGTTTTTCACAAATTGTAACTTAAACCAAATGAGATATAGACTCGAAGTGTTTAAATAAGAAATGTTATATTAGATTTAAGAAAAATCTGGTAATACGAACTTATAAAGATAAGACGTACCAAAAATAATAAATAAAATCAATATAATAATATTGATAGTGAACAGAAAATAAGCGTGTTTGGACTTATTTTAATAAGCAAAACGCCCTGAGTTCAGTGATATAAACCGATTAACGATAGGACGTATAATAAGGAAGTTGTGATAGTTTTTAACTTTCGAACTAAAAATTTGTACCGTCGATGACGTGAAAAAGTCTCCAACCCAAAATCGATTTTGACTAAAAATTAAATATTTTAATAAAATATAGGCCTTTTGGGTCAGAGACTATCAAAAACCAACCAATGGAATGAATGAAGTTCATCAGACGAGCGAGAGATGCTCTCGAGGTACATGACAGTCTACGATCGAACACCTAAGGAACAAGCCACGCCACTCCAGACCAGAAAAAGTATATTTTTAAATTAGTGCGCGACATGTTTTACTCAAGTACAATATACATACACTAACCTAATACTACACATTTACTAACGAGTGCAACAGTGCGGATTTGTGTTATTTTTATCAAGTAGATCAGTGTACAATATCGATCTATTTGCGAGTGAATTTTTTAATTAAGAAACAGGGAGTACAATTTCAATTAAACAATACTTAAAAGAAAAATAAGAGTTTAGCCAATTTCGAATTTTCGATACTACGCAAGTCATTATGCAGCGTATCGGAAATCAACAACTAAGTTATCAGAATTTAAAGGAGATTTAACACAACATTATTAAAATATTATAAAAAATATTTTAATAAATTATAACGATGTAAAAAATAATGCTTAAAGATAATTATTGATAAATACGAGTGCATTTAGACGCTTACTTGATAAAACGTATTTGTTGAATATTTCGTTATTTCAGAATTTATTTTATTAATTGTATCAAACATAATTCTGATAATCCTATGTTAAAACTTATTAAAAAATAAGATGTTTACCTGTATAGCATAAGTAATATTAGTTAATAAGACAAACTTATCCTTATAAAAATAACGGTCGTTCTTAACCTCAGAAACCATTACGGTAGCTTGTTATGATGACATTACCGAATTGTTCTCAATTAACATGCAAATTAAAGTACATTGCAAACAAGAGTTTTTTTATTAGAAATTTTTCTCTTGTGAACAAATTATTTTAAAACTAATTATTAACTAAAAGTAATACTTGTTAAATGCTGTACAAGTCATACAGCCTAACCACAATACTAAAGTAAAGATGCGTGCGCATACCGGCGTACGATAATTTTTGTAAACATCAGAAATATGATACCAATTTTAAAGTTTATATTTTGTTCAATTATCAGTTAATATTGTTAATCCTAAATAATTAATTATAGTACATCTTGAGTCTGGTATCATGATATCTCCAAGAACCTTAACGGAATATGGTATATACTGAATTAAAACAACATAACCTGTACAGTAAAATCATTGTAACAACAACAGGTATACCAGAGCCTTGAGAGATCAGATAGAGTTTCATTTGAAGTTTTATTTTGTAATCAGCAATTGAAAGGGTTGTTAATTATTGTTTTGTTTGTTAAAAATATTCTCACGTAATAACTTGTTAATAAACCTATAATTTTTATTACCATAACAAGAGTATCATTTTATTAAAAGTAGATTCATTCATTATTTTTAATCAGTTCTGACAGGTGGCGGAAGAATTCAAAAAGTATTAGTATAAATCAATATACTTATCAGATATTGCTGCATTTATTACTGTGTATGAAAACATGTTAAATATTCAAATTGAATATTTTTTCTATTGGGTTTGAAGTGAATGTATTTCAGACGGAACGCCACAAGATAGAATTTGAATTTCAACAGTGGTAAGTAAATCAGATACACCACAAGTGCGCGGACTATATTTTAATAAGAAGAGTGAATTATTACGGCGTACTTACAACAGCAAAACATTAACACCAGTGACAGTTACGATTGCAAATTACACCTTTTATAACCAACATTATAGTAGGCACCGGTGCGTGTCTACAATCACACGAAAACACCTAACATCAATACAACAAGAAATACATAACTCAAACTTGTAATTTTATTATATTACAAGTTGGCTAGCCCAGCAGTGTGGCTTTAAGGAGAAACACAAGACAGCAAAATATACACAGTATTACTTGTAACTTTTGTTATATATTTATATAACAAAAGTTGGCGCCCAACGTCTGAGCACGATTTAAGGGGAATTACACCATAACTAGATACACAATAATCCTAATTCGTGAAACAGACAGCAGATACATTACCAAGACAACAAGATGTACACTGACAGGTTGAAGTCAAGATCGAAATCACGGTCAACATCAAGGAAGAGGGCGACCGAAAAGGAAAAGGAGACTAGAAGAGAAGAAAAAGAAGTCATGTCTACAGAAGATATAGAAGAAGTTGTGATGGAACCAAAAGAACAAATAATTGAACCGGCGGAGGAGGTTCAGCAGCCTATGGAGGAACCGGAAATGGTGATTCAAGAAGCTCCACAGAAACCAAGCCAACTTGAACAAACAACGTCAATCGGAGAGCCTGCTTTTCAAGAATGGATGAAAAGGATGATGGAGTCATTGAAGGAAGACAACAGATCCAATAAGGAGGATTTAAGCAAACAAATAGAGTCACTGAAAGAAGACAATCGGTCAATGAAAACAGACTTAAATAGAATGGAAGAAAGCCAGAAGTCCACAGATCAGAAGATGGAAATAATGAACAAAAAGATGGACGAAAATAGCCAATCCAATAGGGAGACCAGTCAATCAATAGAATCACTGAAGGAAGACAATCGGTTACTGAAAGCAGACTTAAGGCAAAAAATAGAGGAAGGCCAGAAGGACAACCAGAAACACATAGAATTGTTGAAAGAAGAGCTTAACAATCAAATAAATGAAACAAATAGAAGAATGGAAGAGGGTCAACGAAAAACTGAAGAACTGTTGGAAAAGAGAATGGCCACCATGAAAGCAGATTTATCAGCAGAGTTGGGAGTGAAGATTGATCGAGTCAACCAGAAAATCGACAAGATCGACAGGAGATTAGACCACATGAACAAGAGAATTAAGGGAGATGACAAGGAGATCGTGGAGTCAATAAACACGATAGTGAAGGATGATTACAAGCAGTCAAGAAAGACAATAAAAAGATGTTGTGAAGAGACAGAAGAGAGTGTTAAGAAGATAAGAAGAGAAATAATAATAGACGACCGAATGGAGATTGAAGAGGTACCTGAAAATAAAAACATGGAACCAGCGCGTCCAGAGCCTAAAGAGAATGGAGAAAAGAAGATCCAGATAATTCAAGAAAAAGAAGAGGTGAAGATGGAAGAAAGAAGAACCCTACGTCCAAGGAAGGCAAGAATTACAAAAGAGTTAATTGAAATGACTAGAAATGGTCTGATTAATGTGGTCAACATACCAATTATCAGCCATGAAGAAAGGGTTTTCAAGAAGGAGTATCGGAGGAGCATCATGGAGATTGACGAGAAAGAAAATTATATAACAACAAAGAAGAAAATGACCAACGGTATATCTCAACCACGTGTTTCCAAGAGAAGAGTGAAGTACCGTAAGAAGAAGGAAGGCTACCAGGAGAAATGGGACCGGATTGTGGAAGGATACGCCCGAAGGATAAGAGAAATGCGGAAGGAGTGGAGTCAATTACCGGAAGTACATAATCAACGGATAGATGAAGGTACCCAAACCGGGGAATCACCAAACGACAGTACTAACAACCACCAAGAGAATGATGGAAGCAGATATATTGAAGAGAGAGAGAAGACAGAAGAATGGAAGGCAGACTCAGCCCTCATAGCTTTCAAATGGAAGAACCAGATGATAGACCGATACATATCAAGGACGGACGGAAGTATGAATACCAAAGAAGTCCAGAAGATAGGAAGAGAGGATAACGACGATTACGGTTAAAACATAAAATGTACACCGATTTATAGGACTGACTATTATGATAACCAGTAATGCCTACAATCAGACCTCGATGAAAAAATACATTGAAGATTAAAATTATGGAACCAAATAGTGAAAAAATGGCGATAAGGATTACTCGAGTATTGATAATGTGAAAAATGGAAATATTTGTTATAAAAAATGAAGATGTAACTATATGTATAACTGTTGACTATATTGAGATGAAAAAATGCAAGGTTGATAGGAAGATTATTATTATTTAAGGGTGGAAAATGAAAGTACGAGTACAAATATAGATGTTAACCACAGAAAAAGAAGGTATTACTATTGTGAAAATTATTATGTGTGTATTAAATGAGAAGTAAATGTATAATTATGTATTGAACATTGAACGTATTGTAATTTTATAATGTAAGAGAATGTACTTCAAGAGAATTAATGTAAAGGATACAGAACATTGTATTATTAATAATATGTACTACTACTATAAGAAAGATATATAAACGAGACCGACACCCAACATCAATGGCATAAAGATTTCCAAGAGCCAAGTCAACCAGTAGAATAAAAACATCATACCCGTACTACTACTATAAGAAAAAAAAAAAATAAACGAGAACGACACACAAGATCCTTGGCACAACTATTTCCAAGAGCCACGTCAACAAGTAATAACAACATCTCACCCGTACTACTACTAAAAGAAAAAAAAAAAAAAAAAAAAAGAGAGAGAGAAGAAACAAGTGCGAAGTTGGAAAAATGAAACCAAATTAAAGTTGTAATGTAGACCAGCCACCACCCACAACCACATTGTTTATAATGTATACTACTAATAAGGAAACCGATACCATATAGAATGTAAACACCAAATACAACCCATGATGAAGAAGAAAAAACAAATGTATTTAAGTTTTATACCTAGAAGAATGAAACCTAAGATGAAGAATATAATGAGATGACGCTCAAGGTGACAACAAAAGAAGAGATTGATCAAGATTAATGAAGGATGAAAAATAATATAATAACGAAGACAATCATGAGAGTATACCAGTGAGAATGTGTAAAACAGACTATCCCTACAATATGTGAAGAATATAGTATAAGTTGAATCAAGAAAAGAGAGAATAAAAATGTATAAACCGCAGATGCGTTGATTGATCCCAAGTATATTTATTATTTGTCGGAAGAACGACCACTATTATTATTTTGATGATTTAAAATGAATTGACTGAAGAGTAATGCCAGCAATCATTTATAGTTATTGAAGGAGATGATTTGCCTCCAGATTTATTGAAATTAGTATGGCCAGTAGAGTTGAATAGCCAAAGTGAGCCGCTCTAAACTGCCCCAGCTAATATTTATGTTAGGGAATTAGGGAACTAGATAAACAAGGGAGATAATTACATAGCGAAGATAAATACGATTCAAATAGAAGAAAGCAAAGGGATATATGGACAAAACATGTGAATCAACGTGGAATGTACAACAATTGATGAATTCTTCAAGTGAAAAATATATTATAATAATTCAGAATTAATCAATTCTTAAAGGAAGGCATATGTAACAGTACCAAAATATGGTAGTTACATACTATAAATATATATGACGTCAAGTATGATAAGAGACATGGGAACATATTTAAATGAACAAAGATAAGTATATAAGTTGTGTATCTACAAAACTAATAATAGAAGAATCCAACAATGAAGACGAGAATGTGAATATGTCAACCTTAATTATAAAACGTAAAAGGAAAATGCCACAAGACCAAAACAAAATACTAATAAATAGACCCAATAGGATCCAGCAGTGAGGGGAATCAATGAAAATAATATCCAGCAGTGAGGGGAATCAACGAGACAAGGATCATCAAGCTACAACGACAATGGAAGTAAAATGAAAACAGCGACTACCATGAAATTTGGAATTAAGAAGAAAGAAGAAGGACCAAGAAGAAGAATGAAGAGAAACCAAAGACGTAAGGAATCAATGAACCATATATATTTTAAAGAAGAAACAGTCAGTGACAAAAGAAATAACTATAAGTGTGACATGAAAACCAGTGTGATCATTTAAAGAAACACAAACAATAAAAGTGTACTTAATAAAAATGTGAAACCGGTGAATAACTGATTATTTCAACTGAAAACCACACAAACAATTACAGTGAGGAAGTTTACAGTGTGAAAAAATAGGTTAATTTCATGATGAGGCAACAAAGGTTAAAAAATAGTCAAATAAACACAAACAATGAGTGTGACTGATTTAACAAAGTTGTGACCAACACACATAATTATAAGACCACCAGATCAGAACATATAAAACAATCATATTATTGTTTATATCAAAAAACTGACAACAAATAGAGAATATTTGTTAAGTGTCAAACATGACAGGAATTTAGATTCCACAATTGACCAGAGAAAAACATTGTAAGTAATATAAGAAAGATTTGTATTAGTGTATTAGAAGGAGTTGTAAACATTTGTAACAAATTAGTGAAGGTATTATGTTAATATACCATAATGGAGTCAGTTTAGGTGTAGGTAGATACTGCACTAAAACCGATGATACATTGTTACAGTACCCACAAGGAAGTAACCTATTATAACAGAAAATGATACATATTAGTATAAATATATGATCATCAAGTAAATATAAAGAAACAATATAATGTATAAGACAAAACAATGTAAACAAAACAAGTCAGACATAGTGACACAGTCAAAGACAGAAATAAGACAATGTACCAATTTAGTTAAGCAAACTACAGTATTAAAACTAATGTAAATGTTTATCAGAATAGTACCAGTAGTGAAAGGAATATATGATAATACTTTGAGAACAAGTTTTGAACATGTTAAGAACAGTATTATGACTGAATTATTGTAAACAAAATAACCATGTATATATGACCAAATGTAAGCTAAACCAGTGTATAGCAAGTTAGTTAAAGAAAATACTGTACTAAATATTGAGAACAAGGTATTACAATTATTACCAGTAGCAAGAGGAAATATCAGAGCTACTTTGAGAACAAATAATGACCACTAAAACAATCATATTGTACATAAACATTTGAAAACCAAATGTCCAATGTGAAAAAGGACAGAGGTAAACAAACAATGACCAACCAGCTAGTTATGAAAAATATAACTAGTAAACCTATGTAAAAGTAATTGGAAACATTACTAAAAGTTAGATTGATATCCAATGCTACTTTAGGAATACAATCCAAATAGGACAATAACACTTTTGTTATTATATTAGAAAAAATAAATACCAATAATGTCATGACACAACATAGACAGAGCCACTACTGAATAATTAGGAGGTTCTGAGTTTATTAAAAGATGACCATTGAATATAGCAGATTAATTATTGTGTATGTACACTAATTATAACAATTAAATAATATAATCTATGTAATAAAAATAGAAAACAAGATGAAAAATTGTATAAGCATTATGTGAGAGGTTTAAAATGATGTAAATACTGAATTGACCACGGTAATACACCAATATTATAGTAAAAAAGTATGTAAATAGTCATTGTTAGTAATACTAGATAATAATATGTTCATTTTAGCTAAGGATATTTAATAATAAGCATGTTTGTGAAAAATCCAACATGGACGCTGAGTAACATCATAGCGAAAATTGTGTAGGAAATAGTTTTTCACAAATTGTAACTTAAACCAAATGAGATATAGACTCGAAGTGTTTAAATAAGAAATGTTATATTAGATTTAAGAAAAATCTGGTAATACGAACTTATAAAGATAAGACGTACCAAAAATAATAAATAAAATCAATATAATAATATTGATAGTGAACAGAAAATAAGCGTGTTTGGACTTATTTTAATAAGCAAAACGCCCTGAGTTCAGTGATATAAACCGATTAACGATAGGACGTATAATAAGGAAGTTGTGATAGTTTTTAACTTTCGAACTAAAAATTTGTACCGTCGATGACGTGAAAAAGTCTCCAACCCAAAATCGATTTTGACTAAAAATTAAATATTTTAATAAAATATAGGCCTTTTGGGTCAGAGACTATCAAAAACCAACCAATGGAATGAATGAAGTTCATCAGACGAGCGAGAGATGCTCTCGAGGTACATGACAGTCTACGATCGAACACCTAAGGAACAAGCCACGCCACTCCAGACCAGAAAAAGTATATTTTTAAATTAGTGCGCGACATGTTTTACTCAAGTACAATATACATACACTAACCTAATACTACACATTTACTAACGAGTGCAACAGTGCGGATTTGTGTTATTTTTATCAAGTAGATCAGTGTACAATATCGATCTATTTGCGAGTGAATTTTTTAATTAAGAAACAGGGAGTACAATTTCAATTAAACAATACTTAAAAGAAAAATAAGAGTTTAGCCAATTTCGAATTTTCGATACTACGCAAGTCATTATGCAGCGTATCGGAAATCAACAACTAAGTTATCAGAATTTAAAGGAGATTTAACACAACATTATTAAAATATTATAAAAAATATTTTAATAAATTATAACGATGTAAAAAATAATGCTTAAAGATAATTATTGATAAATACGAGTGCATTTAGACGCTTACTTGATAAAACGTATTTGTTGAATATTTCGTTATTTCAGAATTTATTTTATTAATTGTATCAAACATAATTCTGATAATCCTATGTTAAAACTTATTAAAAAATAAGATGTTTACCTGTATAGCATAAGTAATATTAGTTAATAAGACAAACTTATCCTTATAAAAATAACGGTCGTTCTTAACCTCAGAAACCATTACGGTAGCTTGTTATGATGACATTACCGAATTGTTCTCAATTAACATGCAAATTAAAGTACATTGCAAACAAGAGTTTTTTTATTAGAAATTTTTCTCTTGTGAACAAATTATTTTAAAACTAATTATTAACTAAAAGTAATACTTGTTAAATGCTGTACAAGTCATACAGCCTAACCACAATACTAAAGTAAAGATGCGTGCGCATACCGGCGTACGATAATTTTTGTAAACATCAGAAATATGATACCAATTTTAAAGTTTATATTTTGTTCAATTATCAGTTAATATTGTTAATCCTAAATAATTAATTATAGTACATCTTGAGTCTGGTATCATGATATCTCCAAGAACCTTAACGGAATATGGTATATACTGAATTAAAACAACATAACCTGTACAGTAAAATCATTGTAACAACAACAGGTATACCAGAGCCTTGAGAGATCAGATAGAGTTTCATTTGAAGTTTTATTTTGTAATCAGCAATTGAAAGGGTTGTTAATTATTGTTTTGTTTGTTAAAAATATTCTCACGTAATAACTTGTTAATAAACCTATAATTTTTATTACCATAACAAGAGTATCATTTTATTAAAAGTAGATTCATTCATTATTTTTAATCAGTTCTGACAGGTGGCGGAAGAATTCAAAAAGTATTAGTATAAATCAATATACTTATCAGATATTGCTGCATTTATTACTGTGTATGAAAACATGTTAAATATTCAAATTGAATATTTTTTCTATTGGGTTTGAAGTGAATGTATTTCAGACGGAACGCCACAAGATAGAATTTGAATTTCAACAGTGGTAAGTAAATCAGATACACCACAAGTGCGCGGACTATATTTTAATAAGAAGAGTGAATTATTACGGCGTACTTACAACAGCAAAACATTAACACCAGTGACAGTTACGATTGCAAATTACACCTTTTATAACCAACATTATAGTAGGCACCGGTGCGTGTCTACAACCACACGAAAACACCTAAAATCAATACAACAAGAAATACATAACTCAAACTTGTAATTTTATTATATTACAAGTTGGCTAGCCCAGCAGTGTGGCTTTAAGGAGAAACACAAGACAGCAAAATATACACAGTATTACATGTAACTTTTGTTATATATTTATATAACAATATTCATCAGCCCGTGGTGTTACTGTCACTGTACTTCAAACATTTGATATTCTCGACTTTCCTGATAACTGTATTTTATTTATTTAGGAGCGGTGAGACAGCGTTCACACAAAATATTGTTAATACATTTTAGGTTAGTTGTCTCCAAGTCGCTTATATTACAGAGTCGATCGATAATGTCCACGCGAGAAACATACAATTTCATGTTCGCGAATGTGAGTTTCCAATGTCGTAAAAGTGCACTTTGACTGTAATGATTTTGGTGTTTTTAATTTTTTAACGATCTCTAATAAGTGATTAAGATTTCTGAAGATGGCAATTCGTTGCCGAAACGCGTCATAAGACAAGAAAAACGAAGTCGCACGACGGACATATGGTAAATATCTATTATAAAATATTGTTGTTATTGCGTGGTGGCAACAGTGGACTTTTATAAGTAAGTAGACTTAATACTTCAAATGAAGACATTTTAAATAATGGTTTGAATACATTACAACTAATATTTTAATTACACTATATGATCTTTAATTTAATTTATAAATCGAAAAATTAGAGAGTAACATTATTCTATACTTACAAAGAGAAAAGAAACGAAAAATAATATTGAAGAAAAATAATAACAATAATAAGATACGAAATTATGCTTATAGTGTTCTTCATAAAATATCTTACAATAGTGTACTCTAATATAATTTAAAACATATCTCTATAAGGTGTAAACAAGCAACACAAAATATTCTTAAATATTTTTTAAGGTACTGTTTGCATGCCAATATCTAAACAGTGATTGCAATGTGTCGCAGTAGTTTTCTGGAATCCCAAACAAATCAGTGATTTGGTCCAACTTTAAACAAAAGCTGGAAAAAAGATATTACTTTTTATTTAATTTGAACTGTATTAACCATAAAATTTACAAAATAAAATTGCACATAACTGTTAAAATATTGAGTTAACTAGAAAAGGTATCTTAAATAGTTTTTTTTATCGTAGCGCATGTAAATTTGAGATTTATGCGCTCTGATATTTGTTATACCTCAATATAAAGGGAAAATCATTTTATATGGTGGCAGTTTTATACGTATGTACATAAAATTTACGATTTAATTTGTATTAAAAATTTATGTAACTACAGTTGCTAACTCTTATAATTCCTTATGTATTACACATCTTATGGTATTTGCAACGTAGGCCTATGTGAATTATTTCTATGAAGATTCGTTTCCATTTTTATTTCAAAATTTCCATACACACATATTCCATTTACAGAATTTGCATGTCGATCATAAAAATTGCTTACCAAAATGAATATCGATTTATTACAAGTTAAACTGAATGTTAGTCAATCTAAAATAATGAATATAAGATCTCCTTAAACTGCACCGCAATAATAGTAGATACGTAAGTGTAAGATAAAAAAATATGTCCACTCGGACAGAAATACAAACACTGTTACATAAGTGACTCTCAAACCTATCCTTAATAGCTGTTGACCATTCATTACTGTTCAGATCGCATTTGAACAATTAATTGCTGCTAACGATCCAGACTTTAGTGAAAATTGTTCAATACCAAAAAAATTTGATGCCTTTGCACGGTTATTTTTGTACGTTATAATAAATTGTTTACGTTGTATAAGCCATACTTTTGTAGAACGTGAAAGAAAAGGAAACATGGTGTAAAAATAACATGGTAACAATGCGTAATCTTCAGGATTTTACTTTACCTTTTACATTCATTTAAAAGAGGATTTGACAAAGGTACGATTAGTCTATTTTTGTGTTTCAGTATCATACGTAAACAAAATTATTGAGTCAAAATTTTGATGGTAAACAGTGTCGTTTGTACTAAATCTTTAACGGGATATCGGAACTTCATGTGTAAATAAAATGCAAGTAAAGTTTCTCACTGTTCACGAATAAAATATAATTTATAGTTATACAATCATTGATCTCTAAATCGATGTGCACTGCGATATTTCAGATAAAAAGTAAGAATAGAAAAGAGATATACTATACAAGTAATAGACAATAGACAGTAGACAATAGATAGATAATAGATAGACAATAGACAATAAATAATCCTAAAATATACAATTTTTGTAAGGTTTGTAGATTTGTGATTGCAACTATACGTAGATATTTTAAAAGGCGGTGCTAACAGTCTCTACGGCGTACAGATGTGTGTGTAAAACACAGTATGTCATCTACTTAGTGTAACGTCGGAAGAAAACATTAACACCTGTACCGTCACCTTATTGTTAGTGTCCATTAAGTTTTTTTAAATGTTTTGAAATATAAATAACTTTTAAAAATTACTACTACTATTTCTAAGCTATTAGGCCTACTCTTTCTGTATTATAACGTATAACAAGATTTGAAAACTCACCAAAAGTGCTCTTGTCGGAGTCAGAAAGTGTGTTAAGGTGATCAGATTCCGGAAGGAGACAACTAAATTAAAGACAGTGCGTTCAGCACATTTGAGATTTACAGGTTTGTAAAGGTTTACAGGTAGTGTAAAGTGAAAATTTGATAGTTATTTAATATCTAGCTCACGGCACAACGACCACGAATGAAACACAGAATGCCGGGGACGGCACTTAAACTGACTGATCGTTCTGCCTGCAATGAGCACGACTTCCTCTCTTGTAATGCGTAGTTACTGAAACTCATTGTGTCCGATTCTTCTGTCAGTATCGTTGTTCCTTAGGAAACACCTACGAACATATTCCTTGATGTTTTTGTATAAACATTGCTTAAATACAATTTTATTCGCATTAAGTTATTATACAACAAGAGTAAAGGCGAGAAAAGACATTGTAAACTATCGTATAAGCGCTCCCTCTCTTTTCATTAAAATGTATTGCCTCGCGCGGCTGCAATACTAACTCCTCCTTTATCTTGTTTGTCTCGATGTGTCAACGCCTTTTCCAAATACTGGCGGTATATTGTGATTTGGTATCGACTTCTCCAACGTTTCCTCTTGAGATTCGAAGAGGAAACATTCTTCATATTGAAATCATTTTGCTACAATTTTAAGCAGACTTGCCATTACACTTGAAATATCTTGGTAAACATTCAATTTTGTACATTTTGATTAATTATTTTTAAATAGTTTTTAATAAATTGTTTACACAGTTAATCTTTGGCCTTAATATTTCTTTCCGGTATTATTCATGACTGTTCCCCACAAAAAATTGTAAATTAAAATATCATTAAAAAAATTGAAAGCAAATACTAAAGTCATTGTATTTAAAAACAAATTTCTGCATTAAAAATATTTGTATTTCCATGTCTCTGTGTATACATCATATACTTCTCATGATTTAATGTGATATTTTATCGAAGAAGCATATTAAAAAACTACAATAATATTGTTGTCTATAAATAATACTGCACCATCTTATAAAATGTATTCAACATAATTCATAGCATTTAGAACAAATAATGCAATTCAGGCGAATGGAATTACTATGCGACTTAATCGATGGCTCTTAGAGTTGTAAGCGGATCTGGAGTATGTGCAGATGTCCTTACTATGTCCTGTATGACATCAACAAACAAAAAGTGAATAGCTTATTTTCTTGTTAAGCATAATTTATAAGTAGTTTTTCACGAATGTAATAAATAAATTAACTACAGTGAGCTTATGACATACACAATTTTGTTTACTAATTCAGAAGGTGGCAGCAAGTATAAACAGATAAATTTCTAATAGTACTAAATAATTAGAATCTGAGACAAAAATTATCAAGATTTCGTATTCTGAGACAAAAGTAACAATTATTGTAGTAGCCTATCTACGAATGCCAATAATAGTTTAAAGTTGCAAAGATAGTGTAGAGACAATACTACTTGACATTCACAATAGTCTAAGCCCACAGAAAATAAAATACTGTATAACAGGGTTAAAGATGTTTTCTTGGACACTTTCAATGTCAGAGTACTTTGGCTCCCTACGATTAATTATCGTTCTAGTGCATTTTCACTAGAATTCTATTTTACTTTTGTATATTCTGTAGAAATAGAAGCTACTAAACAGTTTTGCTTTATCAGAACAGCTTACTATCCTTATTAAATACGTACTTACAAGTAGATAGTCTAAGAGAAAAATGCATACTTATTTGTTATTTATTTTTATCGTCTTTACTCTTCTCTTTCATTTATGTATCAAATAAAATATTTCACAGGTAACGTGTGTATCTGCTTTCTTGTATTAACTATGGTCTATAACTTGTCGTCTTTGATGTATATATGTTAACGTTCTGTATGTAATTTTAATGACACACCCTATATCACGTTGTTGTAGTGAAGTATTTTATGTAATTTATTGTTTCTTACTAAAAAAATATATAGTATGTATTCATAAATGTGTATTATTTTTTATTTTTATAGATGTGTCAATGTACAATTTAAGTAAGAATAAGAAAAATTTATTAAGGAATTCTGTGTTTGAAGAAGAGACATTTGCCTCACTTATTTCATTTTTGAGGAAACAAAGTTTCAGCTACACTAGAAATCGGTAGCTGTCTTCAAGCTACAAATTCGAAAATTGAAAAATTACCAATAACACAAACAGAGTAATCTAGCACTCCAGTAATACAAAGCTATATGTAAACAACAGCTATGTAATGTGTTCATAAAGGTATTACACTCCACCACCAAATCCACCTTTGCAAACCACCTCATTGAGGCTCACCACACATACACAAACATAAACAACAACATGGAAATTCTACACGTACACACAAAAGGCCGAAAACTAGACGCTATTGAACAACTAGAAATATACAAATACACAAAAGCGATCAGAAGAAAACATCCTAAACGAACAGACACAGTTTAAATCATATATACTATTTGAACACACACACACACACACACACACACACACACACACACACACACACACACACACACACACACACACACACACACACACACACACACACACACACACACACACACACACACACACACACACACACACACACACACACACACACACACACACACACACACACACACACACACACACACACACACCATTTATCTTTTGAACGACGGCGCCGTCACCAGAAGCAGGACGGACAGCACTCCTAGCATCAGCCTCTGACGAAGCTCTAACGAAGCGAAAACTAGCTTAGGCTATCAACACAAGTTAAAAATGTTTTACAAAAAAAAATATGTGATCCGGGTCAGTAGTGTTACATATATAATTAATAACAACGGATACGTTATGGACAACAAAATCCAATCCAACAAATATTAATGCTCATATGAAGATTTCATAAAAGCAGTGAAAAATTGGCTGCACACAAAATTGAAAAGTTTCTTCCAAAAGCTCATTAAGAGGTAAGCTAAAGACATAGAAATAGGAACAGCTTATGTTGGAAACGCAATTTTAATTTACGTAAATGCAAGTCAAAATAATATTTTAAACTTTCCATTTATTTTTGGTTAGTAAATATTTTTTAACAACAAACAGCAAAAAAGTTAATTTCAGGCAGATACTAATGAATTTCTGAACACAGTTGTTTATTCTGTGATGCCAGATAACGTTATACACAGTTTCGCGCATCATGTTTTTATTTTCAGCACGACAGGTGAATTCAAATGACAGCTTATTCTCGTACTGTTTATTCTCGTATTGACAATGTTGTTATATAAAAGTGAGGCCACCAAATGGGAATATACGTCACGAATATTCAGAATATTTACAAACACGGGGATAACTTATAATTTTCATTTGATATTGTATAAACCACGCATTCAAGGTTACACAATACTTAGGATGATTATTTTTCATTCAGTTTGGTTAAATCGAAATCAAACTGACCACATAATTATTTTGCAAGTAAATTGGTACTCGGATGACACAAAGAAAAATACAGCTTGTTAATGCAGTTTTCTCAGAAAATAAGTTTAAGAGAAAAACAACAGAAAACACAATGTTATGTGTAATTATCGATCGTAAAGATACTTATTCTTCATCATACTCATAAATTACTTTAAATGTTTAATAGAAAAAATTTGGAATTCTATTTACATTTATATATGCTAATATGTTTCTTGTATTTATATAAATTTTATACTTAATTAATAATAAAACTTTTTACTAGAATATATATTTTTGTAATCATATAGATTAATTTATATCTGATGATGATAGTTGGATTACTATAGAAACATGCAAATTTACAAAATAATAAAAAATATGTTCTTGTAAAATATTTATTATTATTGAAATATTAAAAAAATTTATTTTAATAAAACTCTAATGAGTAATAAGTGAATATTTTGTAAAAAGCAATCATTGTCGACTTAAAGAAGACAGAGTGTCAGCATTAGAGAGAAAAACGTAAATGATTCTAGCAAATGATTATGATTTTCTAAACGAACGACGGAGCAAATTTGTTGAGTCCTTAAGTTAAAAGACTACCACTCGTTTGTAGTATAGTGAGAAGAGTACATTGTGATAATAGGCTAACCCATAACGAGAACAGAGAGATCAATTAAGACTTAACTGACTTACTATTATTTAACATTATTTGCTAGTTAAGAATTCAGTTTTATTGATAGTGAAAAAAGCTAAAAAACAATAAGAAATTTTTATAGCGGTACGACAATCTTGTACAGGAGATCTATGGTCCACGATTATTATCTTCTAGTAAAATTGTTAATAAACGACAGTAATGAAAATCAGGAAGCAATGACAGAATTAAAACAAGATACAATTTTATTATCAGTTTAAATCAAAGTAACTGTTTTAAAAATGTTAATTATTTAGTTTGTTAATACGCATACTGTATTACTTTTAAGCACCTAGTCTACTATTTTATAACACTTACTAGGGTGTTCGATATTTACGAGGTATTCAAAAAAAATTTTAACTAAGTCACTTAGAGCAAATGTTGTAGTTTGTTTCATTAGCAATTGTTTGTTACAATTTAAAGTTATTTGTTTCAATTCAGGCAGTAAAAATTTCAATTAATTCACAATTAAATAGACAATCTATAGTTTTCAGTAAATAAATGACTTATGAAATGCATTGGCAAGCATGAAGTAGGAGTTTGCATTCGAAAGTCATGTGGGAGTCTGGAGTTTGCAAGTCTATATAAAGGATTTGCATACACAAACAGTCGTTCTTGTACGGTAACGTTTATTAATGTCTCCTAGAAGTTTCACGTCTTCCATGCAACTTCTCATCTGTACTTATACAATTGAAAAATATTCAACTCATTATGGAAATTTCAAAATTGTCTTGATCAAAACTAAACAAAAAAGCAAGCATATTTTTTTTGTCCAAAGAAGCATATTTTGTAAAAAAAATGATTAAATTTTTTGATTATTTTCATATTAATATCTCATTCCCATATTAAACCTTTTATATGTTCTTGTAACAGCAAACTCGGTGTATTCCAGATGTTCATAGAATATACAGAAGTGATGACTTTAATCGAGTTTATCAGTCATAAATCTAGTTATTTTCTCATATAATAGAAAAAGGCGATGAAACAGATACAGATTGTAATAAGCGGGTTTTTTACGTCTGTTACAAGAGAAACTGACAGATGTATGAGTGAATGCATCAACGAGCCTTCGAAAAAGTTAACTTTTCTATATTACCAGAATCAATTAACTGGTAACCCATGTAGCGTTTGATTCGGAAAAGTATAAGAAAAGATTTTCTGCTGTAACATATTAAACATTACATACTTTAACACTCACTGTAATTGCATAAAATATATTGCCCCCCCCCCCAATCAGGGATTGAAGGACTGTAAAACCGATTTTTAATAATAAATTTAAAAATCTATTGAAAACACAAAATGTACTGCTGAGATAGTTAATTTACGTAAAAATTAACCAAGAAAGGAATTTTTGAAAGTCATTCTTTCTGTCATAAAATCATTAACATTTCTGCAAGTGTGCACTTACTATGGCATTTCTATACTACTGTACAGTGCTAAAGACGAAGATTTTAAAGGAGAAGATACTGGAAACCATAACTTTTAAATAAGAAAACAATGCAATTGAGAAGCTTAAACTGATAGTTTTGTAAATGTGGATAATAAAATGAGGTATGCAATAAAAAATGGACTGCAGAATATTACATATATTTATAATTCATTTTATAATATGTTAAAATTAAATTAGTAAAAGTTTGGAAAATAACAACTACGTAAAAAATAATAAATAATGTGTAATATATAAACACGACGAGAATGAAAGTAAAAATGTAAACGATAACTTGCATTTCACGAGTTTATATTTAAATTTATTACAAAATACAGGCTACGTATTTCAAGACAATGGCAAATTAAAAAAATAAGTACTATTTCAGTATTTTCATTAAACGTACCTAATGTTTAACTTACAAAAATAAGATATTAAAAAAAAAAAAAAAATGAAAAAGTCATTTTCAATTAACTGTAAATTTTTTTAAATTTAATTTTGATTAAATAAACGTTAATATAAGTACTGTACTGAAAAAAGTCGCTATTTCAAAATATTCTATCTCCATCTTTGTTGCTCTAGTTGAATATAATAAATCTGATGCTGCTAGAGTTCAAACGAGGTTTAAATTTTTCTTCTTTACATAGAAAAAATGAATGCCTTGGATGTTTTGCAAAAGACACATTTTATTACTTCACATCTTAATTAAGGTCGTTTTTACTAGAAATGTTATTCATATTTTTGTTGTTCAAGTACGTTACATTAAACGAATTTAGCAATAAAATTTACTATCCTTTTTTTCCGATAATCAATCTGAAAGAAAACGGATGATTTTAGTTAAAATAATTCAAACCACAGGTAATGCTTCCATAATAAGACGTTAGTACAACCTGAATCTAGAATAGTGCAAGCATGTGCTTTAAGTTAAAGAAGTGCTTGTGGAACTTGAAATATTTGATGCATTAAGGCATATTTACATTACTTAAAGTATAAAGTGTACTAAAAGATATTTATTTCTACTGTAACGATCAAACCTGTATGCGTGTGTTATGTGTGTTAGCCCCACACGTTGTAGTCGTTACTCTGTGTTTATCTAAAAGTCGTGCTTTTTACGAATTTCTTACGCTGACGATGTCCGTCTCGAACGCACGAATTACAAGTACTGCAATCTTCCCGGGTGTAAACCTTACCTGTCCTTTGCTGTTATTATTTATTTCCCGATAGGCGCCAAATTGTTTATGAAAACAATTAAACAGTTCAAACTGAGTTGTCGTTCTGTGCGGTGATAACCAATTCGAATTACCCTGGCAAACTGGCGGGCATTCAAATCTCGCTTGTAGTTCGTCGTGTTGCCAACGTCTAAATCTGGCAGACAATTTCACTCATCGCTAAAATGGATAAACTTTCTAATACAATTTATATGAAATAAAGGACGGTTATTACTATTCAGTACTAGTTTATTAACGTTTGAAATAGTTAATAATTAATCATTTAGATACAAAAATATAATATTGTAAAATAATGTTGCTCCGGAAATAAACAGACTATATCTCAAGGTTGGCTAAGGTGACAGCAGTTGTTGAGACCATTATGGCCGCAAATATTGTTTATTTACACAAGCTATTCAGTCAATGAGTTCTTTTGATTACGACAAAAAGTTAAATAACAACATGTTAATAAAGTACACCACCTTACATCAATGGGACTTATATGCTATTAATGTTTTGATACAATTCGCTTGTTGAGTGTTAAAAAGTGTGTGCTAATAATTCATACTTCGTACATAGGTTATTTTATGTTTACATACAAGTTTAATTTTTATTATCAATCAATCCTTGAAAGAAATTTAGTCTTCAAGTTCGGAGTGAGAGTTTTTTGTGTTGTGAGACAAGTTTATTAATTTAGTTCGTAAATTCCGATAATTCAGATATACTTAACGAAATCTGGTCGATTTCTGGTGATGAGTCACTGTGGCTATATAGGTTGAGTTGATACAATCATTAATCATTCCATCATTTGTACTTTTGATTTCATCTGGCTTCTTTTTCAATTAATTTGGATTTTTTAATTATTTTTAACTATTAAAATTTGGTTTATTAGCTCTCTTGGTTTAGATAGTTCCTTGTTCGACTTCTGGAATCCACATCTCATTAAATTTAGTAGTATGTATAAATATTTTTATTAATAATTTGAGTCGAATATGGTTTGGCTTCCGTCTCTCTTGATCGTCAATAATGGACTAATGTTTTATAACGGATTTCAATATAATAACGTTCCGTTGTTATGGCAACCTCCCATACTCTCATTGGTTGAATACCTTTATATCTATTGTTATAATATTTGAATTTCAGTTCAAAATGAATAAATATTTTCTAATGGCTATTATTCTTCGGTCTTCTTATCAATGTATTAGATATTAACATAACTGTTTCTATTTTCTTTCAAAGACTATTTTGACATCCCACAAAGCTGGGTTTGTTCATGTATTAAAGTTTTGACAAAATGCTAATATTATATTATTACATATTTTCCTTATTTTATGTTTTTATTCTAATTCTACATCTTATTATGGTTCACTAATTGTAATTAATGAGTTACTTGCCCTAAATTTTTTAATACAATAGTTAATTTCCTACAATTTGTTTATTTTGAATTTATACAGTTAGGCATTTTATAGGCCTAAGCAGTAATTGGCTATAACTTCTTATTTTACACAAATTAAAGATTATTTTTTTCATTTACATATGTTTTGCTTGGTGTCACTTATGACTTATTTAAACCCTTTGAATTAATTTGGGCTGTTCTACAATAATTGAATGTTCTTATTAATTTACTAAATCATTGCTTGTCTGTTATTCTCTTATTTTATTTTTCTGTCCTTACTCTAATGATTAATATTATGTTTTTAAAATTTATTTCCTTACTTATGTCTATTGCCATTTCTTACAACTTGTTTATCACTTAATATTACTATAAAACATAACACAAAAATAGGTTTATGGTCTGTTCATTTTTCAGCCATATTCCTTCTTACAAACTCAACTCTTTTAATTAAACAAATAACATTTTGGTGAACAATATTATAACACCATTTATTCTATTTTGATAATCATCCCTTTGAATATTTTTGTTAACATAGGATGTTTTATTTTCATTGCACTCATAGTACTAGTTTATTGTTATTTAACACTATGACATTAGTTGTCTATCCATCTTTTAAAATCTGTTTTATTACCTTTGTTTCCTTTTTCTTATAATTACGAATTGTTTATTTTCTCACTTCTAACACTTACACTGTTTATCACTGTCACTTCCTACCTATCTCTCACTCTTGGGTTTTTACTTTTTTATACACAAATTTATAGTTAGTCTGTCAACATTTTTATGTTTTGGTTTTCTTATCATCATAAGGTTATTAACAACATACATTATCTATTAATAATGGTTTCACTTACTTATTATGGTTAGTGTATTTTAATTCGGATTATTTTATTTAATGCTCGTTACTAGATATTTATTATTTATTTGTGCTTTTTTATTATTAGTTTAATTTATACCTTCTCATTTTATTTTCTTTATTGGGTCAATCACTTGGGTTGGGTCATGGTCATTTGTCTCGTCATAGTCATTTTATTTTCCTTGGTTTAATATAGTTAATTCTTTATAGTTCTTATCTGGTATTGGGGCTGCTTTTGGTGTCGTAACACTAATAAAATATATAATGACTCCACTATGATACTCAGTTGAAGGGCACTAGAATATCCAAATTCGTATACATGAAGCAAATGTTAAGTGTTTTGTAATTTTGTGAAGTTATTACTTTTTAAATTGTTAACTTGTATAGAAAATATTGGTTTGGTGGGTATTTTTCTTGTAGAAAATATCGTTCAATTATGTGTTTTGTGGTAAAAATAATTAAAACTAATTAATAGATCTTGTGTCTACTATCGATTTGTTCATGGTTTAAATATGATATCGTGAATTTTCAATATTGATTACGTAACGATACTGTAACTAAAACAAGATAGCAAATATAATGTCCCTAATTATGCATAGAATGTACCTGCATAGAATATTAATGTACAATGCAGATTCATTCTTAAGTTTTCTTGAGTTTTCAGATACCATGTTACAAAAACGTATATGACATAATATAGAAGTACTAGCAGAATACCCGTGCTTCGCTACGGAGTTTCACGTTGTACGTAATGAAAATGTTAGTTTAATTAATAAAGTTCAATTAAAGTAGGTTTCTTAAAAATAAATAGCTGTTGCCCACGACTTCATTCGCGTGGTCTTGAATTTAATGCGTTAATATATTTAGAACAGAATCTATTCCATTGGGTTGCCATAGTAACCAGATCTAATAAGTTAGTTTTTTAAGACTCCAAAGGACCCCCCAGAGGATCGTATCGAAAAAAACACCTGTCCTATGTTGGTTCTCCCGTTGCGTAAAATATTTGTGCCAAGTTTGGTTGAAATCGATCCAATGGTTTAGGAGGAGAAGTGGAAGACCCCAAAGGACCCCACAAAGGATCGTATCGAAAAAACACTTGTCCTATGTCGGTTCTCCCTTTGCGTAAAATATTTGTGCCAAGTTTGGTTGAAATCGGTCCAGTGGTTTAGGAGGAGATGTGGAAGACCCCAAAGGACCCCATCGAAAAAACACCTATCCTATGTTGGTTCTCCCATTGCGTAAAATATTTGTGCCAAGTTTGGTTGACATCGGTCCAGTGGTTTAGGAGAAGATGTGGAAGACCCCAAAGGACCCCCCAAAGGACCCCATCGAAAAAACACCTATCCTATGTTGGTTTTTCCTTTGCGTAAAATATTTGTGCCAAGTTTGGTTGAAATCGGTCCAGTGGTTTAGGAGGAGATGTGGAAGACCCCAAAGGACCCCCCGAAGTATCATATCGAAAAAACACATATCCTATGTTGGTTCTCCCGTTGCGTAAAATATTTGTGCCAAGTTTGGTTGAAATCGGTCCAGTGGTTTAGGAGAAGATGTGAAAGACCCCAAAGGACCCCCCAATGGACCCCGTCGAAAAAAACACCTATCCTATGTTGGTTCTCCCGTTGCATAAAATATTTGTGCCAAGTTTGGTTGAAATCGGTCCAGTGGTTTAGGAGGAGATGTGGAAGACCCCAAAGGACCCCCCAATGGACCCCGTCGAAAAAAACACCTATCCCATGTTGGTTCTCCCGTTGCATAAAATATTTGTGCCAAGTTTGGTTGAAATCGGTCCAGTGGTTTAGGAGGAGATGTGGAAGACCCCAAGAACCCCCCATAGGACCCCATCGAAAAAAATTCATAAACCTTCGCGGGCGTGCGCACAACAACTCACCGAAGTTTCATCGCAATCGGATGAATGGTATAGGAACGCATACGGGACAAAGAAAGAAAGAAACAAACATTCATTTTTATAGATATAGATATGACAGAAATTCAGGTGAAGAAAAAAATTCTTAATTTCCCATTTAGAGAAGGAAATTGTAAGAAGGAAATTGTTGTAAGTTCGAATTAAGAGTTTCGGTGTTCAGGTATAACTTTTGGAAGGAAATGAGATTGAGGTAACTGCAAATATGCTTACAAATTCGTGCAAGAGAGATTTTGTGTTTCCGAGTGTAAGATAAGTAGAATGAAGACCATAGTGTTTCTTTTCTGGGCAAAAAATTTAGCAAAGACAAACATCGTCGAAAATAATAAAGCTCGCAAAAGCATTTTGATCTTTTGATTGCGGTACGTAAGGTTAATTGGTTTTTTGATTATTGTAAGTAAACGGATTATTACACGGACATATTATTTGATGCCGATAATCACGATCGTCAAATGCCTTTACGCCTTTACAAGAAGACTAGCCTGACTAAATCAATAATATCTTTTAAATTTGTTAAACATTGTTTCTTTTAATGAGATACACGATATAAAATTATACAAGCTAAGTCAAAATGATATGTAGTTTCTTCTATTATATATAATGTTTTGCAAATATAAGTTATGTTGTCATAGGTATTAAGGGTAAATATCAATATTTTCGTATGCATTTGTTCATTAACACCTAAGGCCATATATAACGTCTCATATTATATGGCTAATTATCACATAAGTGAAACCGACAGTCCAGTAGCATGTCTCTTCGTTCAGTGTTTCAGCGGAATTGAACTTTAGAACACACTGCAAAACTTACATAATTAGAATATAGGCCTACAAGTTATTTATAGACTTCGTGTCGGTAACTAAGGCAGATGAACGGTAGTTTCAGATATACGGTTGCTTTTAGGTACATGGCAACGCGTACGTGCCATGTACCTACACGAATTTACACACAAGAGCAGATTTTCTCCTTCAAGTTTCCGGGATTACTGAGACCTAACGGTATACCGCTATGCCTTGGCTTTGTTTGTAATGCTGACCTTTGAGTATCTGCAATGATATTATCCTCAAAATGTGGCGTCCTGGATATGATAAATTTACAGTAAATAAAATTAGAAAATAAAGCTGACACTTTTTTAAATACATTGATATCGTTAAAATTGTTTGTCTTAAAGGTTAATGGTTAATCTACTGTTTTTATAATTTTATAGCCACTTGGAACAAATCTTAATCTTAATGCTTCTCATAAACTTTCCGTTTGCACAATTTTATGTCTGTGTACGTTCCGCGTGTACGAGCTTGTGCGAGTGTGAATTTCAAAACATTTTAGGCTATTTTGATGTCATCTATTCTTTCTTCTCCTATTTCTCTATTGTGACACTTAATACTCCGGAACTAGTTTTGAATCTTTCTATTGGGTATGCTATGAAAGTCTATTATCTACTGATGTTTAACTGAAGTAAAAATGAAATATGACACTGACAAACCAATGACCGTACTTTGCCCTGTTTGGTTTGAACAATGGCAGTCTTTTTTTCATCAGTTTCGTACATTTCGACAGGTTTAAAAATGTTTACTTAGTTCCTAATGATCAATAGCAGTAGCAGTAAAGATATTATATCTTTAAACTTTTTTTGACATGTTGAAGTAATTGTTTAGTATAAAACAGCATTTCAAGTCATTGTAAAAGTTGATGTCATTAAACTCGAGCCCATTAATATTATAATTAACTTGTAATTCATTAAGTTTTTCTGCAACTTTATACTAATTAAGACGTGTAGAGAGAATATACATTAATCAGTTAATACGTTTACTTAACATAGCAGTTATTTTTAACCTTTCCAGCAAAATTAAAATGAATCTCGTCAAAAAACCGAAGTTTATTTTTTCACCTCTCTGATAATATCTAGATAATTGCATTCCAAAGATATAGGCCTATTAATTAACTTAAATTATGAAGCAACATAACCAGTATAAAGAATAAAATTAGTTATTAAGTATAAAATAACTAGCACGACCTTTGAATTATGCAGATATTACTTCTTGTGTGTGTAAGCAATAGTAAATAACATGACGAACTTCAGTGGCGTTACGGTGTTTCATTAATTTGTATAACAAATTAAAAAGTTGTAGAAATGATACTATTGTCATTAATGATTCTATACTAATATAATATTTTTTTTACCATGATAATAATTTTTTATTACATTAAACTTTATTTCATCTGTATTTCACTGCGTGCAGTTCTGTGTTAATTTGTCACGGCCAATGTAGAGCACCACTTATGTGTCTACGTGCACGCACACACACGCGCGCGCGCGCGCGAACACACACATACACATCCTATACAATGTTAACACAGAATATTTTTTCATACAAAGCCTCGTAACGCTGCAATAACAATAACATCATCTTAGTTACTTATAATTAACTTTTTCACTTTACTATTTAGCTGATTTTAAATAAGTCTATATAATTTCTATATTGAAATGTCACTAATACTTTAAAGAAAATTTACTTGTTTATTACTAGTAGAACAACAACAATTATATTATATTAATTACTTTTTAACTAGTATTACGGAATTTTACGCAACGTTTGATTAATTCGCTATTTTAATAGAAAAAATATTATGCAAAAGTTAGGAAAAATATCTCAATACAAAACATTCGGTTCAAATATACGGGATCTTTTTATTATAATATTGCTTCCATATATGACGTAATATGTAGCAGTTGGTTACATTAGATGTATAAATGTAAAGTTATATAATCTCTTGCAAAAATAATGTTTGCACATACAAATTAACGTAATCACAATCATTTGTAGACTTCAAAGTTATGTAATATTTTAAAAAATGTAGCTGTATAGAGAACAGGATAATTGACACTTTATAGTTCGTATATTTTAATATTTATTGTAGAAATTTATACGCTAAGAAACCAAGGTTTGTAAACACTACTTACAGAATAATAAAGTTAGTTTTGTCATAATATTTTAAGATATACTACTTATAAATTGAGAATAACGTTATTATAAGACTTCCATACTGTTTTATATTGTCAAGTGACTATAGTAAGTTAATAACTGTTTGAGACAAGAGATGTCGCAGTTGAAAAATAAAGCTTCATAAATTGAATTGAAGAGGCGTAGAATTAGAAATTATATTACAGCAAATCTCGTTGATTTCTGATTTTCCAGAATCAAATTACGTTGAAATCTTGCATATATTTTGCTCGCAAACACGAACAATAATTTGCAGACTTTAGTTTAAGAAATGTTTATTTTGCCTTAGTGTACAATAATCGAATACAACATGAAGGGCGTACATCTAAGAATAATGTCCTTGTTCGATGAAAAGACGTATTTTGTGTACAGTACACGCGATGTACTTAAAAATGAATGTTAAGAAAAATATAACGAATGGAGTGCTAGAAATTATTTATTTACTATAATAAGTGAAAACAAATTATTATTATAATTCTTATTTACCAAAACAAACATGTTTTATGTAGTTTATATTAAGACATTCAACTTATTTCCTTCACATTTATTATATATTTCTTAAAACCTTGCTAATAAAAGTTTTTTTTCTCAAGACAGACAATAAATTTACATTAAATATTCAGTAGGTATGGATGTCGATGACATTTCTATTCTTGAAAGCAGCTACTAAAATCATATTTGTGTACAATAGCAATTATTATGTGTAAAATAATAGTTAATAATAAATATATTATCCATTATTTCTTGTAATAAAATGGGACAAATTTTATTACTTTACGTTTTAAAATCAAATGATTAAAAAAAAAGATATATATTCTTACAATTTAAATAACATAAAATAGTCCTAAGAACAAATAAGAATCTATTATTAATATGTACACACTGCAAAAAGACATCAGCACAAAGTTTCCGTTTCTACAAAAGGAATTGTTAACACACACGCGCGCATGTGTGTACGTTACCGTGAGTAATCAATTGTGTGCTGTGCGAAAATTGAAAAATTAGTGTTCGCCTGGAAGGGTATTTCGAAAAAATTGATCTCAAAAAGCGAAGTGAATTAAATAAAATTAAGCATTGACAGAATAATCAGCCATTTAAGGGGTCCTGTTTGCTTTTCTAAGATAAAAAATATTGTTACGGAGATGAGCGCATTAATAACTTTGTATTTGCAACCTATCAAATACTGCCACTGACCCATGAGTAACGATGTGTAAACAAATCGACACAATATTCTGTAGTGGGCTTGGTCGTGATTATACAACCACAGAGAACGACATAGTGATCCAGATCGTTTTGTTGACTACTATCAGAGTGCGTTTGTAGAGTTCTGACTAGTGACTTTATTCGACTTTGTGACTTTTATAATTTGTTGTGTATAGTGCGCAATGGAAGTCTGTATAACATAAGAGGACTAATGCTATATAATATAAAGTTAGCGTTTCCATACAAATGTTTATTTAGATTTTGGAAACTTGAAATTTTGACTTAGCCATATTTTACATTTCATGCAGCAGCAATGGCCGAACGTAACACTTAACAATCTTAGTCGGATGGACTCTTCTTTTTATTTTAATTCTGTTTCGATTTGCATCGAACAATCTAAATTCTTATTCATCTCTTTTCTAGACACACGCGTTAAAGTTTAATATTTTAACACCTTTATTTGCAACATTATAGTACCTGACAGTGATTTTACAGCAGTTTACTGTTAATTTATGGGTTACTCTGTTAACTGAGAAACCTTTGCTAGTATCTGAAAGAACAACTAATACTACTTCTTCTGTTATGGTACATGCTTACTTCCCCTTAGCATCGTTATTCTTCCATCTTTAATTGTATAACTTAGAAATAAAGAAGCATTACGTATTTATTTGCGTGTCTCTGTACCGTCACTTCTTGATTGTTTACATTTATTGTTAATGCCATTCAAGTATGACAAACTAGCCGTGTAGCAAATAGTGGCCAGTATAATTGTGCTCGGTTGTCTCTGCTGCACCAAACACTCAACATTATATTTTATATTCCCTAAAATCTAAGACTATAGGTTTTATACAATTGTGCACAGTCGTATGTACAACACAAATTTTACTCTTACCTTTCTATTGTGGTGTAAGTTACCTTCTCCCTGTTTGTGGGTTGTCAATCCTGGAAATGGTTTGCTATATCTCCTCACATATCCTAGGCCAATTGGCTAAGAAGAGAGGCAAGGGCACCACTTACAAGTTTTCCTTCCCTTGCGAGTGGGGATTGAACGGAAAAAACAAGATATTTTACTCACTTTGGAAATAGAACTCGAGTCGCGTGATGTAGGCGACATGGTACAGACACTCAAACGACTGTACAACGGTCTGATAAATATGGCTCAGGATATTACAAAGAAACCACTTTCGAATTAAATTATTATTACGTTCAAACAGATATTTTACAGCTAGCATGCTAGCAAATACTACTTTGTTATATTAATCAGAATAGTTGGTTTATACCACGTTTAATTGTTTGTTACGTTTAATTCAAAATGCCACAATCATTTAACGTCGTACTTGAATTACTAAATTTTATTGAATTGTTTCGTATAATTGAATAACTTATATCAACAATGTAGAATACGGAAAAAATACTATATAACACTCTACTTGTCTTTAATGCAGCTCTACAAATGCTAAAGTAGCTACCAAATATCACATACTAGCAAAATACCCGTGCTTCGCTACGGAGTTTCACGTTGTACGTAATTGTACAATTATTGCTCGCTTAATAGTATAGCATTAGATAGATTGTACAAATTCTCAACTCTTAGTTTGTTTATTTACATTCATAGCAACAGCTATTTATTATTTATTTCGAGAAAATCGTTAGAGCCGTTTCCGAGAAAAAAAGGACATACATTTATTAATTAATTGAACTTCGAAATTTTCTCGACTGTAAGAACCTGCAAACAACGAAGTTTTTCAATTTAAAACAATGATTAAAAACTCAGAACTAAATGTATTCGGGGTTTCCAATAAACTGAGATGTCAACCACTTCATTTACAAAGTATGCAATTCCCGCGATAAATTTCATTATTTGGTTTTTTGCCCCTTAGGAGTGAAAGTTTTTAAAACCGTTTCTTATTGAGCACCTAAGACCTATGATGAAGCTACGTTCAAAGTTTCATTGATATCCATTCAGTGGTTTCAGAGATATCGTGATCAGTGAGTCAGTCAGTGGTATTTGGCTTATATAGATATCTATATCTAGCCGATTTACCTAGCGTTGCTCGGGTTCATAATTTATTCATAGGCTCATAGGCACCTATTCTTGTTCTAACGTTATATTACTTGTATATTGTATAATCTTCCTTATGTTGTTACGTTCGCATTCTCACTGGAGGAATACTCTGTAGCGCACCTGTTTAAGAACATGTCATAAACTGTATTCTTATATCTGGAGAAGAATTCTGTTGCACGTGATGCTCCTGCTCGATTTCTAACTCTGGGAGAGGGCGAACAGCTAAATTAGTTTTCAATAAAATGTCTACAGTACTAGCACGCGATGCATATTTACTGTCTTTTATAATTCATTGTGTTAATGTTGAAATAAGCCATTTGTTAAATTAGTGTCTCCTAAACTTATTCTAACAATACAATACCTCTATAGATTTCAGCTTATCAATTTTTAAATTCAAACTGAAGCAAGTGCATTTATATTGTCTGAACAATATGATCTGAATACATTTGCTATCAAAACTTTGTTTTTTATACTCGCTTATAACTTACTTCGATCTTAACTTATCCACTTTTAAATTCAAACTGAAACAACTCTGAATTCATACACTATTAAGAAGTTTCTTAAGATGCATACACCACCTTTGATATCATAACCTATATCTTTATTTATAAGAACCGTGGACTCTGGCCCCGCCGTCTTTCGCGGGATCCGACCTAAGACTCCCCGGGTTCCGTGGATGAACTCCGGGGAAGGCCCGTCGGACGACTCCCGCCCTATTTCCTACGCGGGAGACTTCAACCGATGCTATGGTAACCAGAATCTATTCTATTGGGTTGCCATAGTAACCAGATCTAATAGTTTTTAAGACCCAAAGGACCCCCCAAAGGATCGTATCGAAAAAACACTTGTCCTATGTTGGTTCTCCTGTTGCGTAAAATATTTGTGCCAAGTTTGGTTGAAATCGGTCCAGTGGTTTAGGAGGAGATGTGGAAGACCCCAAAGGACCCCATCGAAGAAAACACCTTTCCTATGTTGGTTCTCCCGTTGCGTAAAATATTTGTGCCAAGTTTGGTTGAAATCGGTCCAGTGGTTTAGGAGGAGATGTGGAAGACCCCAAAGAACCCCCGAAAGGACCCCATCGAAAAAAGAACCTCACGTATGTTGGTTCTCCCGTCGCGTAAAATATTTGTGCCAAGTTTGGTTGAAATCGGTCCAGTGGTTTAGGAGGAGATGTGGAACATACATACATAGATACATACATACAATAGGGGGGGGTTTGCCCCTTAGGAGTGAAAGTTTTTAAAACCGTTTCTTAGTGAGCACCTAAGGCCTATGATGAATCTATGTTCAAAGTTTCATTGATATCCATTCAGTAGTTTTTGCTCTACGTTGATTTTATGTCAGTTAGTCAGGTAAACTTTCCCCTCCCCTTTTTCCCCCTTTAAAGGTCGAATTTCCAAAAATCCCTTCATAGCGGATACCTACATCACATAAGGAACCTACATGCCAAATTTCAAGTTTCTAGGTGTTATAGTTTCGGAGATTTCGTGATGAATCAGTGAGTCAGTGGTATTTCTCTTTTATATATATAGATTATCAGTATTATACGATTCACGTTAACGTACAAGACTGGAAACTATTGTGCGTTGTGCAGATTAATAATCCTTATACAGTCTGCAATATCCAAAGGGCTGAGTACGGGTTTATTTGCAAGCTGCGCAAAATGTAAATACAATGTAAATTGACTACTTGATAACGTTGTTCAAATAAAGTCTTTATACTTTGTTTCTTCTCTGTGCCCCTCCATCAATCAATGTGGGTGTGTGTGTGTGTTTGTGTATGCGTTGATTATGCTTTCATTAATGATAAAGGTTTTTTTTAGCAGTAAAGCTTTTTCCCTGAGCAAAAGAGCGTAACTTTCCATAGTATTTATATATCTAACAACACACTGTTGGCCTGATTTCCTTATAAAATATATAAACACTTGCTACGTTCACAGTTTTTATTTAACTCTGACAGCTGTTTCAGCTTATCAAGCTATTGTCAAAGAGATCAGTGAACAACTAATCAAAGCATGTTAGGGTGGTGAATATCAGTTTAGGTCGTGGATCCTTACATGTGTGGGGTGTGATGATGGAGGGGAGTTGTAGAAGCTAAGGGAAGGTCAAGTGTCTGTAAAAACTAAATATAATCTGAATGCAAAATATAAAAATTAACTAAAAAAGCTTTTAATAAACTGTGTATCTGCTTTACCGTGTTACATATCTCACAGTACAAAACAGTGATACCTTTTGTTACAGTTCAACAATTAGATCGTCCCCCCCGCGAGGGAATTATTAGGCCTATATTTAACCGACTATTTATGTTACGATAAATCGTATTTACAATATATCGTAACCGAAAATACGTTACGATATTTTTGTAAAAAATGAGGACAAACTCCAATTCAATTTATGTTAGCAAGATACCACAAATTTAGAATTAAATTAAACTTTTTTGTATTTATGTTCTGATTGTCAAAGTCACTTCATATCTACTAGTAATGTACATTATTTAGTTAAGTAATTTTATTGTATATTAACATCATGTTATTTATAATAACACATTATATAATAATTATCTTGTTGGTACATCCTCTTTCTTCACTTTTATAAATATTATATACGAGGGGGTACCCAAAAATAACCGGAATTTTTTTTTTAAAGCTATGTATTTAATTTTTTTTTCAAAACAACCTTATCACCTTCAAAGTACTGTCCATTACACTTAATACATTTGTCCAATCTGCGATCCCATTCCTGGAAACATTTTTCAAACTCGTCTGTTGTGATGGCCGACAGCTCCTGCCTCGTTTTTTTCTTTACCGCTTCCACGTTGTCAAAACGTTGTCCTTTCATGTCCCTCTTCATTCGCGGAAACAAGAAGAAATCGCACGGAGCGAGGTCAGGTGAGTAAGGGGCGTGGGGCAAGGGAGTCATGTTGTTTTTTGCTAAAAACTGGCGAATTGAATGGCTGCGTGAGCAGGTGCATTGTCATGGTGGAAAAACCAGTCCCTCGTCTGCCACAAATCGGGCCTTTTTTGTCGCACATTGTTACGCAATATTTTTAAAACCTCCAAATAGAAAGCCTGATTAACAAACTGGTGGGACGAATTCAGAATGCACTACCTCTCTCACATCGGAAAAACAAATGAGCATCGTCGAGCTTTTTTGGGCGAGGCGACAATGAAGTTTTCCACTGGCTTGACTGTTGTTTAGTTTCGGGGTCGTAACCATAGCACCATGACCCGTCACCAGTAATGACCTTGGAAAAAAATCTGGGTCGGTTCGTAGCTGGTCTTTCAATGCATGTTTCAACTCGAATCTCTTTTTGCTGTTCCGTCAGGACCCGAGGCACAAATTTTGGAGTGACCCTTCTCATCCCCAAATCTTCTGACAAAATTCGCTGAACTGAGCTCCAAGTTATTCCAGATAACTTACTAATCTCTTCAATGGTCCGTCGTCGATCTTCAAGCATGATTGCATGAACTTTTTCAACATTTTCGTCAATTCTGGAAGTTGACGGACGTCCAGAACGAGTTTTGTCATCAATTGACATTTCCCATTCTTTGTAACGAGAAAACCATTGGTACACTTGAGTTTTTTCCATAGCACTATCCTTGTAAGCTGTTTTCAACATCACAACAGTTTCTGCGGCGTTTTTTCCAAGCAGGAAGCAAAATTTCACAGCAGTTTAATTTTAATTTCACAGTAATTTTAAGTCACTTACAAAACCACTAATAATATTATGAATAATCTTCGTGTCCGCAGATCTACCAGCCTTGAACACAAAACTGGTGTTTACAAATTGATATGTGACGATTGTGACGCCTTTTATGTGGGCCAGACAGGACGTAGGTTTTTAAAAAGATTTACAGAACATAGGCCGCCTACACACCTTCACAGTTTGGACAATATCAAGTCAAAATTTGCAGAACACCTCATTTCCGAGAATCATAATTAGACAAATTTTAAAACTAATTTAATACCCCTTCACATATGTAAGAAAGGGCGATATTTGAACGCTCTTGAAGAGTATGAAATTTATAAAGCATATAACAATACTGATACCAAGCCGCGTGTTTTAAATGATAAACTGCTTTTCAAATCAAATGTATTGTACGACACTGCTTTGCGCTATTGTCGTGGTGGGAGCAATACGTAATTCAGTGCGCGGTCAATCTCCGTACGATGTAGGCCTACATCGTTAAACGTTCGCGCTCGCTTTTAAACATTTACGTATTTATATTGTTTTAAATTATTTATTTCATGTTGAATTTTAATATTTTAATTAATTGACAAATGTATCAACTTAAATGAAACACGATTATTTTAAGTTCTGATGATGGGACAAGTGTCCCGAGACATGTCAACTTTGTGAAGACGTTGTTTCTGGAAGCCGCGGACGGTAAGTTGCAATATATTTGATTAAACAAAATAAGTACAAGACACCAATTAAGTCACCAATCACCAGCTTTTAATTTTCACAGTTAAACCGTTCGTAATTAACAACACAGACTCTTATAACAAATCAAATAAAAATTGTTCACACGCAATAAACAATTTCTACTAATATAGTCTTGCAGAATTATAAAACACATAACACAATAATTCTTCACTTTGACAAGCACTCAATTCACACTAGGGGAAGTCGCTCACGTAACTAACTGACAACCCGGCAGCTATGGCTTTATATACGCTGTGCTGAGGCCGAGTACAGCTTTCCCTCTTAACTGTACTCCGGCTGCTTAATGCGTAGTTCCTGGAACTCATCAGAATCAACTACTTGAATGACGCACAGCTGCCACACTGGACGGGGGGAGTGGAGAATGTTCTGGATCGTTCGGTACGCTTCTCGCAACACAGCCCCCTCCTTAAGCCTGTTCGCCCCGAACTGGCAAACCGTCTCTGAAGTAATACTTGGCCAGGCGATCTAAGTGGACGTCCTTGTGAAAGATAATTCTCCCGTCCTTCGAATTCGGTCTCGTGTGATCCGAACATGAAGTTCCCAGGAATGCGAGTCTTTCGCGCAACCACTAGTTTCGCTGCAATCACTCCCGTTGCGTCATGTACTGATGACCTAAATACCACTGGCTGATCCAAGTTTGTTTGGTTCTCGTCAACAACCTCTTGCGTAACCTCATCTTCAGCCACTTTACCCTCGGGCACTTCTATCAGCTCAGGAACAAGATAGAGTTTTGTCTCGACACCCATAGTTGGCCTTCCAATCACTTCTTTTGTCGTTATACTTATTTGTACTTCCTCTACTAGTTCTTCCTCCATTTCCGCTTTCAACAGGGAGGGTTCCTCTTGACCAGACTTGTTGACGTTTTCGTCGACTAATGCCACTTGCTTGATTGAATGGTTGGCAGACCCTGTCATTTTAGCCATGCAAAGCTTTATCTTCTCTTGGCCAACCTTCAGGACATTCTCTCTTCAGTCCACAACGAATCCGTAGGTATTCGTAATATCCGTGCCAAGAATCACTTTAGCGACAATGTCTGCAACGAGCATTTGGTGGTTAAACTCGAGACGACCGAGGCGTACACGTACGTCTATCTTTCCTAACACATTGACGGGGCTTCCAGTCACAGTCTGTATTGTACAAGAGCTGATTTGACGCCGTCGGTTGGTGATTACATCAGGGCCCACAATAGACACCGTAGCGCCCGTGTCAACTGTAAATGATGTTTGTTTACCTTCCGCAAATCCAGTAACAATCATGTTTCCACTAGTCTTATGTAGCGTGGAAACTGTGTGGTGTTCTGGGGCTTTACTTCTCCAATTGGTGCGATCACTCCCTTCTCTCGGTATTTTCTTCTCCCAGCAGTCTACCTGTAGATGACCACGTTTCCCACAGTTGTAACATTTCGGTCTTCTGTCTTTATCCTTTGGTTCGTTGTGGCGCTGGTGACTTCTTAAACTGTTGTTTTTGAATCGTCTCTTTATGCCGTCCGCTATGACGATACTGTTGTATTGGATCCGTTTGGCTACAACGTGATGGCATACTTTGATTAATGTAGGTCGCTGACTTGGCAGCTTCAAAACGGAGAGCATGAACAAGAACGTCTGATTTATTATCATGCCGTGCTGGTCTTAATACTTGTTGTAACTGACTATCTCTGATACCGTCAACAAACATAATGAGAGAAATCCACTTCCGGAAGACCTCCGATTTTTGGGGATAACCCAATCTCGTCGGTCGGTCGACATTCGCTTCAAACTCTTGGAGGCTCTCCCCTGAACGCTTTCGCCTCTCTTTAAGTTGTTCACGGTACACTTCGCAAAAATGCTGGTCACCGTACCGTAATTCCAGAGCTTTAGTTAATTCGGCATAGACGTTCTGATTGTCAGATGGCACTTTGTGTATTAGCTCTGCGGCAGGTACTTTTAACGCAAGAATGAGTGAAAGGCCTTTGATATATAAAATGATATAATATCGATATAATATAATAATTATAATATATTCCCGTAAATCAGACCTAAGTTGGTTTGATTAAGTGATTCCCGTAAATCAGACCTTGGACATCTTATATAATAACTTAATAAAATCCAATAAATTAGATGCACAATCCATAAACGAATTAATCTGCGTACTGAGAGTTATCTTGCAACAAAATTATTTTACTTTTAATGGATGTTATTATATTCATAGAGACGGACTTGCAATGGGCTCACCATTGTCCGGCTTGTTGGCCGACATTTATTTGAACTCTTATGAGAACAATTACTTTCTTAATAACCACAAGTTCACCAATAACATTATTTTTTATTGTCGTTATGTGGACGACACTTTTTTGATTTTCAATGGTACTGCACGCCAGCTAAGCACTTTGAAAAACAGCTTGAATGCTGTAAATGACAATATCCAGTTCACCATGGAAACCGAAGCAAATAGTGAACTAATTTTTTTGGATTTAACCATAACTAAACAGCACAACAACGTGAAATTTGAAATATATAGAAAGCCTACCACCACTGATGTTACTATACATGCGGATTCCCACCACCCATATTCGCAAAAATTAGCAGCATATTGTGCCGAGTCATTAAGATCGGCGCTTACACTGCATTTAACGAGAACGCTGAAGAAAAATACCGTACTGTATTTAGCGGTGGCGTTCTACCGTACTGTAATTCGGGAATAATGCTGCGCCTGATTGGTGCTGCACTCTGGCGGTCGACGCTGATCGCGAGTTGAGAAAGGCCAGAATAAACGATTTTAAGCCTGTCTTATTCTGGTCCTGAACCAAACTCCACGGCTCGCCGCGTTCTCCGACAGACAGAAGTTTTTTTAATTGTACCATCTTCAACCTATGGCAGGCTAGATTAAAACAGATCTGCGGCAAGTGACTGCAATATACTTATATATATTAATTTGAAGTAATGCAAAAGGAGTTTTGTTTAATAAGTGCAGGAATGAATGAAATTGTAACCTATCACATTCACGCCACGTGGCAAATTAGAGTATGTGTAAATTGTATTAATTGTATAGCAATTGTATAACAAACTGAGTAATTATATAACAGTAAATGACGTCTTAACTAAGGCACCGTAATTGAATAATGTTAACCCAGAGGGGTAAAGTTTATAAATGTATACATGCCAAGTGGTGAAGCTAGTTAGTATGAATAATTAAGTCACCCCAAATTTATTGAGAATGTTAAAGAAAGAGAGTCATAGTAAAAATATAAAGTTTTATTGGAAACAAGTGACAAACTTTAATAGTATTGAGAATAATGTAAAGTCAGAATAATATGTAATTTAACTAAACTAAATGTTTTCCAAGATAGGGCCATATGCCCGTATAACCTGTTGCAGAGTGTGTCAAACTTTCATTCAAGTAGGCCTAAAGCCGTGTTTAATATTATAAATGGATTTTGGTGCGTGTGAGGGTTCTGGGGGAATTAGTTTTGGATCTTCTCGCTGATAATATTTGTATGCGTAGGGTCCCTCGGTTCAAGTCGAGGAACAGCCCCAACCTTAACAAATGACCATCTAGACTCTCAACTTCATCTGCCGGAGGAGAACAGCGAGGACAGGCCACACCCACACTAAAATGTAGATCAGAACACCAACTTCACACCACGGAATATAAATCAGGTGACACCAAACCATATTACTTTCACACAAGGGAATGTACCCACTAGAACTCGTGGGCATATAGCTACACCACATACAATGACTTTAAGCTTTAAACATTTTAATTGGGTCCCCGGTTAACGGGACAGAATAGTGCGCGGATTTGGGGGGGGTGGAATCTTTTGTACATTTCGTAACTCTGTTTATATTAAATGTGAGCCCAGAGGTTGGCATGTATCTGGGGCTGATTACCATTCAGGCATGTAAAATTCTTTCTTGTTTTCAGTAGAAGGGTTACCTTAGTGCTAGTAATTCTATCATTCATCATGTAATTTCACAGGTTAAATTTAGTTTTCAATTAATGCATTAATTTCATATATTTATATTCAGTTTGGGTCATATAATGGATAGGAGTTTTTTTGGTAGTTTCAGTCGGGTCCCCAGTTTAATCCTGTATAGGCGGATTTTCATGCAGACTTGAACATGCTCCTGGGACAGGTTTAGTTATGCACGATCTTGCCTAGGAACATGTCGGCCTTTGGGCCAAATTAATTCTTAAAGGTTACAAAGCATTATGACACCTTACTGTTTTTAATATTTCACAAAATTTATTATGTTTAAATTCTTTTCAATGGATTATGATCACTTGTGTGTTTACTGAATTCTAATTATATTTACTCCAAGTCTAAGTGCTCAATGTGGGAGCACTTTATAATAGTATCAGGCATTATGCCAACTCCTGAATTTTAGTATGCCCTGGGGGCACTGGTGTTACACAATATATCTTGAGTTATTAGGTATTAAGACCTTGCAATAGGTGTTGCGTGCAATGATATTTATAAATTGTAAATTATGTACCTCATGGGGTGAAAGAGGTGTGGCAAGATTTTAATGATAGAAGTTGTAATTGTCCTGTATTGTGGAACGTGTGTATGTGTTGTATATTGTAGACATATTTCCTTATATGTCCATTATATGTATTGTACATTCATGTGTATTTTGGGGGCGTTAGGTATAGGGCTAAGTGGGGAAAAGTAACCGCGATTGGAAAAGAACCTTTTTTATTCATTTAATTTAAATTTTATATTTAAATTTTTAAAGCTGAAACTTTTTTTAAGGAGAATATAATGATTCTGTTGGATTAAAGAGATTTAAAGGTTGTTTATAATAAAAAATTTTTATTGATTTTAATTTTGTGAGTTTTAATTGCAAGTCCCGTCTCACTGGATCCAGCGCATTTTTGGCTTCTCTAGGCTTTGGCCTAGTTTTAATTATCTTGTGGCCCCTCTTTAGAACAAAAAAAAAAAAAATTTCAAAAAAAAATTAAAAAAAAAAACCAATTTTTTTTTTTATCAATACAATACTTAAAGAGGGGTTACAATATAATAGTTTCGTACACAGGCTTTTGAGTGTCCCCCTTGACGCTAACGATTTTAATGATGAATTAAATACAATTAAACATATTGCTGCTGCTAATGGTTATGATTGCCGGATGGTGGATAACATTCTTAGGAAACACAAGGCTAAGAAATCCAAACAATTAAATAATATAAAAACCAAAAATAAGTACATCTCAACCACATACACGGAGATAATGCCCAAAATTCTAACGTCTGTTTTTAATAGGCTTGGTTTCACCACCTTTTTTAAAACCAATAATAGCCTTTGGAATTCGGTTCGCCAGGCTGTTCACACACAATTAGAGTCAAGGACGGGTGTATATAAATTGATATGTAATGATTGTGAATGTTTCTATATTGGTCAAACGGGGAGACCTTTTATTAAAAGGTTTCGGGAACACACTCCACATAATTTCATCAATAAAGGTGTTTCTTTAGATAATATAAAATCTAATTTCACACGACATTTAATTACATGCAACCATTCGTACACGAATTTGAATACGAATTTAATGCCCTTATATTATTCTAGTAAGGGTCGTTATATGGATGCATGGGAAGAATCTGAAATCTATAGTTGACATAATAACCCAGTTACTCATGATGGCATACTTAACGATAAATTAAATTTCAAATCAAACCCGCTATATGACACCGCGCTGCAATCGATTATGAGATAACACACGGCGTGACACGCGTTTGCTCAGAGTCCAGTGGGCCTCACGCAGTGCACTGTGTCGGACGCTTGTATAGGTTTTACAATTGTACATATGTGTGTTTTTGTGAATTTTAATATTTGATGATCTCCTTGTGAGTGATAACTATCTGATGAAGGGTCATATGACTCGAAACGCGTCATAAATATACAACTTGAAGTCACTGGACGGTTTCAATAAGGTAAATCATTAATATGTTTGTTGTATCTTCAATACTTATACTGTGGCTATGTTTGCTCTGTTGTCAGCAAAAGTAGCCGTCAATGTCCTTACACAACTGGGTCTATTTCTAGTATACAGCAAACACAGAGGGTGTCCAGAGACACTACCTTGAAATACCCTACAGAAACTTTCTTTAATTTGGAACATTCATCCTTATAATTAACTCTGAAATGTCGATCTGATATATATGGTATGCTTGGTAACATCCGTTTGCGACACCTCGTTCCAATTTATACACTCCAGTCCACGATGCTTTATCAAATGATTGAGCAACCTCCAGCAATATACCAGAGCAGAATTCCTAATGTTACAATGACTTTTCTATTATATTTGTGAATAGATGTTGATCAACGGGAGAATGTATAGTTCGAAACCCAAACTCATTTGATAGTAAAAGTTGCGATTTTTGAATCACTGGGAGGTTATCTTAGCAGTAGTTCTTCAAACAGTTTAGATATCACTGGCAACAGTAATCGATTTATAAGTAGGGATGAGCATCTCCAGAAAACCATCGATGTTTAACATCGATGTTAACATCGTGAAGAGTACATCGATGTTAAAAAACATCGGTATGAAAACATCGATGTTTTAAGACTTCAAACATCGATGTTTTTATGCCAATGTTGCAATTCAAATAAAAATCTATGCATTTACATGTTTGTAATAGTACAAATAATTGGGGATGAATAATAAATAAAAGTAATTAAAGTGAAGAATAATATACCCCGATACTTTACTCACTTACTTTATCAGAAGATTCTGAAAAACCAAAAGCCCTTGGGCGACCACCACATTTTGACAGGCGGAATGTGGAAACCTCAACACTGTACCCGAGAAAACAATTTGAATACATCTAACTTCCCCGTATCAGAATTTCCAGGGCCGTTGACAAACTCGTTGATAATAGGTTAGGTAAAGGCGAGGTGACGTTAAAATAATATAACTCACATTCATAATTAACTAAATCTGTTCATTATTATTTATTATTGTAATGTTTATAAAGTGTTTTGAACAAACATATATAAAACCACCCTTTAACAAAAACAGAAACCTCTGTAAATCTATGTCAGATTTGTTTACTCCTAGTGAAAGTTTAAATTAGTATTCCCAAAGAGAGATAGGCCTATAAATTCTCTTATTTTCTTTTAAACAGTAAAAGCTTAATAAAATCACAGTGTAAAGTAACACTGTTAATACTTTTAGATTCAATTTATTTTTTATAACAAATTATACAGGTACAGTAAAAGTACAGTACAGTACAGTACAGTATAGTCCGACCACCGGCTGGTCCGACCGCGGCTCAGGCACCGACTTGTTGATGACTCACCAGCTTGTTTACATACTTGTCAGTTGTTTTGCTGCCTCAGTGAAGACCTTCCGATTTTTTTTTAATGTTCCAGAAAATACGAAATTTGGTGTAAATCTTCCGAATTTTTTCCTAGTCTCATTTTAGTGCTATGTCGCATTTCTAAAGTTTTGTTTTTGCGTACGATATGACGTCAAATCTGGTGTTTCATTGCAACCGCAATTATAATTGCTTTCAGTAAAAGTTTATAAGAGGTCTTGTCAAAAATTATAGTTCCTTCCTCCTGTCACAAACAATAATTATGACCACACATACACAATGATGTAATAAGCATTTTGCAATATCCACATATTGTATCATACTGCTATTCAAATAAGAGTGACTAATCGTTATAGTTTAGTCTCAAGCTGACAGAATCATACTACATGACTGCACCTGAATAAACAGATACTGTAATGTCTAGCCTACACCAGGTCATAATAATAATAATAATACTGTACATTAATATTGTCTCTCCGGTTCTTTACGGATAGTTTACATCTGCTTGTTTTTTAAACACACACACACACACACACACACACACACACACACACACACACACACACACACACACACACACACACACACACACACACACACACACACACACACACACACACACACACACACACACACACACACACACACACACACACACACACACACACACACACACACACACACACACACACACACAATAATTTCGCATACGAGGCTGTTATTAATGTTACTTATTCAAACAAATTAAGATGCCAGAGCAATGTGGATAATATATTACTACGTTTTTCGTGAACCGTGATATGTACACAAAGGTACACAACACGCCAAGTCACTGTTTACAAAATAATGGAAATCTTTATTAGGTCTACATTGTCTCTTTCTGTTGTGTCTGACGCTTGTTTCGTCTTACAAAATGTCCACGTTTACTGTCGTAATTCGAAATAAAAACTTACCTACAACCAAATTTCGTAGGTAACCAAATTTAAGGTAAAAACCTTAAAAACAATTAAAAAAATAAAAGAATTTTCAAATTATAAGAATAATTGGTTAGTAAAAAGTTAGGTAAGTTAGTAAAATGTACGGTAAGTTACATATATCTGTGCGTGGGTGCGTGTGTGTGTGTTGGTAGGGCTGTAAATTTAGTTTGGTAAAGTATTTAGTAATATAATTAAAAATGTAGCTAATGAAATGTAAAAAACAATAAATACATAAAAACGTTAAACATTAAAAATAAACAATTGAAACACTATAAGAATCATAGACAATAGAAAACTAAATAAATAAAGTTATAAATATAATAAAACGAAAATAATTGTGAATCGACAAAGCAGTGTAACTGCTTTATTTCATTATAAGCGATATCAGTTTTCTAATTTTACTACTTTTACAAGGAAAAACGTAAATTTAACTATTATCTTTCATCTTTAATTATTAAAGAAGCGTAACTTCGGCACATTAGGTATAAAAAGTCAACTCGTGTCAAAATAGATTACTCTTGTCATATTGACAATTCAGAGAGTAGAGTAATATTTTCAACTGCGTTAGTAGACATTTTCCTCTTTCGTGCCTTTCACTGCTGCCGTCTTCTCTCCACTACAACCTGCGCGCTGATTCATGTCTGTTTAGCCATGGTATTTATCGTTTACCTAGGTTAGGGAGCAAACTACATAGCCATTAATACCTAAAATAAAAATTTGTTGATTTAGAATAAACTAAATTTAACAATCAACTTAAAAAAAGTCTTCATTACAAATTAAAAAAGTGTTCAAAGGAAAACATCGAAACGAAACCATCGATAGTATGAAAACATCGCAACTGAACCATCGATGGTAAAAACATCGAACATCGAACGTTAACCATCGATGTTTTTGGAACATCGGCCATCGATGCTCATCCCTATTTATAAGGTGTTCTTATTTTTAGTGGCTTTCCTAGCTTTGGGGTCGTGATAACTTTTCATTGACATGGTATATATTTTATTCTAAGTGCTACATTTATTAGATAAAAGAGTTTCATGTATCTCTATTTTGGTAGCTCCTTAAGGACTAGTTCAGTGATACGGTCATAACTGGGCCTTTTTTGGACTTACAATTTAAAAGTCTCGTGCATTCGTTCTTGAATACTTACAGGACTGATCGCTTTACTATCATTTTTTATAGCTGGAACATTTTCTTCTACTGTTTGTGTTGATAAGGGCTGAAAAGTGCTTGCCAAAAAATACTCAGCAAACAATAGTACTTTTGGTTCCTACTTCTCGCTTACGTCCAGTCTTCTTTCTTTCGGCATTTTTGTCCTTTTAATGCCCTTTATTATGTTCCAAAAAGTCACTTTATCATCCGTCATCTGTATAAGGAATTCGCCAAAGTTTTTGATTTTAAATTCTTTCAGCATTTAAAAAAATTTATTAGCAATCTTATTTAACATACATTATTACTATGAGATCAAAGAAACTTTAACGTTATTATCGATAAGTAATCGGTAACTGTAATATAAGTAGGCTTAATTGGATGTTTGGGTGTTTGTTTTATTTTAAACTGTCATCAGTGCAAAATAGAATGTTGACTATTTGATGAAGAAATTTTTGTTATTGTATTCGTTGGATAAAGTTATTTAATACAAATTGATTGCTTTTATTGATAATTGTGTACTAAGGATTTAGGTGCTTAGTACGGAACTACCGACAGCTCGTATTCGAATATTGTACGTATGCAAAAGAATTGTTGACTTTAGTTTAGTTTAAGTGTTGAAAGTGGGGGTAATCAATATTGAGATGGTGTTAATAAGTTTAGATTTTCATTCAACCAATTGTTACCCATAAAACCAGCGTTCAGAAAATTTATCTATTTAACGACAGTAATGTTACAGTTACAATTTATTTAGAAGAAACAAATATATGTACTAGTAGACAAACCCAGCGGAACTTTATAGAAAATATAATAAAACGCAGACACTCAGTAAACAAGAGTCTTCTAAGTAATACAGAATCGTCAGTGTAAACAAAATAAAACTTGCTACTTTATTTTCATTCTTTGTTTGACAGGAAGCAAGTTGGAGAAACTAACCTATGTATCAACAAACTATTTCTTGCCTTCTATCAACAAACTTATATGCCATTCAGGTATGTATTTACGTTAAATACAGTATGTACCGTAACTTACCGAATTTAAACATACATATAATTTATATATTTCTTTCTTTATAGCTTCACGCATTGTACAAACAAAAACCGTTCATACAAACTATCAACATAAATGTCTTATCTTTAATTTACCTTGAAAACAACATTGGCATAATTAAAGCAAAAATCTAAACTAGGTGATTTTAAACAACAGCTCTTGTAATTCTAGTTTATAACTGTTACTATGATGACTGCAGAATTAACTTTGAATACTAACGTTATTTTGACATCTATCCATAAAATAATACTTAATATATCTGCACTTACACTGGTGAAGACAGCTTCATTACTTTGGTACAACACTAACAATAGGTTAGCAACTCATCACTACGAGAACATGAAGTGATGTTTAACATCTTAGGCGTATAAACATTCACACATTTATTCAGCATTAGCTGCATTGTATTACATACAACATTGTTTTTGTGAACAATGAAAATGTTTGCCCTCTGTACGTCAGATTACGATTCTTTATTACCAAAATAAAGAAAATTGTAGACGTCACTGACCTTCCTGTACTAGGAATTGATAACTTGCATAATTTTCCTACCTCGAGAAATCTGTAAAAAATCACTAGCTTTTTCAGGAAAGGTTTTATAAAAGAAAAAGGAATACCCTATTATTTTGTACAAAACTATTTGTGAACGTTGCTAGAAATATAATCAAATATTATTCGAATATTCTTGTTTTCCGTTGAAGTCACTGCACTTTACGGTTGAACGGCTAACATGTTTAAGATTCACATTCATATTATACAAATTTCTATTGTTTCTGTCTCCAAAAGCCATTCAAACTTACATTCACGTTTCTTGTTAGTTTATGTGACTGAATATTACGTTTCATAGCACTTGCGAGCCTTATTCGTTTTTTTTTGCAGAAAGTGAGCGACAAACATTAACACAGTCATAAACATTTGATGAGACATAATATTGCTTTATTTATGTAATAAGTACTTTAAAGATATGAATCCAATTTCTTTGAATCCATATATTACTGGAATTATCTTTTATTATGGAGTATTGGTAATATGTACATCTAAATATACTGTGGGCTATATACGTTTTAAAATCAAATTAAAAATATAGCAACAAACTCCTTTGTACACGGTGGTTGTAG